>WTXD01000004.1:0-622736 GCA_022496205.1 Gloeopeniophorella convolvens | reverse complement strand
GTCTCGATGTTGGTCGCTCACTCGACGCACCCATGAGCTTCATCGATGACCCTTGCTTCAGATGACCATGCCTGGTGATACGGCCGAAAACTCGGGCGTCAGGTACTCGCATACATTGTCTCTACTGCAGTCGAGTACTCACGTATGTCTGCAGCTATTTTGGACCAGCCCTGGTCTCAGCTGTAAACAGTGGTCAGGTTTCCTCTTCGCGCATCGATGTAAGGTTGCCTTCACCTGATGAATATAATGCGCTGACATCCCGCAGGATATGGCTACCCGGATTCTGGCCGCATGGTGGGATAACGTGAAGAACTGCTCTGGTCATCATCTCACTGTTTGGCAGGTACCTTTTGGGCCAAGATTCAGGTTTCCCTGCTGTCAATTTCAATGCCTGGAACAGCAATGGCGGAGCGAATCAACACGTCAATGTCCAAGGGGATCACGCTACGTCTGCTCTGTCCTCTATAACGGTGGCATCATGCTGAGATACGCCCAGCCTCATCCGGACGATTGGGGCCGCTTCCACCGTCCTGCTGAAGAACACTAACAGCGCGCTGCCCCTGAAGGCGCCGAAGAGCATTGCGGTCGTCGGAAGCGGCGCAATTCCAAACCCAGCAGGTCCCAACAGGTAGGAGGATGCATTTGATGATCCTGCTTCCCAGCCAACTAGTTTTCAGCTGCTCTGATCGTGGCTGTAACACGGGTGTGCTTGCCATGGGCTGGGGTAGTGGGTGCGTGTGTTACGACCTTCTCTATGAAAAGATGGCTGACCTCGCCTCAGCACGGACAACTTCCCTTACCTTGTTGCGGTGAGTAGGTTTGTCAGTTTACCTTGAATACTCTCACGAAGCACTGTGCAGCCTATCACCTCCCTCACTACACAAGCGCAGGCGGATGGCTCGACAATCACGTCTGCTACGAGTGACACAGACCTGACGACAGCCGGCAGCGTTGCCTCTGGCAAGAGTGTGGCATTGGTTTTCATCACCGCGGACAGTGGCGAAGGTTACATCACTGTGGAGGGCAACGCCGGTGACCGCAACGACCTGAGCGCTTGGCATGGAGGCGTGAGTTTAGGCGCAACGCCTGACTTCGCAGTAGCTGAGAGAACTGGAACAGGACGCTCTGGTCCAGAAGGTTGCCAGCGTCAATTCGAACACTATCGTTGTCGTGAACAGTGTCGGGCCTATCAATATGGAGGCTTGGATTGATAATTCGAATGGTCCGTCTTTATACACCCATGCTGATATGATAGATTCTTACCCCATATCGCGTTCAATCAGTTACGGCTGTGGTAAGATTTCACAAAAATGATCCTAAGATGCAGTGACGAGGACTAGGGTCTAGGTCTGGAGCGGTATCCCTGGCCAAGAAGCAGGTTCGTTCCAGCCATAGCCGCGGACCTAAGCACGGGATTGATGTCTTCTGCCTTCCAGGAAACGCGCTCGTTGACGTGCTCTACGGCGCCTACAACCCAAGGTTTGGGACTCGCACCTTCGGTACGAATCGCGAGCTGAATTCTGCACTGCCACCAGCGGTCGTCTTCCGTACACCATCGGGAAGTCGATTACCGACTATTCCGCGGCCGTCAACTACGCTTCGAGTTCGGACTCGAACATCCTACCCATCCCTTACACCGAGGGTACTTTCATCGACTACAGGCACTTCGATGCGGTCAGTCCTCCTTACTTTGGGAGACTCGGCGACATGCCTGACTCAAGTTCCTCAGGCTGGCATCGCCCCGAGGTTCGAGTACGGCTTTGGGCTGTCGTATACAACGTTCCAGTATTCCGGGCTGACTGTCACCGGTTCCATTGGCACCGGCACTCCACCGTCAGGCCCAGGATCATCCCTCGACCCTTGGTATGGGCATGATTGTCATCTAGTCGTTAGAGATTATGACGGAGCGATGTTAGGTTGCATGACCCAGTGATCACTGTCTCCTTCACCATCAAGAATAACGGGACAGTTGACGGAACCGAGGTTAGTGGATCCAACAGTGTGCTTGCCGGCTAGTATGCTTAACCTTTCCACTTTAGATTCCTCAGCTCTACACGTCGCCACCCGCGTCGGCCAACGCTGCACCATTCAACCTCAAAGGATTTGACAGCGTCTTTATCCCCGCTGGACAGTCAAAGTCGGTTTCGTTGACCTTGTCCCGTTATGACCTGTCCTTCTGGAACACCACCACCCAACGCTGGGAGATTCCCCAAGGCACCACGGGCATCTCTGTGGGCGCCAGCAGCCGCAACTTGCTCTTGAAGGGATCGATTGCCAATTGAAGGGGCGCGCCTCGAAGCTAGGCTCGAAGTTTGATCGAATGCTTGCGATGTATTTGTAGTAGTGCCTGTGGTAGAAACTCGCATTGTTCGTCGGAATCATTGTCTGAAGTTAGGCCGCCGGCCGATGACGTCCGACAGGACGGACAAGGAATTAGCCAATCCGGGGCTAAATGAGGAGCCAGACCGTGTCCAATGAAGCGCCAGCAAGTTGAAATTTCGATAGACAGGCGCATACTTATATACGCTAAGCGGTGTCGACGTCGAGCAGCCACTGTTTGCCTCTCACCATGCCCTTCAGAGTGCCCGCACGGCGGTGGGCTGCCTCTGGATTGGCACGTCGGTCATTGGCAACACATGCGTCGGTCCCGGAAAAGCCCTGCGCGTCCATCACGCCGCCATACGCTGTACTTCTCGACAACTTGTCCAAAGTGCGGAGGCACTTCAACAGGCCACTCACTTTGGCGGAGAAGATACTCTACAGTCATCTCCATGATGCTGAGAATGGGGTCGGCAGCGGTGGTATCCAGAGAGGCTCGACATATCTGCAGCTTCGGCCGGAGAGAGTAGCCATGCAGGATGCATCCGCTCAGTGAGGCACTTGACATGATTGTCACTGAATAGGGCTGACGTGACACCGCGTCGCTTCAGGATGGCACTGTGAGGACCCTCTGGCGGCGAGGAAGAGACATCGCGACACTCATGCACATGCACCATAGGTTGCAATTCATGAGTGCAGGCCTCGGCCGAACTGCCGTGCCAACAAGTATCCACTGTGACCACCTTATCCAGGCTTCCACTGGTGCAGACGCGGACCTGCAGGTACGCCGTTCAGGCTGGTGCTCTGAGCGGGCTGACGGTCGTTGGAACTTCAGCGAGCGATCGCCTCGAATCAAGAGGTCTTTGAGTTCTTGGAGAGCGCAGCCAAGAAGTACGGGATTGAATTCTGGGGACCAGGTTCTGGCATCATTCACCAGATCGTTCTGGAGAACTATGCTGCCCCAGGAATGCTAATGTGAGCACCAAACCACACACTCTCTCCTTGTCTGCTCACGGCAGTATGCTCTAGGCTTGGCACTGGTGATTGAACACGCTGGCCACACGAAATTTAGCCTGAACCTCTTGCTTGCAGACTCTCACACACCGAATGCTGGTGGTCTTGGCCTGCTCGCAATTGGCGTCGGCGGTGCTGATGCCGTGGATGCCATGACCGGAACGCCCTGGGAGTTGAAGGCCCCGCAGATCGTTGGTTCGTCTCATGACCTCGCGAAGCTGTTTGTTCCAGGCCGCTAAGCGCATATAACAGGAATTCATGTCACTGGCAAATTGAATGACTGGGCCACACCCAAGGATCTGATTCTTCACCTCGCTGGAAAGCTCACAGTCAAGGTCAGGTGCCACGCATTCCGTTTTTCGCGATTATAAGCTGACTCGCCCGAAGGGTGGTACGGGTCGAATACTCGAATATTTCGGACCTGGAATTGCCAGCCAATCGTGTACTGGTACGGATCTCCTCCACCATGGGGCCTTGAGAACGCTGGCTAAGGTAGCATGTTGTAGGTCTCGCAACTATTGCGAACATGGGTGCAGAGGTTGGCGCAACGACGTCGACGTTCCCATACACGCCAAGCATGCGATCCTACCTTCACGCGACACGACGCGGGCCTGTTGCTCGTGCAGCAGATGAAGCCGCTGCCAAGGGCTTCTTGAGCGCGGATGAGGGTGCTGAGTATGACGAGATGATACAAATTGTGTGTCCCCAGAGTCAGGTTCTCCTCCTGTGCTCACCATAGCCACAGGATCTCTCAACTATCGAGCCCACAATCAACGGACCTTTCACCCCAGACCTGGCAACCCCGATTTCGAAGTTCGCATCCTTCGTCAAGGAGAACGGTTGGAAAGACGACATTTCGGCTAGCCTGATTGGCTCTTGCACAAACAGCTCGTACGAGGACATGGTACATGATGCTTGCAGGTTGTGAAACTACGCCTGAAATTGACTATCGTCAGACGCGCGTAGCAGACCTGGCACGACAGGCTAAGGCAGCCGGATTGTCGTCGAAGGTATGCCCCGCGCGACATATTTCCGAACGTTGTTGAATCTCCTGCAGACACCCTTCCTCTGCACCCCAGGATCGGAGCAGATTCGCGCGACGATGGAACGCGATAGCATCACCGAGGTTCTTGAAGACGTTGGGGCTGTCGTCCTGGCTAACGCTTGTGGGCCATGTATCGGTCAGGTACGGTCTTTATTCAACGCGCTGCTCGTGTGTATACTCAGTGACCCAGTGGAAACGCGAGGATACAAAAGAGGGAGAAAATGGTGAGCGTCATGGGTGCTTTGAAATGTCATCGCTGACAGCTCCGTAGCGATAATGACCTCCTTCAACCGGTAGGAAGCCAGTACAAGCGCACATTTTCAAGGCTCATACGTTCTTCAGTAACTTCAAGTCGCGCAACGACGGCAACAGCCTCACCATGAACTTCCTCGCGTCGCCTACAGTCGTGACTGCGATGGCGTTCTCTGGGAAACTTTCCTTCAACCCAGTCACCGACTCGCTCACACTGCCTTCCGGAGAGCTGTTCAAGTTCACGCCGCCGTCGGGGCAAGATCTTCCGTCTTCAGGGTTTGCACTTGGCGACACAACATACCACCCATCGCCCATGCCAGAGCCTCAACCAGAGACCGAAGTCATCATCCGCAAAGAATCTCAACGATTGGAAGTATTGGAGCCTTTCTCTTCCCACTTCCAAGACAACTCCAGCCTTGAGTTACCAAAGATGAAGGTGCTCATGAGAGTTAGGGGCAAGTGCACTACTGATCACATCTCTGCTGCGGTGAGCCTCCTCCGCTGCCGTTGCTCTGGTCCACTCAAGAGCCCCTTGTTCAGGGCCCGTGGCTCAAGTACAAGGGTCACTTATCGAACATTTCAGAGAATCTGTGTAAGTTCTCGAGTCATATGTACCGATTCGCTGGTCACCTAACACTAAATTACTCTCGCTGCAGTAATCACCGTGAGTCTGAGCCTGTGAGCCGAGAACCAGACTTCAGTGCTTATTCGGCTCTAGGCTGTTAATGACGAGAGCGGTGACGTCAATGTTGCATTTGACCATGATCACAGTGCGGATCAACCGCCTACAGACACGATACCCGGAGTGGCCAAGAAGTTCAAGGCAAGAGGGCAAGCTTGGGCACTCGTCGTGGATGAAAATTACGGCGAAGGCAGCGCTCGTGAGCACGCCGCATTACAGCCACGTTTCTATGGTACATTCTCCCGACGCTTCGATATTGTCGGCGCTGACGCAACGCCAGGCTGCGCGATGATCCTCGCACGGTCGTTCGCTCGCATACACGAAACCAACCTGAAGGTGCGGCCGCCTGATGCTTCTCTGCGCACCACGTGTGAGAATTTATTGTTTGCAGAAGCAAGGAGTTCTCCCACTATGGTTCGCCAATAAGGACGATTACAGGCGAATCAAGTCTGGTGCTATTGTGGAGACCGTGGGTCTTGCGGACTTGTTCGCTGGCAGACCCGATGCGGTTGTGCGAGTGAGGGTGACCACGCGGCGCGGGGAGACGTTTGAGGTCGAGACGAGGCACACGATGTCGAGCGACCAGCTGAAGTGGCTGCGGGCGGGATCTGCACTGAACCACATCCGTGCTGGGCTGAGCAGGAACCGGTAGTATTTGATTCGCTGTCTAGTTTTTTTGTTTCTTTGACGTGAGTACTGTGCCACGGCGTCTGACCGCGAGTCAGGTGGTATCACGATGTTTGCCAAATGTTCCTGGGAGCGGTCGGGTGTTGCCGTCGTCATGTTTCAGTCTTCCGTCATCGTCTCGTCTGTAGCGTCAGCAGCTCTTCGCCGGTGACCCCATGCTCGTCCTCTCAACCCTCCACAGGCTGCTCTCTCAGGTTATCGCCTCCCCAGGGCTACACACTGCCGTGCTCTTGACGCCCAATGGCCAGCTTGTCTCGTACGCATGTGATTCAACTCGGTCAAAGGACGATGTCCGGCTCGTAGTCGGCCTGAGCAGCGAAATTTGGCTCGAGGTCGCTGATCAGGGTGTCGGCATGGTGGACAGCGAGGTCAGTTCACGGCGATTTTTGCGCTCCTCGTCCCAGTATAGGTATTGACTTGGTGATAAGCTCGGGCGCATTCTCGTCCTCGGCGTTCCGGACACTGCGGCGGTATCCTACCCTGGCTTAGAAAAATCGCCCGCTAACAGTGCCAACACTGAACCTGCCTACGCTAAGCCGATCATGCTTGTGGCCCTCAGTGCGACCGACGCCGTCCAGTGGGAAGACCTGGAAGCCAAGGTATGGTCATCATTCTTTTATAATGCATCGTTCGTAGTTGACGTACCTCTCTTGCTTTCAGGGAAGAGAGTTAACCGAGCACCTCTCTCGACCAGTGGCTAAGCTTCGAGGGCCCCTGACAGCTGCGCCTGCATCGCCGCCGAGTCCCCCCGCGGCTCGACTCGGTCGGTGACGATACCATCCGCCTCCCCCTCGCAAAAGTATACGTACAATTTGTTATTCTACTGTCTCTTGCTTTCGGTGCCTGCTCGACGTTCTAGCTACCTAGTCTCGCTATGCTATGTCTGGCTCGTGACTTGAGGCTTTCGGCGACCTGCGACTGACTTGGACACGCTTTATTGTCTATTTTCTGCTTTCATTGCTATCACCGTATCGTAGATATTGCATGGTGTACATTGCAACTGGCTAGTATCATTATAATATAGAGTATATTTGAGAGCACAAGGACGAGCGTGGGTGCGGGAGAATTCGGGGATACCGGCATCAGAAGTGACAAGTTGAACTGAGCCGATTCACTCAGTCATAATTTGCCCTTTCGTTCATCCCCACCAAGTCTGTCGCTCTCCGCAGCGCGCCTACTTTCTGAATATGAGACGATGGCCACCCTCGCATAGCGTCCGTCTCCAGCGATCTAATTATTTATTGTCGCAACGCAGGCCCTACAGTGTCCCCGGGCTCGCACAGAAGCTCGCGCATGAGCGCGACGCGTCGCGTCCCTCGCCCGTGCCCGCTGGCCCCCACCAACCCAACCCCCTGTCGCGCCCAGACCCATATGTCATCTTGAAACCCCAGCTAGACACCCTCAGGGAAAAGCTATTGGGCCTGCTGGGCTCCGCCCACCCCACCCTCACTGACATCGCCAAATATTACTTCCTGCACCCTTCCAAACAACTGCGCCCCCTGCTCATCCTCCTGTTCTCATGTGCAACCAATGGCCTCGGACGCGACTGGGACCTCAAGAAGTGGGCCGCCGAGTGCGAGGGCGCAAGTGGGCGCGGAGATGAGCTCGACCGGCCCCTCTCGCGCCCAGACGTGCTCAATGATTGGAACCCGAGCATGCCAGACCACACCGCGTCATTCTCCACCGTCTTTTCACTCGTGTCCCCTCGCCGGCCTCTACCGCCCATGTCCCCGCCGCCGCGCCGGCCGCTCTCGGACCCGCTAGCGCTCGCGCATGATACTTCTCCCCTCCCCACCCAGACGCGCCTCGCGCAGATCGTCGAGATGATCCACGTCGCGTCGCTGCTGCACGACGACGTGATCGACCACGCCGACCTGCGCCGCGGCGCCGCATCCGCGCCGACGGCGTTCGGGAACAAGTACACCATCCTCGGCGGCGACTTTCTCCTCGGGCGCGCGAGCGCAGCGCTCTCCCGCCTCGGCGAGAGCGAGGTCGTCGAGCTTATCGCCAGTGTCATCACCAACCTCGTCGAGGGAGAGATTCTCCAGCTGAACAAGGTTGCGCAGCAGAGCGCTGCGCTCGTCGGCGCGTCGCATGTCGGCAGCGACAGCTGGAATATCTACCTGAAGAAGACATACCTGAAGACGGCGAGCCTGATGGCCAAGGGCGCGCGCGCGGCGGTTGTGTTGGGTGGTGCGAGGGAAGGCGAACTCTGGAAGGAGGTCGCTTATGCGTATGGGCGGAATCTTGGCATCGCCTTCCAGGTATCTGCGTATTGTCTCTGTTTCGGACTCTTGCTGACCGTGCTGCCCTCCAATCGTAGCTCGTGGATGATGTCTTAGACTATGAGTCCGGCGAGGCAGCGCTGGGAAAGCCTGGCGGTGCCGATCTCCAGCTTGGTCTCGCCACTGGTCCTGCGTTGTACGCATGGGAAGAGCATCCAGAGATGGGCGCGCTCATTGCCAGGAAATTCGAGAAGGAAGGAGATGTAGAGCTCGTAAGTCAGATCGACACCTTGCATTGAGCCTGCTAACCCTAGGAACGTACCAGGCCCGAGACCTCGTGAGACGATCGTCTGGCGTGGAGCGCACGAGGGAGCTCGCGCATGCGTACGCAGATAAGGCCCTCGAGACCCTGCAGCATCTACCGGAGAGCGAGGCTAGAATCGCATTAGAAGTTCTTACTGAGCGAGTCGTGAAACGGACATGGTGACCGTGCTTGCCATAGAATAGACTAGTCGTATATTCGGTCTATAATACTTACCAGTTACAGTTGCACCCCTCTGTATGTCTCGGCAGTCTTCCGCCTCCGTTTGTTGCTTCACTTTGTGGCTTGCTTCCGCCACGTAGAATCTGCTCATGATCAATGGGAGATAGTCGTTCCGATATGAGTCAAGTGGGACGGAGCTTTGACCTGCGGACGTGCCTGTGCCAGCTTTCTCCGCCACCACCACCACCGCGAGCACTCGCAGACGGACAGTGCTCGGCGCAGACCTCCCCATACAATCACATCTGTTGCACGCATGTTTGGCTCTCAGTGCGGACTCCGTGCTCGTGCTCACCTCCAAGATATTCTAGGGTAGAAGCGGGAGCTATCGCACACTCCGCCGTAAATTCTCTTTGAGGTGCCCCCCTCCCCAGGCGGCCTCGGCGCCACGCCAGCAATCCCCCTTCGCCCTCCATCCAGAGGCGCGCGCCGACGTCCACTCTCATGTTGACCGAAGATGACAAGGCTGCGCTATTCCTCTTGATCCAGCATGTCACTCGCGCATTCTACGACCCTCGGTATATCGTGGTCATGGACCAGCTGGCGCGGCATCAGGTGTGAGTGCTTTCGAGCGACTCTGCTTCGCCTCGCGCTACTTCCCTTTCGTGTATTTATTTACGATGCTCGATAGGCTTAAGGACGATGACCTAGCGGGGAGGGTCGGTCTGCAGGTCAAAGAGCTCAACAAGCTCATGGCCACACTAGAAAATCATGGGCTAATACAAGCGTGTGCCACCTGTCTTTATCCACGCTGTCTAGTGCTAAGATGTTGATCTCCTTACAGCCACCGTCAGAACGAGCTCAAAGAGGGAGCTCAGCGTTCCGTTGGCAGACAATACTTTTATGTCGACTATAAGCGCTTTTGCAATGTTGTCAAATGGAGGGTGGCCGAAATGCACCGTGTCATAGATACTGGGTTGCGCAACGTGCGTCCGTTGTCCCTGCGCGCCATATTCTCCCCTGACAGAAACCGCACCTCCCAGCAACTCGACAACAAGGGCTACATTTGCCCCCGATGTAGCAGATCGTACACCCCCTTGGACGCAGACAGAATCGCAGACTACGAGAAGGGCGTCTTCATATGCGAGGACTGCGGCACGGAGCTAGTCGACAACGAAAACGCAGAGAACGTGCGTGGCAGCCAAGACAGAATGCAGCGCTTCAACTTCCAGATGCGCTTCATCCGCGAGGGGCTGCGCAAGAGCGAGGAGATGGTGATGCCTCAGTGAGCACCGCCCTCCCGGTACCCCATGCGCCCACTGACCGCCCCCTCCCACAGCTTCGAGATATCGCAGTACATCACGAAACACTTCGTGCTCGATGCGGCTGCCCAAAAGGGCGGAGGCGAGCCCGGTCACGGGCTGAAGGTCGCTGGCTCGGGCGGCGAGCGGCGCCAGGAAGACGGCATCGGCATCCTGCTGACGACGGACAAGGACGAGGAGACGGTGCGCCGCGAGCGCGACGAGGAGGCCGCCGCAAAGCGCCAGCAGAATATCATGCCGGCGTGGCATCTCAAAAGCACCATCTCGGGCGACCTCACCGCGCTCGGCATCAAGGAGAACGCGCAGAATCCGGGGGCCCCTGGCGCGCCGGAGGCCGGCACGCCGCTCGGGAACCTCGACGAGACCCTGGTGGGGCTCGGGAAGGTCGGCCGTGTCGCGGCGGCGGCGGCTAGCGCAGAGGATACCATCGAGATCGACGACGAGGACATCAAGCCGGACATCAAGGAGAGCAAGGAGTCGGATTGTGAGTGCACCGCGCCGCGCCAGAGCGACAGATGCTCACGCCTGCCCCACGTTGCCAGTCTACGACCAGTACTACGCGTCGCTCGCCGCGTCGGCCGCGCCGTCGACACAGCACACGCCCTCGGGCGACTTTTCGGTCGTCGGCGACTTCGAGGAGGACCGCAAGCCAAACATCGAGTACCTCGACTCGCTCAACGAACACAACAAGCGCTCGCGGTCGGTCGAGGACGACGGCGACGCGGGGCGGAAGGTCGCGAGGGTCGAGGACGGGTGGGGGCCGGCGAACGGCGACCACGCCATGGGCGGCGCGGACGAACTGCCGGCGGCCGGCGAAGCGGGCGGGGAGGACGACCCCATCGTCTTCGGTGCGTCGGTTCTTGCTTTGTGCGGTTGATGGTAGATGCTGAAGGGATGCGTTTTCGTCGCAGTGGACGGCAAGCCGATGCCATTCTCCCAGGTCGGAGAAGAGCACCACGACCTAATGACAGCGGACGAATACGCGGCCTACTTTGAAATATATCAGCAACGGTTCACATGAGGACGTTCGTTGGTCGCGCTGCTTCGACGCGCATGCTACACACACATACGGTTTCACCATAATTTATCTTGTACGCATTAGACTCGCATGCAAATGCTCGTGCTCACAATGGTCAGACGAGGGCGGGGATTATCGATTTTGTAGAGGAAGAGGAATGCATTCCAACGAGAACGAACGACACAGTAAGCCACATCGGAAAAGTCAACCAACTGCACATCGACGACTACGACGGACGCGTCGTATCTCGAAAAACATTAACCCAACTCTTTTTGTCCTCTCCAATCACCCCCACGACCGCACGGCAGCGTCCCAGCCCGTCCGATCACGCGCACGCGGCGCAATGCAACGGTCTAAAGCCCTACTTGCGCTTCTTGACCGGGGTATCATCAGACTTCTTCTCACCAGCGGGAGCAACAGGGGCCTTCTCCTTGACGTCCTTGTCATCGGGCGAGGGAGCATCAGTCTTCTTCGAGGACTGCACAAACGGGAAAAAAGTCAGCACAGGGGGGATATACTGCGGGCAAAAAAAGACCGACCTTGGTAACCGATTTCTGCTGGCTGCCGACGAGGCCGAAGAGCGCGCCGAGCATGCCGAAGAAGGTAAGGAGAGCGCCAGCGAGAGCCACACCCGTCTCGGGGTGGGTCTTGAAGGCGACGACGGGGTCCTCACGTGCGAGCGCGATGAAGGTGAAGGCCTTGTGACGGAGGAACTCAACAGGGTTCTCGGCGAAAGTAGGGGCATCGGTCTCCTCGGCGTCCTCCTCGGGGAGGGCTGCCTTCTCAGCAGCCTTCTCGAGGGTGTGCTTGACGTCGAAGGTCTCCGCAGCGAGGGCCTTGGCATCCTCGACGGAATGGCCAACGTAGATGTTGTCGAAGAGAATGTCCTCGGTCATGGTCCAGAGTTCGATACCGACGCCACCCTGAACACGCCTGATGAGCACAGGAAAGTACGTGGGCATTAGGAACTTACAATCTTGTTGAGGCTCTTGACAGGGGTAAGATCCTCGAAGAAGTCGGGGTTGGGATCTTGCGAGGAGCCCACTCGCCCTTGTAGGCGGGGTTATCGATCATGGGCGCGTACCACTTGCCCTTGTAGGCGGGGTTCGACTTGAAGGGGCTGCATGACACAGTAGATTAGCGTCGAATGAGACTTCACTGAGGTAGGATTCTTACCGATTCCATACACCGCAGCCAGGAGCTTCGGCACACTTGGGATTGGGAACGGTGGGGGCAAGCCAGTCACCGTCTTCCTCATCATCCCACTCCTCAGGCTTCTCAGCGTCTGAAAGCGCTCGTTAGTAACGAGCAACTCCCGTCGAAACATACGCTTACCAGGGTCGGGGATGCTCGAAGGCTCGTCGTCAAGCCAGCCCTCAGGCTTGACGGCCTCCTCATCGTAAATCTCAAAGGGAGCATCCTCGTCCCAGTCATCTGGCTTTGTGGCGTCGGGGTCGGCGATACGCTTGGTGTCAACCCAGTCCTCGGGCTTCGTGTCCTCAGGGTCGTCAATCTCAGCGGGAGGGTTCACCGCTGGGGTGAAGTCTTCGAGGACGCTGCCAGTGTTGTGGCTTTCACCGTTGAAGAGGACGTCGTAGGTGTTATTAGGGCTGCAATGAATGTGAGCACAGACGCATGTATGCGGTCGGAAGGGGCACTTACTGCAAAACGAGCGTGTAGAGGTTAGTAGTCTTCTCGATGGAGGGCCTGGGTGGCAGCGTGAGGTGCTTCTCCTCGTACTCGCCCGTCTTGGGGCTCTTGTGACGGAAGATGAAGTGAACCTGGGCAACACCTAAGCCGGTCGTTCGGGGAAAAAAATGCACTGAATCACCGACCTTGGTGCCAGGGCAGGTGAGGTCAGGACCAAACATGACGACCCATGGGGTCTTGTCAGAAAACTCCTTTCCGCTGGTCTGGAAGCCGTCCTCGAGAAGCTTGAGGTAACCACCACCGCAATTGCCGCCCTTCTGGTACTTAACCTCGTACTGGACGACGAGCGGCTTGTCCGAAACGTCGAGGGCCTGCTCGAATGGCGCCGAGATCGCGTGGTGGGATGCGATGCTCTTCGCGACGAGGCCGAGGTCGCCCTCGATGACCGCGGAGGACGGCTCCTCGACGGACCACTTGCCAACGTAGGAGAAAGTTTCACCGCCGACGGGGGTCTTCTTGGTGGCCTCTGAGGGTGTCCACCGGTCGTCCCAGCCCTCAGTGAACTGCTCGAGGAAGGGGGCCTTGACTTCTGTGGGCTTTACGTGACACGTCAGACAGGGCGCAGGACGCAGCGCGCGGGGGAATTACCTTGAAGAGAGGCTTGTCGGTGGCCGAGGCGGAGGAGGCGACGACGACGGCGATGATAGCGGGGAGCGCAACGCTTCGCATTTTGAGATACGAAGGACCAAAGACGAAGATGAGAGGAAGTGGAGAGAGAAGAGAGGATGCGTGTGCAGAGACAGCAATGTCAATTAAATATATATTCGTATTTACAACCTGCCACGTATGCACGCCCGCCTATTCCCACGCTAGCCAAGCAAGTCCCCGTGTCCCGACGCAGAGAGCGCAAGCTGCCACGCGTATTATTCAGTAAATCCGGCTCGCTTCCCAGGCGATCCCGCCGCAAGTTGCACTCACCACAAACTCGTCGTCCAGGTATTTCGACACCGCTATCTGGTCCCCGAGGCCCTTCCGCCGCCGTGTCTTCAGCACCAGGTCCCGCGCTAGCGCCTGCCCGGATGCTGGTTCAAGCGGCCGAAGCTTGATGCTCGTGTCCGTCGGGTCCCCTTGACGTGTACCCGTGTTACAGGCCGAAGTCTCTCGGATCACAAGTCACGCGACTCACCGGGTACTATTGACCAATGGTCGAACACCTGTAAACAGAACGCCTGTCCTTGGGTCGCCGTACGCAAGTCTGTCTCAAACCCGTTTGCGTCAATGACAGGGATTAGTGCCTTCACCGTGTACAACGGCGATCCGGCTTTTGGTACGTCTTGCGTAACGTGTCCTCGCCTCCGAGCGAGCACAGTGTACACCGCGGAAATGCAATCCGACGGAGCCTGCACCTCCACGTAGTATACGGGCTCCATCAGCCGCGGCGTCGCCTGCGGGAAACGAAGCGAAGCGAGAGTGAGACGATGCTCGCGGATAGTCAGGATACACGACTTGCCATGAGGAAAGAAGAGTAACAGACGCGGCGGGCCGTTGGGACGATCTGCCCGCCGCCTCGGAATATTGGCTCCTGAGCGAGACTTGCGTCGAGTATCCGAAATTTGACATTGCGCATAGCTGCACGGTCATCAGTTGCGAAATCCACCTAAAAACGGGCAGGCTAACGCTCATCGCAGAGGGGGCCTTCCCTCGCACCCCACCGGAAGCCCTGCTTGATATGCTCCTTGACGGACCCCAGGAGCTTCTTGTCGACCTGCAAGCACGGTGAGAACTCTGACGCTAAGTCCGCGATTGAGACTATGTGACCTGGGAAGGTAGAGTGTCATCGAGCAGAGCGTTGGGCCCGTGTTCTTCCGGTCCGAAAGCCCAGATGGACCGAGACGCGAGGAGGTCCCACTGGTACTTTTCCTCAAAGAACTTTCCGCGCTCCTTTGCGCTCATGCGCATGTTGACACGGCCGGTCTCGATATCCTCGGCGATGCCACGTTCCAGTGGCTCAGCGATCATAGTCAAACGGTTCCTAAAATAGGTCGTCAACAGGTCGCTACAGATGTAATCAAAAACACCATAAGTGGACGCACTTCTTGTTCGGAGTGTCGGCGTAGCACTTCAGAGCACTGGTCTCTAACACAGTTTCTGAGAATTTTGTCACTGGATCCGAAACTTTAATCTCGATCTCCGCGAACAGTCGACGTAGATCGTGAAGTACGCAATCGAGGTACAGCTCGCCTGTACCGATGATCACATGTTCTCCACTCTCCTCCACCTTGGTCGAGAGGAGGGGATAAGACTTGTTGATACTGCGCAAGCCAGACAGCATTTTCGGAAGCTCGGATGGGGCTATCGGTTCAATGGCGACCTTCAACACGGACTGTGTCATATGCTTGATGGGACTGAAGATGTACAGGTCGTCTTCAGTGTCATTTGACACAAGAGTAGCCGTCTTCGTAATCGACGTATCAACCCCCCCAATGAGGACGAGGTTGCCCGCTGGTGCCTCTTCGACGGAGATGAAGTACCTAGAGGCGTATTGTTGTAGGGGTTCTTTTTCGTCATCTAACTGAATCTGGACTGACCGTGCCTCTGAGACCCACAGGTCGTCCACCGTGGCTTTCATCATGTCTTCTTCGTCCTCCAGCGAGTACCCTTCGCCGAGGACTTTGACCTGAGAGCCCTTCTTGAGCGTGCCGCTGGTGACGCGCCCAAAGGCACGGAAGGACTGCGCGTCCGTGGTGTGGTAGAGTTTCGTAATTTGTACGGTCACGGGGCCCGTCTGTTTGCATTCTGTCATAGAGACTGCAGCCTCGGAATTCATTGGGCCGGTGTAGGTCCGCTCGATCTGCACATTCTTGTGAACAGGTTGTCAGCCACCGATCATGACGCGGGCTCACCTTTTTTTGGGCTCCACGCGCAGGGTCGGGGATATGCTCGACAAGCATATCGACCAAACCGGTTGACGGTCCGAAGAATTGATCGAGCACGGCTTTCAACAGCGGGCGCACGTCCATCTTGTACATGACCGGCTTAAGATGGATATGAAGTTCTGCCAACGTATCTTTGAGGCCGTCTGTCTCCTCGCTTAGGACTTGGCTGTAGAGCTTGTACAGCGGACCCAAAATAAATTGCACAAATGTCCTGGGTGACTCCGGATCAGCAGCCTTACGCGTGAACTTGCGCGTGTCATTGTTGAAGTATATGTCACCCCAAAGGCGGTCAGCGAAGGCCGCCACATCAAGTGGCCCTGTTCTATTTTAGGTGTTGCACAAAAGGTTGGGATGAAAGGGGAGCGCACCGTACGTCTCGGCATACATCTGGGCAAAGGAGCGGAGCGTGAAGCACCATCCCATGTCCGTGCTGGCGAAACAGACGTTCCCTCTCTCAGGGCTCAAACGGAGATCCGGATTTGCATCAATGCCACTAGGAAATCAGCTCAGTACCCGAGTCAGAGGCGTATACGATGAGCAAACCTGATGAAGGTGTTTATTTCCTCTATAGTGTGCTTAATTTTGTAGAAGGCGTCCGCTGGTGGAAGACGGAGTTCGAGAATAAGGCGATCAATTTTGTTGACCACAAGAGTGATAGCGACGCCCTCTTGGAGGGCGTGTCGAATAATGGCCTCCGTGTTGACCATCACCTGCACAAGGAAGGTCAATATGCACAAACCCGGTAAGCGCGAGAACACGGACCCCCTCAACTACGTCAACGACGAGCGCGATCCCGTCCACCAATCGGATGGATGACGCAACCTCGTCCACAAAGTTGACATGGCCTGGTGTATCGACCAGATGCACCAAGTGCGACTTTCCCGCTGTATTCTGGAGGACAAGCGAGACCGGAGACGATTTCACAGAGATTTCCCTTTCTCGTGACAGTACGTGAGTGTCCGTGTAGCGCGTCTAGAGTGCCATCGTTAACGCCGGCAGAAATTCACACACGGGGAGCCCATGCCTGCTTATCAGCGTTCCAGTCCAACTTGTGTGTTTCGAATACGAGCATATCGAGCAACGCTGTTTTTCCGTGGTGCAGGTGACCCACAACCGCTACATTGCGGATCATCTCAGGGAAAGACATCATGTTCACCAGGAACCTAAGTCGCGTAAGGTTGGTGTCGTGCCTGGGGGGGAAAAGAAAGGCCGTACCCTTTGTCAAAACGCGTCTCCGGCATGTCCTTTTCTTCGATGGTCCATTTGCGCACTTTGACGGGGGCAACAATGGGTTCCGTAAGAGGCTGCGCATCCTCCTCCTGGACCAGGGTCTCGACGCCTTCGCCATACACATCGGATGCAGACGGATAGTATTGCTTGTCCTCGTGCAGAATCACGGCATTGTGCACGGGCTCTGAGAGGGCAGCCTGAGGGTCGAGCACAAGTTGTGTATCGCGCACCACGCACCGTCGACCTCCATAAGGGCCGCCCCAGGATCTCCACCGGTGTGCTCATCGCCAAAACCCTCTAGCGGCCGCTGCTGCGGCACATGTTCGGCGCTGAATTCATCCTGTTGGACATCAGGCTCCTCATCCGAGTCGATGTCGGCGCCAATATAGTTTCCGAACTCGTCGTAGTCCTCAAAAGACGCCATGGTTCCGCGAAAAGAGGTGAGGGGCCGTCCCGGATGGTCAAGTCCGAGATGTCAATGGGAGTGAACGAGGACGAATGCCGGCAAGTGAAGAAGACGTTGGGTGAGGACGCGTTGGTCGAATCGAGTTTGGAAGTGCGCAAGGTGACGGACGCAAGACGCGTCTCGGGCTGCCTTCCCACGGTTCTCACTGGCTCAGGGCAGCTCAGGCCGGCTCCAGATAGTGATTGTCTCCACCAAGTCCCCACCTGACCGTTGCACCCTGCCACTAAACATGTGCGAATCTCTCCCATATCGCACCGACACTTATTCACTTACCGAACGACCGTCCCTGCCAGCGGTGCCGGCGAAGATTGGTCTAGATTAGCTCGAGGGACGCAGGTGCATACCGAGTCCGGCAGCCACGGCAGCGTCGCCACGCCCTACTCAACCAGGGTCCCGCTATCCAATTTAGATCCAGACCCACAGAGCCGCCCCGACTGTATCGATCCAGTAAAACACGCTCTCACCATGTCCTCGCTCTCCGACGACACACTCAGAAAGGTGCCAATCGTATCGTCTACATCTCCGGCGGATCCCTGAAGGATCAACCGACCCCAGATCTTGAACCAAATTCAGCAGACCGCGGTTCAGTCTCAGCGTGCCCTCAGTGTAACACGCCAGCAGGTTGCGGGCAAGGAGCGCGAGCGGCGTATCCTCCAGCTCACCATAAGCGAAATTGCCCAGACGCAGGACAGCGTAAATGTGTACAAGGGCGTTGGTAAAATGTACTTACACCTACTCCTCGCTCCGTCGCTTCTGACGTTCCCATAGGTTCCTGATGGTGCCCCGCCCTGTCATGGAAAAGGATCTCCGAAGCCAGGAGAAAGGCCTCACAGACGACATAAGCAGCTTGAACAAGAAGGCGGGAATTTTGTCTCGTCTCGTGCTGCAAATTTTTGACTTTCGTCTTTCCAGACGAAATATCTTGAGAAGCAATTCAGCGATGCACAGTCGCAGCTGCGGGACATCGTCAGCCACTTTCCTTTTATGGCTGTGCATCTAACGCCACCTAACACCACCTTGCAGTTTAACAGTGCGCCAAAGCAGTAAGACGTCTTCCCGAGAGTTCGGAGGACGCCAACCCTATGTCATGTCAATTAGCCATGTTTTTTTTATAACTCCACTGTTCTTGCGAGATCGGCCGAACCCCCTAACTAAGCTACGTCTAAGTGATGTTGCCTGCGCACCACCACTGGTACCCTGAGCATTGCGTGTGTCCGACGGCTCGGAGTTCCGGATGGAGTCTTCGAGATGTTCCCAAATCACAGAGCCAATGGGACATCCCCATTCCACATACGTTGGGAACCTATCGGCGTCGATATTTGGTGTCCTGCGATATCGGCGCCAGCCTCCCGTAAGTACACAACGTATATAAGGGCGAGCAGCCACCGTCACGTCCTTCAGCATCAGCATCAGCATCAGCATCACCCGTGGCTACATCTACAATGTCTTCTCCTGCTACTACAATCAAGGCCGTCGGCATCACGAAGAACGGAGGTGTCGAGGTCATCGAGAACCTCTCGCTCCCTTTCCCAGGAGCGCAACCTGACAAATTACTCGTCAAGGTAAGAATCCAAGTCTTGTGCGCGTAATGGCCTTTAATCCCTATTCCTTGACAATCCAGATACTGTATGCTGGTGTCAACTTCCACGACACTTACGTGAGGTACGACCCGCTCTCTAGCCCTGAACTATGCACGTCTTCGTTGCTCATTGCTCGACTTTGCAGGTCGGGACTGTATCCCACACCCTTTTTCCCATATCCCATCGCACGGGAGGCATCGGGCATCGTTGTGGAGCTGCCCACCGACGAGGCTATCCTGAATAACCCCGATTTCAAGAAGCGCGGCTTCAAGAAGGGCTGCACTGTAGCGCTCGTAAGTCGCCCTCAGCTGCTTGCATCTGACTGACACTGACGGCTATGACGTGCGGCAGGACTCGGAAGGCATACTGGCGGAATACACGGCCGTGCCATGGAATGCGAACATCCTGCCGGTCCCGGACAACGTTCCCGCAAATGTGGTCGCTGCGGCTCTCGGCCAGACCATGACAGCTCTGACACAAGTAACGGAGGCCTACAACGTCAAGAGGGGCGACACTGTGTTCATCCACACGATAGCTGGGGGCACGGGTCTGATACACGCGCAGCTTGCCAAGCTGCGAGGTGCAACTGTGATCGGCACGACGTCGACCATCGAGAAGGCGGAACTGGCAAAAGCCCATGGGGCCGACCACGTCATCCTGTACAAGGAGGAGGACACGGTCGAGCGCGTCGCGCAGATCACTAATGGCAGGGGTGTCAACGTGATCTATGATGGCGTTGGAAAGGACACGTGAGTGGAAAGGTGTTTTTCCGTATACGGGGTGCTGACGGTGTTGTCAAGGTTCGATTCTGATTTCCAGATGATCGCGCGGAAGGGCACGATCGTGTCGTTCGGCAACGCCTCTGGAAAGGTCGAGCCGTTCCCGCTGGCCAAGCTGGCCGAGAAGAACGTTAGGCTCCTTCGCCCGATGTAAGCGGAGTGGCATTTTTTTCTCTGATGGACGGCGCTGACACGACTTGCAGCTACACAAACTGGATGGAGACGCAGGACGAGTGGGACGCGTACGCACGAGAGGTGTACCGGCTGGTGTCGAACGACGAGGTGAAGATCAACATCCACGGGGAGTACCCGTTCACACCGGAGGGCGTACGGCAAGCACAGCTGGACCTTGTTGGCGGGCGAACGACAGGGAAAGTGCTGATCAAGGTGGCGGATGACTGATGCACTGCAGCTGGGACTCGATTGGATTGGACGGCGATTAGACAAAGCGGTGTACCGATAATATTAACTTAGTTGTGTAATAACGTAACCGTGGCGGTTAATGTACAGCTCGGATAACGCCGGCTGCTGGCATCTCCCCTCTCGCACCACGACAGCACAAGCCGGGCTTGCCTCTGTCCGCTCCCAACGCTCTTTTCTCTTTCCCATCTCTCAGGGCTCTATTCCCCCTCTTTTATGGACGCCCCAAATCTCGTGGTCGTTCCCCCCACTCCCCTCTACACATCCCTCGCCGCCTCGCCGTCCCCCTCAGTCTCCACCGCTCCATCCACCCCGGAGCTCACCCAGTCCTCGGACGAGAACCAGAGGAGCTCTTCAGAGACCACCATGGAGATCTACTCCATGTACGGCGACGACGAACCTTCGTCCTGGCCTAATGACAGCCCTTTGAAAGACAAGAGAGCCACCGACGTGACGTACAGAAGTAGCGCCCGCGTTTCCCGCGAGGCCAGTGCGTACCACAGCACGGCGGCGAGCAGCCACCGCACCAGCCGGACGTCAGGTCCGCGCCGGACATCGGCCGTCTCATCGACGAGTAGAGCGTCGTCCGACGCGGGCTCGCCGTACGGCGGCGTCGACAACGAGGATATGTCCGCCGCGCTCCGCAGCATCCTGCCGCCCGCACCGCTCGTGCGGCCCTCGCAGCGGCACAGCAGCCTGTCGCCCCCACGTTTACGCCTGCGCCGATCGACGGCGCCGCAGAGCACGCTTCGCCGCCCCAGTCGCGGTATCTCAGCCCGAGCCCCCCGCACAGCCGGCCGTCTTCTTCACGATCACATGCTTCGTCCGCCCCGCATGCGCACGCTTCCTCTTCTTCTGCCAGGCGCCGGTCGTCGCAGGGCGCTGCTCCGTCAGAGCATATATCCATGGCCAGCCGCCCGCCGTCCGCGACGACGGCAACGTCAACATCTCCCCGGCTTCTGCAGAAGAAGCGCAGCGATCTGTCCATCACGCCGTCAGTGGGGGAAGATCCCGACTCGTTCCATGTGCGCAGCACGTATGCACAGCTTGACGTCCTTGGTGTGAAGGGTGACGGGATCGAGGAGGGCGTCGAGCGCACCCGCGCGCGCATCGGTACCAGTCGAGAGAGCGAGCTCATGGCGACCAACGCCATCGGCGACGAGGAGGAGAAGCGGAGAGACTTGAGCCCGCAGGAGATCCAGGTGCTGTCAAGTCTGGACAGGTGCGCCGCTCGGTCATCCCGTCGCCGCTCCGTCCCAACTGACATCATCAGATACGGGTTCTTCTCTGCACCTTCGCACGACCGCCTCGTCCTGGTCCCGAGTGCCGCTCTGCACAAGCCATTGTCGCGCCAGACGCGTCCGGTCACGACGGCGAGCACGAGCGCGACAAGTCTGTCCAAGCTGCCCCCGCCGCGCCCGCCAAGACGTGAGGACGAGCGCATGGAGAAGTGGGGCCGGATGCTCGAGCCGCGCTCGCGCGACTCGGGGGGCAACATCCAGACATGGGGCATGAACCCCGCAAAGGAGCACAAGCTCTCACGGCGCGCATTCAAGGGCATACCCAACCGGTGGCGCAGCGCAGCGTGGTTGGCGCTCCTCAACAACTACTCTCACACCGGGAAGGAGCAACTGCAGGCGCTGGCGCAGGAGTACCGGGAAGCTCTGGAGAAGCACTCGGCGTACGATATCCAGATCGACCTGGACGTGCCCCGCACGATCAGCGGCCACGTGCTTTTCCGCACGCGGTACGGCCTGGGGTAAGCCGTCGCGTCTAAAGCCCGTCGGCGTGACCTGACGCGTTCGGCGACAGGCAGCGCTCGCTGTTCCACGTCCTGCACAGCTTTTCGTTGCGCTGCGAGCGGTGCGGGTACTGCCAGGGCATGGGCCCGATCGCGGCGATGCTCCTGTGCTACTTTGCGCCCGAGCGGGCATACGCGTCGCTGGTGCACCTGCACGACGCTTACCACATGCACGACATCTTCAGCCCCGGGTTCCCTGGTCTCCTCGAGTCGATATATGTGCAGGAGCGGATAATGGAGGAGATGATGCCGGCCGTGTACGTGGCGTTCAAGAAGCACATGATTTCGACGACGTCGTACGCGACCAAGTGGTACATCACCCTGTTTGCGAATTCTGTTCCGTTCCAGACGCACCTGCGGCTTTGGGACGCGTTCCTGCTCGAGGGGCCGGACCTGTTTGTCATCGTCGCGATCGCCATTATCTGGGCGTACCGAGGTGCGTGTGCATTTCTCACAGTAAATTAAATTCCAGGCGCTGACGTCCGCTGCGCGCAGATCACATTACGGCTGACGCGGCGAATTTCGAGACGGTGCTCTCGCTGCTGTCGTCGTTTTTCGTGCCGGAGGACGAGGACGTGTTTTTGGAGTGGATCTCCAAGGTGGCGGAGAACAGGAAGGTGAGGTCGGACATGGAGGGGTGGCGGGTGCAGTGGAAGGAGCTGGTTGCGTCTGGGCGGGACGGCGACGCGCTCTTATGAGCTGCATTCCGACGCGTCGCGCGTTTTTGTCTAGTTGGATGGCTGTTTTGCATGGAGTCATGGTCGTTAATTGTTGTCGCTTTTTTTTTTTTTTTCGATTTCGTACATGTTGGCAGATTGCTGATTCGGGCAGATGTGTAAATTATCATTCAACGCATCGATCGCAGACGGCGGTCCTTGGATATCGAAGGAGCGAACGCGCACGAGGCCGTCGAAAGCCCCGCGCGAGTCAAAGACTGTCAAGGACATTGATCCCGTTGGAGAAGGCTCTTGATCCCAAAAAGGAGAGGTCGGGGACGGTTGCCCGATCGAGACAATGGAGAGGCCAGAAAAGGAAAGCGTGGTATTTTTCATTGTGCTTGTGCGGGGAGACGATGGAACGCTCGCTCCTCGCTATATAATGCAACACAATAAGGGGCACTCGACGACACAACAAGGCCGCTGAGCCCTTCGCGACGCACAACAACCCCCCACACAATTAGCAGAGGCCATACGCTGCCCCGCACCGTTGCCACCCCATCACACCTATATACAGGCGCACTCGGCGGCTTTGTTCCCCAGTCAGGCTTTGCCTACACCTCGCTGCGCGGACACCCACACGACCACCACCCTCTCTACCCTTTTCGTCGGTCCCGGCACCGACCCGGTCGTCGCCACTGCCACCCATCATAATCTCGGATCACTAATTCACGCACGGACACGCACACGTTCATGTCTTCGCAAGGATACGCCATGCCCTCCACCGCCGGCGCTGCGGGCTTCTTCCCGAGCGGGCCGTCCGCGCCCCACGCGTTCTCGTCGATGCACACGTCGCCGCGGGACCAGCACTCGATGTACGCGTCGCTCGGCGCGTCGTCGTACCACCAGGGCGGGAAGGGCGCGCAGACGGGCGCGGGGAACGGGTCCAAGGGGAAAAAGTGAAAAGGGGCGGCGGACAGTTTAGAGTCGTTGTTTCCAAGCGATGTGTTTTTTTCGGGTGGGAGTGCTGGGCACTGCGACAGTTCGACATTCTGTATCATAGCAAAGATTGTATCATATTTTCCGCCGTCTGAGCCTTTTCATTGTGTGCGAGTCTCCGGGCCGCGGATGTGATAACGCACTCGTCTCTCGCAACGATGGCCACCAGCGACCCCGCCGCGCTCTCCACCGCCTACGCCCTCTCCCTCCTCGCAGAGTACACCCACATCCTCGACGCCCTCCCCCCCGACGTCTCCCGCCAGTACGCCGACCTCCGCGAGCTCGACGCCGTCCTCTCCGCCTCCGTCCACATCCTCACCACCAAGATCGACGCCCTCGCCGCCCTCATCGAGTCCAACGCCGCCCCCAAGGAGCGCCGCCTCCTCCTCCTCCTCGAGATCGCCGACGAGGCCCAGCGCCTCCACGCCGGCGGCGACGACAAGATCCGCATCGCCGCCGCCGTCGCAGACTCGCTCCGCGCCCACGCAGACCACGCCGCGGGGCTCCTCCTCCACATCCCCGGCTTTGACCCCGCCCTCCTCGCCCGCCACACCGTCTACCCGCACGTCGCGCCCCGCTCCTACGCGCCCCTCTCCGGCTACGAGACCGGCCGCCGCCGCCGCGGCGCCCTCCTCGCCGGCACTGACCACGCCCCTGCGCCCCCCAAGCGCCGCCGCGCCGCGCGCGACGACGACGGCGCCGAGCCTGTCGGCGGGCGCACGCCACGCCGCGAGCGTGCAACGGACGGCAGCGCGCGTCAGCGCAACGGCGCTCGCAATAACAAAAAGTCCGTGTCCCGCCGACATACCGCGAACTCACGCTGACCTCCACGCACACGCAGGGCCGAGCGCGCCGGCTCGCCGACCGAGTCGCTCCTCTCCGTCACCTCGCACCAGCAGCCGTACGCCGCGCCCGCCTCCGCATCTGCCTCCGCGTCCGCGCCGGCCGCACCCGCGCACGCCCCCGCCCCCCGCGCGCGCGCAACCCCGCCAAGCGGCGCGCGCGCCCCGCAGCCGCCTCTGCAACCCCCACCGACGCGGGCGCAGTGGCACCGGCGGCGGCAGTGCCGTACGTGGCCCCCGCGGCGGCGGCGCTCGCGGGCGTCGGCTGGAGCGGGCCCGTGCATGCGCAGCTCGAGGGCCCCGGCATGCCCGTCGCGCGCGCGGTCGTGCCGCCCACGGCGGTGCTCGCGGGCCCGGGCGTCGAGGGCGCGGGCGCAGGCGCGCCGGCGGACGCCGGCGACGGCGGCGACGGCGCGGAGGAGGTCGACGACGGGCGGGTGTACTGCTGGTGCCAGATGGGGAGCTACGGGGACATGGTCGCGTGCGACGACAACGAGTGCGAGCGCGAGTGGGTGCGTGCCCGCGCTGCGCCGGTGTCTGTTCGGAGTGCTGATGCTGGCTGTGGTCGTAGTTCCACCTCCCGTGCATCGGGCTCGAGGTCGCGCCCGAGGGCGTGTGGTTCTGCGAGGCGTGCAAGGCCAAGCCGAAGAACAAGCGCAAGATGGCGCGCGCAGCGGCCGCGGGCGCCGCGAGCCGCCGCGCGAGCGGCAACCCGCGCGCGGCGCGCGCGCCGTCGACGACGTGAGGTCGAGTACAGCAAGTTATGCAGCGGCGCGCGCCGCCGGCTGCACACACACTTTGTCGCACCGTATTCGCTATCATGTTCCCGCTGTGCATGTGCTCGTGTATCTGTCATCTCCCGCGTAGCTGGACGTATATCATGATTATTACTGGCACAAAGGGCGGGGCGGAGCGGTATGGGACAAGCAAAGCGCACAGAACAGCGTCTGTGTGCGCGATATACAGTACGGTGATAAAGTAGGGGTGGCGGCGCGTCAGCGCCGCTTCGAGTCGCGCCGGTCGTCGCTCGGCGAGCGGTCTCTCCGTTTCCTACACGGCCACGCCGTCAGCACGCACGCACACGGCACAAAGCACCACACAACGACACTTACCGCCCGCCCCGTTCGTCGTACTCGCTCGCGCCTGCGCTCACCCCGCGGTCCATCCCGAACCCCCCGCCCCCACCGCCCCCACCACCGCCACCGTAATCGAGCCCGTCGACCGCCTGCGCGTTGTTGTCCCGGTCCTTGTACTTGTTCTGGTTCCGCGGGCCGGTGGGCACGTTCGGCGGGAGCGGCGACGCGGGGCGCACGGGCGGCACGGGCGCGTGCCCGCCTGCGCGCAGCCGGTCAACGTCAGTACACCAGGAACGAGTCAAAGGGGGGCGCACCTCGGCCGCGCGGGACGTATCCGCCGCGCCCGCGCATCCCGCGCGGGCCGCGGAACGGGCCCTGCGGGATGCCGCGCGCGGGCCCGACGGGCGGCGTTGGCGCGACGGGCGCGTCTATGTTCGGGTACATGTGCTGCTGCTGCTGTTGTTGCTGCTGCTGTTGCTGCTGCATCTGCTGCTGCTGCTGTTGTTGTTGTTGTTGAAGCTGCTGCTGCTGTTGCTGCTGCTGTTGCAACTGTTGCTGCTGGAGCTGTTGCTGCTGGAGCTGCTGCTGCTGCAGTTGTTGTTGTTGCTGCTGCTGCTGTTGCTGCAACTGCTGCATGCCGCTCTGGTCCTGCAGATACCACGTCAACGCGCGCGCCGCCGCCGCCTCCACATCGCGCCGGCGCACCTGCATCGCGTACTCGGGCATCCCCATGCCGACGACGCCCATGCCGCCCTGCGGGCCAAAGCCCTCGACGCCCGCGCCCATCTGGTCCGGCATGGGCCCGACGCCGTCCATGCCCATGTCGCCGCCCATGCCGCCCATCATCTGCGCGCCCATGTTCATCCCGCCCATGTCGCCCCCGAGCATCGCGCCCATGCCCGGCTGCATCATCGGCGCGCCGCCGTTCGCCATCATCGCCGTCGCACCGGTCATCACCATCGTGCGGATGTCCGGCGGGAGTGCGTGAGCTGATCCTCGGGCACGCCGGAGAAGTTCTGCGGCGCACGTGAGCACGTCGAACGGAGAGCGGGCGTGCGTGCATGCGCACCAGGACGTTCGTCTTGAGGACAGCGGCGAGGTCGCCGAGCTCGCGTCGCCGGTACAGTAGGCCTCCCAGCTGATCTCGTCAAAGCCGTAGTTAACCAGTCGCTGAGGTCGGCGCCGGGACGCCGCCACGCCTTGTCCGACATTGCAGCCACGTCGACCTCGAATATTGGCCGGCCATCGAGCGAGCCTATCGCGTCGGGGTCGATCGAGGGGTGCGAGGGGGGTGCAGGGACGGGCGGGAGGGTCGTGGGGTCGGGCCCGTCGTCGGGCTTGGGCCGGGTCTCGGGCACGGGCGTCTGAGATGCAGAGCTTGTGCCCGCTGCGGACGCTATGGGGAGCTTGGGTGTCGGGGTGCCAGAGGTAGGCGGGACCGCCGGAGGCCTGGAAGGGCCACCGCGCTCGCGCGGGGTGTATTCGGTCGTCAACGACGGCCCGGGAGCGGCAGCTGCGCCGGGACTGTGAGCAGGGCGGTGCGATCCAGGTCGCAACGCGGACGCACGTTTTTGGGGGTAGCGGCGCTTGGGCCGCGTGCGGCGGGCGGAGGAGGTCGGTTCGGCCTGCGGAGGTGAGGAACACGGGCTACGGGACTACACGGCGGGTTGCACGCACCGTAGATCAAGGCTCCGGTTCGCGGGCTCCATGATGAATTCGATGTCCTTGGCTCCATGGTTAGCAGAGCACCGGCACGGGAGATGCGGGCGCGCCCACCTCGTCGCTCTCCTCGGCCGCCTCGCTGCCATCTTCTGTGGCAGCTTCCTCCTCCGGTTCGGGCTCGGGCTCGGGCTCGGGCTCGGGCTCGTCTCCCTCCACCTTTCCATTGCCTTCGACCTGAAGTGGCGGTTCTTCTGTCGGAGGGCGGATGGGCGGAAAGAGGTCGTCGTCGTCTACCGGTTCGCCCTTGCCAAACGGGATCCTATGGGGGGTAAGATGGGAGGCGAGAAGGTTGGGCGTTGCGGCACTCACTCGTCGAGGTTCACTGACGCGCACGCGGGGGAGGAGTGAGCACAAATGCGAATATATTTCGGCGAGACGAGTAGAATACAGGACACGCGCGGCGAGGAGCGGAAAGAGTCTCACCGGGAGAGGGCACCGGGGCCGCCACGACGGCGGGGGGCGGGTTTGCGGGCGGGGAGAGTTTGGGCTCGGCATCACCGTAGAGAAACTCGTCGTCGTCGTCCCTGTGGTCAGACTTTAGCAACGACGGCGACGGCGACGCGACGGCGAGCGACACACATTTCCTCCGTCGAACAACAACAAGTCAAGTCGAAGTGACAGAAGGCGCGTTCAGTCCCAATATCTCTCTTATTTTCGCGCTCCGACAAAATATTATGAAATTATATCGCGGGTGTCATCTATGCGTAGCGTATCCTAAGTACTGGACGCGTCTGCCTCGCTCTCAGCTAGGCTTTTCTGAAGGCCCTCGAGCGTCCGTGCCAGCTTTCCTCCGCTCGCCTGGCTCAGTACCGCCGCGAGCTGCGCGCCGGGGCTGCTGAGCAGCCCCACGATCTGCGCGTGCAGCGTGTCGAGCGCGGGCAGGCGCGCGACCTCCGCGACGCCCTCGGCCTTGAACACGCGCCCCTCGATGAGCGCGCCCATGACGGCGAGCTCGGGCTCGTGCACCTTGCGCAGGCGCTTGACGCGGCGGCCCGGGTTCGGCGGGTCGGCGGCGTCGAGCGCGGCGGCGGCGCGGAGCTCCTCGGGGGTCGGCGGCTTGGGCTTGGGGGCGCTGCGGTCGAGGGCGCGCAGGATGGCGTGCAGCTGGGGCGGGTTGAGGTGCGGGAGGGAGAGGATGGCGAGCCCGCCTTGCACGGTGCGGGCGATGGCCTCGCTCGTGGGGGCGTCGAGGGGCGCAAAGTCGCGGAGGGCGACGCCGAAGAGGGACGTGCGGATGACGCTCAGCGTGGGCTGTGCTGGCGCGGCGTGCACGGGGGCAGGGCCGGGGTGGGCGAGGGAGGGCGCGGGTGCGGCATGGCGGGCTGCGGCCTGGAGGATGTCCTTGCGGAGCTTGATGAGGCGGGGGACGGAGAACTTGTTGTGTTGGAGGAAGATGAGGGGCGAGTCTGCGGTTGACTGGAGAAGGCGGAGGTATTGGTGGTAGAGGAATGTTTTCTTCTCCGAGTAGACGCGGGGCGCGGGTTTGCTCTCGTAGACGCGAGGGGCCTTGACGGAGAGCGAGTAGGAGCGGGTTTGCTGGCGCAGGAGACCGGCGATGGCTCTGCGTGGACAGTCCATCCTCAACTCGTTTTCCAACTCCGACAACGCGTCGACAATTCGTTAATCACTTCCGGTCCGCCCCGGTCCGCGTCTATTCCTCTATATCTCCGAGACAAAACTCCCACGTTCTGTCTTGGCCGCCCTCGCCCGTCTTTCCCTCTCCGTGTGCCCTCTCGCCCTTGGTCATTCGGTGCTCGTAGCCCTTCCACTCGCTCCGCTGAAACACAAAAGAGCGCAGCAGCGTGTACTGTGGATTCGCTTGCTCCGTCGCAGAGCGTGGCGCAGGCGGGCTCTTCGCCAACTTGGGCACGTCCCTACACAGCTAGATTTAGGCAATGCGTGATGCAAGTGGGACTGGCACACGCACCATTCCGTGTACGGCGGGACGTTCCGCAGCGTGACGAGGATCGTCCCTCTTGCACGGCCGCTCGCTGCCGCCGAGTCGCTCGCTCCAGCCGCATCGTCGTCGTCTTCTTCCGAGGGTCGTGTGCGCCTGCGCGACACTTGCCGCTGCGGCACGGGCCCGCGCACGAGCAGCCCCGCCGCGGAGCGCAGAAACCCGAGGACAAGGAGCTGGTTAGACAGGATGTTCCTGTCCTGGTCCGCGATGCCCTTCCCTTGCGCGCCCTTGCTCCCGTCAGCCGCTATCGCAACGCCGCGGGTGGCGCGAAGCACCCACCCGCGTGCGGAAAGTTCCAGACGATGCGGTCGAACGTCTTCCCCTTCAGCGCGCCCGTCTTCTCGAGCCGTGTCGCGTCGACGCCAAAGAGGACGCGTGCGCCCTTGTCGCGCAGCGCGCGCACGCATGCTTCCGCGTCGGGGTACTTTGCATAGCACGCCTCCTCCGTGTCGTACGCGGTCGCAGTCACGTTCGCCGGGGGGAGGTGCTCGAGCGACGCGGGCGGGTGCAGCACCAGGGCCCTCGCGAACGAAAAGTTGCCCTCGCCGACGAGGAGGATGCTGTCCTCCGGCGCGAACGGGACGGTCGACGGGCGCTGACTGTGCTGGGCCTTTGCCCTGCCACCTTTGGCTGCCCTCGCCTTTTGAGTGGCCGCTTGCGCGGCGTGTTCTGCGTGTTTTCTCTTCCCGAGGCGGTCCTGGGCAGAGGAGAGGGCGGCCTTGAGGGAGGACTTGTTGCGCTTGGCCATGGGATCTTGATCGAGGAGATGGCGGCAAGAGGCAACAGACGCAAACAGAGTGACGATGCCTGCCACGTTTCCAAGCGTTGTAGTACACCTTCATATAACCCGCTCTTCGATCACCCCCAGTCTCTCCTTCATCTCTTTCTCTCTTCTTAGCCATGGTACGCCTCTGAACTAGCCGCACGTCTCACCGCGCACTCACCCCGCACACAGTCGACCACCTCGCGCGAGATCCGCCAACGGAACGACCAGTTCGGCGCAAAGGCGCGCGCGGGGAAAAACCCCGTCAACGCGTCCCGCAAGGACAAGCTCGCAAAACAGTCGCCCATCGGCCTCTGGGCCCTCGGCGTCATCCTCTTCGTCGTCGTCGGCGGAGGTGCGTGTCCGTCCTGCCTGCCCAGCGTCCTGCCGCTCATGCGCCGCGTGCGTGCCTTGATACCAGTGTTCTTCGAGGTGATCAGGCTCGTGTTCCTGTGAGGGCGCACTCGGGCCTACGCCTGCACCGCCCGCGCGCACTACCTAGCTTGCAACCACCATGTACATCACACACCGGATCGAAGTACCTATATATTCATCGCAGCATACCTTCACAAGCACGTACCCCTCGCCGCATATCGCCTAGCTTTCGTCCATGTCGGCCCCCGACGCGCTCGCGCTGCCGCTCGCGGTAGCACTCTGCGCTGCGCTCGCGCCACCGCTCCCGCGCGCGCCGCCGGACGCGGCCGGGCCCGTGCTCTCGACGCCCTCCATCCGCTCCGCCTCGAGCTGCTTCTCCTCGACGTGCACCTCCTCACCCGCCCAGACGTGCATCGTCGGCTGCCACACCATCACCACGTTGTCCTCGGACGTGCTCACCGCCGTCCAGTGTTCGCCCACGCCAGGCGCCCAGCAAAAGTCGGACGGACGCGCCGTGTGACCTGCGCGTGCGTGAGCGTGGGTCAGCGGGTGTTGCGTGCGCGCGTGGGGACACGTGGCAGGGACGCACCACCGTGAATGAACATGAGCTCGGGCGGCCCGTCTTCCTGGTCGTCCGGCGTTTGCTCGACCCCGATCTGCGAGAGGTCCCACACGTTGATGCGCCGATCGCTCGATGCGGACGCAAAGACGGTTGGGCTATGCGGGGACCACGCGAGGTGGAGCACCTCGTCCGTGTGCGCTTCGAATGTGTGCAGCGGCTTGCCGAGGCGTTTGACGTCGTGCAGTAAGATCGTCTGCCGGGCTGTGAGTCGGGGTCATTACGGTGGGGCCCCGCGCGCACGCACCTTGTCCGCGCTGCCGGTGATGAGGAGCGTCTCGGCACCAGGATTGAAAGCTACGGCCAGGATTTCCTGGTCGTGTGCCTGGATGGAGGACGTTGGCGTCTTTTGCCGCGTGTCCCAGCTGCATATTGTTCCGCGTCAATATGGCAGACGCGGGCAGTGATAGTGCACCACTCACATCTTGAGCATCTTGTCGTCGCCCACGCTCGCAAACACATTCTCGTTGGTCGCGTGCCAGTCGACATCCTGTATGAACGATCAGGGACGGGTTATGCGGCAGGTGCGCCGGCGCGGGACGCACACCAACGACGGCCGTGTGGTCGTCAAAGACGTTCAGCGGCTCGATGGTCGGGTTTGCCTTGGAGTACGCGTTGACGTCCCTTGAGGCAATCAGCCCGTGCAAAGGGAGAGGCAGCACGCAAGCCCCACCAGTGGCACACCGTCTTGTCCTCGGACGCGCCGAGAATGTGGCCCTTCTTGTTCGGGTTCCACGCTAGCCCGAACCTGCGCGCATCAGCCCACTATGCCCTCCCACCCAGACAGACAGACAAGGCCACGCACCCCTCCTTGGTCTGCCCGACGAGCCGGATGTCCGGCTTGCACACGCCGCCACGCTCGGGCTCGCTCGGGTGCTTCGTGCGGTCAAACACGAGCACCTCGCCCGAGACGGCCTTGGTCGCGATGAGGTCCGGGTTCTGCGGCATGTAGCGCGCGCGGTTGACCTCGCCCGCGTGGTTGATGCGCTGCACGACGCTGACGCGCGCCTGCGCCGCGGGGAGCGTGTGCCCGCCGAGCTCGCCGCGCTCCTCGTCGTACGCGGCGCGGTCGAGCGCGTCTGCGCCCGGCCCGGCGCGCGACGGGATCTGCACCGTCGCGATCTGCAGGTAGTCTGCGGCCTGCCCGGACGTGTGCGTGCCGAGGAGCAGGCGGTGCGTCGTGTAGGGCTTGTTGGACGGTCTGCGGGGTGGTTAGGTGGCGCGGGTTGGGTTGCGGAGGGGGGCGCACGATTCTTTGTCTGGGAACCATTGGCAGGTCAGGCTTGGCCAGTCGAGCGCGTGCGTTATCATCAGATCGTAGAGGTATGGCGCATTCTTCTTCCTAGAAAGTGCGTTGGTTATACTTTGCGCGCGAGGACTCGTTGGGTCCCTTACCATATCTTGTACTCCTGCAGCAGTGTGAGCAAGGGTGCCCATCCTAGAGCAGACACGCACCTCGTTGATGAACTTGTTCTCCTCCTCGGCGTCCTCAAACTCGTCCTCGGCGACTGGGGGCTTCATAGTTCCGGGGCGAAGATAGATGAAAGGAGAGTGCTAACGGAACGTGTTCAAGTGGCCCTGTCCAGGACGCGACGCGCCGAAGCGCGTCTCTGGCTCACATTCCCACGCACTCGGTCTTTGACACGGTGCTCAGCGTCGCTCGAGTCCAACGCGCACCCCTCGCCGGCGCACAGAATATACATGCAGAATCCATTCGCAACAGCGCTCGGTCAACAAGCTCGCGTAGCAGCGTCCGCGACACAGTGAGCGAGGTTAGCGTGCCGCCACGCAGGCTGTCCGGGAGCCGACATGGGGCCGCGAATCTATATTACGGTGACAGACGATGGACATAGGTGAATATACGCGGGATGTGTGTCTACGACTCCCACTTGGCAACTAGCTTTTCCAAGTCGAACCGGGGGTCCTCTGGGTCTGTAACAACTGGGGGAGGGCGCGTCAGCAAACTGTGCGAGAGCATGCGAAAATTTGACACAGGAGCGCGGAACGTCCTGCGCGGTGCCGGGCGGTGGTCATGCACAACGGAGAGTGGCGCCGACCGTGCCGTGGGCATTGTCCCGGCATGATGCGACCAGAGGGGGCGCGAGACGTCGACAGCGCAGCAACGCCCCAGGCCGCAACAGCAGAACCACAGCGCAACGAGACTCACCACCGTCCTTGCTGCCCTCCTGCTTTTTCTTCCATGCCTCCTTTGCCTGCGCAATCAGGGTCTCTCGCTCGTGCTTGGCATGGTGCGCCTTCTCCGCGTCATGTGCGGTTTGTAGTGTTCGGCGGTGGTAAATGCCGTAGAACACTCCCGAGAGGAGCGCAGTGTAGCGGACAACCTGTTCCGATGTAGATTGAGCAACGCATGCGGTGGAGGTAAAAAAGCATGGGGTAGCACGAGACGCACGTTGACGGTGGCGGAAACCATGGTATCGCCCTATTCTACGCGACCGAGGACGGGGCCGAAGGGAGATACTCCGTAGGTTGGGTAGGGAGCTGCAGAGACGATTTATGTCAGTGGGTGCCGCGGCGGAGAACGCGCACGAAGAAATACAGACTTGAGTGGTGAGACGATGGGCTTGAGTTGGCCGCGGAGAATGTCGGCCAGCAAGTTTGGCTTAGGTAAGCGAATGGCTAGCCCCACCGGCAACTGCACATCATCCTCTTAGCAACCCCCACCGGCCAGAGCAGGTCCCTATGCGTGTAATCTACTCGAACTATCATCTCTTGCTGAGCTGTGACTCGACCAGCTATGCGTTCTGGGTCTGAATCCCTGGGCCGCCTATCGCAATGTTCACATGCTCTTCCACTCCAACGGAAGCGGACACCCGATGGTCAATGGACGGTACAAACGGCTGCTGGAGCAACCTTCCACCCCTTCGCACGCCATGTCTCAGTCCACCATCTCGCCCTCGTCGCCTCTGACCGGGAGCTGTTTCTGCGGCGCGGTCACATACGCGCTCACCGCTCCACCCGTGCTGCGCGCCTACTGTCACTGCTCTCAGTGTCAGCGACTGACCGGTAGCCAACTGCCATTCCTTCTGAGGTATCTTCATTTCTCAATATCCTCCCAGGATGCCCGTTCGTACATACGGTCCACTTTCCCGCTTCGGCCTTCACGTGGACGCATGATGCGCCCGTCGACACCTTTGTCAATCCAAACCGACCGTGGAAGACACGCACGCGGTGCCGCACGTGTGGCGCCACGGTCGCGTCGCGGAACTCCAAGACGGACCGCGTCAGCGCATGGGGCGCCCACTTTCCCCGCGACGAGTCCGGGCGCATACTGCGCTGGGATCAAGTCTGCCCCACCGCCCACATCTTCTACGAGACGCGCATGCTGGATATCCCAGACAGCTTGTCAAAGTGGACGGGCTACGAGGGAAGCTCAGAGAGGATTGCCTGAGCCCCTCGCGTTGAATCGGTAAAGTCGTTTCGCAACGTGCTGTGAAATTACGCTTGATTATGAACGGTAGATAAGCAATGCTACGTTCAAAGTCCAATGTGACAAGTGTCCGAAAGAGTGTCCGAGATACAGTGTTCGTACTCCATCGTTCGGCATCAATGAATAGTTCGTAAAAGTCCAAGCAACTTGCAAATGAGATCAGAAGCATCATTAAAAGCGCTCCGCGTGGTCCATGGTCCGTAGTGGGCCGCGCTAATCGCAGTCGAAGTAGTTGCCAGGAATGACAGTCGGGCAACCCTGGGTGTCTGCGTCAAGTCGAGAGTAAGTCATGGGGCGTAATTCACGGGCGGAGTTACTGACCCTTGTTGGTAGGACAGTCGGCCGGGTCATCGCAGCACTTGATGCAAGCACGAGGACCGGCCGGCTCAACCAGTTCAACATAATGATTATACCTGTCGGTGTTTATGTCAGTCGGCGATGAATGCCCGACATGAACTAAAGGCAACGAACCCGAGGCAGATCGAGCCCTGCGGGTTTCCTTGGCCGCCCGCACCACCGCTCGAGTCGTACTGGCCGCCGGCGTCATTCGGATTCAGACGGGAAAGATGGCTCGGCCTGATGCAACCCGTGACTGGCATTTGGACCTCAGCCTGCAGCTCACAGTGTGGAATCAGACGGAATACGTACCCTGGGCGAAGCGACCGCCATTCTTGCCGTTGCCGGTCTTGAACTCGATGTTGCTCCAAAAGTCGGCGGGGAGCTGGCCCTGGCTGGGGTCGTAGCGGCCCTCGGGGGTGCAGTAGGTCTTGGTGCCGCCGGGGTGCTCGCTGTCACCGATGTTGGTGTGCGGGTCGCGGGGCATGATCATGCTAGGTCGACTGGCGTGAGCTCAAGGTCTGGCTCCGACGACGACGACGACTAACCAGTGCTTCTGCGCGTTGGTGACATAGACGGTGTTGTCCGGGGGCACCGCGCGGGCCTCGAGGTGGGAGGGGGAGGCGAGGGCGGCGAGGACGGAGCAGAGAAAGAGGGCAGAGACGACGGGGCGGAACATGGCTCGTACGAGGGGACCTGGTTAATTCTTGGCATCTTTTATACGGCGGACGGAGTCGTACGGAGTCGCATTGCGGGGACGAGGCGAAGCGAGACGCGCCCGGGGTTGACCGGGACAGCGGGCCGGGGGGCGAGGGAGATCACAGGTTGGGCCGAGCGGTGCGAGCGCGTCCAGCTCTGAGAAATCATGTTTCGCGCGTCCCCCTGGATCACTTACGACCCTCCTGCATCCGACAGCCCATCTGCCCACACAATGGACAACGACGTAGACATGGACGCACCCCAGATCTCCACCCTCCACGACGACGACGAGAGCCCACCCCCAAATGCGTCCCCGGCGCGCACCAGCAAGTTTCGCGTAAAGCTCCTCGTAAACGAGACAAAACCCGGCACCAAATTCATCACGTTCAACGGTGAAACGGGGGAGGAGGCTGGCGCCGGCGAAGACGCCGAGGACGACGAGCCGGAGGAGGACGAGGAGGACGAGCTCATCGACGACGAGGACGACAACGTGTCCACGCCCGCCGCGTCCGTCTCCGCGGGCCCCTCGCCCGCAAAGGCTGGCACAAAGCGTCCCGCCGCCAAGGCAGCAAAGGGCCCGCAGGCGAAGCGCAGGGCGCGCGCCAGCGGGGCTGGGACCGCTACACCTGCGTCACAGGCCGCTCCACCAGACGCGCAGAGCAGCCCGCCGAAGGACGCAGGAGACGCGCAGGCCGCGCTCGACGCACCGCCGACAGCCCCGGCGACGCCCACGCCCCCCGCGCCCGCTTCCAAAAAGAAGGCCGTCCCAAAGGGCACTACCGCCGCTCAGCGAGCGCCGCGCAAGTCGGGCACAAAGTCAGTCCAGTCGCCTGCCCCCCGCCTGGCAGCGCCCATCTGCTTGCCCCCCGATCCCATCACCCCACTAACAGAGCGCAGATCGTCCAAGGCCGCTGCAGCGCCCGTCCCCGTCCCCGTGCCCGCGTCGAACGACGCCGCCGCCGAGTTTAGCGAAGGTGAATCCCGCTGCGCTTGACGTGCGCCATGCGCACCCGCTAAATGCCAGCGCCCACATGACAGGTCACACCGGCACGGTGCCCTCCTCGCCCGCCGCACACGCGGACGCCCACACGCCCGAGCCGGAATCCGCAGCGCCCGCACAGGCATCCGGATCTGCGTCTGCGTCCGCACTTGCGCCCGCGCCGCACGACGCCCCGTCGCCGTCCGCCGCCGACGCGCTCGAGGGCGCACCGCACCCGCGCTACCCGCTGCCGACCAAGCCGTTCCAGGTGCAGCCCCCGCCCAAGCTGAGCACGGGCTACGCGCCGTTCGTCGCGCTCGACCGCGGGAAGCACAAGCCGCGCCACTGGCGCACTGCGCACCGCGAGGTGCGCGGCATCGCTGGCGGGCGCTGGTTTGCGCGCTCGTGGGTCGGCGAGAAGGAGTCGGAGCTCGCGCTCGCGGCCGAGGCGGCGCTCGCGCTGCCCAAGCTGCCCACGCTGTCCCTCTCTGCGCCTCTGCCCGGCGGCCGTGGGCAGGGCAAGCGCAGGCCCAAGGCGGACGCAACGTCGACCGCCGCGTCGTCGCGCTCCGCTTCGGTCGTGCCGGAGGCGGCACCGTTGGTCCCGCCGCAGCGCTCGGCGACCAAGAAGTCGAATCTGTCAACGACCGTGGCGACGTCAGAAGTGGACGTCGACATCGACCTCGTGTCATGACCAACTTGTACTCGTAGGACTTTCGTACTGTTTTCTCTTTGTTGCTTTGTTGTCGCTACTATGTTATACCTCGCCTGTACCACATTACACTCGTGCCATTAATCTAGGAGAAAGTTTATTTGCTATAAAGACAGGATCAAGTACTCGAAGGGGCAACGTGGTTAAGGCTTCACGGGCGCCTTGCCGTCTTTTTGAGCTGAGGACAAGTGGGGGTGAGCGCAAAGCGCGCATGGGCCGCAGATAAGGACCTACCCATAGTGATCCTGTCGCCCAGCGACAGTGCGATGCCCTGCGTCTTGCTGCGGATGCGTACATGACCGGTGATGGTCCCCGACTCTGAGCGCTCGATGCTGAGATTGGCCAGCGCGTCCTCGCCTAAGGCTCGTCAGCGCAAGTTTAATTTGCGTGCAGTCATTAGTACGTACCGAACAGACTCCGCGCATACAGGTTCGCGGAAAGGAAGTCCGAGTCGCCCGCCATGGCACCTTCCGGAGTGAGGCAAGACATGTTCGTGGACTTCATGATGTGCTTGAGGTACTCGCGCGGCTCCCTATACACGGCTTAATTGAATGCACGAGGGGCATAGGTCGCAGACGTACGACACCGCCGTGGCCACGTTGACGCGGTTCTCCCATTCGAACTCTGTCCACATGCTGCGGAACTTCAAGGCGACAAAACGCCGTCAGCATAGGAAAGCACATGGAAGGACCGCCAAGAAATTTACCTGTGCTTCGGTGCAATATGCCGGTTTGATGTAGTCCATGATGTCGATGTGGATGTCATTCAGGATGACTGCCTGCTCGGACAGGTCCGGGCCCTCCCAGAGGATGCTGCCAAAGATCACGCCGGTTTCCGTCGATGAGACCTTGATAGTCGCCTTGATGCTCTGGAAGCCATGTGGTGCAATAGTGTAGACCGTTGGCCGCTCAACGATCTTGAGGTCTCCGAGCGTTGCAAAGTCTAGGCAGAGGTTCTGGAGCGTGTTTGATGTCTGGTTGACAAGAAGGACATCTGTGTCAATGGATCGGGGTCAGCAATATCCAAGGGTTTGTGTGGGCGGCACAGCTGACCCAACATGATGTCAAACCCGTGAACTTTCACGTACGCCTCGGCATAGATGGGGTCAGAGAAGCCTGTGCGCGGCCTTTAGCCCGTGCTGCACATAGCGCTGGACAGACTATTACCTGTCAATTGCGATATGCGACTAAGATGGGAGATGAAGTCTTCCTGGACCTCTCCCGCGCCAGTCGCCCGGCCGACGTCTTCATCATACTACGAATGAAGTGTGAACCTGAAACCGCACATGATGTATCAAGCACTTACGTCGATGACGTCGTCCGCGGCTTTCTTGGTGAACTGTCTGAAGGTGAGGAGGTCATCAACCTGCACAATGTCCTGCTTCGGCGCCTCGAGCTCCCTCTTCTCCGCCGCCTTTTTCTGTACCCCGTATTAGTCTCTCTTACGTATGCAACTCATGGAGGTGCGCACCTCCTGCGCTGCAACCATCTTCGAGTAAGCAGCCTTCGTGTCGCTCAAGAATACGTCATGTACAGCTGGCTTGATATCGAGCTCGCTCAACGTCTGGATGCAGTTGAGTATCCGCTCGTTCGAGTCCTCGTCAATCGGTGCCGAAGCGAACTTAGACTGCCCGACGCGGATGATGGACGCCATGATGAGCATTGCTTCCGCACGAAGACCATTTGCCCTCTTCGCGTCCGATGAGGCATCGGAGAATCGGAGGACGAGTTTTGTGACGGCAGAGGCGAGGACAGCTCCAGTGAAGAAGTCGCCGCCAAGGAGGAGAGCTAAGATCGACTGTTAGCGCAAACACCGGACAGGGAGTGCCAAGGATGTACTTCGCAGTGGGGGTTTGTTAGCCGCTTTCACGGCTTCCAACCGCGCAGTAGCAGTGCTTGTGTACGCAGTTTCGGTCGCGTACGTGCCGTCGGCGAGCACCTTTGGCTTAGTCGTAACGCTCTCTTTCTTCTCGTCTCCCTCCTTTTTCTCTTCGTCATCAGCGCTCGCCTCATCTAGCAGCCGCTGTTCCGCAGAGAGAATGGGGATCTCTCCAATCACCTTTCGGATCTCCTGGAAAGTGTTGAGGATCTCGCTGGCATTCTCAACGTACTCTCCGAGAATCCAGAGAATTCCGCGGAAGACCTTTCCTGACTTGATCTCTGGCAGAGTGCGGATGAGGTGTTCGGTGATGGAGGGGCGCAATGGAGGGAATTTCTCAACCACTTCGCTGGTTTCGGCCACAGCCTATCAGGAACGGGTTGCGATACCTGAGGAAGAGAGCCCACCGAACGAAGGCCACGACATCCAAGGCCGATGGGTTATTTGAATCGCCGAGGAACTCCATGAGGGCGTGTACCACGCTAGCAGCAACCTCAGAGAATTTCACAGCGCAAACGTGAATTGACTGGATTAAGAGTTGGCGATACTCCGGTGCCTGTATTGGTTGTGTAACCGACGTAGGGACGTTCTAGCGAGGAAATTGTTACCTTCTCGTAGTCTTGGTCCTGAGTCTTCTGCAACTGCTTCTTGAAGAACGACACTACGTCTTCCACGTTGCGGCTCGAAGTCATGCTTAACGCGATGCCGGTAGCCTTCCGACGGACCTCAATATCGGCGCTGGGGAACGTGAGCACGCGGCAGGAAGTCGGAAGGGTGAGCGGCACCTGGAGAGCACCTGTAGCACATCCATGATGAGGTTGTCGAACACATGACCGTGTTTCGAGCGTAGCGCGTCGAGTCGGTCCAGTACAATGAGCTTGACGTTATTGTCCGACTCCTTCGCGACAAGGTTGATGAAAGTGGTTGCAGCAGCTAGCGGATTTAAACCGTCAGAATGGGGCGACCAGAGCTACTGCGCCCGCGAACCTTTCACGGCGGCTGCGTGCTGCGTCAAACCAGTAAGAGTCGTGGCCGCCTCGTACTGCACTGCATGTGAGGGCGCATTTAAGAGCTCGAAGATACAGCGAATCCATCTTTGCTGGAGAAAATCGTTACATTTGAGCATTCCTTTCCTGCGCGAAGGCAGCACCTACCCTGTGAGTCGAATCTGTCTTGCAGTCCAACCGAATCACGTCAATTATAGCCAACTGTAGCAGCTCGTCGAGGCTTCCGATCTGGTCATAGACCTGCGCGACATACTCGACAGCCTTAGGCATCGCACAATTAGCAAGGAAGACGAATGCATTCCGTTTGCATGTTGCGTCAGATTCGGCAGCCAGGAACGTCTGGATGAGCTCTGGCGCGTCGGGGATGAGGTGGTCATACTCCCGGTAGATGGTGTAGATGGCGAAGATGGCATTCTTCCGCACGTACGAATGTCGGTGCTCGAGACATGACCGGCAAAGGGGTATCAAGGGCTCGAGTAGTTCCTGATCCTTCGAGATCTTTTGAAGGAAACGGAGCGTTGCGCCGCGGATGTACTCATTTGGGTGTTGCTAACGAACGCTGGTCAGCAATGCGACGCGTACATGTGATCTGGGCATACTAGATCGTTTCGAATAGCATTTCTGTGCGGTGTGGATGAGGCTCAGAGTAACCTCGGGTTTCAAGAGCGAACGCACACAACAAGAATCATCTCCTGCTTCAACTTCCCATTTTCATCGTACTTGGGGCACACCTCCCAATAGAAGTGCAGCAGCTTCTTGAGTTGCTTGTTGCGTGACGGCATGCAGTATTGGATGATAGGCATGAGCAATTGCGGCTGGAGGGAAGAACATGAACTTCAACGTATCAAAGCTCGATGTATGTGACGCAGCGTACTTGGGCATTCCCGTTGATAGTGTGGACTATGATTTTACGCAACGTGTCGATCTTGACTTCGTCAGAGCCCTTCTGGAGTGCATTGCGCAAGTCCTGGGTCGAGGGAGACTCCGAGCTGTCCTCGTACACGACGGTATAGCATGCCACCTCTTGGTTGGACATGACGGGACGCGAAGATGAAGGAGGAGTGAGGGGATGAGCGAGATCAAATAGAGACGCGAGTCGAAAGCAGGTGAGAGCGGTGACGTGCCACGTGCCCTCGTCTTCGTCGCGGTCGCGTCGGCGGCCAGATTCGATCTTCGCAACGCGCAACGCAAATGTCTGCTATTCAGCTCCCAGAAGACCAACTCATCGAATTGCTCCTACAGCTTAAGGTGAGCCCCGGTAGTGTGTACCACAGTGTCGCCTGAGAGCTCATTCGCCGCAGAAAACACCCCCAGATCAAGCAAAGGCAATCTTGAATTCTCAACCCCAGATTGCGTATGCACTTGTCGCGCTCATGGTCAAGATGGGCGCAATAGACATCCCAATATTCCAGGTAACTCGCATTTCTTCCGGCGCACGACCGACGTTCATTCTGCAATCACAGCAAACACTGGCTACGTTCACCCCGCAGCAGGGCGCGGCTCAGCCTCCACCACCTGCAATGGCCGTTCCTCCCCATATGCAGCCCCAGGGATCCCGCGGTGGGACACCACAATTCTCGACACCTCCACCCACAGCATACCCCCCAACTGGACCGCGTGCGGGACCGTCTGGCTACGCCGCATACCCGGGCGGGCCTGGTGGCCATATCATGCCGGCGGGTCAATACAACCCACCTCCACCTGCACAACCTACGAACCCTGGTATACCTCCTGCACTTGCTGCCATTCCAGAAAACCAGAGGGTGAGTTGCAGACGAGTGTCGGCATATACATGAAGGTGCTGAACAAGATATGCAGGAGATCGTCTTGAAACTGGTCAATCTGAGACCGGATGAAATCGCCAGGCTCCCGCCGAACGAACGTGCCAGTGTTATGCAGCTTGTATGTCCTACCTTGTAATCCTATGAACTTCGCTCACCGCTCCCCTCGTCCAGCGTGCTTCGCTGGGCATACGCTAGCAAGCGCCCCAGTGTTCGTCTCGCCCTTCTGTATAACTTATCTAGACCCGCATATATTCCAGACCAGTGTATATAGCCATCAATTAATCGACGGAGACTCCTTTGACTCGCAACTCCGATTTTGCTTGGGATATCTCCTGAGGCATGTGTGAGGGCAGGTCGGTGACCCAAAGATGGGGACTCACGCTCAGCAACTCGGTGTACGCGTCTGTGCATTCTCGGAACGTGTAAAGGCCACGTCCGAGGGACCACAATGCATACGAGCCGAAGGAAACGAGTAGCCACCAGGGCAACTAAAGGTGATTGAGACTCGGGGATGCACAGTATGACAGGACAGACCACCGGGAGTACTTGCTCAGCATGCTCCGCTGTAACGAAAGGAACTGGGATGTATGCAAAAAAGGCGAGGAAATATGCGACAGATGTCACTGCCGACCAGAGGGCGACGCGTTTTGCCCGGGTCATTTCGGTGGGAGTGACGGTAGCAAGGTGAAGGAGTCGTGAGTGATGCAGCCGTTGCCACTGGCGCGCTACTTTATTGAAAGCTTTCCGGATGCCGCCACGTCTCCAGAACGCGAACGCGTTCTCGTCCAGCTCGGCGCGCCTCCCACACGAACCACTCACACCTAGGACACCACACTCTCGCGCCGGGCGCGCGGAGGAGGCATTCACCGAGCACGAGCTCGAACAATTCGGCGACCAGGACTACCGCGAATTCACTCTCGAACAACAACGGGAACCGCTCCTTGCCTCCTCCGCCAGCGCGAGCTTCCCATCCACGGGATATCGTGTTCGAGGTGATGAGGAGCGAACCAAACCGGCTCCAGGCCGGCATCCATCCAATGCTCTACGATGGGTGTTGGCAAACTCGGGGCTTGTGCTTGGATCCGTCGTGGCCCTGGTTCTCTTCTTCATGATCGTACTATCATACAGACGCCCGGACGTACTGCTCTCAGCTGTCGGTACTAATGAAACCCCGGCGTCAACTATGTCAGCTCCGAAGCAAGACGATGCCATCCTATCCCACCCCGCAAACGTCATCTCATACGAGAACTACTCCCGCTTTCCTCTTGATACACTCGAGTACAAGCAACAATGCCACGAAGTCATGGGGGAAGTCATGGGTCCCATGAAATTTTGGGAGGGTAGCAAGGATGTGCTTCATCACGACGAAGTCCAGCCAGGAAAATACCCTGTCGCGGAAGGCGAGCCGACTCGAGTATGCAGCAAAACCATCACCTACATGCTTGACGGCCACGTTGGTTTGCTGGCGGACTTGGCACTCATGGCCCAAGCTGCGGGGCTTGCACGGGTGGTGAGTCACTTTGGATATGGTGGAGTCCAGACATGATAGTGACCTGTATTCGATAGGCAGGCAGAACTTTCTTCGTTGACGATACTTATTGGAACCGCGGAAAGTCAGTCGTTCCACGAACACCTGAAAGCACCTCTTGACCTCGATTCAGTTGGACAGACCATTTCCAAGACGTTCGGATGCGCCAGCCAGGACCCGAGCCAGGATGTCGCGCACCACCTCCTGAAGGTAGCTGCTTTCCTCGGCTCAAGTTCGACGGAGGTTAACATCTCTACCAGAGTTAGTTGCATGCCCAAGGAACGCCAGGTGAGGGCTTCATTCCTGTGGCAGTGATCAAATACTCACAGCATAAAGACATTGGGTACGTGATTTCGTTGGAAACACGTAGATGATCTTTCACAGTGGAGTCCAGGTCGTCAGTTCAAAAACTGCCAAGTACCACTTCGGACATGCATTCATGGAGGAGTTTGAAGACCCGTGAGTTTAGGTAAACAACTGGTTGCCTACTCGATTCACGAATCGCTTTCTTTGTCGCAGATACGGACGCCGACTGAACCGCCTACGGGTTATTTTTGACCGGGCACGAGAGTCCCTGACCCAAACCATCCGCCCAAATGCTGCCGTGGCGGCACTCATCCGTTCAGCCAGAGCGGAGTTTGCGTCTTTCCTTGGGCTCGATCCCAGTCACACTTCCACGGTAGACCGGTACCAGGCGATCCACGTGCGCCTTGGAGACCGGAATGGTACAACGTGGAAATATATCGATCAGAATGTACCCATCGAAGAATACTCCAACGCGGCGAACGCTGCACGGACGAGGTTCCGGCCAACAGGAGCTTCTGACGCCCCTGCCATATATCTTGCCTCCGATGATCCCAATATATTCGATACTCTCCAGTCTCAGCTCGAGCCAGGGTCGAAAATATTTTCTCTCGCGAAGAGCAAGGAGCCGTCTCTCCGGGAAATCGCTAGTTCGGGACCTTACTTCCAGGACAAGTTCAATGCCATGCCCGAAGCGGACAGAGTGCGGCTCACACGGGGCATGGTCGTAGACTTTGCACTACTTTCTGGCCTGTGGGCCTGGGGCGATGACATGAAACCTGGCGCGACAATCTGTGCGCTCGGGTACGTCCTCCCCACTTCCCTCTGGCATCGAAGTTCCCCTGAATCTTCCCATCCAGATCGAACGTCTGCAAAATGGCCGCCGCCGGGTTAGGCTGGGATCGTGCTTTCGGATATGGTTTCAGAGACGACTCTGCTGGTGATGTCAACCAGGAGTATGCACGCTGGATAGAGGTCGATGTGAAGGGGGGCTTTTCTCCGCCCTGGCGGGCATTCGAGCTATTCTAAGCTAGTTCCTAGATGATAATGGTATGTGTCTGGAATGCATGCCGCGTGTATAATTCGCGTGTAGGTTCACGTTATGCAACCCGGGCCTGGCAGTCAACGTGATATCGATCTGTTCGACGCACTTGAGAGCGTGGTATCTGCGCCAGCGTCTGTCAGCCCGTCCTTCTCGCTACTCTTACGCTGTGTCATCCTTCCCCCTCGACCATCAAATCGTATATCGTGATCCGCCCAAAGAAATCCGAGCTCTCCTCAAAAACGAGCTTCATGCCCTTCACCGGCTCTCCCGAGGCGATGTCGAATATCTGCGCGCGGTTTACATCTTCAGGATAGATCCGTGTGAGTTCTTGCCAGGCTCCTTCTTGAGATTGAGTTATGACCGCACATGTGGTACCCACAAAGCCTCCTTGGAATGTCAATAAAATGCGTCTCGGCGTGACTGGGGACGTAAAAGAGAGCTGAACATATTGTGGGAGACCCTGGAGGCACGTTATTGACAAGGCATACGACCTGCAATGGGGAAGGATACGAGCCTGTTGCGAGGTCCAGCAGGTTTCTGGACTGCCGTCTACGAGGCAGGCTTTCCCAACAGACCTGTCCAAGGCAGAGCTGACCCTGTTCGACGCAGAGGGGTGAGAACGGGGCCAGCGATGGAGCCAAGGAGCGCGCACTTGATTCGGGTTTCGGGAGTGATGAGGGGAGTGGACATGTGCCGAGTGGTGTTGCACTGCACTGCAAGCTCATCGGTCGACCACCATGTCCTCCTCCTCCGTACCGGCGTGGCTTCAAAAGGCCCACAACCATGACCATATTACCACTGTCCTGCAAGTACTCGCAGACCGCGAGCGCTCCCGCATCCGAGCCAGATCCTCGTCGACCTCGCGTTATCGCACCAGCATCTCCCTCGTGCATCGCGTTGCACAAATCACCTCTACGCCCCGCGCGAAAGGTCAACTCGTAGACTATTACTCCATTGCGGCTGGATGCTCGCCAGAGAATCAGCACTGCAACCGGTACAGCGACATCGAGCCGTACGATCGCACGCGAGCAGACGCTGGCGATCGCTATCTCAATGCAAACTGGGTCCGGGAGCTCGCCGGGGGGCGCTGGACCATCGCCACACAGGCTCCACTACCCAATACAGTCCACGAATTCCTCAGTATCATCGCGGGCCTCCACTCCCCCCTCATCCCACCTGGGGAGGCAGGCTTGACATTCACACGCGTGCGCACGGTCGTGCAGCTGACGCAAAACTTTGAATCTGGAAGACAGAAGGCAAATGCCTACTTTCCACCCACAGCGGGCGAATCCTGGGTCGTTCGTCCTCAGCAGGAGACAGACGGGCTGTCTCCTCTCAAAGTGACCCTGGTCAAGAGCGAGGAAATAGAGAGTGCGCATTGCGTTGCAAGCATGGTCTCAGTCGCTCCCGTCATAGCTGGAGTGCCAAAGCCAGCTGTGATATTCCGCCATCTCTTGTACAGCGCCTGGCCAGACCACGGTGTGCCCGAGCCAAGGGATCGTGCCGGCCTCCTAAACTTCATCAGGCTGGTAGATCGAACGAACAAGGACTTATCTGGTCTGGAGGCCAAGGCAGACGCAGAACCACCGATCATGGTCAACTGTTCAGCAGGGGTGGGGCGCACTGGATCTTTCATTGCGCTCTGCTCGCTGTTGCGCAGCAATAATATTCTCTCCCTCCCGCCTAACTCGTCATCGGCTACGCAAGGCTCGCCATGCCCGCCGTCGCCGCTAGGTCCGCTTCCGGAGTCGGTGAGTTGGGATGAGGTAGCTCAGGAGATTGATTCGCTACGCGAGCAGCGCCCTGGGATGGTGCAGAGGCCAGAGCAAGCGGTGCTTGTGTATGAGGTATTGGTAGGAGCATTTATAGCGAAAGACACCGTTGTTCATGGCCAAGTTGTTCCGAGTCGTCCGTCCGTGTAGCCGATCACGATCACCATCTGTACGATACTTAGACGCGACCGTGGGAGTCTTTCTGTAATTGCTCATTTTGTCTCTTCCCCGCCTTCGCGACCTTTCGCGCCTGTCCCTTGCTCTCTGCCATGATCCTCAAATCCCTTTCTCTCGCCCTCGCCCTCTGCGCAGCCTCGACGCGCGCACACGGTGACCATGCCCAAGAGCCTATCTCGGGCGACGCCGCCCAGTATGCTCAGAGACACGTACGCATGCATGGTGATACCTTGTGTCACGGAGGCAGCTCATGGGCACTACCCGCTAGATGGCGACCGAGCACCATATGTTCGTGGCTACCCGTATACACGTTTGATAGGATCCTAAGCCCTGGAACAGAGACACGTTCGACCTTCCCAGTTTCTTCCAGTTGCACGACCTTAACCGGTGCGTTGTCAACGTCGGCGCTACATGTCCCGTTCTGACGTGTGTTAGTGATGGAGTCTGGGACGCCGAGGAAGTTGAAGCAATCTACGGCGTGCATCATGTTTACTCGCAGAAGAAGTCAAAGGTGTGTCTGCTCTCGCAGCCCTGCATTGCGTATTATTGACCTATGTTGTCATGCACGTAGGATGACGAAGAACACCAGCAGAAGGCCAAAGTCATCGTCGACACCATCATGAAAGCGATGGACAAGGACCAGGACGGGAAGATTACCGTGGAGGAATTCCAGGCTGCGGGTCTTGTTGCCCTGCCGAGTTTCGACAGCTTGGGAGCGGAAGGCCACCACTACGATGTTGAGAGCGGTGCGTCTCAGCGTGCATGGTTTCGCGCAATTATCTTATATCCGTAACGGCAGAGTTCTTCCTTCACCACGAAGGTGTGTGACGAGGTCGTCAGAACCTGTGCGCATTTCCTAACCACGCGTCGTTCAGAGCAATTCCACAGTACCCCCGAGACTCAGACGGACGAGTCATACAACCACCCTGAGGACTTGGAGCACTTCGCTCAGCACGAAGCCATCGAACTCAAAGAGGCCGAGAAGGAAGCCGAATTCCAGGGCATCAGTGTAGAAGAGGCACTAGCCCAACATGACGAGCAGCCGCCGGCAGCGGCAGAACAGCCAGGGACCAGCGACCCAGATGCACCTAGGAAATACGAGCGCCCAGTTCCTCCTGAGCAGCAAGATCCTGCCGTCCGCTTCCGTCAAGCGAAGGCAGAGAGCGAGGCGCATGGCGAGTGGGGTTCTGGTGAGAGCGGGTACAAGCCACCGAAGAGCCCATCAGAGAAGATGAGGAAGAATCTTCCATACAAGGTAAGCCATTCTCTGAGTACACCGGACGTTTGTTGGAGAGAATTGACATAGGAACGTATGCAGTACAAGTTCCGGCGTAATTGGGGCGATTTCTAGTCTCCGTTGCCGACCTTATGCCGATCGCGGAAGACAGTCGTTCCGCGATGGATAAGGTCTGCATCAACTTAAGGGGGTTTGAGGGGGTACACACACCTTCCTCATTTAGATTATCGCGTTGCCTCGTCTCTTATTGTTTTGAAGTAGCGTGTAATCAGAAATGTGTGATATATCCGGCTACTCATCACGGCAATGACACGATGAGGGTGGCATGTGCTGAGCACTCGCTCAATGCAAATAAAAAAGACACCCCATCCGGGTTCGAACCTGCATAATACTCACGAATGTGCAACCATTGGACAAAACCACTACACCAAAGGGACATCCTAAAGGTCTGATCTGGTCAATATATAAACCATGTTCTCGTTGTTCTCGTTCGTCTTGACATATTTCTTGCGTGGGTTCCGTAGCGTTGACCTGCCTCGCATGGCCCATCTGGCCGCCAAGTAGACAGATAATTGACTAAAATAGCCCTGGTTCTCCTCTGAATGGAAACTAAGACTAGGGAGCCCATGGAAGGAGCAGAGTTTACTGATTATTGGGACAAAGGAAATGGACGCGTCTTGGGGGCGCGTCCGGTCATGTGACTGTATTATGCTACTAGGAATGACACAACCCTTCGAATGTGGCACATGGCTCGTCCGAAACGGGAAACCAATTGTACCCCACCCAAACCCCCTTAAGTTGATGTAGACTAGGCGATTTCTAGTGTGCGGGCAGGTTCCGCGTGGGCATTTGGGTTATAGGAGAACTACTTGCCTAGTCAATCATATCGCTATTTATTCATTTCATGGCATCTATGCGGCAATGCGCTATCGGCATCCTCTGAGAAATTTGTATCTCAGGTGGTAATGCTACAGTGTGGTGCTATGTGCGTGATCGATTAGATATGGAACGAGGACTAGATATAGGGTTTCATGGATGGGCCAGAGTAGGAAAGCGGAATTCAACGAGGATCGAACATGTCGTTGAGGAGGCCCCGCTCTACTTCCTCCCAGTCAACATTGCCTCCACTGGAGTAGTTGCTCTCGTAGGTTGCTACGCTGACACTTGAGAAAAACGGCACCAAATCGCGAACAGAATCGACCTGACGCAAGTGGTTGAGCATAGGACGACGAAGCATCCGAGGGTTTGACGCGGTCGCTGAGGGAAAGTTGAAAACAGCGGTGAGAGGGTTCTGTACTCTTTCCTATCAGGAGCATAGTATGAGTACCAACGCCAAGGTGTGGACCCCAAGAGCAAAGGCTGACCTGTGGTAGCGGGACTCGCCCGGCAACCTCAGCTAGGTGGTCGAGCATTGCCTCTGGAGCAGTCTCATCTGGGCGGTACACGGCATCGATGGTGTCTGTGATAAAGACCCATTGATGCCTGTCTTTGTGCTCAGCTACGGCTTGGAGCCAGAATGGTCCCGGTACATACATTTGGAACTCCTCTGTTTGCAAAACTAGGAGTAAGTCGATGAACTTGCACACTGAGAGAATCAGTGACAACGCTTCTGAACCGTCCGGTGGGAGCTCGATTATGGTCTGCTCAAGTAGTCGATACTGCTGTCGGTCAGCACCGGCAGTCAGAGGAAAAAGCTTATGTTGCGCACCATCTCAGATAGTATCACAGGCCAGAAGCTGTCCAAGTTGTGCTGGCCGAGTCGACATAAGAGAACGCGCACACAGAGATAGACTTCTGCCTGGACGACAGCGGCGGAGGAGTTCTTCAGAGTGTCAACCAACTTTTCCTGAATTGATGGGAGAGACGTCAAAAACTGATTCTTCTCCCCACAGAGCAAGATGTAGGACATCCGCCGCATATTCATAGCCCGTAAGTGGTTCTCAGCCTCGCGATTTGTGAATATGTTTGTCGAGGGGGCAGTAGTCACTTTACCTGTTCTTGTTAAGACACGAGTTCGCAGCAACTGACAAAGAGGTACCGCTTACCGAGGAAGTCGGGGAATGCGCTTTTATCTGCGTCGATCCAGGACTGGGCGATGGACCGGAAACTCGTTCCCGCCTCTACTGAGCACGAGAAAAAGCGGGCGTCGTTCAGAAGGTCAGAGATGGCACCACGCCAGGCTTTGATCGCGATGGATATCCGGCTCATTTCTCGCAAGACAATCGAGATGGCCGGGTCAAAGTCTAACGGACTATCATCGAGTCAGCTCGACGGGCGACGTAGCTGCTGGGTAGCTTCATACCGGCTTTTACTCTTCAGCGCTGGAGAAACAATGTAGTACATGACATTGGTGCAGACCGTCAGGACACGGTCATTATCCACAAGGAATTTGCGGAGACGGGGGAGGGCAACGTCGCCGATGTATTGAACGACGTATGGAACCTGACGGGGGGCCCGTTAGATGAGCAATTGCAAGAAGAGCGATAAAATGACCTGGTCGAGCTGGTCGGCCGTAGGAGTCAAAGAAGTAGAACTCGAGTTCATCTTCTCGTCCAATTTGACATCTGAGAGCGCTGGTACAACATCACTCGGTGCCCCCTTTGATTGGCTATGTGGAAATTACCTCGGGGCATAGGTGACTCTCGGCCGTTCAGCACCAGGCTCTCTTTATTGGTTCTGCGAGCCCAGTAATTTGAGTCTGCGCTGCGATTCACTGATACAACAACAGCGTCGAGTAGCTTTCCGTATGCGTCCTAAACAGAAGGGTCAACTCGCGCCTGTGAAACGCGGCAGAATGTGCACCTGTAATTCTTTTCGTATACGTCTATCTTCCAGTGCTGTCGTCTGGGTAATCTTGTCCGCTAGGGTTGAAACACATCTATGTAGATAACGTGAGAAGGTCGGGTGGGCAGGCAGGGTGATTGTCACCTCAAAGTAGGGAAAGTTTGAGAACGAAAGTCCTTGGTGTTGTTCATGACATCTTTGGCCAATTGCAAGAACCGGCCCCAGACTTGGACAGCTAATGGGCCTTCCAGTTGTTTGAGATAGCTCTCTAGGAACCGGAATAATACACCGTCGTGTCTGATACTTGGTCAGCAAAGGCACAGAGAATGGTCTGCTTGGAGAATAACCTACATATTCGGGTTGATGACCTGCTTCCGGCTCCGCTCTGATAGTCCACTAACGCGGCAGGTGATGCTCTCGCAGACCATATGGACGACGTTATGTGCGCTCGCTGTCAGAGTGTCGACCAGCTCGAACGCAACAGCTGCCCGCGACGATGCTGACTATGCAATTCATTAACATTGAAACATTTTAGATGTTCATGGGCTCACCATGCTTTCCGAGTTCCAACAGTCAACAATAGATTCAAGGACCTCTGCTGACTGCAGGCGGAAAAGATGCTCAAACACTCTCCGACATCGCGTCCTTGTCTTTGCAGATATCAAGGTCAACATCTCGTCTTTGCATGAAGGCGTCCGCTGTTCCGTGTGCGCAGTAGTCGTCCAGACAGCATACAGAACACGCACAGCTTCATGTAGTGTGCGATATCCGGGCGACCGGGCCTGCAGTCGGTCAATTAAAAGGCAATAAGGTATGATGACAACTTACCGTTAACTGTTCCTCGGTATTGCTGGGAGTGGTATCAGACGAGAAGACGTTGGTCATGATACCCAAAAGCCCTCCGGACTCAGTTCCTAGGGGCTTTTCCGCTGGAACATCATCCTCTTCTGGATGACTTGCGTCGGCCGTTGACAAACTGAGAAGGACCAGTCGTTCTAGAGCATTGAGCAGCATGATCAGGTCTGCATCTGTAGTGCTTGATTTGAAGTCGTGATTGTCGTGGCTGTCTCTCTTCGCCCTGCGAATGTCGTCCAGCCGGACGCGCACGCTCTTACAGACACAATCGCCCAATGGGGTCACAAGTGCTTGAAGGGTATGGTGGAATTGAGGGACGGCCATGAGAACAAAATCGAGCCAGTGTTGTAATACAGCCCTGTTTGAAGGTAGACTGATGCCATCTACCAGTGTTTGTACGAGCAGTGGATTGAGGAAGAGGGAGTGACGATCGTCCAACTTGTCCTGTGCAGGAATTTCTGCTTGCAGATCAGCGGCAGAAGCTTTCGTCACCCGGGAAGCACGCGGATCTTGGCTGGCTGTCATGGCGGAGATGACCGAATGAAGGAGGTGAAGGAGCTTATTTTGGAGCTCCAATCGGTGAGTATGGATGGAGAAGTAAAGCTTTCCGATTACGGCGGCCTGGAGATTTTGCAAAGAAGGCGGGTCGATTTCGCCACGCGCAACGATAGCCTGCAGCAAGTCGATGGCCGTGGATTGTATAAGGGTGTTGGTGGGCTCCATAGCCTCGACGCGCTTGAGCTTGCATTCTGATTGGAGGTATCTAAGAGAGCATAAGCCTCACGAACACTCGATCGATGCCCACAACATACCGCGTCAATACTTCCAAAAGTACGTCCTGGTATGAAGCATCAGAGTTCATTACGCCGGCTGGTGGTGGTCTCTTGATCAATGAGAGAAGAGGTTTGAACGATGAGGATTACCTAGCTGTATTCTTTCGGCAAGCTGCGAATGATACGAGCGCCGAATTAAGCTCGTGCGTGCAGTCTTCCCAAACCCTTGGCCCCCGAATTTGACGACAGACAGCAACGTTTCAAGAAGGTAATTGATGTAAGTCTGGTCGAATGGACGCTCGTATGAAAACGCCTGCAGCTGCTTTCCGTTGAGCTTGATGACCGAGGGGATGCGTCTGACATTGGGGTCCAACAGATCATAAAGAATTGGATCAAGAACACTGGCGAGAAGAATTGTCACACCAAATGTAGTTCAACCATAGATAAGTCATACCGTAGGTAAGACCTGAGGCTGCATCGCATCCAAGTTTCTCCAATTCTACGAAGACTGGGGTCTTCGTTCTTTAAAGCATCCAAGACTATCATCAACGGGACCTTGAGCAAGAACCCAGGGAGCATGCTGTCCTCTGTGAGATGTGTCAGCGAGTTGTATGGGGCGAGCGAAGAGCTTACCTGTCAGCCTCCATAGCACCCCGAACGCGTGGTATGACGCGTCTTTGTCCCCAATATCCGGGGATGTGAGGTTTTCGGATATTATGGACTCTACGTGCCGTTGCGTTGAGGACTTCTCTAGAACCCATAAAAGGTTGACTGCGCGCGCGTGGTACATCGAGTAGTTCGGTCGAAGATACTTGAACAACTGGCGATTGAAAGAAAGATGGACTGAATAACTGCGAGAGGATTTGGCATGAGTTGTGACGCACCGCGTCCAACAGCTTTGACATGACAGGTCGTTTGTTGAGAGATAAAGGAGGTTGGAGACCAGAAGTACTTTGGAGAGCGACCATCAGGGTGATCACTCGGTCAACAAGGACGAACGTCGTATCCTTCGCATAGGATCGTTAGTATGTATAGCGTGTCGACACCATCGCTGGATTGCAATCCACACCTCGGCTTCCAGGGCAGAGACAAGGCAAGCCGTCCACTCTGATGGATTCCAACCAACAGGCAGGTCCTGCTCTTTCTCCTTTCCAATAGCGTTCACCAGCTTGCCCTGCAAGGCAAGTAATTCGACCAGAAGTTCACGGTGCACCCTTCTATGGTCGCTGGAAGTAGCAGTGGCCGTAGCACACATGGTAGTAAGCGATACAATGTCTTCGAACGCCGTGATGAATGGTGCCAGGGAGACAGCTCGAGTTCGACTTTCAGACAGCGGAGAATCTAGACCATAGAACTTCGTAGCAAGGTGCAATGGGCCTTGAACATCTGATAGTGAATCAGCCTTATTCTCCAAGAGAGGCTGGAGCAAGCAGGATGCCGGTATCTCGTCCTTTAGTGCGTGAAGAAGTTGCATAATTTCCGGCGTCACAGAAAGCGCAACGTTCGCATTGTGCGAGAGCCGGACCTGGCGCGTAGTTAGCCAAAGTTGCTCAAACACATTGTGCGAGATGCCTCCGACCTGCAGAGCTTCGCAGAGGGCAGAGAATACGATCGGTAGGTGTATGGTCTGTATCTCATCATCTCGGACGTGTACTGTCCTCAAAATGAAACGGGCTAAGCGGATGGTCTGTCGTCAAGGTCAATGTGGGCTCCGCTCCTCTCAAACCGATCCGCACCTCGTTTTGTGTCCCATCTCCAGCCAGCTCCCTGAGTATGGTGGCCAGTAGCTGCTTCCATACGATGTGTGGTTCTACGGCCTCGTATAACGTGCTCGCTGTCATCACGACCTAAAACATCTCAGATATGTCAAGATATCGTCAGTGAACAGGGTGCACCTACATCCTCGCCGGGTTCTGCGTGCGATTCGATCGAAGACCTTATTGCTTTGAAGGCATCCAGGACAATCGCTTCTGTGAGAGCGCCGCCGATCTCCCACTTGTCTAGCAGAGATATGAAGATTTTGAAGGGTCGAGACTCAGAATACTCTACGGACGGAGAAAGCATCTCGGCCTTGGGAAGTCAAATGAGTTGCAGAAAGAAAGTTGTGTTTAGATACACTGACACGTAACGTTGACTTGAGTAAGTCCAATGAATGTGACCGAAGGTATGCAACTTGCAACTCAGAATTTTCATCGGATCCAAGAAGCCAGGTGTATAGTCTGCGATTTAGCGAGAGGTCCCTCCGCATCACAACACCGGTAGCTGCTCGCATTATGATGATGCGATCTTCATAAGAAGCCTTTTGTATTGCAACCCCGTCCAGCCGAAGTGCCTGTAAGATAAGATCAAGCGCATAGCGACGGACAAGTAGGTTGTCGTCTTCCAGAGACGCAGCGAATGCCCGAATCATGAGACCAACGTCATGCCCTAACATAGCCGCAAGGTCTAGCAGAATAAGTACGTCATTTGTCTTCATCAGCGAGGCGCATACCATCATCCGCAATCAGCTTAGGTATCCGGCGAGATACCAACGTCAAGGCGGTACCCCGTGCCGAAGGATTGGTGATCAGAATTAACCAAACGTTCTCCAGGAAGAAAGACAGCGAGACGGTGGCTGAAAGTCGATCTAACAGGCTCAGAACCTGGGACAGCATAAGCTTAGAATATCGTTAAAAGAGCCAGCCTTACCTGTTCAAAGAATTCGCCCGTTTCTTCCTCTAGCCCGGGAAGCAGAGCAAGAATGAACGATTTCATCACAGGGCGCAATCCGGCTTTCAAGGGAAGGAAATGACCATCGTAGATGTTGATCAGAGTGGGCTAACTTGAAGAATGAACCAGAGAAAGCCTCTAATCAAGGTTGGCTGTATACCTTCACGGACGTTGCTGAATACTCGAAGAACGGGAAGAGACCGGAGGCCCATAGGAAGAGGTCTCTTCGCAACCCGTCTAGCTGGAAAGAGTTAGTCCGACGCACGCAATGGGGGCAATATGCGTACTCCAATAACCCCGAGGACGTGCGCATAAACATCTAGTGCCCGCTGGTGTACTCCACTCGGCAAGGCTGGGTTCAAGCATTGTGCGAGACGCTTCGCAACAATAATTTTGCGTGGAATATCTTTGAATTGCATATATGCTTGCAAGGTCTTCGAGGGGGGAGGGGCATTGGTTAACCATGCGACCAAGCTAGGCGTTGCTGCGCACCTTTAGCAGCTGCTTCAAGAACGCGATGAAGTCGGCCCATTCATGTACGTTGTCAAACGAGTTCAAGCACCTGTCGATCTGCTGCGAGTATTTCTTGTATTTGGGGTCTGACGAGTGAGTCTGTTGTATAGCCGCTGTGGCCCGGACATGCGTGAGATATGAGAAGGCTGCTACATCTCCAAAGGTACGAACCACGCTCTTGTACCGACGCTGCCAGGCCGGCCGCCGCATTGGAGCCAGACTGGTAGCCCTCCTGGATTTTGGAGGCCATGGTGTGTGTGATTCAGGCTGGGGACAGCGGTCGAGCCTGCTGTCGACGACCGCTGGTAACTTGAGTCTACGTCACGAGCCCTTGGACAGTGTCCGAGATCATAGACTATACCCCAACTTAGGGTCCGGCTATAGGCTGCGGACGGCTATCTCGTCTGTCCTCACATGCACAGTTGCTGCCTCTCTGCGCCATGCGTTAATAGGCAAATAATCCGACGGGGGATACCCAACAAACTCAGCCAATCCTGGTAGACGTTCATTGCGAATGCCGCTAAATCCTCAGTTCACAGCGCGATATAATTACTCAGTTCTAACGTCACTCGCATTAGGGATATAGGGATTCTAGGTAGTATCGACCAAAAAGTGCGCCTCTCGATCACCGAAGTCATCGCTGAAGTTTTCACTGACACTCTGATGCCTCCGTGCAACATAGTCATTGAATCGTACCTATTCCCGCATGTCCATTAGTTTGTGGCGCCAGTGCAGAGATTACTCACCATGGTCTCTTCCTGTATTGGCAGCGCCAGCTGGAGCCGTTGGCTAGCAGATAGGGCCAAGAAATCATTCAGGGTGGTCCTGCTGAGTATTGCCGCGGCTGCGAAAGCGTTCATCCCTTCGGCTTCATTTAAGGAGCGTTCACCCTGTCCAGAGAAAGTTTCCGAGTGCTCGTGCACAGAATGACGCAAATGATACCTCTTGCTCATCTGCGCTCAACCACAGGCGGCTACCCCACCGTCCATGTCGAGACCGCTCTTCTGCCGCGTCACCTGCGAGACGCGCTGACGCAGCGGCCCTCTCAGAGGAAGCGGCGAAAAGCAATTGCACAGAAGTTTCTGGTCGCTTTGTTCCATAAACATTCGCAATACCGAGATCCCTGAGAAGCTTTTTGACGGAGTTTATCACCAGCGCAGGTAAATTGACTTGGTTCAGCTGGCCCTGAGGGGGTAGAAAAGGGACGGTGCTTCCATAAGCCCTGAAGATGACCGTGATGTGTGTATACTTCCAAGATAGAGCGATGAGCCTGGATTTCACTGAGGAACAATCAGAAGGGAGCGAGAGCAACGGTGCCAATACAGCGGCCGAATCGCAGTCGAAGACAAGATCCGCGCCGTCGAGCCACTCCCTCTCAAGAAGTTCTACACCAAGCTGGTCCCTTTGGAGAGCCCGTGTCAGAGATCGGTCTTGTAAGAGATCGACTGAGGCAAGGTATCGGTGATTACTGGGTGGCTGCTCCCAGCATAGAGGCGAGGCAGGAGCATACCCCGCGAGCTGTCGAACCAGATCCTCTGCGTCTATTTCGTCATACTTCTGGACCGAGCTTCCATCCTCCCCGAGTGACATCGGCGGGGTGACCAGCTTAGGGCAAGAGGGTAGGGATGAGGGTTGTATAGCAAGTGCTGCCAAGTACCCCTGCAGAGACTGTTCACCATGGGCTTCTGGACTACCACTGTGCGACGGTATTTGTTTCGGGAATATTACGGGGTCGGGATCGATGGCCTCTGCAGAGCGGTGACGAGCAAGATTGTTTTGTTCATGGTCATTCTGGGCAGCATCCAGAGGGAAATTCTGTGGCACATAGGCACTTAGTAGTTCTTCAACCCAGTCTTCGTCGACGCAAAAGGCATCGTCTGCCTCTCGTCAGCACGATATCTCAGCGAATGCCGAACCTCACCTGTTGAGAGAGTACGAGGGACTCTCAGAGACGGTCCCGCGAAAGTTGAAACGCGAACACTGGCGGGGACATCATCCTGTTCTAAGTCATGGCTTCCACGAGTATAGTTGGGGGTGGTTAGAGAGACTAGGCAAGTCGTGTGGGACACTTTTGACGGCACTTCGGTGTCCTGCCGCAGTGCTCTATGTCTGTCTGTTCTGGTCAGGAGAATGCTTGAGTCAACACAATTGGGGTGTTCTTGTGCGCGACCGGTGCTGCCCGTGTCCGGCGTGGTCGTAGCGCTAAAGAACCTTTCCCACAATCGTGTGGTTTCCTCATTGGATGTGAGAGGATGCGCCAAGACGCCAATCTCCTTCAGAAGATCGACGATCGACGCTCGACCTCCGCTTAGACTGTCGCAGGCAGCTGAAAGGAGGCCGCAGAAGTCCGAGACCCCAACGAGTTCTTCGAGTGTTGGCGCTGCTTTCTCGGAATTATACGGCCTACGGGGCATCCCATATGAATCTGGTTAGATGGGTTACGAAGCTGTCTGATGTGAACTTACCTCCACGTTAGCTCAAGGTTGAGCGACTTCGTGCCTTTGTTGGCATAGAAAGCGGAGAACCTCTCGTTGGTAGCCAAAGCATTCAAGTCGCGAGGCAAATCGGGGCTGCCGGCATGTGCATTTGGTTCCGGTAATCGTGGAACTGTACATATCAGTTGTAGTGGAAGCAAAATGTGCTTATGTGGGTGCCAGTCTCCAGACCTTCCATAGGATCAATCACTACACTCGTTGGGTGTGGGCCAAGCACAACATCGGTCGTAACCATGTCTTGAACTTCGGGTGTAAGGTCACACAGAAAACCATTTTGCTCCAAGAAATTGACTGTGTTGTCGAAGCCCGGGATCGAGGACAAAAGGAGGGAAGTGTTGTGGTCCGGAGAAGATTCTCTCCTTTCATACTTTGCGTCGTGATCCATGTTCCGCACCGCATCCACGAAAGGCGAAATGTACGCTTGGAAACTGCGCGAAATCAAACCGACTGGAAGCTATAGAGGTTCTCCAAGGCTTACCGTTGGTTGCCACGAGGCAGTTGGGGGTCCCCGCAGGCCCCTCGAATGGCTGGGTCTCTGGGCATGCGGATGTCATCTGGACCCCCACGCATCAAGTGTTAGGTGACCGGCTGCCACTCTTCTATCAAATATCCCTCTGCGAGGACCACTCACCCATTCCTGCCAGTAACAGGTCGTTTATCGGACCTTGCACATCAGAAGAGGGTGCAAAGAGGTCATCCTGCCCGCTTAAACTTGTATCCAGAGAGGGTTCGGGAGATGATGTCATATCGAAAACGCCTATGCCTAGTCTCAGCTAGCATCAACAAGAAAACATACTATGTCTACTCCAATTGTCAGCGACAACTGCGAGTTCGGGGCTCGCACCGTCGGCGCTGCAGTATGCAAAGGACGCTGGCACTGGAAGCTCAGACATAGAGGCAGGTGGGAGGGCGACTGCACTCGAGGTTGCGTGAGATCGCGAAAAGAGTGGCGGAGTTTGAGGGACAGGGTCCAGCACAAGCGGTGACAGTGGGCGATGCAGAAATCCGTGAGATGGCGGTAATTCTGCCCGGCTCGCTTGTCCAGAAGACATGGGGTTTCCTTGATACAACGAAGAGACAGCCTTTCGGCTGCATTCATCTACAGATAGTCGGACATCGCGTCTTCATTTAATCAGACGAGATTCAGAGAATATGAATGTCCAGAGCGACTTGCATGATTCCCTCCGTTCGTGCGTCGATGCCATCATCAAAGACTTCCTCAAGCACAACGGATGCTATTCGAGCGTTATGCAGAACGTCTCCGAAATTGGTTTGTGCGGCGAAGTGTGCTTTCCCAGTTCCATGTCTGGGGGTACGCCTGATAGACCGAACTGTGAGGACAGCTGAGTCTACGGAATCGGGGGGCTCGGCGTCAACTGCAGGCAGGGTTATCAGATAAAAGCCGTTTTCTGAGGGAAGTTAAATGCTTACAGATGCTATGGCTGCCATCAAACCGGTTGTTCAAGTCTGCGGGGGCCATTGGTTGGGCAGCATGGTATATGAGTTCTTGCGCCTGCTTATCTGCACTAAGGCGGTCCTGTGCACAACGGGATTGATCATCGCGGCTGTTCTGAACGAGAACCTCTAGGGGATCTGATGGGATAACCAAGGTGTGGGAATCATGTGTGGACACTTGAATGAGACCTTCCGTCAGTATCTAGTCGTGGAGATCCCTTCAATTAAGTTTCCTCTGCGTACGGCGCTCTCAGTCCAGTAAGCAACGCTGACCTGATAGACACGGAGTTGGGTAAATTCAGGATAGTCAGTAGTAAGATGCTCTTCTATGTAGTTGTCCAGCAGGCTATGTATATGCGTGCGCAGATCAGGCCACTGGCTCTGAGCAGCTTGGGCTTTTGGAGCCATGGCCAGAAGATGACTGAGCAAAGCACAGAACCGGTCCCGGCCCGCGTCATAGACAACGTCCCTCGGCCCGGTTCCCGAAGCGGGCCGGGAAGACTATGGATGACGCCCGCGGCTGCGGGCGCGATGGGGTTGGCAGAGTCCGCCACGCTCAACAGCATTGCATCTGACCTTCGCATCTTCTCATGTGGGAAAGAACGCTGCAAGATCTTATTCGCGGATTGCGTGCGAACAAAAAGGATGAAGCGAAATTCATTGCTCAGGCAGTCGATGAAATCAGGAAAGAGATCAAGAGCAAAGACATGGAACTCAAGGCTGGCGCAGCGTTGAAGCTCACCTATGTATGTCGCAGCACACTCTAGTGGATTCTCATCTGAGCTCCTTTTCAATAAAGTTAGAAATGCTTGGTTATGACATGTCATGGGCATCTTTTCATGTTGTAGAGGTCATGTCATCGTCCAAGTATCACCTCAAGGCTGTTGGATACCTTGCTGCTATACAGTCTTTCGGACCTGACACCGACGTCTTGATGCTCACGACCAACTTGCTGAAGAAAGTGAGATTTTACATACTCGGAAGACACCACATTGACCCGGATGCAGGATCTGACTTCGAGTCCCAACGACATCGCCATTAGCCTCAATGGACTTTCGCACACAGTAACCCCAGACTTAGCTCGAGACCTCTCCCATGACATTGTCACGATGTTGAGTCATTCTCGGCCCCACATTCGTAAAAGGGCCGTCATCGCAGTCTACAAAGCACTCGTCAAATACCCCGAGGCTACACCATTTGCCCTCACGCGGTTGAAGGAGAAGCTTGAGGACCAGGACCCAGGTAGGTTTCTCCGTTGTTAAGGATTATCGAGTCAGATCTTTACTGTCGCAGGCGTTGTCGCCGTTACCATAAACGTCTTGTGCGAATTGGTCCGGAAGGAGCCTATAGAGTATCTCTCCCTAGCTCCTCAACTTTTCCGCTTGATGACGACTTCATCAAATAACTGGATGCTTATAAAACTCATAAAACTGGTGAGATCCATGTGCTCTAGCTGATGTGCGTGCTCACCGTACTGCAGTTCGGCTTCCTCTCTCCATATGAGCCGCGCTTGGTGAGAAAGCTGCAACCTCCCATCACCGAACTCATATCGACTACTCCCGCGATATCCCTGCTATATGAATGTGTGCATACATGCATTGTGGGAGGAATGTTAAGGCACGCGTCCGGTGACTCCTTAGCTGAGCTCTGCGTCACCAAGCTTGCCACATTTCTCCAGGATCCAGATCAGAACTGTGAGTACGCCATGCAGCAGACCCTTCGTCAGCTCATGCAAGACTATTCGTAGTGAAATATATCGCTCTTCTCGCACTTGCAAAGATCGTTCCTACGCATCGTGACCTCGTAGCCCAATATCAGGATATGATCCTGTCAAGCGTCGCCGACCAAGATTTCAGTATCCGCTTGCGTGCCCTTGACTTACTTTCTGCGATGGTATCACGTCTCTGTTTCAAACACCCTGCTGGATCGCTGATACCTGGCCCAGGTCACGCGAGATAATCTCCAATCGATTGTCCAGCAGCTCCTTTCATACCTCGTTCGCCCAGAGCTGTCTTCCCTTCCCGCAGCAGCTCAATCGCTCGTGCGAAACTTCACGTCCTCACCTCCCGATGGCGTTGGGTTGTCTCTGGCCCCTACGCAAGTGTCGTCCTACCGCCTTCTTATCTCCGAACGCATCATTGCGATGTGCTCACACGACACGTACGACAATGTCGTAGACTTTCAGTGGTATTTGTCCGTCCTTCTGGATCTAACCTACGTCGCGTCCGTCGAAGTCGGTAATCAAATTAAAGATCAGCTGGTTGACGTCGTTGCAAGAGTCAGAGGCGTCAAGCGCTGGGCCGTGGAACTCATGACAAGGTTGTTGCGTGATGACACGTTCCTGGCAAACTCACGGGAAGACGGCAGTTGTGCGGAGGTGCTATGGGCAGCGGCATGGATATGTGGGGATAACAACAGGTGACCTCTCAACACCATCTTATGCTTGACATCTGCGAACATTTAATGGACAGAGAAATAGCTGAGCCACAGAAACTTTTGCCACACCTTCTGCAGTCGAATGTGTCACTTCTCGATCCAGAGACGATCGGGGTCTACATCCAGGCTGCAGTCAAGCTTTTCGGAGCTTGGTGCATGGAACTCTCCCAGGACTGGAATGACGGGAGAGTTCAGGATGTCAAAGAACTTGTCGATACCCTCGTTACCCGGTTGAGCGACTTTGCTTCACATGCAGAGATTGAAGTGCAAGAGAGGGTGCGCAAAGTTGTTCCACCCTCTTTTTCAACCTTTCATTGACTAGTCGTTATTATATCTAGGCTGCAAATGCTGTGCAACTACTCTCGTTTATTCGCGCTGATCTCGCATCTTTTCGTCAAGAAGAAACCGATAGTGAGCCTCCGCCTGCCGACGCCACCAAGCACCCCGCCTATCCGAAGAGTCTTCTGTTGGTCAACCCTCTGTTCTCCACCTACGAGCTCAACCCCGTCAATACTGCCGCTCAAGGAAGCGTTCCTGTACCGGATTCGCTCGACCTTGATGCATGGATTGTACCACCTCCTCGAGAATTATCGGCACCCGAGAAGGCCTCCGACGATGCACAATCAGGTGAACCTTCCACCAGCAAAAAGAAGGTCAAGAGCAAAGCCAAGGGAAAGGGAAAGGGAAAAGAGCAAGGCTCTAAGCCAGCGACCAGGCAGGCCGTCGATGCTCGGCTCAATCCTACACCATCCCTGGAGTCTCCGGAGGCAGCGGAGGTAGCGGAGGAGAGGATAGAACGCGAGAAGGTTTGTCGAACATATCACCGGGTTCATAGATTACTGATTCGCCTCTCAAAAGCGGAGGGCAGCACGTTTGGAGTTACACCGAGACGACCCTTATTACATCGCGGACAAGTCGTCTTCAGCACCGCTAACTGGTGACATCGACTCCATCCCCGTCGTTCGTCTCGACGATATGCCGCCTCTATCACCATGTTCGTGTCGTCGGTCTCCTGCGTTCTTAACCTAATATCACATCTTCAGCCACGGTGCCTCAATACCCTAGCTTACTACGAGCCTCTTCAACTACAGTCTCCGACTCCTTCATAATTGACAGGGACGGGGAAATGCCCGACGGCCCTAGAGTCCCAACTCCTCTGGAAGCCCCCACCCCGCTGGCGCCCCAGCGCTACACTGACCTCACACCCCAAGCACTCCCATCGTTCCCTGCTTACGTCGTCGATGGCGAGGTCCCTCGCACAATCACTCCGGAACCCATCAAAGTAAAGCGGGCAAAGAAGAAAGGCGCTTCAACCACGAAGTCAAAACGGGCGGCCGCAGAATAAGAGGGCAAATGCGGTGGAACTTCTTTAGCACTACAGTTTGTACAGTCCATTATGAGACGTAAGACACATTAATGCGTGACTTTGCTACATCATAGTGCAACAGAAGCGAAACGGTAGCGTGGGGATAGATTATGTAGCCCATAGGATGCAGGGAACGCAGATCAGGTCGAGTGCACTTCATCGATCGTCCTCGACGTGCTCTACCGAATCCACGATTTCATTGACAAGTTCCAATGTGACTCCAGGGATCGTGCGCTCAGCCTCTGTAAAGGCTCTCTGTAGGGCGCTCAGAGCGATGCGTGCTTCTTGTGTTGACACCCGCGGGAAAAGCTGCGAGAAATTGTCAGACTGACTTCAGGACGAATATCAATCACCTTACAGAAGCAATCGCCGGCAACACCACGGAATCCAACATGGTCGTGTCTGGCAATTCATCTTCAGGTATGTGATCTTCAAGATCGTCATATTCATCCGATGATTCTCGGTGCACTCCATTACCTTCGCTGCCGCCTGAAACGCCGTGACGAACGGTGGCTTGTTGATCAGCTTTTCGTGGAGTATTTGAACTAGACGAAGGCAGGGGTGGCGGGCGGTCGGGTTTGGCTGTAATGGAAGAAGCGTTCGAAGTGTCCGTCTCTGTACTTGCTCCCCTCCGTGGTGTAGCACTCGTAGTGGACGCTCCAGAGCCAGAAGAACTGCGGGATCGTGTTGTACCATTGTAGTCCCAAGTCAATGGCGGCCCAGATACTTGGATGTTGCTTGCACGCCCTATTGTTCCGGGCCGCCCAGTAGTTTTAACGGTACCGAAATCCCAAAGGTCCTCGGGATCAACGGCAGTTTGTCTGGGAAGTCGTAAGCATCTATATAATTAAGAAGGAAGTTTCACAGACAGGTCATCAGCTCGGTCTTGTGCCTCTTCCTCTACACGTTCACCACCCTCTGCCTTCCAGCGTTCATGCCGTTCGATCAATTCCGTCAAATAATTTGTCTTTTTTGCAAGGCGGATGAACTTGTGCTTGAGTAGCTCACGGGCAGATGGCCGCTGGACAGAGTAAGCCATATTATTTTGAGAAGTGATTACCACTTACATCGCGGGGATCCCGCTGAAGGCAATATGAAACGAACTCCCTAAACGGCTTCGTGAAACTGGCATCGAGCTGCGGCGGCGGGTTCTTCGGTATCAAAAATAGCACCTGCAAACACGGCCTTCAGTCATTCCGGAAAGTGGAGCCATTAGGTGGTCCCACCTTCATGGGATGGAGTTCTGCGTAAGGTGGCTCGCCCTTCGCAAGCTCGATCGCAGTTATTCCGAGGCTCCAGATATCAGCTTTGTGGTCGTACCCGCTTTGCTTGATGACTTCAGGAGACATCCAATATGGCGTCCCTACAAAGGTATTTTTCTTCGCCGACAGCGTGCCAGACAACTGCCCCGAAACGCCAAAGTCTGCAAGCTTCACTTCCCCCCCTGCTGAAAGAAGGATATTTGCAGCTAACCACAAGACTGGTAAGTAATACCTAGAGAAGCAATGTGAAGCGCACCGCACCTTTGATATCGCGATGCAATTTCCCTTCTGTGTGGAGGTATTCCAACCCGCGAAGTAACTCTCGGAGAATGATGGCAATGTATTCTTCCCGGAAGACGCCAGGCTTCATCTGTACCCGATTTTTTGAGAGGACGACCGGGACCCACGGACTGGAAAACATACCAGATCCGAGCAGGAGCCACCTGAACAATACCTGAAAGAGGGAATTAATAACAATAAGTTAGGAGAGCGATGATGCATACTCCATGACTATCCAAAGGTGTGATCCTTTCAGGTACGATCCGTGGTACCTATGCCCGATGAGTGTGGCAGACAAGGACAAACGTGAACTGACATACTTAGTGACATAAGGCGAATCCAGCTGCGACAGTATCTGAATCTCTTGCTGGATGTCCTCAATCTCATCCTCAGCACTCTCGAGATCTATGATCTTGATCGCAACCGTCTTCTGCGTCCTCTTGTCATATCTGAACGGGTTTTACATCTACATTGAATAATGGTATGGACGAAGTATTCACCCTTTGAAGACCTCTCCAAAGGAACCCTTGCCTACTAACGGTCAGCTGAGATCCCTGGTGCACAGGTTGCAGGACGCCCACCTATCCGGTCTTGTTTCACATAAAACTCCTCAGGGTCTGAGCGATGAGAGTCCTGAACCGAGCGAATAAGACAGCGGGGTGCGTTATAAACGATGCTCCCATAGAATAACGGGTGGCGGATCTCACCATAGGTATGCTTGGCCAGTCGTATGCGGGGTATATGATTTACGTGTGGGCTGGCAGATGAAAGGAGTTCCCGCTGACCTGGGCGGGGATGGTACGGCAAGTACACGCTCTAGAGATAGGTGCAGACCTCTCGCTATGGGAGAAAGCAGGGTAACAAGACGGAATACAAGCGACGGTGAGCGCAGGAGATGAGAAGGCGCCTCCGGCGCGGAAGCCCAGCTGGTCACGTTTCGGCGGTTTCCGTGCAGAATGCTCAGCCTGTTGTTTGGTAACTCGCGCAAGGCGCCTCAACTCGGCGCTCTCGGTGCATCATGGTTCCCTGCGGTGACTACTACCGGACTAGACAAGATGGTGCATGGCGTGCGCTACTGCCATCCAACGGAGAGCCGAAAAATAGGCAGACCACTACTACTACAGCACCTCTATCTGGACTCATGACCTTAGACGCACTGCGGCTGGCTTCTCTGGCATTTGACTGTATGACAGCTCATCGGAGCCTTCAACCGCGTCCTTCGGCATCTCTTTCAGACCATCGTAACCGAAACCAGGCCCTGACTCCGTTTCTTCGACCTTCGGGTTCTCTGAGACCTCTATGTTGACTAGGGCTGGCGGCGGTGCCGGTGAGGGTGGGGGCGAAATCGTGGGCCGGGCGCGTTTAGACTGTGCCTTCTCGAGCCGCCGGATGATGAGAATTGCCAAGACTATGAGCGTCAATGCAAGGGTGCATGCAACGATGATGTGGATGTGATCCTCAAATACGGTGTTACTGAACTTGGGAGAATCTATAGGCTTTGCAACTACCGTTGAATTGTCGGCCTCTAGCGACTGCGCGCTTGAGTCGTCTCGCGGTCCGTGGAGAGGAGGGCGAGGTAAATGATGCAGACGCGGTCGAGCGTCTGAGATGGATATAAAGAGAGAAGCGAGAACACAACGCCGATGGATAGTTCGCGAAGTCAGAGACATCGTCCTGCGACGAATGGGGCCGCAGAAAGAAATTGGGTGGTAAGACTGACTCGAACTGGAAGGCCATCTCAAGGGCGGGCTCGAACAGGGTGATTACCCGTACGCAGTCTTACCCACTGGCCCTGCCGTGATCGTCTGGTCGAGATCCGAACTTCAATGCGGGCAGAACCTTGAGCTGGTGCTGATGCGGCTGACCCCACACTGCTAGTGACAAGCATATCTTCAGGGTACGATGAAGGCAACGCCGGGCTGGCAGCGGTGTGGGGCATAGAGAAGTTGTAGTAGCCACACGCGGAAACCCAACAAAACAAACAGTCATCGCCGAGCCACGGCCGCCTGGTGTTTGGCCTTCAAGTAGGTGACTACTACTACGTCGGGGCCATCGACAATCCTGAGACTAGCACCGCGCGTCTCACAGCTGCCCGTATGTGCTAGTTTAGATCTATGCCCAGTACAGCAGAAAGCCACGAGGCAACTAAGGGTAGCACTGCCGCATCGAGTGGGTCCCCTCTCAGCGCAACGCGTCAAAATAGATCACCCAGCCTTTGGATATTGACACGGACAGCTACAGGACGCCACCATAGGCCCGTGTAAACCAACCGCTTGAAGTTGGGCCAACAGAAAGCAGGGACGAGATTAGTGTGGCACAAATAGCGACCAACTGCGAATCCAGACGAAGAAGTAGCGGCTGACGCCGATGGCTATAATTCGAGCGTGATCCTGTTCCGGAATATTAAACGAGCACTGCGTGCACAGCAGACTTATCCTGAAGGAAAAAGGCTTGAATAAGCGAGATATATGTTGAACTTGTTTTCGCTTTTTGTCGTCCGGAAAAGTGGTTATCAGAAACTTAATGACTCTCTAAGCACTCTTAAAGGGGAAGAAAGTTTCCTAATAAAGTTAACCTTCTCTCACGACTTCCCCATGCAAACATAGTTGGCAATAAAGTCAAACAATCACCCATATTCTTCACGCTTTGACACCCAGAATGAGTGTTTTGTTTAGATTTCCGAGAAATGTCTTACCGGATGTTTATGGCTCAGGAATCTGGTAGAAAACTTTAACTTCAGGCACAGACTTTACCCCTTATCAAAAAGCTTGTAGAGAATGTTAACTTCACTAATCCTCGTTTTTCGAGATTAAATAATAACAAGTAAGTTAAACAAATATCCAGCTTTTCGAAGCCTTTTTTCGTGAGAATAAGTCTGCTATGCACGCAGTGGAGTAAGCTCCCCAGAAACAGATTGTCAAGAAGACGAAGCTGGAGTGTGTGACCGCGTAGCATCGGTCGAGGCCAAGAATTCCATATGAGTGCCATATGATTCAGGCTACCGCCAGCGCCAAGCCATCGGTCGCTGCAGATAGAGTTTACTTTTCAACTAGTGGGCTATCATATATCACCATCCGGGTCTCGGCCGAGGCCACAACTTTGCGCAAAGGCGTCACACGTCACACATTTTAAGATGGAATACGGACATGGAACACGTTCTGTGGGCTGCCATAGTGCAAGCTCTGCGTAATGACCGTTGTACGCCCCGAAACCGCGCCAGTGCGTCAATATAGGTGCATAGTAAGCTTCATTTTGCACGCATTAAACATACTTCCGGTGTTCCTGGGAGCCATGATGTGAGACGAACATAAGATAAAGATATTTAAGTTCAGCGCTCACCGGCGTATGTGTTGTTTCATGATCGACATGCACGAACGCCCTTTCAACGTTCGGAAGCACCTCTATCTTATCCTGCAGTTGCTGACTTATATCGTGGGCCTTCCATAACGGTGTGTTTGCGTCCATCACGACATCGACCTCGACAAAGTAATCCTGCCAAAAAAAGTTAGGAGTGGGAAGATACTCAAATGCTCATTCAACGAACGGGGCCGCTCTGCGTTAGATTAGCAGAGTATCGAAACACGAAATGCAAGACAACACACATGATACACTCGAACGGTGTCGATCTTCTCTATATCTTCGCTGAATGTCGTGGCTTTGTAGATGATGAGCTGGATGAAGTCGTGGGGAGCGGATTTTCCCGCAAGTAGCTCGAACTGAGCATAGATGGTGCGGGTCCATGCAGCGATGACCCCAAGAGCGATCTGCAAGTGGCGATGAGTCGACGAGAAGCCTGATTCCATGACCACTTACAATAATCGCTCCCATCGGATCAAGGTCTGTGGCAGCATTATCACGGGGTGTCAGGATTCAAAGAGGGAAATGCATACACCATTCTAGTTTGCTACCACCAGCAGACATAAGAAGGCCTGGTGACGTAGTCGGCGTCAACTCATGCATAGAAGTGGGTATCGGGCTGACCAAAGGAGTTGATGAACAGATCATTGCGATGGTCTTCCCAGAGCACTTCAACTTGACTGGACTTCGAGCGTAACGAGTAGCAGTAGAGGAACAAGAGGAACTTTACCCCTTGATCTCAGTCAGAGATGTCGGAGCTAGGTGAACAGCACACTCACCTAGTGCAGCACCCACAGCCACAACAGAAGGAATATGGAAATCGTTCACATCTTTGTCTTTATGCGTGATAAGAGCCCTGGCGGATTCAACAATAACGACAAGGTTGACAGAGCCCATCCTGTCTTCGAGTCAGAATGCAGTTGGGCGCGCCCCAAGACTAATCCTTACAGAAAGCCTTAAAATTTTCAGACTACGCACGACGACCACAAAGACCAGCTTACCATAGACTACGTTTCCTATGGTTTCCAGCCGTGCGCCACCTACTGGCCACTTGTTGATATCCATCCTGCTTGATTTGCGGTGTATGTAATACAAGAGAAAGTTGCTGCCCACGTCAAAGACGGAGTCAATTCCGGTGGCCAGCAATGATAATGAACCAGAAGAAATGGCAGCATATACTGTCACAGGCGTTAGCTGAGGGATGGGTAAATGTATAGAGCTCGAACGTTGGAGCACCGCAAGGGCGAGATTGGCTAGGAGACTCGCGCGCACAGCGATTTTTACCTGACAGCGACAACTTCAGGCGAGTGCTAACCAGAAGAGTGAGCTCTTACGGGCAGTCTCGAAAGATCCTCTTCGTTCCTGGCATCCTCTGTGTGTTCTTCCATGGGCTTCAAGAGGGATGCTATAAGCTGTGGGCGATTGTGAGCTAGCTCCGGTTCCACAGCCACGACACGAGCTCACAGCATTTTGCCTGCGGTGATAGCTCACAAGGCGGCGGCCCCGCTTGCGGCTGCGAAGCTCTGCAATCTCTGAGTCTGACTTGATTGCATGGCCAAAGTTGAAGGGGTCTTTGGCAGGCGTTGGGCGCGACGGCGATGAGCTCTCTACGTCTGTGTCATGTGCTAATCGAAGATCGGGTACCGCTGTGTCGGGAACCTGGAAAAGAAGGCGGTTAGCAGGGCTAGACGACCAGCGGAAAGAGTGGCACGACGGGGGAGAACATTATACCTTTGCCGAGCCGTAATGCGATGAGACTTGCGTCGATTCACCTTTGGAGTCATCGTCGACGAAGACCATGATGTTAGGATCTGAGAGGAGACGGAGAGTGGGAAAGGTCCAACACAGTGGTAGAGCCACTTACAAATCAACGCTGTTACCCTTCCTCTGGGGCGGCCGCTTTCGGCGTCCCGGGCCCTTGGAGCTGGGTCTCCATTCACCCGCGGCGAACTCCAAGCCACGAGCTCCGCCGCAGTCACTAGTCACTCGCCCAAATGGCCATCACCGTGATTCTCCTCGTCGTCCTTGTGTACGATCCACCCGTCCTGTCGCTGTGCATAGGATTGACAACAATCTAGCTTCATTTCGTTGACTTGGTGGATCCTTCGGTCACGCCAGGGCAGAACCGCGTTCCAATCCCTTTGGGATCTTATGGTCGCCAGCGCACGCGCCAGCGACGGCCCCAATCTCAGAGGCCGTCGGCGTTTTGCTCCCGAGGGCGAGATGTGGGAAATGGAGACTAGAAGCAGGCCACGTTGAAACTTGCCCGTGTGTGGCCGGTTTTCTATCTCATTCCAAACGGCGATCTTACTGGGAATGGCATTCCAGCTGGCTGGGTCACCGACCCGCTCTGATGGGAATTTTCCAGTCTCCCCCGAATGTCGCGTGATCTTCTGTCCTGTCTTGGCATGTAAACACAGTCCTAGATTCTAGAGAGCAAGGAATGTGCCCAGGTTAGCCAATATTCAAAGCCATGAGAATATCATTCAAGCATTGACCGTGACGGTCAGCCTCGTCCAGCCTCCAGTCAGCCTCATACCCACTTCAACATGTGATTCTGCAGTCAGCCATTCGCCTCAGACCAGCAAATGTCCATGTATAAAAGGTGGCACCAACGAGCTCATAACCCTCACCTTCATCCACACCTCCCACACACAGGTCACTCTTGACGAGAACCTCCTACTGCTCTGAATTTTGCCACACACTCGAGACTTTCCTAATGAGACTTCCATCGAGCTCTTCGCTTCTGCTTGCTTCTCTGGCGGTATCGTCGTCATCGTCATCGTCGTCGCTTTCTGCTCTCGCGGCACCTGCAGGCGATGTACCGGCAGACACAACGCCTTCTGCGCCTGCTGCCCCCGCGCCTAGCAATAATGGCACGACGTCGTCCTCTTATGGTGAGCTCATACCTTGCGCTGATTTCATCCCCTCTAAATCCGCGACAGACTTGCAACGCAGAGGTGCTCTCGGGGATCTTGTGAAAGGCCTGATCCCTCCACCGGTTGGCCCGGCGGTTGGGGGCCTACTAGACAGCCTTGTTGGTGCTGTTGGAAACCTCGGGAAAGTCCCAGAATCCCTCGCGGCCCTTCCACCGCCCGTTGCGGAGAAAGTCAAGGAAGATGCGACTATCTTGAACGACAAATTGGCTGCTGCTGGGCTTGCACGGCGGGAAGAAGGGAGCGTGGCGACTAGTGGGCCCCAAGACTCCCCTGCACAGCCACATCCATCCGCTCCTTCGCCCCCGGCACACCTTCCAGTCCAGCCGCCGCAGCCGCCAGTCCAGCCGCCGGTCTCTCCTCAGCTCCCAGTTTCTCCTCAGCAGGCGCCTCCCAACGCACCCGCGGACGTACACCCGGAACCACCTGTCCAGCCTCCCGTGCAACCCCCAGCTCCTCCCGCTCGACCCGTCTCTCCCCCTCAGCCTCCAGTGAAGCCCCCCGTCCCAGCTCCTGGCGACTCGGCGAATCACCCACCCCAGCCACCTGCACCTGGTGCACCACCCGCGGCCTCGGCAGCGGGGACTGAGTCCCCTAGTCAGCCTCCCGCCGCCCCTCAAGCTCCCGTGAAGCCGCCTGTTTCCCCGCCCCAGCCGCCGGTTAAGCCCCCCGTGCAGCCTCCCCAGCCTCCGGCCAAAGCACCCGTTCAGCCCCCGGTGCCGGCCAGTCCCCATAGGCGCCGAGGCTTCTCGGAAACCGTCGCCCGTGCAGTCCCTATGGCAGGAGCTGCCTCAGACGCATTGTTCTCCCCTCCCCTCCCCCAGAACCCGCCCAACACGCCGGAACCGCGTGGAGCACCCTGACGCGCCCAGCCCGGCTGCGGTTCCTCCTCCCTTCTTGGAGTAGCCTAGTGTTCCTTCGCCATAAATATAAAACCCACTATCCCTGATTTCATAAAATTAAAAATCCCACTATGATCGTATTGCTATAGCTACTATCTTACCTGTCTAGAATACTTGCTTTCCCATACTCTCTGCATTAGATCCGACCTTAGACCATATAATAACTCTTGTATGATAAAATCGTTATAATGCAATGAACGACGCACTGCACACCTTGTGAATCTGATAACTTTGAATCTGATAACTTTGATGGAGACAGAAACCATACACTGAATTCCATTATGATTATACGATTCTGGCAGTTGCCTGGTCTACACTAGCTCGATGATTCTAGATATTCACATGCAGACTCTGTTCTGCCCGTCATATCTCATATCTGATCGTTTGCAGTGATGCGCGAGGGCACTCGTAATCCCCTCAGAGGAGAGCCTTCACACCTTTCTTTACGTGCAATGCTTGAAGGTCATCATTTCCTGTTGCGGCCACTCAAATCAGCACAGAAACACAGGAGCCTCAGAGACACCCCGCGAACCTCCGATGTGCTTATTGTCTGGAGGGTGACATAACGTGTTATTGGAGGCACGACATGCAAGCTGCAAGCCAACGCACTGATGAAGATATTGGGCACCGTCCTCTGCTTCGTCACCTGCTGAAGGTACCCCTGGATCTCTGGACCGTCATCCCGAAGGTCCAACCTGCAACAAGCATTCGCAGATGACGCCGACGCAGGTGACAGAGAGGCGCACTCTAGAACCGTGACTGGCACATCAGGAAACTCCGTCGCGAACAGGTTCTTGGCTCTCCTGCAATATGGGCAATACGATTTAGAGAAAATGACAACTTTGTTGTCTGCGATGGTTTGCTTGTGCGGATCAGCAAGGTTACCATGCATGGAGTAATGCGCGACTCACGTTGACGAGATCCTTGGTGGCCATCTCCTTGAGTTGTCGAGGAGATGGGTTGGACGAGGAGGCTGCTGATCCGGAATACAGGATGGAAAACGATGCGAGTGCTTTGTACGACGCGGATTTCAATAGTTGCAGGCGGGGTATCATGTAGGTCCTTCCAGATGGGAGATGACTATGACGGTTTTTCAGGTGATCGACTTAAAAAGACAAGCGACTGAGGCGAGCGCGGTGCACGTGACTCACGTGACCCGCGTGCAATGAGCGACAGTGCTCGTCGCTCGACCGAGCTGATTTCATTGCTTATTTCCATTGGCACCGGGCAGCACCAACTTATAACCCGCGGCAATGTCAATTGCGAGATGTGTGGGAAAGGTAATGGACCGTATCGCCCCTCTCGCCCTGGCCGAGAAGTGGGATAATGTGAGTATCCGAGCTCCATGCACCGTCAACACCAAACCAATCAACGCCTTGTGCTAGGTCGGGTTGCTCCTAGGTCCCCGCATTCGTCACATCTCATATGCTGACGCTAAATGCCTCTCTTGAACGAGGAACAGAAGCACCAAACCCGCCGCAGCGCTCTGCACACAAAATCCTGCTGACAATCGAGTGCGGGTTCTCCCTACTTGCAATGCATGCTGGTCATACGCATCCTGACTTGTCACCGATAGCCTGACCACGCGCGTCGTGAATGAAGCATTGTCATTACCTGCGTCCGTAATCATCGCATACCATCCAACCATCTTCAAGCCGCTCTCGTCCTTGACTCTGTCCAATCCGCTCCAAACGTCTCTACTACGCTGCGCTGCGGCCGGTATCTCCGTATACGCCCCACACACGTCGCTCGACTCTGTCTACGGCGGTATCAACGACTGGCTTGCATCCGGTTTGGGTCGCGGGCGGGTGGAACTGATCGGGGATGAACATCCCAGCGCGAAAGGCGGCCCTGGCAGACTGCTGCGGTTAGACGAGAAGACTACCATGGCCAATCTGCAGGAAAGAGTCAAGAAACATCTAGGCCTGGCTCTGCGTGCGTCAATCGCACATGGCATTTCTCGCTGAAGTGCCCTGAACTCGCTTAGTGCAAGTAGCGCCCGGATCGGACAGTCATGCCAAGGAGGTCCAATCAGTGGCGATATGTGCGGGCTCGGGGGGCTCCATGCTGCTTGGAGTCGAGGCACATGTCTACTTGACGGGCGAGATGTCCCATGTAAGTTGCGCGACCATCTACTTCTCCGTAATGCTTACGTCCATGCAGCACGAAGTCCTCGCGGCAGTCGCAGCGGGGAGAAATGTAATATTGTGTAAGCCGCAATTTTGACAGTCATACGCGCCGCTCAGGTCTCCATTTTTAGGTGGCCACACGAATACAGAACGTGGTTATCTCCCAACTTTGGCAACCAAACTACAAACGGAGTTCGCGAAGCTTGAGGGCGATGAAGTTGGTTTTGCGGGCTCAAGCATCCACATCAGCCAGGAGGACAGACATCCCCTAGACTTCGTGTGAGGTTGCGATAGATAAATGCTCTATTTGCGATTCGCTCGTAGACAAATTCGAGTAAATTAGCCCACGGCCTGACAACCCTGCTCCTACCGGTCGACCTCTCTATAACTGGGTGTAAGACGCGGATTGACCAAGAGAAGGGTAGTACTTACCCGAACACAAGGTCCATGGTCCCAATAATAGCGACAACATCGGCAATGAAGTGCTAGAGGCACCAGGTCAGTCAAGACTGCGCACACAGATAAGCCTGAGTAACATCGTACGTCTAAAAACAGGATGTTATTCACAGCCGGGTTCAGAATAATGCCAAGGATACTCACGTCTCATCATGAAATCCGCGCCAGCCAAATGGGCGAAACCAGGAGCACGGATGCTGCACCGATATGGGCGGTTGCTCCCATCGCTACAGAAGCCGGAGAGATTAGCTCGAGCTTAATGATGATGCGGGGCAACGCACGACACCAGGTAGACAGCCATTTCACCCTTGGGCGCCTCGATCGCGGCATAGGTCTCTCCCGGTGGTACAGAATACCCCTCAGAGAAGATCTGTGAAATGACAGATTGATTAATATGATCCCAGAAAAGAAGGGGATGGTTGGGTACCTTGAAGTGGTGAATGAGGGATTCCATGCTTTCCTTCATGGAGGCACGGGGAGGCGGAACCAATTTGTGGTCGTCAACCTTGACAGGTCCGGTCGGAATCTTGTTCAGGCACTGGAGGAAGGCGCTTTAGCTCCTAGCAACCCATGTAGGTCCCGGAGTTCTACTTACCTGGCTGATGATGCGCAAAGACTCCCGGAATTCTTGCACTCGGCAAAGGTACCGATCGTAGCAGTCGCCATTCTTGCCAATAGGGACGTCGAACTCGACCTGAGGGGACTTATCAAGACCGAGTGTACGGACAGACTAGGCGACCCACTTCGTCATACTTGTCATACGGAGCAACCTTCCTCAAGTCCCACTTGATACCGCTGCCACGGAGCATGACACCGGAGAAACTGTAATCAAGAGCCTCTTGCGCAGTGACCTTTCCGATACCGACTGTTCTCTGCTTCCAGATTCGATTGCCCGTCACGACCTGCTCGATTTCGTCGACACGGGAACTGAATTGAGTGGCCCACTGGAAGATGTCATTGAGTAGACCATGCGGGAGGTCAAACGCCACACCGCCAGGGCGGACGTAGGCGGCGTGAAGACGAGCACCGGAGACACGTTCGTAGAACTCCATGAGCTTTTCCCGTTCTTCAAATCCCCACAAGAAGGGTGTCAGTGCGCCAACATCCATGGCGTGTGTCAATACAGCCATCAAGTCTAGTCAAAAAAAGGATGAAGTGACGGCCGGCGAATAGGCGTAGTGAGACGCACGGTTCAGGACGCGAGTTATTTCTCCAAACAAAGTTCTGATCCACTTCGCGCGCTCGGGAACCTCAATGTTGAGAAGCTTCTCTACGGCAAGCGAATAGCAGAGTTCGTTTGTCACTGGAAGAGTGTAAGAATAGCTCCCAACTACACTTGAGATAATCCCTACTCATGGAAACATAATCCAAGCGGTCGAAGTATGGTAAGGCCTGGGTGTAGGTTTTGTACTCGATCAGCTTTTCAGTTCCTCGATGCAGAAGGCCGACGTGCTTTAGGGGAAGATTAGGATATTCGTCGCGCGAAGTCGATAGGGCAACTGACCGGGTCAGCTCGAAGAATCTCCTCTCCATTGAGCTCAAGAATAAGTCGAAGCACGCCATGGGCCGCAGGATGCTGAGGCCTGACATGAGGAAGCATTGGTGAAGGCACATACGAGCTCTTGCCAGTACTCACCCAAAGTTGACTGCGAGAAGGCCGAATGATAAATGTATGCTTGCACGCATGGCAAAGAACTCACCAGTGAAATGCCTCATCTGTGAGTCTTTTCTTGTCCCCGACTCTGCAAGAATCTCGCTGGCAGACAATCCGTGCAAGTCGTCGACAATGTGATGCTTGAACGCATCCTTGCCGCCACGCGTGGTGGCCGTTGGTCCCTGCGGCGCGGCCGCCTGGGCGAAAGCGGAAGGTGTGGAAGAGAGCAAGCGGCGGTGGGCAAAGCCCGCGCTACGCGCCAGCTGGCGCCGCAGCAGAGTGCTGGCCATGGGAGTACAGAGAGCTGGTTGTGCAAGGGATGGAACAGTTCGGGGCGCGACGCTGGACGAGGTGGCGCGCCGGCCAGTCTCCGAGCCCGCGTTCCCACGCTCCTCCCGGCGCTGGCAGCCCAACCTCCATCGGGTTATTTCATACACTATCTCCATTATCTGCAGGGTGGTCGCAGCCACAATCAGCTCTTCGTCTTCATCGACAGCAAGTAGCACTAACGTGGGAATTATTGCAAGAGCACCCCGGAACGCGACACCGCAGACGAGTACTCACGGGAATTGGGGTGCGGTGCTTGATGCAGCATTCCCGTCTCATACAGTGGACGTCCTCATTCAGTTGAGCCCAAGTACGGGACGAACTCATCGGCGGCTTGGCTTCACACTTGTCCCAGGATCTTCTGCCCTTCTTGTGGGAGGCCTTCTGGGTCTGGCCTCTGTCCAGTGCGTTTGACATGCCCCTAGGGTACGAACCGACGCCAGGATTCGACAATATCTTTCGATGCTTTCCATGGTTGAAGGCCTCGTTGTCGCTCCTACCCGGCGATCTTCTAACAGCGATCGTTCGCAATTGTACGAGGTCCAATTCCTAGAAAACGCCGCACCATGGTCACGATGCGGGCTCACGCGACCCCAAACGGGACCCAAGCCTCAAGGCTTCATCCCGGATGTCAATGGCAGCCGCGGAGACCCCAGCGCATCGTGTCTGATCATGTGTTACTGCTCCGCAAACGTGCCAGTCATACCCCTCCCCCTCCTGCGGCGAGCCCCGGCGCGCTGATCATGATTGGATGACTTCCCGTAAGGTTTAGAGAATTCTAAACCGTTCTAAAAAGTCAGGAGCGCGTAACCGATCGTTTCCGTCCTCTAGATTCCAAACCGCAAGACATAGCGACGGGATTTGGAACGATTTGGATGAAATCTTAGATCCGGCACAGGCGGGAAAGATCCCCGAGCCCGGGCTTATCTTGCCCATGCTGCACATCAGCAAACTGGGGCGTACAAACAGCGATTTCAAGTCTCAGGTCAAGGAAGTGTTTTATACAGATGTTTGATTATGCAGAATTGTTACAAAAATGAGTAGGCTTGAGCCCTGCACACACTGCTGATCTCAACATACCAACGTGCGCCAATGCACATCATGCCGCATGCCGCATGAACGTTTGAACCCGCGTCAGGTTGGGGACCCGATAGCAGAGGTAGGGGCCGGGACGCCATGTGCGCACGCAGGGTGCCTTCGACCCGTGGCTCCGCCTCGACACTGCTGGCGACACGGAGCTCGAGCTTGGCATGAGCACAGGTACGATGGGGCTCGCGCCTGCCATGGCGCAGCCGTGCATGCGTGCGCTGCTCACGGACCTGGCGGGCGCGTGCCCACTGCTGCACGCCAACGCGCCCGCTGACTTGCCTGCCCGAACGTGCAGGTGCGCGCGCGTGCACGGAGGTGCAGCTCACATATACCGCCCGCGCGTGCTGCAAGAGGCGCCGTTCTTGGAACCATTGGGACTAGGGCGCGCAATCGTGCTGGTGCTTGTCCGGGACACAGACAGGTGGTGGACGTGGCTGGGCGTGGGTGGTGAGAGTAAGGTGTATGTGTTCTCCGCACAGCGGAGGGCAAGGTCGGTCGGCTGAGAGGTGCCCGGTGCAGGGGACGATGGGGGCTTGTTGCAGGGCGTTGGGGTGTGCAGGGCACACGCGCAGAAGAGCGACGACGCGTTCGTCGATGGGCGTCGAGGAGTGTGGTCCAGCATGACATGCAGAGGGTCGGTGCAGGTCGGTGCTCACTCACGCCGGACTTTGAAACTCGGGCAGCACGTGGTAGATCCGTCTCCAAATCGTTCCGTTTGGGGCGGTATTTCACACTCCGACGACGACGAGCATCTGGAGGGAGGGGTCGGACCCTCCTTCCAAATCGTTGCTAAGAAAACATCTGGAATACCCAACGTTGACAACGACGCCAGGCCCCGATCGGACCGATCGTGGATACGAAGGTTTGGAACGGTTTAGAGCATTCTAAACCGTTCCAAATCCTTACGGGGAGTCATCCATTATTCCGCATTCTCAGGAACATTGTACGGTCAGGGAGATCTTACCCTCGGACAGATAGTTGAAGACGACCCCCTCTCCGAGTTGAGACTGCTTCTCCCTCGGCAATGCGCGCTGTCGTGTTCTACCGAACCGCGACAAGGCGGCAATCACCGCCCTGCCCCTCAGAAGCCCACGTTAAGCTTCACGAAAATGGCCGCCCCAAACTGCTCTGTAAGCTTATTGCGCACCCAGAATTCACAACGGCAGAGTGAGGCGGAATGCAGCTCTAGTCCCTCCTTGCTCCAACGCTCCCGCGTTCGCTGATCGTAACCCCATTACATAATGTTTGCCCTCACAGTTGTCAGTACCATGTACCACGGCCCACCCGATATCACTTCTGGCATGACCGAATGTCCACCCTGATCAATGTGAGGGCCCTGCGATAACCCCTCCGAGAGCAGCAATGGTGTCATCGTGGGACGAAACTCCTTGAAAAATAGGCCTATAAACTCACGCATGATGAATAGTAGTCGTCGCAAGTGGGGACAAAATATGCAAGGTGTGTCAATGGAGAAAGTATGTGTCCAATTACAACAACGCGAGGCAAATGTCCGCGCAACGCGAAAATTGCAAAGCATGAATGCAAGGAGAAGTAGGATCATCACGGTCTCAACGTTCATAGGAAGTCCGTAAAACCCAAGACTGACTGTCATGAATCAAAGAAAAATGGCACCTGCAACGACGCCCATAGCAACAGTCGCAATGCTTGCACCAACACGAATGCCCTGAGCCCCGTTTCCATTAAAGCTACCCGGAGAAGGCGAGCCTGAAGAGCTACTCGAAGACGACGACGACGAGCCGCTGGAGCTTGGTGAACCGGATGAGGACGAAGGATTGGTGACCGTCACGCCGAACGGGGTTGTGCTGGTACTAGAAGGAGCGGGACTAGTAACGGAGGCAGACCTAGACACAGGTCAGAGGAGGGAAACAAGCAGTTACTGCCACGCACGATGAACCCGAGGTGGACGAGGAAGACGAGGTGGATGAACTAGAGGTAGTGCTGGTCACATTCGCCGTTGGGCCGACAGAGAAAATCGAGCTAGTCCCGAAAACTTGGCCGATGTTACTGGTCCATGAATGTGAATGTAAGCAAGGCGTGGACGCGAGCACCATTACTGTACTCACTCGACCTGGACGGCCAACAGATTGTAGTTATTGCTGCATGATATCAACCCCGAGTCAGCAGTGCGAGTATGAGTGCAACGAACTCAGGTGGTACGACAGGCAGCGTAACGTCGACGTGGCCAGCAGTTGCCTGGATATTATTCGCAATTGCAATTGCGTTGTGGAAGAGGTTCGGGTTGTTCAATTCAATAGTGAAGACCTGCGGGTCCCCGCTGGAACTTGACCAAGAAATGGTTGCGGGTCCGCCAGACGTGAGGTTGGTGGGGGTCGAGAAAGTGATGGCCGAGACCAGGGGGAGAGAGACCAGGGCGAAACTGCGCACAAAAGTGAGACGAGGCGCACGGGCCAGTCAGTGGAACTTTCAACGGAAACGCGGTGACCTACCCGAAGAAAGAACGCATTTTTCTATGAGAAAGACGAGCTTGATACCGAAGAGGTAAGAGAGGAGCAAGGAACGTGGGGAAGCGAAAGAGCGTCGGTCGCTTATAACGCGGCGGGTGCTGGAGGCAAGGGAAGGGAACCTTCGAGTCGTGCCGTGCCATCAGCCTATTTTTAGCCTAACTGCCTCGGGCGACCTTCTCGTGCTATTCTTAGTCAGCTCCGGTCAGTCTCGTCTGCGTCAACTCTTGTCTCATCTCCATTGGCAACGAGGCTGGCGGTGCACCCCATTGGCTGCGCATACGACCAACCGGGGCATCAACCCCCCCGCTGGCAGGGCACCAATTGGCACTAAAATACTACACAGCAACCACCGCGTCAAATTTAGGGCTCGCACGCAGGCTCGAAATTTCAGTTGTTTGTTGGAAGCTCCCAAATTGATCAATCCCAAGCGTGGCTTCGCGCACTGGTCAAGTGCCCTCGCTTGACGCATAAGATGCGCCTCGTTGACACGCATGTGAGAGATCAAGAGAACTCGATTCATCCCATTGGGCATCCGTAATATCTTGAGCAACAGCCAAGAACTAACCGTAGATGGGCAGTTGTGAGTACTGCCCCTCACAGCTTTGCCGGGTTCCTCCAAACGGGCTTGCGTTTTTCCTGTACGCGAGTTCCAGCAAAGATTTGCGGTCGATGTCAGCCGTATACGCACCTGGAAGGCCTTGAGCCCCTCCTACGTATGTGTATGAAGGCGTTAGAGCGTGTATACAATTTTCGCGAACGTCGGACTGACTATCATGTTCTCCCCCCGGTACGATCGTCGGCTTTCGGGGCTCCAAACGTGCGCGAGGGTGGCTTGCTCGACATTCCCGTGCTTCGCGGCTTCGACCAAACCTCTTTTCGTGCTCTGCACAGCGTCAGGAGAATTCTGCGTAATCTGGCGTGCCCACTGGACGGCTGTAGGGAGCAATTGCTCCCTCGGCACGACCAAATTCACGCTAGGCCTCGTTAGTAGACGCCCTGCCGATCCTACTTGGTGCTATTCTTACAATCCAAATCGCTGGTACGCTTCCGCAGCACTGACAGTGCGGCCCAAGAGAAGCATCTCTGATGCCAACTAGGGATGGCGCTTAGCATTGTTACCAAAGACCAGTGAGGGGGCGAGCCTGTGCCGAATAGCAACACGACGTTTATTCGGACCCACCTGATGTCCGACAGCTGCCTTGATCCTTGGGATGACTGCGGCCGACGGAGAGGCTCGTGTTGAGGCAGTGGCTTATTGTCAAATTGATGACTCACCCCCCTGTGCAGCAATGACGCCCCGCTTGACTTCCGGAAGCGCAAATACCGCATTCTCGCTAGCAATGACAAGATCGCAGTTGAATATCATCTCCACTGCGCCGCCGAACGCGCCTCCGTTCACTGCAGCGATTATGGGCTTGGACGAGCTGCGACGAGAAAGCGAACCAAATCCATTGAACGTAGAAGCGTAGCGCGCCTGCTGGTCGACGCTGCCCTGCTGGGCACCCCATCTGTTTCGGAAACGTCAGTCCTATTTGAGGCTGGTCATGTCACCGACAAGTCCGCACGCTCTGAGATCGGCGCCTGCGCAGAACACCTGGCCTTCGCCCGTAATGATGGCTACCCTGCCAAACGGAACATTAACGAGACCCCCACGGCCGAACAGAACGCGTACCATAGACTAGGCTCCTCCTCGAACCAATTTAACAGCAACCCGAGTCCGTCCTCCATTGTGTGCCACATGGCATTCAGATGCTTCGGACGATTCATCGTCAGGAGGAGAACATGCTCCTCCGGAAAGGAAACTTTGACCTCATCGGTATGAGCTGGCGGAGTAGGGTTCGAGGCAGACTTATCAGCCATCGTAGTCGATGATAGTGGGGGAGCAAGGCACGAGGTGGCACGGGGTAGTCGTTAAAGAGAGATGGCAGTCGGGCTGCTGGAATAGGCCGGCCGCAAGAGACCGCGAATCAGCTGCCATTCGGAGGCTTCTCACCCCGCCCTCGGGATCGGACCCGGGACGATCGATCCGTAGCCGTAACGACGACGTCACCACCGCGCGGCGGACATCCGGCGGCTTGCCCAACACTTGCCGTGCCCACCCAGCTGACCATAGTGGCTGCCGACTTCCGTGGCCGGTTCCCGTTGCCGTCTCAACGTTGAAGCTTGCGGCCAACAACAGGCCGATACAATGAAAGGAAACGTGTTGGCAACAAACGTGATACAACAATACATGTCCTCCGAGTGGACCACAGGTCAACCGCTCGCCGCCTTCATTACTGGGCCCTCCGGGATGATTATCTCTCGTCGATTACTGCTTGCAATGTGCAATAGGATACGGTCGGTAAAGCTGCTAGTAGTACAGAGAGCATGACACGATGCTGCAGGTGGCATCGGGTACAGCTAAAGTGGTACCGATATGTCAGCCTAGGTCGACCATTCAGCAGAAGTGTTACGCACAGCATGAAATGACAAGCGAGTTCAGTGGCGGCGGAAAGGGCAGCTTGGAGAGTGGGTACCGCGCCAACCGCAGTGACAGCATTGAGGCGAGCTGAAGTTGATGCACGAATCCTCGGAGTCTCCTTCGCGAGAAGCGACCGGGACCGACAGCATCGGTTGGTGCTGGTGGGAAGTGGCAGGTGAGGACGATGAGGTTGCGCTGTACGCGGCGGCGCCGGAGAGATCGCTGGAGCTCAGGGTGTAGGATGTGGTGTGCATGGTAGTCAAGGCAGGATGGGTTGTCGGTAGACTGGAGAGATGGGGACTCTCGCTCCAACTTTTATCGTGCCCGGGTCATCAAGTGTGGCCGCACGCCATATGACCCGATCGGGGAAGCCAGGACGAAGGATCTCTGGCGGACCGTTGTCTCGGCGGATGCAATCAAGGGACGGCTTTCAGGAAGCCAAGGATGAGAAATCCTTCCTCCCGGCCAAGGGTTTGGATACGTGGGCAGGCGGTGAAAACCAGAGACAGGTTAACCATATGTGGAAATGCATGCCAAATGGAACAAAAGAAACTCACTGATAACTCCAAGCGAGGGGTGACACTGGTGACACCACGTCACATCACCTGATGGGGCTCGTGCCTGTATATTGTACTCGGGCGCTCGCCACAACACCTGTGGCGGTTTTTTTGCCCTTGCGATCGCGCGGTTCCAGCGGGTCACAGGAACAAACTCGTTGCGAGCGCACTTCCGGCGCCCCCACGCCACGACCTGTTCGCCTCACCCACATCGATTCATACACCCTTACCCGAATCACTAAATCTCGGGCGCCCTGTGTGCCAGCCAGCACCTTGGAAGCGACGTGCGTGTGTGTGACCCGTCCAAAGCTAGCCCGACAACTTGCGCCACATCATATGCTTTCTGCCTCATTCGCGCCACCTTACCTTGAGGCGTCTCTCAAGTCGGTCTGGCATCGCCTGCGCGCCTCCCCTGTACTCAACAGCCCCACCGAATCCAGGCGGCCCTCGATACGATACGCTGGGTGGCGCCGATTACCTGAACCTCGACGAGGACCGATGTCGCCGGCGCGAGGAATCGGAACCAGGTTTGTCGATATCTACAACGGCCATTCACAATTCCCCCATGGAGGCGACTGACAAAGCTGGGCAAGGCTGGTCACCCGCAATCTCTCATGCGGCCCGGAGTTGGGATGACTCGGATACACGAGGCTTGTCGGAGAGGTAAAGAGCCTGCTTCACAGTGCCAAGCGCAGCGCAGTGCTTTGATACGATCCACAAGTTCACAGCACTAAGGGTCGCCTGGCAAAACTTACGTCTACTCGGTTGCCGGTACCAACCATCGCGGCGGGTTCGACAAGTTCCATGTTGCTCTGCCATGACCTCTTGCGCTTTTCTTTCATGGGCGCGAAGATAAGAAAGTGGGCGCGAATATCTTCTCGCTTATCCTGCGCAAACGTCAGTTTCAATACCGCATGGAGTGCCCAATCCCAATCCCTCTTCAGAAGATTGTATTGCGCAAGCTTTTATTTGGTAGTGCCAAAAGTCAGCGCTGAGGCACTCGTCCTAGTGCCTTCGCTCGAGTTCAATTCCGAAACGACCGGGCTTAGGGCCGCCGGTTCTCCGCCAGTTCCTGGTGCCAGCGGCAAGGACCACGCCGCCTGCGGAAAAAGAAGGCGCTTAGTGTGGAATACAACGAACAACGCTACAGCCACGTTCCGAGCTGGGCTGTGAAAGAAAGAATTCACTGCGTAGGGTACCTCCAACACGTGCATCCAGGAATGTTGTCCGAAACCTACGAAATCGATCCGGCACACGATCGTGGAGCCAATAAGAGCGCCATACAACTTCTGACTTTGTTCCTTTTACGCTAGCCGATGTTCCCTTACATTGGAAGCGCCTCAAGACCAGCTGGTCAGTGCCATCTGACTGACAGCACTGCTCATTCAGCGCGAATGCTCCGGCTATCACTGCGAAGTCAATACGCAAGTATGTTTGTGACCCAGCTCATGCAACTATGCACCACACCAGGCTAAGCAACTTCCTTCTATTGATCAGCGATTGTCTGTAATTACAATTGTAATGCTGCACAGTAATCTGCCTGACTCAGAGTGCCCCGGTCTAGTCGACAATCAGATGGGGATTTCTGAGATTTGAACGGCGTACGGCCTGGCTAACGGGCTCGATCTATATCGTTGCTAGCGAGTCTCGTATTCGTCAAGCGGCATCGGCGTTGTGGCTGTGAGCATAAACAGCCGATAACCTCGCACGGCGTCTTGCGTTCCGGGGTTCCAATTCTCGCCCGCAAATTCGAGGTACCCACTTGTCGGTATGCCTTCACAAGATGTAGGTCCTCCCACACACGAACGAATCACAGTCCACACGCAGGCATCGGGATAGGGACGATCATCGAATTCCACAGAGGCTTCTGCACTGCCTTCTCACATCTTGTGACCTGTAGTGAAATGAGGGGATGCTCGAGGCTGCAAACCGACACTGGCATGGGGGATCAGAATGCGAGAATCGTCCCCGATTGCCCTTCTATGGCTCACCCCTCGGCAGTTTGTAAATGAAGTCACAGTTCGGAGGACGGAAGCCAAACAGAAGGGAGCCATTCAGGGCGAGACCGTGAGGCAGATCCATCGGCGTTAAGCCATGGTAAGTACCTGTGACATTCGCGATCGAAGGCGTTAAGCTCCTGAAGCTGAGAGACAGATCCAAGAGCTTCCAACCCCAGAATTGGTAAATCGCGACCACAGCCGATCTTTACGATGTGGTTGGATAGGACAGCTTGGCATGCCCTTCGAATCGCCATGTCTCGATCGTCTAGAACGCTTATCGGAAAGGTGTCGTTGGGCCTGAACTTCCTGGACGTGCCGCGGTCGACGGGTGGCCGGAACATGGATAATGACGCTTCCGTCTGTTAGCACAACCACAAACGGTGTGATGTGGCAGGCATTTACCTTTTCGGAATGTGAAGAGTGCAACCGGGGCGAATGAAGGTGCGGAGATCACTAATGTGACAACCTGGCAACCCCGAAAGCCCGCGCTTCAAACGACCGCGCTCAGATATCGATCCGAAACAGGTGCCAGCAGGGAGACGCGCCAAACAAGGAGACAGTCGCGTTCCCGAGGCAGCGCGTGGCCTATAAGGCAGGCAGACGCCGCAGCTCTGACAGGAGAACTCCATAGTTCTCGGGGTTCCAGCAGGAACACAGAGCGGCAAAGTTGAGCGCCATGTGACACAGCAGGATCAATGCCTGGTGTATGAAGCTGTATGAAGGCCTTGTGGCGGATGTCTAATTGCGGTCCGGCCGTAGTTTCCTGCCGTTGAGGATGAATTGGGGCTTTGGGTCCATAGGAGACTAAGGCAGACCGAGATTCGGAGGTTTAGCCAGATACCATATACACTATACGGGACTTCCCGGTGGGCCGAAAAGCAGTAGGCCCTGACGGTGGGCTTCCGCACGTCGCATCCGATGCGAGGACTTTTTTTAAGGGTACACCCTCAGAGACAAGGCGTGACGAGCAGCCTTGCAGGAACGGTGACAGGTGGAGAGCGGAAGAAAGGATCGCTGACAATTTGAATCTTCTGGTAACCAGGTCCCTCTCGTATCGCACAGTTTGAACCTACATGCTCAGCCACCGGGCTAGCAAAACATCGTCACTAGACCACGGCAGTGATTGACTGCACCGGTTGTGGTAGCACCGTAGCGCGTGTCCATTGGGGATGGGTCCATCGTATTCATCCAGATCCGAAGCCTTCATGCAGGGGCCGACAGACAGGGTAGGGCGGCGCGCTTGATACCACGATATGATTACCAGATCAGTGGCTCGAGATGATAGGGCGATGGTCGTGCATTGCAGTGTTGAACTCGGAGACAGTGGCGGCCTTAGGCCCGGCAAAAGCCGAGCTGAGCATTGGGCTCAATTAGCTGCGGGCAACACGTCGTCACCATATCGCTACACCGCCCAGCCTCGGCCGCCGCGTATCCACGTCGCGCTCGCCTGCGTTGATATTCCAACACTCTTTAGAGCGATCTTGTCGAGATGGTACGCATGTTCTCACTTTGCCGTTCCATCTCTCACGCATATAACCAAGGTCGTCCTTGCGGCTTCAATATGCACTAAAGGCGGGAAAGGTGCGCATGCCTGATCCAGTCGTCCGCGCACAAGGACCCACCTGTATTTTCAATATCAGCCGTTATATCTCGTCAGTTTCGAGATGTGACCCGGACCAGAATCGACGCCCTATTGGCTTCCTTCCCAAAGCTCATACCCACCAACACGCAGCACACCTCCGTCGAGACTGCAGAAGTTCGCTATGTCTATCAACTTCTCGAGGACCTCTACATTGTCCTCATCACCAACAAAGCCTCCAATATCCTACAAGATATCGAGACGTTACACCTTTTTGCTCGTGTCGTCTCAGACATGTGCCGCAGCGCAGATCAGCGAGAGATTGCAAAAAACTCGTTCGAGCTGCTCGGTGCGTTCGATGAAATCGTGAGCCTCGGCTATCGAGAACAAGTCAACCTGATGCAAGTCCGGAGCATCTTGGAGATGGAGAGTCACGAGGAGAAAATACAGGAGATTATTGCCAGGGTTCGTCTAACACGTCCTGCGGTTTGTATTGGGAATGACGCTCTTTCCAGAATAAAGAGGCGGAAGCCAAGGAGGAGCTCAAACGCAGAGCCAAGCAGCTGGAAATGCAGAGACGGGAGCAACAACGTCGCGCCGCTTCTGGTGGGAGTGGCCCTGGCGGTAGCAGCTATCTCGGTGGTGGAATCTCTGGCTATTCTCCTGTTCCACAGCGCTTCGACGCACCCTCTTCTCCGGCCCGAATCGCATCACCTGCGCCGTCATCATTGCGAACGCCAGCGTTCAAGGGTTCTGGCATGAAGCTCGGTAGCAAAAAGACAAAGCAGGCTGAACTTCTGGACGCGCTTGGTGGCAGTGCCCTTCTGTCGGAGGACATGTCAGTTCCCAATACCCCAGCTGCCTCCACGCCGGAACCCACTGTGACAAAGGATGTGAGGAGCAGTTTACCCACGGTAATCCCTGAAAGGTACGCTTTTAATTGATGAGCCGGGACTTCACGCTAGAATCTTTGCTAGCGTCCACATCGTCACAAAGGAGAACATCACTTTGTCCCTTTCCCGCGAGGGCGGTTTGGAGTCCCTCGAGTTGAAAGGCGACATGAACCTCCACGTGTCGGACCCATCGCTTTCTCGAATCAAAGTCTCTTTGCTCCCGGCTCCATCTGCCTTCGGGCCTGAGCTCCAGTTCAAGCAACACCCCAACGTTGGAAAGTTTGCCTCGAATAAAGAGAGGATTATTGCACTGAAGGACCCCTCGCGCGGATTCCCCGTCAATCAGTCCCTTGCGGTGCTGAAGTGGCGGTATACCGGCAAGGACGAAAGTTACGTCCCCCTCTCGAGTGAGTTTGGAGTCACATCTCTGTTCGACCCCTGACCTTATACTTGCGAAGTTAATTGCTGGCCAACCCCATCGAATGACGGCAGCTGCGATGTCAATATCGAATACGAACTCGAAAATGAGAATGTCTCCCTTTACGACCTCGTTATTTCCATCCCGCTACCGTAAGTGACACTTCCGATTCAAATGATGTTGGTTCAAACCTTGTGGTCTTTGTCAGCACTAGTTCTTATCCGACAGTGGCGTCCCACTCTGGCGAATGGCAACTCAACGCCTCAAGCCATTGTCTCGATTGGTCGGTGCCTCTCGTCAATGCCGAGGACCGCTCAGGGTCCTTGGAATTCTCCATCAGAGGGGACGATGTCAACGCATTCTTCCCTGTCCAAGTATCCTTTGCAGGGCTGGGAAATACGGTGGGTATGCGCGTGGCCACTGTGTCGCGGGTCGACAATGGCGAAAATGTGGTTTTCTCGGAGGACGCCAGCTTCGTCACTGATAACTACATCGTCGTATAAGCGTTGGTACTGTGCAATGTGTCAGAGTCGTTGTTGGCGCAGCTAATGTCCACGATATGGTAGAGGCCATTGTCACGACCTGGATATGACCTTGCACCCTTATTTTGGTACCAGCATGCGACTCTGTCCTCCATCAAGCACCACTACGAATTCAAGGCCCAGCACGGCGCCAGCCGCCGGCCGTCGGTTTGACTTCGACGTCGGGCAATTATGGAAGCCACATTGGGGACTCGGCCGCCGAATCCGCGATACCCGGCTACGTACATTTGCATTGTGGCCGTGGAATAGCAACTCGGATAACCTGATGGCTCTGTCCACTTAGAATATGCTAGCTATGGACTCGGGCGATGGAGGCCTTGGCAGCTTCTGTGCCTGTGATTCGGACTTGAGTTCCTGTTAAAGCGCCCAGATCTACTCACTGCCCATATGATAAACCTACTGCTCACCTCCGATTCGAGCCTTGAGCTTAATGCGTGGCGCCTGATGCATGATGGCCTGCTCTAGGTATCGGGTGTATCATTAGACGACTCGGAGTCTAGGGTTCATTTGCCGCTTTTGGGCTCGAAGCCAAGTATCATCGTGCAGACTGTTTGTGTAATAGTGGCCGTCCGCCGCAAGCGAGCCCTTCGTCGGTGGAGCACCACGAAATCGCGATGAGCCATCGTGAATCATCGCCGTAGAAAGCGCCGAACCAGACGCTGTGGTGAAACCATCAAGATTGTTCAACTGTCCAATGCGCTGAAGCTGTACCCTATGTCGAGAAACTGTATGCGACGCTGAGGTGAAGAAAACATAGTGCAAAGATAGCTATGAAGCGTCTCGAGGTGTCCGTATATACATCGTAAGAGTCCAAATGCTGCAGAGTAACGTCACTTATCCAATCGTCGCGTGAGTAATCTTGATTCCGAGGGCATCCACGCCATCCCGTTTGATCCTCCCTTCTTCATCCGGTACCCCAACGGACGAAGTTCTCATGTTTGAATCCCCCGTGGACAGACGGTTGGTCGAAAGCGTACGGGGGCGGCGCATGCTTTCCCCGGTATCGAAATAGTCCCGAGAGGCCGAAGCCAGGGGCGAGGCAGAGTGAGGTCTAGGCACCGCGAACCCTCCCACCATGGGTGGTGTCAGCATGGGTGAGACCATCGGGACGGGGCTGACCAGGCCAAGCGTCATGCTTGGTGACTTCTTGACCCGAGGAGAAGGTAGCTGGGTATTCTTGGGGTCCACCAGCATTTGGAAGACTAGGAGGCAGGCAAAAGCATCGTTCCCAGAGTTATGCAAGACGAAGTCGACTGGGACGTGCAGGGAGTGGAGGATGCTGCGGAGGGAGAGAAGGGAGTTCGGCTGACGAGGCGACCCAGTCTTCGCGTCCAGCATTGCCCCACGGAGACCTGCTTTGAACAGACAGCTCTCATAAGCTGCAACGTCTATTATTAGCACGTTATGGGGCAGTTCTGTTCATCAAGGTCAGTAGGAACGGTCAAATATCGTGTGCACCAGCACAGCACATACTTATCTTCATCTCTTCGAACCGGCGAAGATCGTCAGCAGCAGAATGGGTTACAAGAACGAGGCTGTTGGCCTGCGTCTCGGAATCTGGGCTTGCGAGACTGCTGTAATACGGGTTTCAGATAAGTACAGCAGGCTGAGTATCTTGTACGATATCAAACTAGCCTGATGACAGCCTGAATGACCTGAGGTAACTTGGCCTTTGGCACGACCTGGCTTTCGCCGAACTAATAGAAGGGAGCAGTGGTCCGGAGAACCGTCAAAAGAATTAGGAATGGCTTACTGCATACTGCCAGGGGTATACCATTAATGTACGCATCCACTACCGTGTAGATATAGATATCTCACCTGCCAAGGGTATGTCTGGTTGTACTTGTTACGAAGCCTGTCCGTGTATTCGCTAACGACATAGTGCCCCTTGCTTTTTGTAAAAATATAAGCGAGAACGAGAAGAATGGAGGGCAAGGCGTACCGGTAGTTCTCTTCGGGGTTAGGCGGCCACGCTCCTACTCTGAAGCCAACCAGGATTATGACAGCCTTTGCCGAACACAAGCGAGCACTTACGCGTCCAAGTGGCCACAGCGCACGGCAGCATAACCCCATTCCAGAACGGTAGCTGCATTTCGCTCGGAGCTCTCAAAATCAATTGCGAGGAACGACTTGTCGTGGGTGTCCCAGAGTTCTTGAATGGCTCTTGGCTCCCCGAGACGGATTCGGGCTTTGAGGGCGGACAAATAGACGGCTGGCAGCGTAGCATGGAGCTTCTTGTACGTTGAATATTCTGAGATGGTCCGGAGGTGTCGTTGATGTGTCTCGAATGGGTGAACCCTCACAACATTGTTAACCAGCGGGAGTGTATCCCCAAACCGAGTCTTGATCATCTTTACGAACGCTCCAACAGAAGTCATCCTCGTGACAACGTGGGCCCTTCCGGTGTATGCATCCGTGGCAGTGATGACCGGCCATGAGAACGATAAAAAGTCCTCGAAAGTGTTGAAGAGGTGACCCCAAGACCGTTCGTACCTATACAGCACGTGTGGCCCCCAATCAGCTATTGCTTGGCACGGAGACTATTCGACCTGCCAAGGTATGCCATTAAGCTGAAAGTATCCCATGTAAGAGGCATAGACCTATTTCGCGTCGCGCAAACGGGTTATGAGCGTGACCAGTGGTGCAATCAGGAGGCAAACGTACAGACTGAAGGTCGTACTCCCATCCCTGGCTATCGACGAGTTGGAAGTCGGACATCGAGCAGTGGCCAACAAGACGCAAGCGCTGCCGAGCCGCAAGCCTCACGGCGACCGCTGTCCGCGCTTACGACGGAGCCTTGAGGCCTGAGGCGGCGCGTTCGGGTTTAAGCTGGCTCAGGCAGTGTTTAGTCAGGAATGGCTTCACTGCATTCAATGTGGTCTAGCGCGATCTGGCTTGGCTTATGTGGGACCAAAAGTGATCGACCATGACAATCATCAAAGGTGGGGAAGTAGATCCATTATATTGTAAATCGACATGTCTACAACAATCGTAATTACAAGTCGGACGACAAGCAAGTAGCCATTGATAATTTCATCAGGAAACCTGGAAGATAAATGAGTTAGTCGTGGCCCAAAACAAACGGCAGCAGATTCAAATCAGAGACTTGAATCATTCCCGAAGGAAAAAGCCCAGCGTGTCGAAACACGTCGCGGACAAAACTGTTGCATCTTCGAACGAAGAACGGGGGATGGTACTTGCCAGAGTGGCCCGCCGGCAGAAGAGGCCTCGGCTGAGGCGAGCATATACAGGGTACGTTGAAATGTACTAAAGCCCTACGAGAATGAAACCAATAGTCAGAACATCGGTAGGTCGAGGTTTCGGGTAGTGCGAGTCAGATTGTGTATCGTGTTCGTTTCTTATGCATGAATGCATCAAAGTGAGCTGAGTAACGAGTTGATATCATCACGCTTGATATTGGAAAGTATGTACCAGGGTGAAAGAGTCAGAAAGACAAGACTCACTGGTCATAGAGGCGCAAGGGTATAGTCTCCTGTGGGAACGAAATAACGGAGGGTACTTATCACCCGGAACCTCCGTGAAGGGAATAGGCGAGAGGGCACGTGAGAGGAACTGTACAGGTGAATGATTCAGAGTTCACACTCCGCTGTGGACGACCACTCTGACTTATCCGAGGTGCAAATTGGCAGCGACAGCAACAGTCGAAATGCAGATATTCGTGAAGACCCTCACGGGCAAGACTATCACCCTTGAGGTGGAGTCTTCCGACACCATCGACAACGTCAAGGCGAAGATCCAGGATAAGGAGGGGTAAGCCTGCCACTATCCAGGCTTCTCGATGCATCTCAAATTCCCCTCAGCATCCCACCAGACCAGCAGCGTCTCATCTTCGCTGGAAAGCAGCTCGAGGATGGCCGGACTTTGAGTGACTACAACATCCAAAAAGAATCGACCCTCCATCTCGTGCTCCGGTGCGTTTCTATATAATTCTGAGGGACTTGTCCCACCTGACTCCTGGAAAGACTCCGTGGCGGTCTCATTGAGCCCTCGCTTAAAGTCCTTGCAAGCAAGTACAACTGCGACAAGCAGATCTGCCGCAAGTGCTATGCCCGCCTTCCTCCTCGTGCCACGAACTGCAGGAAGCGGTCATGCGGCCATTCCTCTCAGCTCCGCCCGTGCGTGTCACAACTAATCTGGCTGCGTTTTCCTTACTCATAGCTACTACAGGAAAAAGAAGCTGAAGTAGTCTGTTCACCTCGGAGACGAATGGTGGATGGTGTGCTTTCTAGGAAATGCCCTATTATGTACCTATGCAGCCCTGTCGACCTTTCATGCATGCATTGTATCCTTGCGCCAAAACAGTATCGAACGGCTGAGTATGCTGTCCATTGTCTGGATATTAGCTGCAGTTGCTCGCATGCGTGAGTGAAAGTGAGGTCGCAAAGAGGGCACTTCGGTGCTCATGAGGCTAGCGCTGGCTGGTGATCGGGCCGTGGGCCGGGCCGAGAGCGTTGTCAAATCTCTTGTCCCGTCGAGTGGGACCGGCTGCAACACGCAAGGCTGGCTTCAAGCGCATCCGCCCAGCTACCATCTTCTGCGCTTAGCCAATGGCAAAACGATCGAAATCAGGACCTTATTTCTCTGCCTCTGCTGCGAGCGCCTCGAAAAGCAAACAGCGTTCTCGGCGCCTTCGGGGCCCCTTGCGGTCGGACGTATACGAGTACGACTCCCAAAGAATCCGGAGGGCCAACGTAGCCTTGTCGCTCGACAAAGAAGAGGCTATAGAACACGGGGTTGTCTCGGATGACGATGACTTCTCGAACAGGCGCAAACCGCGCCTCATTGGAGAAACGGTGGACGATGAGCGTATCCCTTCGGACGATGATGAGGAGCTAGACAGCGATGCTGCCTTTGAAGAGAGCGACGAGGAGCGGTTTGCAGGATTTACCTTCCGTGGGGTGCGTCCGTACGTTCCCTCCCGTCTGTTGCGCTGATCCCCTACCTCTCAGCCTCGTAGCAAGGCACCACGGAGAAAAACTGCACAGGCTTCTCCTTCCAGCTCTCAGGAAGTGAGCCTCGACGAGAACGAAGCTGATGAAGAACCGGAGGAAGGCGATCCTGAAGACTTCATCGACATACTCGACGTTCTTGACGGTCGCGCTGACGGGGAACTCGAGGAGGGTCAACCCACTCCAAGGGAAGGCAGCAGAGAGACTCGGGAGAGAGCGGAGATGAGCGTCGACGAGGGGGAGGACGACGAAGACGAAGAAGACGGAGATGGAGAGGTAGATGAAGAAGAGGAGAAAACCGAAGCTATGTCGGCGGATGAAGACGTGAATCCGAACGCGCTCGAGGGCCTCGAGAAGTTCGTCTCGTCTCTGGAAACATCAAAGAAGCGCAAGGGATACGACGGCTTTACGGACCCTTCTGGACCGCGGAAGAGGAGAGTGGTCGAGGAGAAAACGGCGACTGGAGTTGAGGGCGAGTTCACGGCTCCGACATCTGGTGCGCTTGCTTGACCTGCGTCTGGTGTATTTTCCTAAAGTGTCCCAGGTCAGCAGCTCCAGCTAGATGACTTGTTGGCGTCGCTCGCCTCTCAGTCCGCGGATGTGCTCTCCCTCGAGAAGTCCGTCAAAGTCCTGGACCCGTCACGGTCACGCGGGGCTCCCCTCTCGGCACCTCTGCCTCAACGGACGCAGGAACGGCTTGACAGAGAGGCAGCTTACGAGGAAACCAAAAAGGAGGTTGACAAGTGGAAAGATGTGATGCGACAGATCAAAGACGTATGTATTACTTCCTCTCTGCTTGCGTTGGCTAACACTCCTTGAGAAAGGCGGAACATCTGTCTTTTCCCTTACAAGCTGAGCCGATGGGAAAGATGTCCAATCTCGAGCTTGCCGCGAAGTTTCAGGTCAGACCACTCGTTTCTGCCTTGTTGCCTTCGACTGACGCTGTCATGCAGCCTTCTACAGAATTAGAAACGGCAGTAGATCGACTACTTAAACAAGCGCAGATGCGAGAGGAGGACCTCCACAAAACCGAGGAACTCAAAATGAACCATCTCTCAGTAGAAGAGGTGGCAGCACGGCGTGCGGAGGTCATGAAAACCCGCGAGCTCATGTTCCGCGCAGAAATGAAGGCAAAGCGGGTCGCCAAAATCAAGAGCAAGACGTATCGCAGACTGAAACGACGGGACAAGGAGAGAAACGCTGCCAAGCTGGGCGAAGACAGCGATTCTGAAGGTCCCGAGTCCGCTCTCAAGAGAGAAACGGACCGTGCAAGAGAGCGCGCAACACTGAGGCATAAGAGCACGGGCAAATGGGCAAAGGCAATGAAGCGCCGGGGTGAGCTAGATGCCGACCAGCGCCAGGACATCGTGGAGATGCTCGAAAGGGGCGAGAAGCTACGCAAGAAGATCCAAGGGGAGGAGGACGGCGACAGCAGCGACGGCGACAGTGACAAAAGTGTGGCAGCACTTAGAGCACGAGCCTTTGACGAGCTGGCTGAGCTCAAAGGCGACGACTTAGCCGCGCCGGCGACGGGCAAAAGCAAGAGCGTTTTTGACATGAAGTTCATGCAGGATGCAGCTGTACGAGAACAGCGGGAGGTTGACCGACAGGTCAACGACTTTATGCAGGAGCTTCAGGACATTGAAGACGCTGGCGATGGAGTTGACAGTGCCGAAGCATCTCATGGTGATCCTACTGTTGCTGTTGAACGAGTTGGTGGACGGCTCTCATTCAGACCTAGTGGTGTAAGTGTCTCGCTGTCTATGACCGGTAGCCGCAGTCTAACAGCATGCGTAGCTCACTTCTATCGTGACGCAAGCACCAGCGCCTTCGGACACCTCAAGTACGACCTTGAAGTCAACAGACCTCCTCTCAGCGTCTGGTGCGACCCCGGCGATGTCGCCCGTAGACATCCAAACCCCGGTTGTCTCACGGTCTCTGCTTTCGCAACAATCCGGGAGCGCGCCGAACCCCTGGCTCACCCGGAACGGCCAATCTTCTCTCGCAGGCCCGAAAAAGAGTGAGGTTGCAGTCAGCAAAGACAGCAAGAACTCTGTCAAGTCGAAGAACAAACTCCGCAAGCGACAGAAGGAGAACGAGGACGAGATCACGAAGGTTCAGGACGATGCCGTGCTCGAGATTTCTGCGACAGATCTGCTAGCCAGGCCGTCGAAGAGCAACCGACAGGCTACATCCGCTGGTGACGGCTCCGACGAGGACACCGAGGTTGAAGAACAGGAGAAGCAGCTCAAGCAGAAGAAAGGCCGCGGCACTGCGAAATTGACTGCTTTCAAGCAGAAAGAGCTCGTGTCGTTGGCCTTCGCTGGCGACAACGTCGTGCAGGTGCGTATTTTGTACCCCGGAGTTCGACAAGAATCCTGACGTCTGGCGCCTCAGGAGTTCGAAGAAGCCAAGCGCCGCGAGATCGAGGAAGATGCTCCAAGAGAGGTTGATACTTCTTTACCTGGCTGGGTGAGCTTCTTGGCGCCGATATTTGAGCGCCTTGCCGCTCACCAGACTGCTTCTGCAGGGTTCCTGGGGAGGACAAGGCACTCGCAAAGCGCCCACAAAGCCGCACTTCATCAAGAAGGTCGCGGGCGTCGACCCGAAGTCTCGCGCCGACTTTGGCAAAGCTCACGTCATCATCTCCGAGAAGCGCGACAAAAAAGCCGCGAAGTACATGCTGAAAGATCTACCGTACCCGTACACCAGCAAGGGCCAGTTTGAGCGTAGCCTCGAGACGCCTATCGGGAAGGAATGGAACACGCGACTTGGCTTCCAGCGCGCGACACTGCCCAAGGTCACGAAAAAGGTATGTGCCTTGACTGGTCTGGCGGGTCAGAACGCGCGATTGACATGCGGGTGCAGATGGGGACCGTCATCAAGCCGCTCGAGAAACCATCATAACATCTGCACCACATCCGCACCGTTTACATCTACTTGCATTCATCCTACAGAGTCTCTACATCGTTTGGGTTGTTTGGGTTGTACCTCGAACTTCCTACACTACTTTGTTATCTCTAGTTAATGGTTGTGTTTCTGAGACCTGCCACAAGTCATCTATCATATTAATTCCTGGCTTACTCCGCTGGCTCAGCAACCGGTAGAACGACAGGAGCCCGGATCGAGTGATGGTCGGGTGCTTTGTGGCAACGGAACGACATATATTCACTACGCGTTGCTACACCTGAGGACCCGTCCGCAGCAAGATAGGGAAATTTCATCACTGCCTTGCTCGCGCGAGTCGACCTCGGTAGTTGAAGTCTCCGTCACATTCTTGCAGATGGACATGACCTGGCACTCGAACTGATAGTGAAGCGACGGTTAAGGGAGATGGGCGAGGTCAAACTATACAATAAGCGCGACGACAGTTAAATCGCCTCGAAATTGAATGGCTTCGCCGAGAGGTCGCTCTGAAGTTTCGCTGTCGGCACTATATTGGGTCATGAGGAACAACAGCAACTAATTCCATGTGTATGATAAATATTGTCGACAACATTCGCACTGAACCAGGCAGCGGTGTTTGTGAGTTATTTTGCAGAATAGTATCGAAAGCTATTCAAGAAAAGGTGAACAGGATAGCCAGGACACGTGGTATAGATAAGGAGGGGATGAGAAACCAGCATGAGCAACAATATTTCAAGTCCCTTGAGATCAGAGCAACCGTCGCACACAGCCAAACAGCACAGAAGTTAGTGGGCATGATTTCGTTTGGTCGAACCTGTCGTAAATTTCTGGAGTTCAATCGCGCTTGAAATCCTAAGAGATAATTGTTCATTCAGTCTTTTTCAATATGGAATTTTTCTCTGCTTGGAGACGCGCCTTCTTAACATCCCGAGCTAGCATTCGCTTCTTGATATAGTGAACCATGCGGACGATGTCGGGCCACATGAATGAGGGGGCAACGACGGACATGACAGGGAGTGCGATGATCCAGAACCTAGGGGCTGATCAGATACCAGTGGCATGGAAACATAAACAGCACATACACAAGGTCGGTGTGCCCATGGTGAATTGTCCACATGTTGTCAAAGTTCATGCCCTGATCACGGGGGCCTAGTCAGAGGACGCTCACAGGTGGGTGTGGTGCTTACGAAGTATCCGGTGAGGAGCGTCAGGGGCAAGAAGATGATTGTGGCCAGTGTTAAGCGGCGCCTTTGCAGCGATGAGTGAGATGGAGTGCAGAAAAGAAGGTAGAACTTACATGACTTCGTTCATCTCGTAAGATGCCATCTACTAAACATCAGGGCCAAGCACAGCAGACAGATATATTTTGAAAAGTACATACGTTGAACGTGTAGTTGATCAAGTTCTCCGCCATATCCGCGAACATGTCCAAACTAGATAGCACGTACTCCATGTGGTCGTGCACATCAGCCTACGATAGGTTAGAACACATGCACCGGAAGCCAAGGAGACACCGACGAGATAGATCTTGGACTTGTGAGACATATATCCGACAACCTTCTGATCTGCTGATGGTGCCAAGTCGAAACACGCCGCTGTGCGGTCGAGGTCGTAACGCCTCAACGCGTATATTAGTGTCTTGATAGGGCCAAGAGTCCGCTTGTGCAGAATTAGGTCTCCAGAGAGAATGTGCACTGATTCATGGCCACATTGAACGTCATAATACACGCAAGAGGCAGTGTGAATACGCACAGCTACGGACGGTCGAAACTTTGGATTTGATAAGGACGGTGCGCTCGAGCTTATTGAGTCGCGCATGATATTCGTCGACGACCTCCAATGCGCCGTCAACAACTGAGGCGTCCGTCAGGTAGGGTTCAAACCGTCTAAGAGCCCTTAGGGAACTCACTCAGGTCGAGCAAACTCTCGACTAGTAATGAAGGATCCGCCGTTGTCCGCAAGGAAGTGTCCCGTTGACGGATGCGCGTGGCAATGGGCTCGGTGAAATCGAGGTTCGGCGTTGGATGGAAGGAGATAACGGTCCCTGGAGCAGGCCGGGAATCAGCGTAGGGATGGGGATATGTAGTGTGAGTTAGACGCTACCGTCGCGGAAAAGGAATATGCACATTGGGTCGATGCGAACGTTGACGCGCTCCCCTTTCTTGAGTTGGTCGAGAGTCAACGAGGCTGCATAACGCTTGCGCTTGTTGGCCTTGAGGAAGGCGAAGCGTTCAGAAGACGTCTCGAATGTGAAAACCGACGCCTACCAAAAGTGAAGCCTTACGTCCTCCCAATTCCGGATCAAGGAGTGTAGCCTTCCTAGTTTGGCTTTCGTCATCCGTCAGCCCATCACGGTCTCCGTAGCCATAGCCGATTGCACCGTCGTCGAGGATGCCTAGCTTTTCGTCGAGGGGCTGAGGGGAAGAAGAGCGTGGGAGGTTGGTGATCGTGCGACTGGAACGCCATGTTGCTGGTGTATTTGTGCCCAGTGCATCGGTGTTCTGCGACATCGGGTTGGAACCAAGCGTGTGAGAGAGGACGCGGAGGAATAGATGCTTGGGGAAATAATCGGCCTTAGAGCGTGCATGGCCACGTCGATGCAATAAATCCTCGACCGAGAGTGGGTGCATGTCTTTCGGAAAAGCTGAGCCGCGAAGAGTGACAGCAGAGAAGCGCCTTACCATATTTCAGGGCAAGTGCGCTGATAACGTCCCAGCTGATACCGCCCACATTGATCCACCGTACTTTCACCCAGGGCTCGCGGGCGGATGCTTGATCGTTTTCAAGGAAATTGACGAACTCGGCATTGGTCATACGTCCAAAGCTAGAGCGGATGGAAGAGTAGTCGACGATATCAATGAGGCATTTCTGGCGAATGTTGCCATATGTCGCGTAGGCGCTGTGACGGCGGGGATCAATGCCTGGCTCTGCACCGAGACCTCCACGGAGGATGGCTGTAGACGTGCGGTGCAATGCAATGACCTTTCGCACAGTCGCGCGAAAGCGGTCGCCAGGTGTGAGTTGGGAACCAGGCAGGCCAGAGGGCGTGCCATTGGGACCTTGGAGGTTTTGAGGGCTCTTGGGACCCTTGAGTGTCGAGAGAGGTCCATTGAAGGTTGGGCTCGTCGCGATGGCACCTGGGCGGGAGGCAGGGTGTTGTGTAGGGCCAGCAGCCTCCTCGACCTCCTCGTCCGAGGTAAGAGACTCGCCGTCAGCATCTGAAAAGCTGTCTTCTCTAGGCATTAGTGAGGAGCAAGAGGGTAAAGGAGAGTGGGTATCAGAAAGAAGGAGAGTATCAAAACGTGCTGGCGAGGCGTAGCCCTGCAGCGGATTGCATCCGCAAAGGATTCATATGTCCATCCAAATATAGAACTGTCGACCGGGCGCGTGTTGGAGACCGTCGGGCCGACAGACTGCATAGGACTCCATCGAGCCCCATCGCACCGCCACGGCCATCATGCCCGCCCCCCGCTGGTTTTCCGCACTTGAGCAGGCTGTGAACCAGAACTCTAACTCTAGCCGTAAGTATTTCCCTTGGTCGCCACAGTCTTCGATAGCTGCACATCCATTTCCAGTTTTTCAGCTCGCAACCGTCGACAGTGCCGGCAAGCCGCACGCTCGCTCTGTTATCCATCGCGCCTTTCTCGTTCCGCCCGCCAATCCTGCCCATCCTCTTCTCGTCACCTCCACGGACATCCGTACGCCGAAAGCTCAGCAGATAAACTACTCAGACACGGTCGAAGTGGCCTGGTGGATCAACGCCACTCAGGACCAGTTCCGCATCCTTGGTCGCGCGCGCGTCTTTGGTGCCCCTGAACGCAATGAACTTCCGGTGTCCCTGCCCTCCGCCGCATCCGACTACACTGGATTTGCGGCCCTCGAAGCGCCCGGCTTCGACTGGGAGGCTAAGCGACGCGAGCTCTTCGATGCCGTAAGTGAGTCTATGCGCGCCACTTGGTGTCGCCCGCCTCCCGGTTCTCCCCTGAAAGGTGGGTACGAGGAAATGGACGATTGGCCGGCCAAGTTGCCCAAGCCGAGCGAGGCAAAGACAAATGAAGAGAAAAAGCTTGTCGAGATCGCGCTCAGTAACTATGCCATTATCGCCATCGAGCCGCTCGAGGTCGACTGGTTGCAGATGTCCATCAAGCCGAACCGCAGGACGTTTTTCACTCTTGATGGAGATGACTGGAAGGACCAACCCATAGTCCCATGAGTACGTGCATTCACAACCTCATTGAAATAATACCGTGGGTCAATCACCGTCAAGTTCGGAACGCCACGCTTCTTATTGACTTGCTTGTAGCCTACTGTAGCCTATGGATCCGGATGGATGTCGTGAAACGGACACAGCAAGAGTCTTGTGATTCCCAGATTCATGTATATGTACACCCTTTGACTCTTGTATCTTTGATTCCACCGAATGAGATTGCGGCGATCGTGGCCCCCTAGTGCAAGTTCACGTTCAAATCGTATAATTTTACTGAGTCACCATCTCGAATCCTTTTACAAATTTGGATGCAAAATCACTTCACGCTTTGTTCGGATCTATAATCTCGCCCCACCACAGTCGAGTCGATCCAGACCAGGATCCTTGCGCTATACTTTGACCTTCTTAGTGTCCTGCTCTGTGTCTTCGTTTATTTCCTCTTCCTCCTCGTCGCTTCTACTGCGTTTCGCGGCGCTCACAGTGGCCGGAATTTGTTTGCGCTCTTCTTCACCCTCCTCGTAGAGCTCCTCTTCCTCTTCCTCTCCGCCGCCCTGTCGTGTTGCGGTGGTAAGCAGGGCTACGCTTGACTCAACTATGACCTACCTCTCCACCGAGAAGTAACGCCGTCAGGCTCCCGGACTGTTGCTAATGGTCAGGGTGTGATGACAGGAAGGTGAAATACCAGCAATCCGCTTACCCCGTTCTGCTCCTCTTCATCGTCTTCCTCATCGTCTTCGAAGCCTCCTACCTCATTCTCCTCCTCTTCCTGCAAGGCGGCTCCTAAGTTGTATAGTATTAGGATTGACGATGCCCTCGCGTACCTCAATGTCATCATATTCGTCGCTCTCCTCGCCGTCTACGTCTTCGGCGGCGCTGGCGACGTCTTCCGGCAGATGGCTCTCTGTGGCCGATGGCATGATCGTGTCCCTGAGTGTTGAACCAGGCAAGGGCCCGTATCCGCGGTCCTAATAGTCAGGAAAACGAGCTGGGGCTTCTCTGCCAGATTCAACTTCGTGATGCTATGACGTCGGGCGCCCGCCTACGTAAGTGCGCACAAGCACCTGCAAGCACGCCAGCAAACATCAACATATCAAGGATACAACATCCCAGCGCACGTCCATGATATTAGGGTAATTATGTATGGGTCGATAATGCTTCATGTACTATATCACACCGACGAAGGTTCGTAGCAGATAGCATAAATACCACAGCATTCGGCTTGTGCCAACACGTATTCAAATTCACAGCTGAAGCCTCAGTCACTTAATCTCCTACGCGCTTACTTAATTTCATAGTAACTTGGAGCCATGAATACGGACTATGGGGTGCGTGAGTGACAATCTTCCCCTTGGCGCAGCGCTCAAGCACGTACCAGTCCCGTCGGGGCTGCCAACGCCATACAACATTTCAGTGGGGTGGAAGACAAGTGAGCTTGACCGAGGGATGTATTGAGACGGGAAGCCCCGTGTCGGCGATGTCGTCAGCCCTGTGCTAAGATTCACAGTGGAAAGAGCTGTCAAACGTGGCACTGAATGCACCACAGCACGCTGGGTCCGCCAGTTGGAGGGGGAGAGCGCTGAGAGCCTGTAGTCGTGCGATGAGCCCGGTCCGCTACGGAAAAAGGGTAGACGCCGTACCCTGCAAAGACACCGGCTTCTGGGTGCACGTCAAACGCAGCAAGGCCACTAGGGAAGAGGTCCCAAGTTTCCACAGCCCGGTCGGAGCCGCGGATATCCCATAGCTTGACTTCGCCGCTCATGCTGCGACAAGTGTCTAGCATTTATTCGTCATACAGAGGGTGGGACCGACCTTGCCGATAAGAATTTCTGGTTCCCCACATGCGGGTGCCATCGAACATTTTGCACCCAGGCGGTGTGCTCGTTGAATGATCGCACGACCGCGTCCTCTTCTTCCAGTCGCCGATCAAACACCTTGATGACGCCGTCGGCGAAGCTAGCGAGTAGAACAGAAGAGGGGCCTCGTTCCGATGCAATTGCTGTCACCGGGCTGTCCGAGTTAGTCTCCAGGTCCTGCGGATACTTTGTTAGATCGGGCAATGTGGTAAGGCAAAGCCATGCGCACGAGCAACTGAGCTTCTGTATGCGCATCCCACACCCGAATGATGCGTGAGTCGCCTCCCACGAGCAGGAATCCGCCTGACTGTTTCCAGTCGACCACCACGCCGCTTCCACGACGCATGCTGACGATCTCACTCAAGCCGCGGAACGCGCTGACCATCTGCACGTCGGTGTTGCTTGTTGCTGGGTCATAGTTGCGATACAGCCTTATCATGCCGTCGGCTGTTTGTGAGATCAGTCAAGAGGTGTTTGAGATGAAGCGCAGAAAGTCGTACCGGAGCTAGCGAGGATCATCCCACCAACGTCCTGGTTGATGATCTGAAGCGAAGTGATTGTCGCCTTCTTCGGGTTGCCATTGCAGAAGCTTGTCAGCTGCCGCCGACGCGACCAGTCCCATACACTATTGACGTTCAGACAGCTGCTCGTTTGCGCTCGTTTGCGCTCGAGAACAAGGGGGACTGACCTGATGATGTCATTCTCGTTTGCGATTGCGACATGGGGGTCATACGAGTGGAAGGCTATGGACAGCGGGACACCATGGACGTGCATCGTAGTCACCGGCTTATCCCAGGGGCGTCCAGCTGCGATCCTTAGTATCTCGCCATTGACAGTGAGTAAAATACACGAACAGGCTATCTCTGCTTGATTCAAAGTCTCTGTGATAACTTGCTCGTTGCGTTGCTGGCGCCAGGCTTGATAATTGTACTCAGAGCTCCCTGCCTCATCCGCCTCGGCTTGCTATGAGCATCATAGGCATGAGCTTTGTACAAGTGCAGTATATTGGGCCAGGCCCACTCACGCGCATCTGCGGCTCTTTGAAGTATTCGCAGCACCAATCAAAGAAGCGGCTCTTCAACGGCAGAACATCGCGAATGCCTGCACCAGTTCCAAGGCCAAGAATGACACTGCTGCCCGCGGAGTCGCTCGAGAACGTACTATCAGCCGGACTGTGCGGCACGGCGCTGCGCCCTCTTGAGCCATGCGTTGTTCTCCGCCTCGAGCGGAGACGCTCCATGTCCTCCTCCATCAGCGCTTCCATCACGTCGGACGGCAAGAAGTCCATGCTCTGGACAGGTCGGTCAGTTGACGACCGAGCAGACGCCGTTGGTGAGGCTGGGGCGCTCTTCGAGGCACCCTGAGGTGATGGCGGACGCGAGTACGGTGATGCGTATTGGGCGAAGTTCAGATTTGGGGATGGAGGTCGTGAGATGTCAGGGACTTCAACTGAAGGAAGTTGGGGCGTATGCGTCTGGTTGCGAGGATATGGAGAGGAGCGCCCGTCCTCGATGGATGGGAACGCGATGCCCCCAGCCAGATTCTTGAGGGCATTGGCAAAAGATGACGTACGTCGCAGGGTGTTACTGACCCCCGAGGATATAGTACTGGTCATGGTGTCGCTACGGGTAACGGAAGGGCGGGCCACGTTTGGCGACGAAGGTCGGGTCCCAGACGTTGGTGATGACGTAAGGGAAGATCGTCGGGAGCGGGCGCTCGCGGATGTACGTTGTGGAGGGAGGGGCTGATGAAGAGTGCTCGACTCGAGTCGGGTAAACGGAGACTCGAGGAGGAGGGCTGTGATGTAGTCGACAACTGTTTGCGCATTGGTCGCCACTTCGTCGTATGGGTCAACCGAGAGCTCGAGTAGGACCGAGAAGATGGTGAAGAACGACGACAGAATGACTCGGTTCTCCTCCCGGATTTCCTCGTCACCGAAGTCATCCAACCATTCCGAGACAGCTTGACTAGTAACGTCGTCTTCATGAAGCTCGCTGGTGGAACCGAGTTTCCATCTCCAGTCCTCCTCCCAGTACACCCAGGCGCAGACAACGAAATGACCCCTCCACTCCTTAACAAGGCAGCTGATGAGAACGAGAAGTTCCTTCCGCACCATGGGGCTAGCGTCTTCCTTGATAGCCAAGGCACTTCCTGTGACAACGGCAACTTCCATGCGGAAGTGGACACGTTCCTCCAGATGATGCATGGTCCCTGTTCCTCCGCCACCCATCTTTGTCGGGTCCGCTGAGCCAGACGCACCCATGAATGTCCCAAGGGCAAACAGGACTGCCGTGCGAACCTCTGGTGAGTCATCAGTTAGCAGGGAGATAAACTTGTCCTGGGTCCCGTTGTCCACCCCAAAGATCTTGATGTCATCGTTTCCATCCCACATCTGGCCAATACATAGGGCTGACCATTGTCGCAACAAGAAGTCGCCTTCGTCAAGTCGTTCAAAGCAAGAATGGAAAACTTTCTCGCGCCAACACGCATTCTGTCCGTGCGGATAATCTCGTGCGATGGCCGCCAGGACGAATGCGCACATAGCCTTGTGCTCGGAGCCGTTTGGGATGGTGAGGTGCTGGGGATCGTCGTGCGCGGCGAGAATATTGGCAAAGTACTTGTAGCCCCCATTGCTATAAAGATCGACCTGGCACGTGGGATCGACAGCAAGGATGCGAGACCAAATGAAGATCAACACCGGACGTAAGTCTTGACCACCGGCCTGGAGCAACTTGGAGATGTACGGGAAAATCCCAATGGCGAGCGCGAGGTGGACGGCCCAAGGCCCAAGATCGACGAATTGTGAGAGGAGGACCAGTGCCCTTAGACGGTGTGGCTGGGATAGCAGGACTTGCAGGACGATAGGGAGCTGCTCCGGGGGCTTGCGAGGGACAAGATGGTGGACCTTCTTAGGCGTATTCGCAGCGCTTCCGAGCCCTACAACCGCCTGATCGTATTCAACATCGGGGGTCTCGCCGTTCTGGATGGGTAGAGATAACGGGCCACGTTTCGTCAAGGCTGAACCTCCGCGGGAAATCCATACTTCGAATGCCGTCAGTTGATCCGCGAAGAAGCGGCTGGGGATGTAGGCGTATGGCTTTTCACCGTGGCCTAACTTATCTTGCCGGGGAGCCAGAGCCAGAGCCTGAGCCTGCCGACGCGCCCTGATCGACGCGCTTCCCATGGCCACCCCAAGCATGCTCGTGTCGGTATGTTTGAGTAGCTCGGGAAGCTGACGTAGGCAAGAGTCAACGGCAAGGTCCCATGCTGCCCACAGGGGGTGCGTGTTCGTTGGGGGTAAGGATGGGGATGTGTGCGGCGTGCAATGATAATTCTTCATGATGCGCTCAGCCAGGAGGAAGTTACGGAAGAGCGACGCGATGAGGAGATCAGATCGGTAGAGTCGAGTGAAAATTTCTCTTGAGAATGACGTCCATGCGATGGTATCTGTGATGGCAGTGAAGATCCAATTCAGCTCTCCGAGTGGGGTGCGCCTGTCTTTGAGATCTCCAGGAACCTGCATGACCATATCCGCCGTGACATTGTTCGGAAGCTGGTTGTGCATGACGAAGTAGCGCAGGGCGATGTCGATAGGAGAGGTAAGGCAAGAAGTGAAGAGGTCGGCTGGGAGCTCTGGACATGAAGGGAGTTGCTCGCTCGCTGCACAAGCAGCAAGTTGTATCGACTCCGAGAAAGGAGGGCTGCCTTCTGAACGACCGGCATTGGCGTTCTCACTATCGCGTCTCTGGGCATAGATATTAAAATTGAGTAACAAATTCCCTGCTGCTGAGCAGTCCCAGATGTAAACGCATGGGGTGCCAAGCCAGTGTTGTACCTCAGCTAGTGAGACTGGTATGTATTGAGTATAGTTTCTGTTGAAGCACCATAGCTCGCCACTAGCTGTTGGTTTGGGGACGCCATGGCCGTTGTAGTAGAATAGGACAGTGTCTTCCTTGGCTTGCTTTCTCAGAGTTGCGCAGAAACGACGCAAGTCCTCGTACGAAGGGTCTAAAATCGGCTTATAGGATAATTTTGGGCTCAAACCTTCAAACTGATGCTGTAATTTGTTCCGATGACCTCCAGGGCTTTGTGCGAAGGCATGGTGTGGGGATCTACCCAACATTCGAGCACGGCACAAGGGTTCGTCTTGACGATGTCCGGGGGATCGACGTCTATGTTCAAGCAGAGAACCAGCGCAGCGTTAGCGGTCTTGAGCTTTCCGGGGGAGGCCCTCCAGGGCGACATCCTGGGCGCCCAAGGGGAGGGGGAGCAGGATTTCCACAGGTTAGATGACGCTTCGCTGACCAGTACGGCATGATAGGGATGGGGTCGGGAACGGTGATGACTGAACCATTCGCTCTACCATCGAGCTCAGAGCTCCCAGCGTGACCATTCTCTGGGTTGGTCTGTCCCGAAGACGGTTCGGACGGGGTTGTGAAGAAACGCCCGCCTCCACGTTCCGTGTCAGAGTCTGAACCTTGGCTGTGCCGGTAAGAGGGGCCGGGTCCACCGCTGGCGCCTGGGAGGAAGGTAACGCGAAGAGCCCTCAAAGTTTCCGGAAGGAACGCACCGTTTATATGCCCATTCTGTCTGCTCGTTTGCATGTACATGTGGAGTGACTTGCTGGAGCACAACAAGGCAGGTCGCTGGCAAAGGTACATCTCAGAGCTTATTCGGAGACCGCAGACAATGATAACAGACCTATAGCCGTTCTGCAGACCAGATGGGATCACACCAGCGGGGCGCGTTGGAGGGAGAGGGAGAGCCCGGCTCCGAGGTCCGACCAGAAGAGGGCGCACCGGACGCGTTGCCAAGCACGTGCTGCCGACACGCTTGCAGCCCACCAGCGTCACGGTCACTGGTCTGCCTCTCCGCTGTTCCGCTCATTACTACGTCTCGGTCGCATAGCATATCAGCCTCTGTCTCACGCGTCTGAAGACGCGTCACTACGCGCGGCATGGCATCAGGTCTGACCGATTTCCCCGTCGGTGCGGTGGTCGACATTTCGCTCGGGCGCGGAGTGGTTCGCTTCTGCGGCCCGACCTCTTTCTCCCCTGGCAAATGGGTTGGTGTTGAGCTCTCGGAGCCCAAAGGAAAGAACGATGGCTCAGTTGGTGGCGTCCCCTATTTCTCGTGCCGAGCAAACTATGGGGTCTTCGTGAAGCCTAGCCAGGTGAAGCTAGTTGCGGATCTGCCACCTGTAGTCAACGTGAGTTTTACACCTTCCATAGCTAGAGTTGCACCAAGGAATGGTATTGAGGATCATCATTAGCGAAGTCCGCAAGTATCTCGGACCACTGCCGGCCACGCAAGGACCCCCAGCACCGGGCCATCTCGTGTCTCGTCCTCTCGCTCTATACCTCCTTCCCCGCGTGCATCAAGCCCTCTGAAACCGGGCTCTAGCCAGAGTGTTCGTGCAGCTGCAAGACTAGCGCCCCCTTCCCCTACCAAGCGCAGTCCTGTTCCGAGTGCACAGCCACAGCCACAGAGTGTTATCAAGAAGACGCTTCTGACCCCGAGACGACAATCCACGCATGAGAACAGTTTCTCGATAGGCAGTCCTGCCGGCTCATCTCGAGGCGATTCTCCCGACCCAGCTCCCTTCGTACGGGCGCTTTCGTTCAAGCAGCCATCGTTGCAGGCGCAGCAGCCACAAGAGCGTATGGCACCGACCGCTGCGCAAGCCTCTCCGACTTTATCGACCTCCGACCTCCCCTCCATTTCTGCATCAACTCCACCGCCAACCCAACCGGCAGTAAGTGCATATTCTGGGCGTGGGGTACATACTGACAGATGCGAAGTCAGCCTCCAACGACGAAGAACTTCAAGAGTTACGGGCTAAGATCCGTGTCCTGGAAATAAAACGCGCTGATGACGCCCGGCATGTCCAAGAGTTAGAGACAAAGCTCAATGCGGCAGAGTCTTTTACTGCTCTAAGACCCAAGCTCCAGGCCAAGCTCATGCAACAGCAGACAGAACTCATCGCAGCCCGAAGGGAACTTGCAGATGCACAGCAGCTATCGGAGCTTGCAGAATCGCGAAACTTGGACTCTCTTGAACAATTGGAGATGGTCATGTTAGACAAGGAAGTCGCAGAGGAACGCGCGGAAGTTGCCGAGGCCGAGGTCGAAGAGCTGAAGGAGAAACTGGCGATTGTAGAGGTCGAGTTGGAGGCCATAAAGGAGGGTGCTGGTAAGCAGGCTGTCTGACTCTGGGTTGGTGGGACGCTGATGTTCTGACACCTATCACAGCCGGGGAGGGAAGCGAGTCGAACGTGGCGACTTCTCTAGCATACATCCAGCTAGAGAAACAGAATGCTCGTTTGAAAGAAGCCCTCGTGCGGTAGGTGGCTGTACATAATCTGACGCGTTCTCACAACCTGACGCGTTCTACTAGCCTTCGCGACCTGAGTCAGGAAACTGAGCAAGATCAGCGGAGGCGCATAGCTGAGATGGAAAAAGACGTTATGAGTGTCGAAGATCTGACCAGTGGGTTCCATTTGATTTACTTCTAGACTTTCTCACTAACAGCATTATCTTAGCCCAACTCGAGTCAGCGTTAATCAGACTCTCGAATGCCGACACACAAATCGAGGACCTCAAGATTCAGCTAGATGACGCTCTCGGGGCAGAAGAGATGGTCGTGCAGCTTACGGAGAGGAATCTAATGCTCGGCGAGGTAATAGGTCGATGGCGTGCTACGTGCCCCCGCTAACATCTGTGGACAGAAAATCGAAGAGATGCGTATCACTATTGAGGATTTAGAGGCCCTCAAGGAACTCAGTGAGGAACTCGAAGAGAATCACACTGAGACTGAGAAGGCAATGCAGGACGAGATCAGTGCGTCCTGTCCCTGGTTGTGGTAGCAGTATCGACTCATACAACATCCTGCAGACGAGAAGGATGTCCAATTGTCAGAACGTCAGCAAAGGATTGATTCTTTGGAAGAAGTTTGCCAGGACTTGGAAAGGACAATAAACCGATTCCGAGAGCTTGTCGTGGAACTCGAGGGGTCGGTGACCTCTTTCTGTCTGTCCCGAGCTCGACTAACATCATCCCAGTGAACTCGAGACGCTTCGCTCAGAAACGCAGAACGCGCAGAATGAATCGGCCGCGGCAGCATCACAGACCGCTGCTATCATGTCGCTCAACCTGAAACTGCAGTCGACAGCCTCCAAGAACCAGGCGAGGAATATTGATCATGAACTCAGGAGGATTGAGGCAAACGAGAACAAAGAGCTCCTCAGTATCATACAGGTAAGATTGAATTTGGTTCACTGGGAGTCAACGTGTTGACTGACTATCTCACTTACAAGCCCTATTTGCCTCAAATTTACACCGAAACAGATGGCGAGGCGACGCGGTGCTATTTATTCTTCCAAAGAATGGCTCTGAAGACGGATCTTATCAATACGATCACAGCCCAAGCCCACAATTTGCCCGAAGCCTTGAACGGTTCGGTGTCTGACATCCTCGTCGGCGTTTGCGAAGTAGAGTACCGCTCCTTAAATCGCACTGAGCTTGGGCGCTGATAAGTTCGTTAGATGAGGGGCGTGGTCTCTGCCCTCTCAACTTTGTGCAAGCGCTTCGCAGCTATTCTCCGTCACTGCGATGTCGAATCCTTCTTAAACATCGGAAGGTTGTACCCAGAGATCTCGCCTCTGGAGAAGCGAATCGACATGCATATCGATTTACTACGCCGCGATGAGTTCCGGGAAATGGAGTGTACCGGTGATATTAACAAGTATAATACTCTCCTCGCCGATCTTTCCGAAGTGCCTCATATTTTTGGCCGTTACAGGATCCAGGCCCAGTTCGACCACCTGTCAGAGACATACTTCAAAGAGTTTGACTTCGACCTTGGCGAGCGTGAACTTGGCTTCGTGCTATCGTTAGACCACGATCTGGATGTGTATGCGTCCTCAATGGGGCTGACGAAGACAGCAGTCGAGGCTGCGCTGAACGATGACGGCGAGCCTTCCCTCCCCCAAACAGACTTGGACCTCGCTAACGGCATGCTACAAGCAGACCTCGCTCGAGACCTTGGCAGCCTCAATCCCGAAGAGAGCTTCCTCGAGCCGATCCAGAAGTCCCTCAACCAGTGCAAGAATGCGAAGGCCTTCTCAAAGCAAGTATTCTCAGCATATCGAATGGCACTGTACTAATGAACATGCTCAGGAAACTGGTGAAACGACTGGATGAGCTCGCACACGACTCTTCAGCCCTAAAGGTTCATTTAGTTCCACATTTGGAAGCGTTATGCAACACGGTCTCAGAGATGGTCAACTTCGGCATTCAGGTGCGTAGATTAGCCTAGTCCCTTATCTAGCACTGAAGCCTTCTTCAGCTGGCTCAACAAACCATGCCCCATATCGACGAAGTGCGCGCATCAAAGTCGACCTTTCAGCTGAGCAAGGTGTTATCGTTTGTCGACGATATCGCTGCGTCAACGGTGGGAAAGATTACGAAGAATGCGGCGTCCTCATGGGCAACTCTCAGCAACGCCATGGTTGAGCTTATCAGCCAGGTAAACGCCCTCTTCCCTGTCACAATGGACCTGGAGAATCTCGTGCGGAGTACGCTGCCGTCTATTCTCCATATATCTGCTCCCTGACTCCGGATCAGTCGTTGGGACCGCTCCTTGGATCGTCCGCGTTGACGAGGTCAGAGCAGCTCTGGCTGTCAATGTGGAGGCCGAGCGCAAGGTCGCCCAGCTGAATGAAGAGATGCAAGGACTCGTGCGCACGTTGAAGTTCAAGGACCAGGGCATCCAAGAGTCAGGCGTCAAGATAGAGTTGATGGAGCGCCGCATGGAGGCTGTCAAAAAGCAGGCGGAACATGTCAACGATCTGGAGGCACGCCTTGCGAAGGTCCAGAAGCAGGGGGAGTACTATGAAGAGGCGATGGAACAGTTGCAGTCAGAGTTCGACACTCTGGCCAAGGAGAACAATAAACTCAAAGCCGCTTCGACGACTACCGAGAAAGAAGGTGGGCATGATGGCACTACTCAATCCTTTTGCTTGCTCAGTGTATGTCAGCTACGACTTCCGCTGCCGTCCCGCCACAGGTCGTCATACCCGTGGACGGCAACCTGGAAACGTCACATCTTCTGGAACAGGTATGCATCAATCCGCTCCTTATGTGCAGTCTTCTCATTGGGGATAGCTCGAGAGCTTCAGAGGCGCTGTTCGATTTTTGCGCATGGAAAACTCATATCTGAAAGGCAACGACCTCATGCGGGAAATCGACGAGCTTCCGCCGCTGCCCGAACCCAGCACGCGACTGCCGACACCACCTTTGGACGCATCTGGCTTATCAGACACGGACGAGTCTGACTCAGAGTCGCAACCGAGAGTGCCTTCTGTCCGCTCGCTGACCACGGAAACGAAGGCACTATACCGGGACGTCATTAAATTCTCGTCGACACCACGCGTGGTAGATTTGTCGTCGACGAAGGTGAAAGGTGGTGATGGCACCGGCAAAAGCGTTGCTGCATGGGTTCCCCGGAAGAAGACGCCCATATACCAGGTCTGGGAGCGCAAGGTAGAGGCGGAGCGACTGAATCGCAGGGTGCAGGGTTTGCTGGAACGAACCAGTGCCATGGCATTATGACACACTATGATACCTATACCCCTACTTATGGAGCACGATATTTAATTTAATTAATTATCGAGGTGGCATGGCCGGGGATGCCGATAGTCGGAGCGTGAAGCTGGAGTAAATTCGCGACAGGAGAAAGGGGATGCGCCACCGTCTTGCCGTACCGCCCGCCACAGCACCCGCCCAGCAGCCACATCTACTTAAACGCGCTCGGTCCAATTCAGAATTTCTCATGGTCAGGACCCAGCCTAAGCCGACGGTGAGCTTCTGCTCCCGTACCAACCAAGTTCCCCCCGGAGTTGCATATCGGTTGACATCGTTAACGCACCTGCCGCCAGCCTGAGGAAAAGAAAGACACTCAGAAGAAGAAATCCTCTTCTAGTAAGAAGAAAGTGGAGACAGGCATCTGGCCCTGCAAAATGGGTGGCTGTAACAAGGAGTTTGCGCGCGAGGCTGACTTGAAACGACACCAGAGAACAACAAAGACACACACTCGACCCGGATTGTACGCCCCCCTATCCAAGTCGTATGCAAGGCATAGGTCTCACTGTATATCTCACCTTTGTTAAGTACATGCCCTCAGTGCGAAGCTACCTTTACGCGAGTGTGTCCTGCTTCTACTCGGCGATCTAGAACGCTCTATCTAAGACAGCATTCTGCAGACTGATGCATTGCGTCGCCATCAGAAGTCACGGTGAGTTAAGCTGTGTGGTCAATACGATCCGCGAACTTGATAGCCCCTCCCTAGTCACAATGGCGTCATAATCGAGCCGGATAACAGTGCAGGATCAAATGCTACGGGCGAGGAGAACGCAGGTGAATCGTCTCGGAGTCGCAGTGGTACCCCAGACTCCAAGAATAAAGGTCGCCATCCTGTGCCCCCTGGCCCCCCACCTCAACCTGGTTATTACCGCCAGTCAGGAATCAATGCGGGTAAGATGACCATGGCCCAACGCGTAACTGCAGTTGACTCGTGTTCTCAGAGTTCCTTGTATATGTTCGTGGACCACACGGCGTGTTGGTTGAGCCAAGCTACCCCGTAGGGATCCCTACGTCAGCAGCGCGCCTTGCTCAACCGCAATGGGTCCCACCTCCTTGGCCTGACGGCGCACATCCTATACCATTCCACTCCATCCCAGGAGCACCGCCTGGCTACTACGGTCCGTACTACCATCCCGGCATGCTTCCGCCACCACCGCTCCCTGGCGCACCGCTCCCACCGAACATTGCGGATGCATATGGCGCCCCCGGCAGCGCCGTTGGCGAAGCCCCAAGGGTCCCGCACGATGAACCAGGCGCCCCCGCTAGCCCCAAGAGCGTGCAGGAGCAGGAAGCCGGCACCTCGGATGGGCTGAAGTCGCGGGCATCCCCAGGAGCGTCTGCACCTGTCATCGATCCGTCTCTTGATGCGTCGGGACCAAATACCGAAGGCAAGTCCGCGGTGTCGCTCGCGATCACCTCTGCTGCGGTGCAAGCGGTCCTCGACGAGACTAGGCGTCTCGCAAAGCAGCAAGCAGAAGATGCGGCAAAGGCCTCAGAGTCGAGGGCATCGTCGCCTCGCAGCCGGGAGTCTGAGGGTAATCCGCCTGCAGAGGTTAGCGGCAGCATGGGCGTTGACTCAAGTACTTCTTCCGAATCGGGACCACCTACCGGGGCGAACCCGCCTTCCACCATGTTGACGGAGGATGGCGAAACGATGTTGCATCCCGGTGCGTCTCTTCGGCTCGGGACCTGGCATGTAGTTGACACGAGTTGCCTTACCCGTCAGCGGAGCTCCTGACACAGGTCTGTGGCCTCCATTGGGTTGCCGTTGCCCACTTTCTGACTACTCACGACAGGAGTCTCTTGCATCCCCTCCACCGTCGGATGATCCCTAATTACACTCTTTGCATGGCTCCGTCCCCCACTCGCTGCCGAACTTTTCCTTACCTTCTGTTATGGTCACGATCTGCGCTCTCACGAGTGCAACGCATCAGATATATATGCAGCATAGATTTCTCGTGTGGGTATTGACGTCTGTATTACAAGCTGAGGAGAGCTTAATGCTGGATGGTGGCTACATGTATTGTATGATGATACTACTACTTGTTCGCTGTTGAGAGCGGATAATGGTGCTGCACGTATGATCTGCGTCTTCGGATGACCTACACCTAGAGGACGTTCACCTTGGGCCACGGGTACTGGGGTCCTACCTGTAAAACATCATGAGACGGGTGGTAGATGAGGAACGCAGGAGAAATACCGACCAGTTGGACACACATGGCGCCCAGCTTGTGGCCAACAAGAACCGACTCTTCCACGGACTTTCCGGAGACGAGCGCGCCCAAGAAACCACCAGCGAACGCGTCGCCAGCTCCGTTGGTGTCGACGATCTGGCTATCCTGAAGGCGGTCGACGGGGAACACCTTATGGCTCTCCGGGTCCGTTGCGGAGACGACAATCGTCGAGCTCGGGCCCTGCGTGATAATCACTGTGCGCGGCCGCGATGCATTCGACTTGGGCAGGGTCGCGATCGACTTGGCGATAGCAGGGATATCGTCCTTGTTGGGCAGACCAGCGGCGCTCGCCCACGCCTCGGCCTCGGTCTCGTTTCCTATGACGATGTCGCAGTGTGCAAAGACCTGCTCAAGCTGCACCTTGAAGAATTGCGGGATGAACGGAGCCGAGAGGTTGAGCGCGAAGACCTGTCGAGCACGCGAGACGTCAGCATGATTTGATGCGGTCGCGATTCCGATAGATGACACACCTTTCCGGCGTCAGATGCCTTTTTCGCGAGCTCAAGCGTGGACTCGAGGCCGTGCGTGAGGAAGTAGCCCTCGACGTAGAAAAATTTCGCGCCGTCGATCAGACGTGCAACATCAGGCGTGGAGAGGTGGTCCTTTTCGAACTTTTCTGCGGCACGGAGGGTAGTGACGAGAGACCTAAGGAGCGATCAGTGTTGACCCCGGTGCAGCAGTCCGCTGCGCAGGGTAACATGCCTGTCGTGACCGGTGATTACGACGGCGCAGGCTCCTGTCTGTTCGCCCTTCTTGACGAGGTATGCCTCTGTGAGACCCTCGCGCCTGTTTGCGGCCTTGAGTTGCTCTGCAAACTCATCCTCGCCGACACAGCCGGTGTAGACGACCGAGTTCGGGGGCAAGACGTACTGCAGCCGATGAGCAAGTAGGCACGCATGAAACGAAATGGACATACGGCTGCGCCACGAGCAGCATTCTGGGCCGCTCCACCGGCTACGTATGTTACCTTGCGTTCCCTGACTATCTCGTCGTAGCTTTGGGAATACAGGGATGAGCGACGGCAGATGGGGAGAAAATAAATGATCGCCCACATTGGGAAATGCTTTTCACCGGCGAGGATGGCGTCGTTGGATTTGAGACCGTATTTTTGAGCAGGTCCTCTCCGTTAGTAACCTGAATATCGAGGAGGGGGTTTCCCAGGCAGAAGAGAGGATACGTTTGCTCAGACATCTTGGTGCAGATCAGCGATGACGGTAGCGGCAATCGCGAAGAAATCAGGACGGAGCGTGGGAAAGAAGCGAATGACGTATGGATCATTGGACAGGGCCGCGTTTGGGAGCATGGTGCTCACCCTCATTTGGGCTCTGGCTCGACCGCGACCATGCGATAACGATGTCAGTCCTCCAGCCTCGTATATAAGCCCCGCACCCAACCCAGGTCCGTATCTGACCCACTCTCATGCCCAGCAACCCCATCTTCCGCGTTGCCCTTCGCGGCGAGGCCATCCTTCACCACCCCCGCTGGAACAAAGGCACCGCGTTTACTGCCAATGAGCGCAAGCAATTTGGGCTCATAGGACGCCTCCCATATCGTGTCAACACGCTCGATGAGCAGTGCCAGCGTGCATATGATCAACTCTTGTCGCGCGACACGCCTATCCGCAAGAACTCGTTCTTGCAGAGTCTCAAGGAGCAGAACTGGGTGCTCTTTTACCAACTATTGCTGCGCCACCTCAGGGAGCTTATGCCCATCGTGTATACTCCCACCGAGGCAAGGTCTACCGTCTTGTCCATTCGTTGCTATTTACATGCCTGCATGGCAATCTCAGGCGGATGCAATCGCGAATTACTCTCACTTGTTCCGCCGGAGCGAAGGATTATACCTCACGTATGAACACCGGGACGTGATGGAGGAATGTTTCCTCGAACAGACCAAAGGCCGCGACATCGATCTTATCGTCTGTTCCGACGCTGAGGCTATTCTCGGAATAGGTGACCAGGGCGTTGGGGTATGAAATCACCGAGTCCTCTTATTTTTGGTCCTTGCTGACTGAAACCTCTACAGGGTATAGGGGTGTGTACGCCTTCTTAATCCCCATACTTGTTCTAACAGTGTCTTAATTTAGATATCGACAGCAAAATCTGTCATCTACACGTGAGTGGTCCAAGAAACGGGTTCACAGGTGGCTTTAACTGAAGAGTCGCAAAGCCTCCTCGCCGGCATCGATCCCTTGAAGTCAATCGCTGTTACTCTTGACGTTGGGACAGACAACGAAGACCTTCTTACCGATCCTCTTTACGTTGTAAGTCGGGAAACGAGGGTCCTCGTCTTCTTTCTTACCTGAACATGTAGGGTTGGCGTAACAAACGTGTCCGTGGTGACGACTACGATCAGTTCATAGACAAGTACTGCTGATAGGTAGTATCGTCAAAGACGACGTCTGATCTTTCTGGCAGGTTCGTACAGCTGGTTCGCAAGCACCTGCCTCATTCGTTACTGCACTTCGAAGACTTTGGTGTGACCAATGCCCAACGCCTTCTGGAGCTCTACCGGGACAAGCATGCTGTCTTCAACGATGACGTGTATGATTGATCCTCCACCGCGTTTCCCCACATCTCACTATCGAACAGTCAAGGGACTGGGGCGGTCACCCTGGCTGCTGTCATGTCAGCCGTGGGTGTCACCAAGAGTCGGCTCTCTGACCAACGTTACGTCGTCTATGGGGCTGGTTCTGCTGGCCTCGGGATCACCCACCAGCTTCGGGACGGGATCGCGCAGATAGACGAAGTACCCTTGGACCAGGCTAACAGACAATTCTACCTGATAGACAAGCACGGCCTCATCAAAGAGTCACTCGCCGACTTGATCCGTCCTTCATTACGGGAATTTGTGCGCCCTGACGAAGAGTGGGAGGGTGTACCGACCAATAACCAAGGGGAAATCAGTCTACTTGAAGTCGTGAAGAAAGTTAGACCAACGGTGCTCATTGGTTGCTCGACGCATGGGGGTGCATTTACAGAAGAGGTGATCCGAGAGATGGCGAAAGGCGTGGATCGCCCCATCATTCTCCCTCTGTCGAATCCGAGTCGCCTGGTCGAGGTTGACCCAGCCAAGGCAAACGACTGGACTAATGGAAAGGCGCTTTTGGCTACCGGGAGCCCATTCCCGCCAGCTAAGGTGCCCAGTGGAAAAGATTATATGTGAGCTCATGTCCATTTCCGAACTTCACGGGAGTGTCTGACTCCTTTGCTCGCGCAGTATTGCCGAGTGCAACAGTATGTCCCGTTTCTCGTTGTTATCTCATAAATCTGACGGACCTCATAGATGCGCTGATATACCCTGGCCTCGGCTTTGGCGCGGTGCTCTCGAAGGCCAGAACGGTATCTGACGGCATGATCCTTGCTGGCGCAAGGCGCCTGGCCTCGCTGGCACCCGCTCTTAAAGACCCGGATGATGCCTTGTTGCCCGACTTCGCAGATGCTCCTGATGTCAATTTTGAAGTCGCAGTCGCAGTAGCGGAGCAAGCTATCGCCGAGGGTATCGCAAATGTGGATTGGGACGACCAACAAGTGAGAGAGAAGGCTAGAGAGATGCAGTGGCTACCAATCTACGGGGAGTATATATATGATGAAGACGGAGAGAAGGAATAGGCGTCTTGTACGAGTAGATGCTGAATCAACACAATGTGACCAAGGACCAATGTACATGATTTGGGGTGGACTCCCTCGGTGATGCTATCTGTGTGGTATGTTTCGGGACTTGCCGGGCAAAGGCGCCGTGCAATTCCATAGTCTCACCCGTCTCTCAGCTTACACACTCAACACTTGTCCTTGCAACATGTCCGATGCAATCCCAGCACAAATAGCAACGGCCTCAACGTCTAACGAAATCCCAATTCCAGTGGACGCTATCGTCCCGCCTCAGGAGGAAGAATTTGCCTCGGAGACGCTCTATATCCAAAACTTGAACGAGAAGATCAGGATCGATGGTTCGTCTGCGTGGAATCGTTCCTACGCGCGTTCTTACTGCGCTGCACAGTCCTCAAAGCATCCCTGCGTGGCTTGTTTAAGTCGTACGGCGAGGTACTCGATGTCGTCGCCCACAACAATCTTCGCATGCGCGGGCAGGCCTTCGTATCGTTCGCGTCTGCAGATATAGCCAAAAAGGCACTGAAGGAGGTCAAAGGATTCCCCCTGTATTCCAAACCCATGGTATGTCGTGCCATTCGCTCTACCTCCTGCTCTTGTCGCCCCTGACGCGCGCTGGCAGCAAATCTCTTTCGCGAGGACGCGGTCGGACGCGGTCGTAAAGCGGTTGGATGCTGAACGGTATGAGGAGCACAAACAGCGGAGGCTGGCACACAAGAGTACAAGGTTTCTGTCTATGCTGAACTTTCTTGACGTGACTCCGCCCACGCAGAGACCACCCGCTACACGAACCCACTTAAGCAGAAGTTCCGGGCGAAGCGTTTGGCGGCAGAGAGTACGCCTCTGTCATTCTTTGCAGCCTTTGTGGCACTGACCACACTTTCTCTCCTACAGCCGACGGTCCCGCGGTTGCCGCACCAAAGCGTCCTGCCGTCCAGATGCCGGACGAGTACCTGCCCCCGAACAAGATCCTGTTCTTGCAAAACCTGCCCGAGAGCGTCAGCAAGGAGCAGCTCATGGCTCTCTTCTCCCAGTCAGTTACTATCCGTGGTTTTACACGGACCTGCATGCTCTGACACCGAACAGGTATCCCAATCTGCACGAAGTGCGCCTTATCGCGAACAAAAAAGACATCGCTTTCGTCGAGTATACGGACGAGGGGAGTGCGACTGTCGCAAAAGACGCGTTGCACAACTACAAGCTCGATGGCGAGAACAAAATCAAGGTGATGAGCCTGTTGTGCTCTCACTGCGCCGCTGACGTCTTTTTTAAGATTACATTCGCAAGGAAGTGATTGTGCGCTTGCCAATATGGACGTGCGTGTACTAAAACTTTTACTGTATCATGTATTTGTTTCGTTGCCGTTGCAATTAATCCTTCGTACCTGCTGCCCTTCGTGCCTCTACTGTGCAGGGTATCTAACAGGCTATTCGGTGGATATCACTCTCCTTGCGCCAATACCGCCCCCAGGTAGTTCTGTGAATCCTCGAAGTACCGCGCAGACGTTCTTCCCGATTGTCTCCATGTGATAGCCTCTGTCACACGAGAGTACACTGAGAGGCGAAACGATGACAGTGACTGGTAGCTTACCCCTCCATGAGAAACAGCGTCGGCTTCTCTAAACGTGCAATAATGCGGCCAACTTCGGAATAGCAGGCGTGCGACAATCTGAAGTCGCTAATAGGATCGTCCACGTAGGTATCGACACCAAGGCTGACGTAGAGTACAGTTAGCATCTATATAGTCCGTCCACGACGCATGGATCAACTACCTTACGAGCAAATACTCTGGGTCGAATGTACGAACGACGTCCGTGGCGTCCACGAGTGTGTCGCAGTAAACGCTGTCACCTGTGCCTCGGGGTAAAGGGAAGTTGAAGTTGGTGCCAGAACCCTCTCCAGAGCCTTTCTCTGTCTTAGCTCCCGTGAAGTCTGCCCATAAATCAAGACGATGGTTTGAGAACCGCAACTGAATCTCATACAGGGATAATCATCGTGCGCATGAAGTGAGGCATAGAGAACGCTGGGGTCTGAGTAGAATATTTCCTGAGCTGAACGTTGGGTCAGAAGGTCCGTCCAGGCGGGGACCAAGCTTTGTGACACTTGCTTCCGTTTCCATGGTGATAATCAATGTCCAGAATAGCGACTCGAGGGTTCTGGTGGCCAGGATTCGCGTGCTGCAAGAACCGCGCGGCGACAGCCACGTTGTTGACAAAGCAGTAGCCACCGCAGAGGGACGTCCCGGCATGATGGCCAGGAGGGCGGCTAGAGGGGCATTACACAGTTTTCACCGGAGAGCTTGGAACTGAAGTCAGACTCGGCTGACCACAGGGCGAAGACTGCTGCGATCATCTTCGCATCGCTGGAGCTCGAAACATCGATGAGCTCCTGAGCAGCAGTCATGGCTACACCAGCTGATGCAATGACCGACGAATACGTATCTGCATCCACCCAATCGGAGTCACTGCAATGAGCCAGATCACAAAGGTTGTCCTACCTTTGGTGATGGGGCAGCTAAGATCGAAGCAATATAGGCCTGTGGTGAATCCTTAGGAGAAAAGGGCTCTATCCGGTGGGGTCTGCAGACCTGCTTTGGCAATGGGAGAGAGTGCCTGAATTTGTGTGCTATCTAGGCCGCGCAGCAAGTTCACGTGGGGGAACGACTCTGGCAGGACCGCATCCTGAAATGAACGCGTGTGAGCTGGAGGCAGGCAGGAGCACGTAATGGCGCGAGAGAGCTGGCACCGTGCTTCCGCCGTCTTCAACCCATTTGTCGTATGCGCTTTTCAGGTAGTCGAGGTACCCATCGCTGTGGACCATTCGGATGAACTTGTGGGTGACATCTGGCAAGCCTCTGGCCGTCCAGTTTGCCAGCTCGAAGGCAAAGAGTGATGGGTAGCGCTCAAGCTCCTCCTTGACAAGCGTGAGACGCGTAGGGCTCTCGAAGTAGGGCACTTTGTCTCCAGAGAGGATCTCGTAGGGAGGGTCGTGGAGGAGGCAGTCGGGATGCCAGAAGACTTTGATCGGCATGATCATGGAGCGCGATTGCAAGCGGCAGCGACGGGGGAGATCTAGCGGTGGCCGATCGAGGCGTCGCGGAGTGTGAATCTGAATTGAGAGAGTGGACGAGCGTGGGTGCGACGCGTCGTGGCCCTGTCGCTGCCACGGTCCGATATGTCCAAGATGAACTTCCAGGAACCTCCCCCGCCTCATCAGCGCGTCTCTCTCTCCTCTCCCCTCCACCATCTGGCTACCTCGCTGTTAAAATCGCCCCAGTATGCTCTCTAGTCCCCTCCCAGGTCAGTTGTCTCGCCGCCTCAGCTCCTGATCCACCCCATCTGGCGTCCCTCTGCTTGCTGATTGCGCCCTTGGATAAAGGTGGACGGTTTCCTGCTACCCAGAAACCACTATATGCTAGAAACGACGATGAAGTCATCGAACTCGACTCTTCCTCGGATGTATGTCCCGTGCCTCTGGTCATTTACTGCCTGTTGATCGAGCATTGGAATCCTGCAGGAGCGGGATGCAGCTCCCCCTCCGAGTCTTGGGATGCGCCACGGCGTGGTCCGAAAGGGTACTCAGCGCTACGCACGTCTTATGTGAGGTCCTGATTAGAACACAATCACAGATAATGGTGGGAGTTCATCGAGTCCTCTGCCCCGGCGCCGATATGCCCCCGAAGCACAAAGTTCTACGCAGGAGATCGACATCAGTCGCCTTTCTCTGAAGACAGGGCCGTCGCAAGGACAGTATAGGAATGATTCATCTCGCGCACGTCTTGGTCCGACTCCGGTTCACTCCCCTACTCCTCTTTCCCCTACCAAACGACCTATCACACCCTTGGACATGCCATCCATATTCCGTACTCCACCTTCAATTGCACCTGCTCCCCGCAAAGAAAGGATCGAGGTACAACACTCTCAAAGGTCTGGTTCAGTGCCTCGACGTCGTCCACCCGACTCGCCTACCAAAGCTCCAAGAGAACAAGACGTTAGCCATGCCGAAACACTTCCCCCTAGCATCCCTGAACTACGTCCCGACGACTCGTTGCCATCAGCTGGCAAACAAGCACGTCAGTCTCCTGTAGCATCTTTACCGCCACAAGTTCCTTCGACGCCTTCATCAGTTCCTGTTGTACCTGCAGATGAAGTCAGCCCCGCTGATCCGCTCCCTCCTCTGATCAAAGGGAAACTTGATCTACCACAGGTGGTCGTGTGCCACTGTCAGCTCGCACAGCGGCGCATGGAGGCAAAGAAAATAGCTTGGGGTGTTCAATATGAGCTCGCGCGCGGCGTGCTCGCTGGTCTATGGACGTGGGACGATGTGGACGAGAGTGCCCTCAGTCGTCTTCAGGGATGCAATGCAGTGGCAGCACCCAAGGTGATGACAGTGATGGCGGACGTCATGAAATCAAAGGGGATCGTTCAACCCAGAGGCCTCAGTAGCTCAATGGATCTCTGGTATGTCTAAGGAACCGGCATGAGTAGATTACTGAGTGCTATGCAGGAAAGAATATGATAGGGAGCAAGACGCCATCGTTGAGCGCCAATTGCGGGGTCTAGGACTCAAGGGCGAGTGGAAAGGCGTCGCGGACTGGTATGGTGGTCGGATTCAGCAGACCGTCAGGGTCACCAAGTCCGGCGCGGCCTATTCCTACCTCCTGGACCCGCCCGACATGAGGAAGTCAAATCGTTTCTCGCGATACCTAGGCTCCCGCCGTGTCCTTAAGATGAAACTCTCGCCGGAATTACAATATAACTCAGATGTCGTCCTCGAACATCTATCCAGTCGGTTTGTTCTGTGTGGACGGGTCTTCGTCCCGTTCGCTTCCAAAGAAGGCAACATTCACATGATGGAGGTCAACGAAGATTTGCATCGTAACCCCGACCGCTCGCAGGGTGACGACACCCGCATAAGCCTTTGGGACTTTGTCGAGTGGCACAACCCGCTCTCCATGAACCAGAAGCAGGTTGGCTCCCCTGCTCACTGTTACGTCCAGGAATTGACCCCCCGATTTCAGCCTATCAGCAAGTGGTCCACGCGGTTCGACCTCGGTTTGTCTACCTCTGTTCCTGTGCTTCGATTCGAACCGGGGAACATCAGGTTCGTCAAGGACATTGGTACGTAGTCAAGATGGTACGTTGTCAGGATGCTTAATCGATTCTCATTTCAGAGGCACCTCATGAACCCGGCACTAAGGTGCCAGCGGAGAAGATTCTTACAGATGGATGTGGGTTTATCAACGCGGCGGCGTTGACCTTGATAGCCCAACGCCTGGGTCTCTCCAGTCGCCCTACTGCCGTGCAAGGGCGCATCGCTGGTTCCAAGGGTCTTTGGGTCCTCCATCCCGAGGACAGGTTGACGACGGAGCCTCCGAGAATATGGATCCGGGAGTCGCAGAGAAAAATCAAACTTGCGGCCTTCGACCCGGATAGTGTCCATACAATATTCGATCTAGTCGCTCAGTCGAACCACATCACCGCGCCCTCTCGCTTGTCTCAACAGCTGATCATCAACCTGGCGGAGAACGGCGTCCCGACAGATGTTCTCAAGACGCTTCTAGAAGACGGCTTGCGCGAATGCTTTGCTGCCTTGACTCAGTGGGATGGTGCTGAAGCCATGCCGTTGCTCTGGAACGCCGTGAACGAAGCCGGAAACGTGTCAAAGCAACGTTTGCAGAGGGTAGCGCGCGGCCTCGCGCGGGCGATTGGACTGGCGGGGAGACACGGAGCGGACCGTTTGGATACTGAGCTTGATCAGGAAAATGTCGAAGAAGGCGGGCAGGGCTCGGAGAAGTCTTTGCATCAAACTGTGCTGGAGATGATACAGGCCGGCTTCAACCCCAAGAAATCGACGTATCTTTATTGGAAGATGAACGTCGTGGTTAAGCAGGCTATGGAATTCTACTTGAAAAAGTACCACATCGAGGTTCCCGGAACAGCGGAGGCCTTCATCGTCCCTGGTGCGCAGGCTTTCTCTCTCTCCGAGGTGGATGGTACTGACAGACGGTAGATCCCTTTGGCGTTCTCGAGGAGCATCAGATACACTTCAAGGCCTCCCAAGAGTTGAAGGACCCAATAACCGAGACCAATCCATGCTCAATCAGCGGCCCTGTTCTCGTACGCTGACATTGCGCTCCTTCCACCGACGACGACGTTGAACTTCATCCAGGTCAGCAGGAACCCTGCGCGGGTTGCTTCTGATGTTCAGAAGGTAAGTGGCGGTCCGGAGCTTGACTGAGGCCTGATTGTTGAATGAATGACACAGGTTCAAGCAGTTGAACATAAAGCGCTGGAAGACTATGTGAACGTGATAGTCTTTCCGATCAAAGGATCTCGCTCGCTGGCGAGCTTCCTCGGCGGTGGAGGTCTGCCAACATCTGCATTGCCTGGGTTGATCGCATGGCTGACTGTATTGAACACGACATGCAGACTACGATGGAGGTAAGCCAGTCGAGTACTTACGATGCGCGGAGGCGGTGTTGACGAGTTTCAAAGACACGGTCATGGTAAATTGGGAAACGTCCATAGTGAATGGCTTCAAGCAGCCCCGAACCATTGACAAACCCGACGATCTAGAAGACAAGAATTTTGAGAAGATGGTGGAAGATGTTAAATCATTCCATAATCGCCTTTCTACCTCCACCTCCCGGGAGGTTCACCAGTCGTTCTTGCGAGTCTTGTTGCGTGGTCTAGGGAACGGCAAGATCGGCAGGTACTCGAAATTCCATGACTATGCTACCTACGTGATGGGATATTCGCACGTGGAGACCATTCGACTGGCATATATGTGTGTATCTCACCACGTCTTTGGAGCGTCCAGGAACTGATCCGTTGCAGGTTCACCACTTGCCTAGATTCCAGCAAAACAGGTCTCCGCATCTTACAGGACGTGTTCAGCAAGGACGGGAAGCGCTATGGAATGGCCCGCCCGGTGTGCATGCGCGACGCCGACGATGACGGGGGCGAATTTTCCACCAACACCGTGGCGAAGCGCGATGGTAACCTCAAGCCATTCATTATCGAACTCCTCCGGGAGTTTGGAGCCACTCTTCTGGACGAACATTTGCGCAAGTATGAGGAAATCAGCCGACAGTTCGGCCCAGAAGCGCGCTCCCGCGATCCCCACCTAGAGGCTCCCTACAAAGAGATTGCGGACAAACTCTCGAAAGGCACCTCACTCGTATCCGGCGCTGGTGCCCTCCTGCAAGAGGCCGCCAAGGAGCTCGGGACCCTCCGGAAACACGTCGACGCTATCAAGGTGCAATGGGGCCGATCCTTCAGTTCGGGACCATCCCAGAAGCGAGGCAAACAGTCGAAGTGGGGCGGGGTTGACGCTCTCCAGCGGGAGTTCGCTGCCACACTCGACCTGCCGCATCTGTCGCTGCTTGGCGACATCTCCGCTATCCGCGCGTCGTATGCGTACACTCAGTGTTCTCCGGACAATGCCAGGTTTGCGTTTGCGCTGGCTTTCGAGGACCTGTGCAACATCAAGGCACGGGCACTGGGAGGGTATACGTTGGCGCCCGACTTCGCCGAGTTAATGGCTATATCTAGGCCTGCAGTGCGCACACTGTCTGCCCTCCGTGCGGCGGGTCAATAAACGGGCTGAATATCTAGTTTCGTTATCTTTCCTGCTTTATCTATAATCTTCACCTTTGTCATCTGCGCGTTGTTTTGATACTTCTTGGTTTCCTTGGGCAGTACCAATAGTTGTATGTACTCTACGAGTATCCTGTCAGCCACACGTTCTACCTCCCCGAATGCAAGCGTGTCTCTTTACGCCGTCCGGCAGTCGTTTCGCTTTTCCGCAGCGTCCGTAAACATGTGTGGTCACAGCCGCTCAACAACTGGCACTCGAGCGAGCAATGGGGGTTCCGGCGAAAGGCGCTTTACGAATGTCGCTAGCCGCGACACGTTGTATTAATACATAGCACAGTCTATGGTACAAGCAATATAAGGCAAGGTAGGAGAATATAAAGCAGGGTATGCAGTAGATAAGCATAGGACTGGCACGGCATGAATAAGGTAAATTGTTCTCAACGGCAGCTGCGGAGACAAGCGGAAGAAGCGTAAGTTGAAGTGAGAGCAAGAGTAAGTAGATTACTCGAGACGCAGAGAGGTAGGCAGAAACACGACACTATTAGGGAAAGCTGGGAGGGGGAGGCCCCAGAGGCGTCGGCAGCATCCAAGGAGAGTGCTGTAGGGAGTGTTGCGGATGGTGTTGCGGGGGGTACTGCGGGAATGGCTGATCGTACTGAGGCCCAGGAGGGTATAGGGGAGGGTGATAGGGATATGCAGGAGACGGGAGCGATTGACTGGTAGATGCGGGGGAAGGATAGTGGCACCCATGAGACGAGTAGCCCATGTAGGGCTGTAGATGATGGTAATACGGTGGTGGCGGCTGCACGGAGTAGTCCAGCATCATCTGTGCGTTCGGCGGGACGCCTCCAGGCTGCGGACCAGGCGGATGGAATGGTGGTGGTGGGTGTAGTTGACGGTAAGGGTACTTTGACGGGCTGGGCTGCGGCACGTCTGGATGGTAGCCTGCATGCCTATGAGCTCCCTGGATACCAATCGGACGAGGCAGGAAGAGTGATGCATGTCGCGGCGGTGTGAAACAAGGTGCAGGTTTTACGCGATGACGCCGGGGCCCGCCTCGACGGCCACGCCGCCGCTTCTCCTTTGGGGAACCCTGCTCGATCTTACCGACTGCCGCGTCGCCCGTGCTGTCGTCCCCGAGGCTTTCCTGGTCGTCTGGAGGGTGCAAGGATTCGACAGAGTTGTCAACAGGATCTTCTGCAGCATCTTGGGGTGCGCACCTGCTTGTTGAAGGTCCAGCGACCGACTTCTCGCTGTTGGACGGCCCCTGGCCCGAAGACCCTACTCCCTCAGAGGGCGCCAGTGAATCCTCCTTGGCAGCGGCGGCCCAATTCAGCGCCCCGGCGGGATGCTCAGACGCACTCTTGGCCGGTAATGCGCGCTCCTTCGGAGCACGCGTCGAGGCATGTATTGAGGCGGCCAGTCCGCGCTGAGATCCACCATTTTTCGTGGTACTTGTCCGCTGGGCTCGGGAATCCGCTGGTGATGCTTCGGCGCTTCTTCTCAGCGCGTGCATGGATGCATAGACCCCAGTCACGGCCGCTCGTGAGCTTGACTTGGCGCGTTTCAAAGATCCGGAAGACCTGTCTGCTTTCGGCGCGTGGATAGAATCTCTAAGCCCAGCAGATCCGCCCAGAAGTCCCGAGGATTCGTTGTTGCCTTCAGACGCAGTCGCGGGTGCGCACGCTCGCCTTGTCGCATGCAGTTCCAACATCCCGACCTTCTCCTTGTGCGTCTGTGAGCGTTCCTCGTGGCTGGTGGCGTGGATCGAGGCTTGGAGTCCAACGACAGCCGGTTGCTGGGATACCTCAAGAGAAGTGCCAATCGCTGAACCCCGTGGCTCGAAGCTAGGAGCGTCGGCCCTGAGTGGTTTACTGGAGACTGATTCACGTTGGTATGAGTCCAGGTCTGGCACACAAGTCAGATACACCATCCCAAGGGTTGACAGAAGACGGCTCACCACTGGTATCTGTAGACTCATTTTCATCATCGTAACCGAGATCGACTGAGCTCTCGCTCACAACTGGGAAAATACCTGGGTGAGTACGGACGTGGGGCAGGGGAATAACATGCGAGTATATCACCTCTTTCTCTTCCCGATTTGGGGAAACACGAAATTTCATCGAGTGATGGACGTTTGGCACGGGTATGGGTTATCCGTGGGCCGCCGTACCTCACTCGGATGTCGTCGAGCGCGTACCCAGTGAAGTTCCCTGAGGCGGCGCTGGGGGGCGCCACTTCAACAGGCGTTGGTTCAACGCCCGCAGCGACCTCTCGGGCACACACAGTGAGTTCTGAGGCCGAATCGGAAACAGATGCGTCCTCATCCGAGACATGTCCGAGGAGGTCGATATCAAGAGTATCCAAAGGGAAAGGTGGAGACGGCGGTAGGGGAATGGTGTGAGCGTCGATTGGAGCGGGCACAGGCGAGGCCTCGATAGAGCACGATCGTGAGTCTACCCCCGTATAGTCGAATTCATCTTCGCCAGTATAGTGGAACCTGTCTTCATCCTCGCTGTCCTCGTTCCCGGTATCCTGGGGTATGTAAGGAAGGGAATCATCTGCGCCATCACCAAGGCTCCCACCATCGCCAACAGGCGGATGCAAGGAGCAAACAGTTTCAGGTAGATCCTCTGAAAGCACTCCAGCATTCTGAGAGAGCACCGTATTCGCTGTATCGAGTAGATGAGCGCTTTCGTCTGCGACAGCTTGGCTTCCCAGAAGCGTCTTTGTCTGGGCTCCTGAAGGTGAAAAGTCTGGTACTCCGGCTGTGGCTAGTGCGCTAGGACTCGAAAACTGACTTGAAGGAACCGATGATGGCGCGCTGGATGTACAATCCGAGGCAGATATATGTGCCAAAGAGGAGTCATCTTCAGATTCCCCGCCTTGATCGCCAATCGAGAAGCCGTGGAAGAGAACACTGAGAGATGACTGGCGAGGTTCCGAAGAAGAGACAGGTAGGGGACCCACGGCTTCCAGCGAGGGAAAAGAAGGGAACGTGATAGCATTGTCCGCGGGTATGATTTGCTCCTGGGTCGGGGGCACAGCGATCATAGCTTCCACGCTCAGCAGAGGAGACGGTGGGTGTACGGAGATCTCATGGTCGGTTTCGTATTCCAGCGCGTAATGATGTGGCGATGATTCCTCCGAAGGAACAAAAGATTCCTGATGGACATGAATACTCCACTTGACAGGCGACCGCTTTGCAAAAGCACTTACAGTCGTTAACTCCGGGTCGCTTCTTGCAAGATCATCACTTTGAGACTCGGACAGTCTCACAAATAACAAGTAGACCTGTTCTTCTCGTCAGCGACAGTGCATGAAAAGAGATATACACCCGTACGATGCAGTTCACTGCCGCCAGTGCAATGACAACCAGCGTGGCCCAAGTAGAAGGGTGGCCGTCGATTACTTGGACATACTGGTTTAGGGTGACTTTGGTTGGTACCACGATCGAAGAGCAGCCGCTCCCTTGGCAGACTGCTGTCGGTGTCGGTGTAGAATTGAAGTAGGGGAAGGATATTTGGGGAGATGAGACAGGTAGAAGCGAGACTTCCTCCACAAGCGGCAGGGAAACGGGAGAGTGAACAGCCAAGGGAAGGTGAATGTGCGCCGGGGATTGGATGGTGAAGATTCTCAGGAACTGCTGGACGATGACGATCGGTGCTGGGGCGAGAAGCGATGCACTGAAAGCCAGCAGCAGGAAGATTGGGAAGGCTAGCATGGCTGTTATGCACGCAGGCTGCCGGGTGAGCGTGTAGAACTAAGGGTATGAAAGACGTGGTTGGTGTGGTTAGTGTCGCCACACTTTAATATAAGGCAAGACAGTCCTACTTAGCGGAGTTTGCCACATTATGCGCATTTTTGTCAAAGGTCAAGGCGTACCTTAGACGTCGTGGCGATCTGATAGCCACAAGAACAATGGCCATGGCCCATGGCCTACCTTGGGCCCTGCGCGTTGGCCACATGCGGAGTTTATGGGGATCCGGAGCATCTCATGGCACAGCTTTGGCTGTATTCAATACTCGCCACAGTTCCCGCGAAGGTAGCCTCGTCGCTGATTTCGAGACAACCGGAGCAAAACTCGGAGGCTGAGCAGCGATGCTGTTCGTCATACCCAGAACTTCCTACGGCACAAGGCAGGCTGCTTATAGCGGGAAAAACACAATAGATAGGATAAATTCTGAAGGCTATGATGGTCGTAAAAATTCGTCGCTTGAACAAGGTGTAGTAAAAGGTGCAAAACAAAAGAGGTTGCGTTTCCAGGTCCGACACCAGGCACGTGGTGGCAACCTAGGCCGCGATGAGCGGGCCGCCATACCCGTCGCCGCGCCGCGATGCGCGCACGGCAACCCACGTGATGAATACAAACCCCAGAGTGAGAAGTACCCTGTAAACAACGGTCTAACAAAGTACGGAGACATAAAGGCGACAGACTCACCATTCAATCCATGCAAACGCTTCAAGTGCGTTCAATTGCCCGCAGTACACAAAGTGGTCGCTTAGCGTAGTGTGTTAGCATATGCGGCGAGAGGGGGTTATTGTGACGTACTCGCAGTTGAGACCCCCACCCAGTGAGTCTGTTATGGCTGCTGCTCCTGAGAGCCAAAACACCCACGTCAGGAATAAGCTAAAGATTATGAGCGACGTGAGGCTACGGGTGAGCGGGAGGGTGCGCACAAGATTACATGCGAGGCAACACTCGCAAGAACCGACCCCGATGCAAACAGGAATGAGGCCGCAAGGAATGGAGAGAGGAAGACTGTCCAGATAGAGCAGAACAGGAGGAATTCCACGCGATCACGCTCAGTTTTAGACAGGTAGTCGTGACGGGAATTATAACGCGCAGTCAGCCACGCAGATATAGCGAGCTGTGAGAACAGAACGATCAGGGTGCCATACAAGTTGCGAAGCGAGTGGAGAAGCAAACCTCGATGATAGCGAAGACGACTAGCAGAGTGAAGAAGACTAGTGGTGTGCGCGTGAGTCAGGTCAAACGATCGTTCAATGGGCGAGTCGGGGCACTGACTGGGGTGACCACGCCTGACATGAGTATCGTAGGCCATGATTAGAGGGGAAGGTGAGAGGGCTAAGGGGCTAGTTTAATGGAGGTGAGGGGAGGTGAACAAGGTGCGGCAGGCGAATTAACGCTTGGGGCAGGCGCGAGTATGGAAGCGTTGCATAAGCCCGGCGTGCGACTCGTTTCGATTTCGACCGAGGGTCCAGCGTCCACGTGTGACGTCATCGATCGTCCCGCAAATGGCCAGCTAGAAGTTTGGTCCCGTCGTTCCAACGATATTATTGACATTGACAGTCGTACAAGGGCAAGACTACAGTGGTCTAAGCACCGTCGCCCTCCACAGGAACACAAATCTGGTCTCCAGGCATCAGTCGCTCGCACCGTAGGCTCCCATTCACCTTCCGAAGCGCCTCCAACCCGCACCCATGCGCCTTGGCGATCTTCCAACACGTGTCCCCCGCTACGACGGTCACGCGCGAGCTACCTTCCGGACATCTTGGATATTTCTCCGGCGTCAAACCGGGAGAGACCACAAGTCGCCAAACCAGCAGCAACACAACGATGACAATCAAGAAGAAGGGGAATAGCATTCGGTATGGGCTGCCTGTCGCATACCGTGGATAGGGTGTGGTGCCGTTCTGCGGCCAGAATATATAAGCAAACTCCCCAGGCCGGAGCCATTACAAAAGCGACTTACTGCGTCCCCGGCTACGAGTGCATAACCGCCTTCACGTGTTGGCCCAATTTCCACATCATCGTCGTTTCCGTCGTGGGCGGCCGTAGGGACATCCGGGCCTGACACTACACCATGCGCATCAGCCAGAAGCCATTGTGCTGTAATAATTCAAAATGTGCTCACCCCGTGTCAGTTCTCCAAACTGGGCACCTTCCTGTCCCTCCCAGAGAGACCCGCCTTTGTTCCGGTAGAGATATTTGCCAGAGTCGGCGTCGTAACCAACTCGTTTCATGCCATCCGGGAGTCGATAATCGTCCTGCGCGGGGTGTGGTCAACGGGGGGCCGCCCTAGGCCGTGGTAACACCTCACCTCATCATATTGCGACCAGCGACCCATTAATTGTGGGGAAATAGAAGTGTGGGGGATGGGGAAAAATGTGGGATAGACTCAATGCACGACAAAGCCAAAGGGCTTCAGAGGTCTGGCATGGGAGTAAGAGTCGCTTTGATGGTGTGTCACCTTAAGTGAGCGCTACTAAACTTGCCGGGCCGGCAACTAAGGCACAAGCCAGCACAAGCCGAGACAAGCCGCGGCAAGTCGCGAGCTCTGCTGGGCGGTGTCGCCGGTCATCTGGTAGCACTGACGACGTGTACTCCCACGTCCGCCTCGGCGCCAGCGCGCGCATGCGCACCGTGCTCGCTGTGCTCACACGACCGTGCGTTGGCAAGTCCTGGCTCGTTGCGGGCGCCGGTGGCGCGCAGGTTGCGGGCACACGCGAGTTCCGAGAGGCGGATGGCCGTGCACGTGCGCGCGCGCACGCGCTTCTGTAAGTAATAGTTGCGTTCCGACCCGCGTCGCCATAGGTCACCAGCGCACCATTCCCCACAGGAGGCGCGACGGTGACATCGTGCCAGCCTCCCGTTCCCCACTTCGCACCCTCGCTGCCGTCTTCCCGCCTTGCGCTAGTACGCTTACGCTACGCCATCAGTTGCAGCCATCTCATGCGGCGACGGCCGCGGTAGCCACCGAGCTGTCTTACCCTCAGCCCCGTCTACCGTCACCACCGCACCCTGTCCTTCTGCTCTCACGCAATGCGTCGCCAAGTGTCGGAACCAGGAACGGTGGCGCCGCGCATGACACGGACTGCACCTAGGCAACGCCACCCTGGCCTCACCCCCGACGTGCTGCGCACGCTAGACCATTGTATCTCTATGTGCGCATCCCCGCGTTATCACACGACCTTTTTTACACAAGATGTGAGCTCGCAAGCTAAAAGTGGTGACGCACGCAGACACGGACCAGACGTGGCGGCGCATGCGTACGTCGTTTGGCCTTCCACGGCGTCATGCTTGTCTCACTCTCCGAACCCTGGAGGCTTGTATGTTGGCTTATATATGGCCGTACTTTGAGTGCTTAGTTGCAAACGACACGCTGTTGTGGGTACATTGATGAAACGTGTATGCAGAGCGAGCTAACCCATTGAAGGTGAGGCGCGAGTGATGGAGATGTCGCCCCGAGGGGAAGACATAGACGAGCAGGTAAAAGAGGAAGTCGGCGAGATGAGACAAAACGAAGAACGAGGCGGCGTGGTGGTGTTGCGCGCGCGTCGTCATTATGCTACGGTGAGAAATGGCGCAAGTGGCCTGTCGCCGTGTAGTCATAAACGTACACGCGCCCCCCATTGTCACCGCTGAAAGGCCTTGTGAGCAATAACAGTTCGAAAGGCGTTTCAATCACCTACACAATGAGTGATCGCTCTCCAATGCGAGGATCGCCCACCGAGAAATGGCCGATGTCGTAGTTCGACCGCGCGAGCACCTCCCCATTGAGGGAAACGTCGTCCGACCGCCGGACATCCCAAAATCGGATGCAGCCTTTCAACCCGAACTCATTATTAGTGAGCCTAAGTGCGAGGCAACGTGACTTACCGTCAGTCCCGCCGCTGACGATCCCCAACCCCCGTCCGCACCAGCCATCCACCCAGACGGCATCAACAACTCCCCATCTATAGCCTCCCGGCGTGCAAGAGTCTTCGTCCCAGTGCAGGAATCGGGATATTGGCTCACGGCCACGTTGCATGAAACGGGAGTCGTATACGTGAACTTCATCATCGCTGCGTGCAACAACGAGCAGCACACCGTCAGGGCTGAAGGCCATGGACTTAACCTCATCGTGAAACGGCACAGATGGGTCGGAGAGAGGTGGAGGGTGGAAGGTATCCAACTGGACCTCTTGTATTGCGCGCCTTCCATCCTTCCGACGAACGTCGTAGATTCGCATGGCGTGGGTAGCGCCTTCGCCCGTGGTGCACAGCGCCAGTCTTCCACCTTTCAGAATGTCAGCGGCGCGTAAACGATGGCAGGGGTTGGAGGGACCTTCGGGGTCGACGGCCATTGCGTCGCCACTTTCTTCAGCGCTGAACTCGATCACGCGCCGCGTCCCGCGATCGGGGTTGAATGCAACGTGAAACCCGTTACAATCTTCCTCGCTCTGGGGCTCGGAAGATGCAAAGAGCATGTCTGCGGATGCTGCCCGGCCCCAGGCGATGGCACCGACAGAATGTCGTGCGTGTGGCGGCGCGACTCGCAGCACTACTGGGTCCCCTAGCTGAGAGCGAGACCGCGTCGAGTGTACATATACTATGCTACAAATTGCATGAGATATATGTAGACTTTGTTCATGGACCGTGACTTACCCATCCCTACAAGTGACTGCTAACAGGGAGTCGCTCGGTCGGTATACCACATCATGTGGCGCTTGCGGATATTCGTCTAGATTACAGTGAGACAACATCGGACATCAAGATAAGATGTAGAATTACTTACAGTATGCATCATCCAGCTTCCTACCGTCAAGCCAGAGTTGAACAAAGCCGTCATTTCCTGCTGATGCCATGATGTCTTTCCTGGATGCGGGCTCAGAGATGATTGCTGACAAGAGCCTCCAGTGAGTAAGCTTACCGATTCGGGTCAAAGCTAATATCATTGACAGTGTAGCACTTGCGGCAGGGTACCTCGACGGCTTGCTGGCCGGGATGCCACTGTGAGGGGGTTGGAGGCTCTTCGAACGTGCAGTGGCCATGCAAGATCACACCTGCGAATGGTCAAAGCGGCAGGTCTGGCTATTGAGACAAGGTCACCTACTGCTTGGGTCACCATCCTTCCAGGTCTGGAGGGTTCCATCCCTATTGTAAGGGTCCGGCGGCTGCCCTGATCGACGGAAGACTGAGTAACATTGAGGCAGGGTGACTCACGAGACGCACCCGGGTTTTGTGTCTGATCTGGCTGACCTCCTGCGGTAGCACTAGAGAGAGCAATGTATCCAGGACGTTGTATAATTTTGTTAATAGCTATACACAAATCAAATGTGAGCCACATGCAAACATGTGGTGCTGGCAGCGTAGACTGACCTCCGCCTGCCAGACGGAACGCCGCCGAAGCCGGCGCAGCGCCAAACTGCGAGGAAACATGGTACTCGGGGAGCAATGCCTTGACTCCCCGACGTTGAGCACCCTGAGCGGAGCTCATATTCTAGAGAACTTGAGTTTGCAACGAAATGTTACTCCGCGGATGCATACCGTGATCCACGGAAACTTGCGCTTTCGCGTCTCTGTTGTCAACGGAAACGTTATTCCAGGCAGTTGGCCTGGCTCCACGGCGAAGCGCCGGGTCGTTCTTGAAGTAAAGTGCGTGTCAATCCTAGAATGCCCTGGAGACAACGCCGTCATCGCTCTGAGTGAAGGCAGCGACCCATCGTCGCGGTGGTCGTGGGGCTTCCACTGAGGGAACCCAGACTTGAGTCCTGCACACGAGTCGATTGGCCACGATACTTACATTTCCCGAGACACTGACATTGAAACCGTCATAGAGGGTCTCATAGTCTTCATCTTCGTCAGCTTTTGGAAGTTCGGCGGGCTTGTTCGATCTTAGCGGTGGGCTGACGCGGTCAACCTTGCACTTTGCCTAAGGGTTGACAGGGAGCAGGGAGTAAATCATCAACTACAAAGGCGACTGATGGCATACCGGTGGCCGCTCGTCTTCATCGTCAGAAAGGAGTTCGATGATCTCTCGAGGCCGGACTACGTTAGTAGCAGAGCTTCCACGAATCCTACTGGGAGTCGGCACCACACGGCCATCCGCCGGAGGTCGCTGATCAATCTTTGGAGTTTCGTATTTGGTCCTGGATAGCTGGAGGAGAACAGTCGACCTGATGCACTACTAGACTGGGAACTTGACGAAGCAACAGGCTGGGACGCCGTAGAGGCCATACGAGGACTAAGGTGAGAACCACCCGCCCTCAAGTTTGCAGCGCTACCTCTGGGCTCGACAGCTATGATATCGTCAGAGTCCGAGTCATCGAGAACGATGACTTCCCGACGCTTCTGAGACATTGTAGCAGTGCAGTGAGGATGGAATGTGGTGAACCCTGAACGTGAACCCGGGCAATGAGTCGCGCGAATCTCACCGCAGAACTTGAACTTCTTGACGCGACCGCGAAGATAGGCGCGCTAATTACTCAATCGTGTACACGTACCCACGCGTACGAGCCACCCTGAGTGGGACAGGCATTCACAAACCTAGTTATGCGAAGTCGTCTCGTTCAACTGGTACACTAGAGATACAAGACACAGAAAGCGTCTCTTCCCGTACGTAGGATCTATGTCTGTGAAGTCCTGAACCGAGCCTGGATGTGTCCTGTGATGCCTGCCCCCAGACCTATGCACCTTTGCGCCTTCCCAGCAAATCAGCCAGCCTCGCAGCAGCAATACCGTGACTGGAGCCACGTCGCGGTTTAACTGTCCCCTCTCCCATCTCTTCCTCCGCAACCTGCGCCTGAGGGCGTGATTTAGACCGCACCGTGCGCCCGCCACCCAGCACTAGGGAAAACCGCTTAGCCAAGCCTTCGCCCTTCGCGTTTGCCCGTGCAGTGACAGATGTGGTCTGCAAACCGACGACGGGCAGGGAGAATCTCTTCTGCCGGCGTACTGTATCTTCTGGCCTCGGCGCAGGAGATATCGAGTTGGATATAGCTGACGGCGGCAGGGAACTTGGAGACGGGCCGTCAGAGTTGGTCGGATAGACAAAGCTAGGGTGCAGAGACGAGGGAGCTGCGTCGGTGGACTCATCTGTCCGCGCGGAGAAGTGAGAGACACTTGGACTCGGCGTCACTTGAAGACTTTCGTCCTGGAAGTCTTCAAGGATGTGATGGAACGAACGCGGACGGGAAGCGGGCTTGATGCGGATCACTGGACGCGGCGGGCTGCCAGCCTCAGAAGGAGGCTCGGGCAGTTCGACATCGTCCGTGTCATCGACAACATCGTCTATTCGAGCGAGAGCACGATTTGGGCTGCCCTTGTCTATGGCCATAAGGAACGAAGGTGGGCGCGCAAGCGCAAGCGCTGGGGTTGATTGCCAGGAAGGGAAGCCCGACAAGGTGAGGTTAGGCGTCCCAGATGGGATGTGAGGAGATGCGGAAGGTGTCAGCACTGGAAATACTGTCTCATAGCAGGCATCACATGCGCGCGCGGGCTTCCCTGTCTCCTTTGACTTAGAGTCGATGATGAAAAAAGTCTGAACGAAGCAATTAGGGGTCAATCGGCAAATATGATCGTACAGTCTACTCACGCTTCCTGAACAACCCGCGCAGACGCAACGACCGCATAGCCTGCAGTGATGTCGCCTTCTCCGCCAGCCAAATGTTCGTCCACAGCGCATGCAACTCTCTGTCTTGCCGTCGGGGATCCAAACTGCAGGCACAAAATGCTCGACTTTGCCGCGTTTAGGCAGGTATTCCGCGTCTTCGGGGAGGTGAGGAAGAGCTTGTAGCGTCCGTCTCAGATGATTCGTGGACGCAGATGAAGAAAGAGTAGAATTCGGGTGAGTCACGTTCAACGACGCCAGCAGCGATGCCTTTGCGTTACGGATCGCTGTGCTCCACTCATCACGTTCATCTTCACTGGCTGCGAAGTGCAAGTTAGAATGCACCAGGGACTACAAACCCAGAGCCACCTACCAGCGTAGACAGCGAATGACCCTTCCGGGCTCCACACTTCGAACCTCGTCTCCTCCCCTACATCCGTGGGAGGAGTGACCACAATCTCAAGGTCCAAGAGCTCGGCCTTTCCCTTGAACCACCACTTCTCTTCACCATTCCCGCTACTCGCCTGACGCTTTTTCATCTGACTTGGGCTCACAACATTCCGGCCAGTCAGGACGCTTGAGCTCGGACGAATAGGTGATGCAGGCTGCGAAGGTGGAGACCCGGACCGTGCGCCGTTCGCCAGCACCCGGTTACGTAGTGCAGAAAGCTCTGCCTCGCTGCGGCTGCGGGAACGCACCATCATCGGGCGCGAATGAGGGCGAGCTTTGGCACCCTTCCAATCCCAGCGCTCAGCGTGCTCGCTGTCGCCTTTGTCGAGGTTTGCAATCCAGAGAAGACAGTCCGAGAACAGGAGAAAGTCTCGTTCTTTCGGAAAAGATCCGCGCTCGAATTGGAGAAGTGTGCCACGTTTGAGAAATGTACGACCCGGAGCGACTAGTTGGAAGGGAAGGTTGGGCGTGCTGCGCTGCAAAGCCAAGAGGGTCAGCGTTTGGGCGTGCATGTGGAGAGAAGCGTTCAATGATATTGTGACTGAGGAAGAACATCTGGATTAACGAAGCTCTCAAAACAGGATCAGGTTTATACACATACTCTTCGAAACTAACGCATGGGCAGACATGAGTGAGGAATGTTCAGGGTCGTCTGCATCTGTGCAAGCAATGAGATCCTTGAGGAGGAGGAGATATCTCGGGCAACGCTGGACGATTGTAAGGAGCCAGTCGCGTAGCTTGAGCTTGCCACAGCGCGGGTCAGCCTCTTGGGTTGCGACGAAAGCGGCAAAAGGCGAATTGGTGTTTAGGAGAGTTGTCAAAGTAGTTAAGGATATGCTGAATGAGGTGACGAATGGCGTATATAGGGAAAGGTATGGGAAGTGAGAGAGGAGGACGGGTGACAAAGATGGCGGCGAGATGGACGAAGGTTGCGGGTGTGTTTCAGGAACGCCGGCGGGATGGAGGTGGTCATTAAGGGAAGAAAAGAATGCACGATGAAGGTTCCATATATCGATGAAACTAGAGAATACGGAAGTGAGATCTGCGCGGTCGAGAAGTATATGCGGGGTATCCAGTGCAGCAATGATGGGCGTAAGAAATAGCTGTGGGACAATTGAGTTGAATAGGATGATACGTTGATGTAGGAGAGACCAACTTCGTAAATAAGGTCAAGGCCTTGGACATACGTTCGTTCTGTTTCATAAAACTCGTCAATTATTCTGCGGCGCTTAACGTCGCGTTCTTCATCAGGGACTCTGAGTTCGCGCCTCCGAGTACCCTTGCGGTGGACGTCCATAGAGGTTGGCCTGGACTTTGTCCTCTTGGTTGGACTCCTACCAGTCGGAGAAGGAACAAAGGCTTGAGACGCGGCATTCTCTGGCAGGGACTCGAAAGAAGCAAGGCTAACGACGGACTGCCTGTTCAAGTTAAGGTTGGGAGGTGCAGGGAGGGAGATGCGGCGAAAGGGAAGATGGGTTGGCGGTGGCGATATGGGCAAGTGATGGGAAGAATGTTCGGGATCAGCAGAGGGAAAGGCTACGCTGGCGGAGGATGTCATATCATCCCAGTTGGCGGATGAGCGCAGACGCCGTGCGGTCAGTGGTACTCAGGAGTCAGTCGGCCGTCAGTCAGTCGATCCGTTTCCATTTCCGCTGGATCCCGCGCCAGTTCAGGCCAGACTCCAGTGCCTGTTCCCAGACTCGCCTCACGAGGTGTCCAAATATGGCAATCATCCCCTCCCTCGGTCCGCTCATCCGGCCTGTCTTCGGCGTTTCCCGAAGACTGTACAGTTCACAAGCCACCCGCCCTCAGCGTCGTTTGCGACGAGGTCCCGTTTGTCCTCAACGCCTAAAATGTCAAAAGATCTCGAGTGGCTGCTTCTCCGTGTACGTGCTACCCGTAGCCGCCACGACCCCATAACCTTCTCCTAGGGGAACAACTCCTTTATTGTAAAGCGAGTGCCGGAGGGCCCCATCTTCTCCAAGGAGGCTGTAAGCAACCCTTGAATGTTGAACCTCCCTCCTACCTAATACCTGTCTAGGGAAATCTTGTGAACATCCACTCTGAAAAATACTCCGGTCTCACCAATGCTAAGGTATAACTCGTAGCACTTCGTCTCATTTCGCACCATTGAGTCGGATTTGCCTGTCAGACCATCGACGTGAAGTCGACGCCCACTGGCATCGCCATCACACATCGCAAAAAGTCTGCCTCTCCCCATACCGTTCGCCCTGCATACGCCACGACCGTCATTGGCAGCCGGACTGGCCCTCGCCGTGCATTGGGTGTCGCTGCGCACGCCACCAAGCGTGGCTACCGCCCCGATCTCCGCAAGGTACGTGCCCATACCCGTTCTTGCACTTTTATCTTCCCCTATCCCTCCGGAACGCACTCTCGTTAGAACCCACTGGAGACGTTGCAAAACGTCATGAAGGATGGGCGTGGACATGTTTGCAATATAATTAGCCCAGATGGAGGCCGATCAAGCTCCTCTGGTAACTCGTCACCCGCTATCGGGTCTCGCTCGATGCTGGACGCGAGTGTCCGACGAAGTGTCGATAACACTTCAACCTCTTTTCATCATCTTTTCTTTCAGACGTCCCTCCCTGTGTCACAATCGCTAATACACCACCTTTCTATAGGCCACCATTGCCCGTGTCTCCGCCCTCCTTGCGGCACAAAAGGAGCACAAGGATTTCCCACCGAAGAAGGTCCGTGGCAAGAAGGCCAAGGCTACCGCATGATCCGCTCCATGTTACACCCATTGTATCGCTATCCCTGCACGATTGCTCTAGGCCAATATGAATTATCTCTTAGGCAAGCTGTGTGCGACGGCGATGGGCATAGAGCAATTCTTACGTCTCGTCGTCACGAACAACTGGAGCAGGCTGTAGACGTGAGATACTCTCTCTCGTGTGCGTGATCCACAAAATACCAGACACCTATCCTTGCCAATGGCGCGGTGCGCAGGGCTGTCGGTCATGTACATTGGATAACGATCACCCCTAATGTGAAGTCGGAAGTACTCGCCATGCCCATTGTCGCTGGATCTAGTCGTCGAACAGGAGCATGTAGCGTGACTTGTATGAGCCTCGCAGTTCCGTCCATGAATGTGCAGCGTTTGATCTTGCGTTGTGCTTACCTATTCCGCATCATTAACGCATTGCGAACTTTCCTGCTGGGACGCAGCGGCCACATCGATCATTGTTGTTCCTGTAAATTTCTGGGTCAGCATATGGTTCTTTATTCATCGTCTGCCAATGTAGAACTATGCCAGCAGGGTGCATCTGATCGTTAAAATACAACGTAGCATCTCGCACAGTAAAACCTCCGTAACGTACACCTGGTACAATAGTAAATATACATGCAAGTTGACTTCCCTCCGCACCCCGATTGAATCGCGCTCCACAGGCTTCAGATGGCTACCTTGCCTCCTGGCTGAGAGATGCGCGCGTTCACCTTCGCCCCACCTGGTTGTTGGTCCTTGCGCTGCCGATTTTCGTCCACCTTGCGTTGAGCATTCTCGCGCAAGCGCCGCTCGTTCTCGTGTGCGCCATGGCTCTTGCGGCGCTCTCTCTTAAGGGGCTCGTCCTCATTGCGCACATGCTCAACGTGCGCCTCGGTCCCAGGTGCAGCGGGACGAGGGTAGTCGGCGGGCTCCCCAGGAGAAGCCAGTGCCGCTTCATCTCTGATTCAACGGGGACAGCCGTCAGCGTAACAAAGTAAGCAGGTCGGGGGGCGACTGACGCATGCGGGTGCGGGCGAGGGCGGGAGGGCAGGGAGAGGCGTCTTCCGCCGACTCTTACTGCAATGACACAGGCGTGAGGTGCGCAGCTGGAGGCACATTGGCCACATACTCGCCGGGGGGTGCTGAGTCGTTGCTGCGTTCATGATGGATGTAATTAAGTAAGGTGTCTGGGCGCAAAGCGGCGTGAGCTGGTCGATGCGCGTAGTGGCTCGAGCGCGGGGAAGCTTCCCACGCTGTTTCATATACAGGACGTGACGTCATTGATTCGTATCTGCCTAACCACTCAACTTCGACAACTCAACGACTGGCAGCAATGTCCCAGCCAACTCTCGAGAAGGTCTCATCGAACAAGGCATTTGGTGGCGAATTGATCAAGTATAAGTACAAGGTACGTCGCTCGCTCTGCCTCTCGTTGCGCCGATTCCTGTTGACCATGATCGATTGGACTATGTGTACAGTCTGCGGCGCTTGGCGGCCTCGACGCGAACTTCAACTTGTTCTTGCCCGGAAATTCGGCAGCCACCAAAGTGCCAGTCCTACTATACCTAGCAGGTCTCACTTGCACGGAAGACAACGGGTATATCTGGCTTCATCGTTATCGCTTCACGATCCTGAACGCTATTCAGAGCCCAAAAGGGTGCTTTCCTCGGTGCAGCCGCGAAAGAGGGCATCGCCCTCCTCTTCCCGGACACCTCTCCTCGTGGCGCGGGCATCGAAGGTGAAGATGATGACTGGGACTTTGGCACAGGTGCTGCTCATCGCTCTTAATGCCATTTGTGTCTTACCATGGATGATGGCGCAGGAGCCGGGTTCTACTTGAACGCCACCAATCCCAAGTATTCGCGGCACTACAACATGCGTACCCACATCACCCTAGAGCTTCCGGAGGTCCTGGAGGCCGCTGGTTTGCCCCTCGTAAATCCTTAGAGCCCCGCACCCCCTTTCGCTGAATCAGCCCCCACCCAGGATTTCACACGGCAGTCTATTTTCGGCCATAGCATGGGAGGACATGGCGCGTTGGTCACCTATCTTGCGTCGACGACGAAGCAGTACCGGTCCGCGTCGGCATTCGCACCGATATCGAACCCTGTCAATGCACCGTGGGGCCAGAAGGCGTTCAGTGGGTACCTGCAAGGCGGCGTTACCGAAGCCAAAGAGCAATACGACGCGACCGAGCTGATTGCCAGGCACACCGAGCCGGTCCACATTCTCATCGACTATGTTCGCGGCACCCTTTCACTGTTTAGCGAGAAACTCACGCAATCCCCAATAATATAGGGGACTAGTGACAACTTTTACAAGGCCGGGCAGCTTCTGCCCGAGAACTTCCTCAAAGCTGCACGAGAGGCGGGTTACAACGAGGTACAAGTACGGGTCAGAGAGCAAGAAGGCTATGACCATAGTTATTACTTCGTAAGCCCATCCAAGCTCCAACCTGTGATTATTGACTAGCTGGGATCCTCGCGGGTAAGATCTCGACCTTCGCGGAAGACCACATTCACTGTGAATGCATGCCTTACTTTGTAGTCACTGGCACTGATGATTTTCCCCAGTCCACGCCAACTTCTTGAAAGCATAAAACGCATTTGTGATTAAAAGGCCGGAAGGATTGGTACCAACCGCGGAGAAAGATGTAGTGTACTTGTTGAAGTAGGACAAAGAAAGAAAGCGATGCTTAGGGTCAGTGGAACCACAGAGAGGACCTTAGGCCACAGGAGGACAGAGCAGACTGCTGCATAAATCCCAGAGCGAAGCGAGCATCAGGTCGAAGGAATGCGTTTTCTATAGGCCCTTTCTAAGTCTTCGGCGTCGCAGCTGATCCATGGTGTTTCGAGAGCCATAGCGATAGTGGCCCGAGTCTCATAGTTATACCTCAGTAAACCTTTGACGAGTGAGCGTGCTGCGAGCCCGCCGGCGCTGCTTAGACGCGCATACAATCGATTATGACATGGGGAGAGGGGAACACACCTGCGGGAAGCGGGTCCCAAATGAACCCAGGGTATTCCACATGACCTGATACGATCCTGTGCTTCGTTTCGACTTCACTATATGTGGAAGTCTGTGAGCTGTCGTCTAAGTTGCCCTTGCTTCCTGTGAGCGTTCGATGTCGATCGAACGGATGACAACCCCTGCAGAGGCCACATGACGAGAGTGTCGAGAGGAGAGGAATGGCCCTACGATAGCATGATATAGAGGACGATGCCCACGCTCCAGCAATCCGCAGGCATGCCGACGTATTTCAAGTCGTTGGCACCGAGCGCGAGAATTCCTTCAGGAGGTAGATAAGACACCGTTCCGCAAACGTTCAGCGTCGACTTGGCTGCTTTGGGGCGCGCAAGACCGAAGTCGGCTATCTGGACGTGGGGGTACGGGCCAGGAGCGTACAACAATATGTTCTCGGGCTAGAGCTGATCAGCGAAGCCGTTCCGAATATCGAGTAGGCCTACCTTGATGTCTTACTCGTGTCACGCCAGCTTGGTTCAGAGTCCGGCCCATGAATCGATGAAAGCGCACCTCGATGAGAAATTTCCTTCCGGTGGAGGTAACTGAGCGCCTTCAGGAGTTGATACATGATGTACTTCGCTTCGCCTTCACAGAGTCGGCCCTCGCTTTCGGTATGGCTTACGATATACGTGAACAGGTCGCCGCCGGTGCATAGCTGAAGGAAAATGTGCCTGGACATCGACATTAATACTAAGGCGAGAAATTTTGGGAAGGGACCAGACAAGAAGCGATTGTGCTCTTCCATAGCGAGGATGCGATTAATGTTTGGCTAGCCCGCAGGTCCGTCAAGTCGCACTGAGACCGGAACGGCTCAATCACGTACATGTTGGACAGCAGCGAGGATGTCCACTTCTTTCATGAGGCTGGAGACCTCCTTTCCGGTTCTAGCTTTGATGATCTTGCAAGCGACCTGTCTGCGCATACGGGTCTCCATGGCTAAGTGAACGGTAGCGAAGCTTCCGCTTCCGAGACTGTGAGAGGTCACAATGAAATCGCCGATTTTCTGGTGAAGGATAGCGCTCGACTGAACACTCTATACAGAACGATGAAGAGACTGACTTTTTGCACAGGCTGCATGGGCGGCGTCGGTTCAAAGATGGACACCTTCTCCCGACGCTGCTCTTGTGTATGTACACATTTGAATTCTGTGAATGAAAGTCAGATTTTGAGCGCAACTATGACACGTATGGTGTGGCAACGATGCTAACTTCTTGAGGATGGAAGCTCAATGACATCGCCGTCCATCAATATGACGGAGGAGCGCCGGACGTCGTACCCGTTCAAGGTGAAGCCATTCGTGGACAAATCCTTGGGAAAGGTTTAGAAAAATAATCCTCGAAGCCGCTTGCCAATACCTGGCACGAAACCATAACACCGCCTGTGCTGGTGTGTACTCTGGAAAGCAGTCAGGAAAGAAATGCACGACCCATGACAATCGGGACTCACGCATATAGCTTGCAGTGGATATTGGAAATATAGCTGTCCGGAATAACATATGTGCTTATAGAAAGTCGGAGTGGGCCGGTCAAATTTGAGTTGACGTTCTGCGTAACGTACATACCACAGAGTCGCGTTTCGTCCGATAGTGACTGGTTTATTCACCCCGAGAAGAAGAACTAAAAACCAGTGTTTCAATATAGTAGAAACGGATGTTATATATTTATTACCTCCTTTCTTCCCGTCTATTTTGTCCAAGCAGACGAGCTTCGCGCATACATTCTGGTCCTTTGAAGAGGTGACACTGCTATCATGTCTAACTGCAGACATGGATGTCTATTTGAAAGGGCGTATATCCGCAGGGGCGGTTGTGGTATTTTGCGAGACTTCTACGATTGAGAGGCAGTCCAGAGATGTGAAAAGGCCACCCTTGCGGCCAACTGAGTTAAGTTTTAGTAGTGGCCAAGGAGTCTCCGCCGCAATCGCGGGGCTCGGGCTTCCCGGGAACATCCGCCGGCCCGAGCGTTCCCGGCGGGGCTATCGGTCCGGTCAGATTGCAAAAGCTCCCCATCTTGCGCGCTCGTTTAGTATGCCCGGGAGGTCAGTCAGCTACCTTGGCTTGCCCGGTCTTCGCTCGGTCGAGACAAGCAACGTTAGAGATGGTGCACTCCATATCCTTATCTTTGCCTGCTGTATTTCTGATGATATTTTCAGGCCCCAAAGCCGAAGAATCCAAATCCGAGCGGGCTGGGCAGAGCGATTATCAATCGCAGAGCTAAAGATGCTCGTCGAACGCAGGAGTCCGGGATGGTGCGCTAATGTGTTGTTCACTATAACATCTTCTTACCCCACCATTCAGTACACGACCGATCTTGACTCGGCTTCGCGGCTGCAGTCCGTTACCCAGGAGAGAGATCTGGACGAATTTCTGAACACCGCGCAGCTCGCGGGAACGGAGTTCACTGCAGGTATGCTACTTTAGAGTATCCTGATTGCTCCTGGTTAACCAGGTAGCCAGAACGGCGAAACGTGAAAATCATCCAGGCCTCAGCAAGTGTCACCCATAATCCCTACTTACTCTCAGAGCAAGAAGAGAAGTCGACATTACAAAAACATCGGGAGAACAGGAAACGCTTGCGTGTCCCTAGGAGACCACCATGGACGAAATCCATGAGTACAGCCCAGTTAGAACGACAGGAGAAGGATGCCTTCCTCGAGTGGCGCAGGGACTTGGCAGAGTGCGTTCTACATTATCGCATGCTTATTGTGTACACGGTGCTCACCAGCGAACTCCCCAGGTTACAGGATAGAGACAAATTTCTGCTGACACCTTTTGAACGGAATATCGAAGTATGGCGGCAGTTATGGCGGGTGTTAGAGCGCTCACACTTGGTCGTACAAATTGTCGACGCGCGCAACCCTCTGATATTCCGGTGTGATGATCTTGACGCTTACGTTCAAGACGTAGAGGGAGCGGAAGGGGAAGAAGGAACCGGCAAGGGAAAGCGGAAAAGCTTGTTGCTCATCAACAAATCTGATCTACTCTCGGCAAAACAGAGGTATAGACATATTAGAACGCTTTGTCACCCTGCATCTGACACTGCATTCGATAGACGGATATGGGCGGATTACTTCGACTCCCAGGGTATCCAGTACGCCTTTTATTCTGCAGCAAATGCGACTGCCTTGCAAGAAGCGAGAAGGGAAGCATCTGCTACTACCGAGGCTCCTGACCCAGCCCCACATCCAGATGAGGAAGTGGACTCTGGTACTTCGTCCGAAGAGGAGGATGCAACACCGGGAACGGAAGGGAGCCGACAAGGTGCCGATCCAGAATCCGCCTTACCCAGTCCTCCAGAAAGTTCAGATGAGGACGAGACCGAGGAGGAAGATGGAGACCTCTATTTCGACGAAGATGACGGTCCCGATGCGCAGGATCCCCGCGCGAAAGTTCTTTCTGTTCTTGAATTAGAAGATCTCTTCATAAGGTCGGCCCCAGATCTTTCCGGTGAGCATCCATCCGACCTTCATCAGAGAATAACTCACACGATCTACTTTGCAGAGTTCCTCGACTCATCAGGGAAGCCTCCCGCAAGGCTAGTAGTTGGCCTCGTGGGGTACCCAAACGTGGGCAAATCGAGCACAATCAACTCACTGCTTGGAGAGAAGAAAGTGTCTGTTTCGTCCACGCCCGGAAAAACCAAGCACTTCCAGACAATCCACCTATCCGAAAATATCATGCTTTGTGATTGTCCCGGACTGGTCTTCCCGCAATTTGCGACAACCAAAGCAGATCTTGTCTGTGACGGAGTTCTCCCCATTGACCAGCTCCGCGAGCACACGGGCCCAGTGACCTTGGTCGTCAAGCGGATACCGAAAGCCTTGCTCGACGCCACTTACGGACTGAGCATAAAGGTCACAGGCCCAGAGGAAGGCGGTGATGGCTCGGTCCACGCTGAGGATCTGCTGATCGCATACGCTGGTCAGTCTCTCTTCATACGCGTTCGGGGGGAATGCTTACCTCGACTTCCAGTGGCTCGCGGATTTGCGCGCTCTGGACAAGGCAATCCCGACGAAGCTCGGGCGGCGCGATACATCCTCAAGGATTACGTGAGCGCAAAGCTGCTCTTCTGTCACCCGCCTCCAGATCATTCCGCCGATGGTTCAACCGGGAAACACGGGAGATATCCCTCCGCCGCGTTGCAGGGAAGAAGCGGGCCCCTACCACGCGAGTCGGCAAGAACGCAGACACTTATGTTTTCGAGGATCCCCTCCGCGACTCATCGGCGGAACAGCCTGCGCTGCCGGGCCAGAGCCAGAAGTCCCGTGTTCTGGACAAGCAATTCTTCGACGAAAACTCTGGCCTACTCACACGACCACTTGCGAAAGGTGCCGGAGGAAAGATCCAGGCCGTCTCACGACCGATCCTATACCCTCATCATCACTCCGTCGCGGACGATGGAACACCACTAGGAGGCAGAGGCAGTCAAGTTGGCGCGCTCATGGCAGGTACGGGAGGAAGTGTCCCAGGTAAAAAAGGCCACAAAAAGGGAAAACGGATAAAACAGAGGAGTGGGAAAGGTTACGACTGAGGACCGCTGACTGTCCAGCCCCCTCGTAGCTATATGCGCCGGTTGTTGGCCTCGGAGACATCAGTAGAAGGCAGTCATATCCAAGTTGTATTCGATTCGTGTACTCGATTCTCACAAGGCTACGGTATAGCGCACCCCTGCCAGTTCGTCTGCGATGTCTCAGGGTAAGTTAGGTTTCACTGAAGGGCTCGTCAGCATTGTGGCATGACAGTCCGACGATATACTCACCGGCGGCAGTCCACAAAGGCTGATCGCTGCCATCCGCGTTCGGAACCACGGACAAGACGTAGTCCGTCGCGAATGCTCCAGCGGACCAAACCGTGAAGCCAACGATGCTATCAGAGTTCGCCTTTACGAAAGCAAGTTCCTGGCCGAGGCTACGTAGGATTCATGAGGGTCAGGTAGCGTGGCAACCCAAGACGAGGTGACTTACTCGGTCTCGCAAGACGATGTATTTCCACCGCCAGTCTCGCTAAGGAGGGCCTGGCGTCCGTTCTGCTTAAGCCATGTGACGAGAGTGGTAAGGACGTCGACGTTGTTCTGGGACATTGTCAGGTCCCGCACCTATTTAGGAAGGGCGAAGACTTACCGTCACGCAATCAGCGTGCGTCCCGCTGTTGTCGCTGTCGAGGTACTTGTGGACTAAAGCAATAGCAGTGAGCGATAGAATGATGGGCCGCGACCCTGCTTACCGTCGAAGATGAGCTTGCTAGTGTCACCAGCAGGGTCTGTGACCTGGAGCAGAGTGGGCCCTGCCTCAGTGGGGAGAGCAGCGGCACTCGACCAGGACGAGCCAGGGAGGAGCAGGTACTGCGAGGTGGCTCCAGCAGCACGGATCGCGTTGACCGCAGCCTGAACGGACGTTCCCCAAGTCGGGATAGAAGGGATGTCATGAGGCTCGTTCATGATGCCGAACTATGAGGAATGCATCAGAGGCAGTAACAAAAGAGTTAACCAGCTCACGATGATGCGAGGTTGGCTGGCATACTTAGTCGCAATCTGCGACCAGATGCTCGCGAATTGGTCGTTCGTGGGACCTCCCTGGGCGATAATTGCTCCGTTCCATCTGGCGTAATTGTGCTGGGTACGCAATGCAGTTAGACAGCGACATACTACTGAGATCTCGATAACGTACCAGGTCGACAATCACATAGGTATTGGGAGACGACGACAGAGCAGCTTGAACAGTCTGGTCGTATCTGGAGAAGAAGGACGACGAGATTGTGCCACCGACGGTAGGCGTCATTAATTGCCAAGCTTCAGAGGAGTGGAGCATCAGCATGCGTTCTCAGCTAAAAAGGCTTTGCCGCACCGAAAGCTGTGATATATGTCAGCCAATCCGCATAAACCATGAAGACAGGACAACGCACGGATACGGTAGATGTTGACACCCTGAGCCGCAAAATGGGTGTATTGCGACGTTGGCGGGCTAACGCCAGTTCCATTGAAGGAACCATCGGTGGCCTTGAGTATCGCACTCGTTGAATACACCGGCTTCGTTCAACGAATTTGCGGTACTTACGACGCTGAAATCATAGCCTGCGGTCTACATAAACCAAATAAGTTGTAATGAAGCCATTGTGCTGACGATTAAGACTCACGTTCACGCCACCCAAGAATGGCAAACCGCTCTTAGGTGTAGAAGAAGGAGAGCTGGAGGTGGAGGAAGTTGTCGGGGTCGAGCTTGCAGTTCCGGGCAGACATTGAGAATAGTCTGAAAGAAGTCATCAACATGATACGCAGGAAGCGCGAGAGAACGAACATGGGCTGCTGACGGTGCAAACACTTCCAGAGGCGCATGCGGTAGCACCAGCTGTAGGTAGATGCGTCGGCACTTGTCTCATGTTCGCGGCAACATGTGAGACGTACACCATCCCTGGCCACCACCTTATGGAAGCTGGGTCAATAGTAGCAATGAAGCAACTATGAAATGACTGACATTGACCCCAGATCTTCAGAGGCGCAATGCGCATAGGGCGGAGGTCAGAACCGTGATGGTACGGAAAGCCGTACACTGTTAGCGTACCGGCGCCTGTGCTGTCGCAAACGGGGCAGCAGCAACGATGGCTGAAAGGATCAGATACTTCATGGTATTTTGAAGCTGGCTGGATAGATGTGAAAGGCTAGCTATCTACAGGGCGAACATGAGAACGCCTCCATTTTATATCGTGCGGTGCGCTGTGAACGACGAAGACGTGGCTGGAGAGTGTTGGGTCCATGGGCGGATAATCTGCGGATATAGCAACGGTTATATCTGCGCGTTGACGTTGAGTGATCATATGGCCCCGGTGCGAGGTGGAGAAGAGCGCGTCGAGCGTGCCGATGTAAAGCCTGGATTGACCAATCCGGACGTGGCCGGCGACGGAGTGCGACGACCGCGCTCGACCAGCCTCGAGCACGCAACTCTTCCTCCGAATCACGATGGAGCCGCTCTTCAGGCCGCCCGCAAAGCAAAGCATATTCGCGCTCTACAGGTCTTACCTCAGACAGGTCAGGCTTCTGCCTCACGAATACCTCAGGTACCGCCTTTCACTCTTCCCTCTCCCTGCCATTTGAACCTGTCACAGGCAGTTTTTCCGCCTCAAATCTCACGATGATGTCCTGTCTGCATTAGACCATTCGCGCCGGATTAAGCAGCGATCATCGACTTACAGGCGCCTCCGAAAGGTGATAGTGGTTCAAGGGTGCATTGCTGTCTCTCGCTCACACTCTCTCCAGGACTGCGCGCGGCTGGAGCGCGCGAATAATGCTGACAAGAAAGCCTTCGAATATATATTAGATCTCGCATACGGACGCAAAGGTCCACTCAAGTGGAGTATCATGAAAGTATGTTCTCAAGCCTCGATTACATTGCATTGGCCCATTGATCGGTACTTTCCGTAGCCACTACTCTCCGACCCAACTGCCCCTGCACCCGACCGTATCATCTCCGCGGTTGAGTACTCTCGTCCACCGGTCTATTCGCCAGAGCTTGCGGCACTCCTTGTCTCTGACCTGGCACGCCCGGCGGGGCGCACCTTAAAGCAACATCACCTCGACAAGCCACCAACATTGCCACCGAGAGCCGACCCTTCGTCGGCGGAAGCTCGTTTATTCGGACCTTTGAGCAAGCGTCGAGAGGTCAACCTCCGTTGGCGCTTTTTCGCGGATCAATGGAAGCGGCTTTACCCCCCACTTGAGGTTTCTGTGAGGTCCCGGGGGGCGCGGCAGAGTTCTTCACAAGAGGATGCCATTTCCGACGCCCGCATACGACCTGTGGGCATGCAGACTGCGGAACTACTGGATGAACTTCAAGCGCTCGCTGGGCCGGTCTCCCAGAGGTCTCCCCACCCTCGCAAGCTAGATCCTGTGTACCAACCCCAGGCCAAGCCTGCCATCAGCGACGGGCGTCGATTGCCCACTAGGTATCTTCGAAGGCGGTACAGAGAGCTTCTGGGTCGAATTCCGATTCTTACATATTCCCAACGACCCGACAATCCAGCGAGACGCTCCAAGGGTGGTACTACTACGGGTAAATATGAAGTCTCGCTAGCACACAGCGCACTGACAGAACACGTACGGAGCGAGATTGTGCATTCACCCGAGGCGGATGGCGTTGACCTAGTGTGGGTGGGGCCGTTGAATGCTTCTCGCTGATTACGGGGTCGCACTTCTTAGCTTCAATATTCGTTTATCCACCTGGTTGCAAGTACTCCCGGATTACGATCACACTACCTACAGGCTTTGTTGGTCACGGGGGCTGATTGATATCAACCAGCGAGGATCTTAAGAACACTCAGGCTTCCCCCTACCCCGAAATGGCCCGCTTCCCGTCTATACCCGTGATGCTGCCATACGTATAGGATACTCGTGGGCTTTAACGTCATGAAACGAATCGCCGCCATCATCACGACGCGTGCTCCGAGGAGTCAGCGGTACTTCAACGAGTGCCAGTATTAATAAGTATAGTGTGCATATCCAGTACAGCGTGGGGTAGGAGTAATCAGGTATCCTTCTGCGCTTCCATCTCGAGTCCACGCAGATCAATAATGTACGTGCTATAACCTTTGTCCGTGGCTTGAGCTCCCGAGCGATCCTTACCGCTCCGGTCGACGCCACACTGGAGGTTCAACATTACCTCATACTGCTCGAATGTGAAAGTCCGCTGCTTCCGGATGGATGCAATCATGTCCTAGAGAGAGGTCAGATAGAGAAGGGACCTCGGATACACGGGACCTACCGAGGGCTTGAGAGAAAAGAGCGAGTAGTACTCTTTGGATCGGAGAAGCTCTCCATCCTGTGCGTCGTGCACGATGGTCTTGATGCACTGTTGAAGGGCGAGAATGTTCCTGCCAATTTTCTTCACACCCAGAGCGTTTGCGAAGGGTATGTGGCGAGCGTTGTATACAAGAAGGTCGTCTGCGAGGAACCCCACGCCATCGAAGACAAACCTGGGTAGAGGATCAGAGCCACGAATAAAATTCAAGGAAGAACGCTTACTTTCGCTCTCGTTGAGGTAGCGTAGTGGTCACAATGTCGTGGTACTCGCCCAACTCGAGATTGAGGTCAATGATATGTGGGTCCGGCTCGCCAATCTCTCTGTCTGGATGGTAATTGCCCTGCACACGGGAGTCAGAGACCGCAGGCAGGTGGACAGAAGGGAGGCACGGACATGACGCATTGCTACGTCAAGGTAATGTGCCACACGACACCGGACGTCTATCCGGATCGTGTACAAGATCAACTCGGACAGCTGGTCGTAAGTCTTTAAGAGTGCGTGGAAACGTCTGTAATCCCATGAGGTACTGCAGTTGACGCCGAAAGGTCTGACGTACAGAGCCATCTCTCGGGAGAGTGGAAGCTGGAGGGGCTCATCGGCGCTCATGGGAGCAAGCGGAGGTAAGAAGGGTGTGAAGGGTGTGGTAGCGCTGATAGCGTCCAGGCGTGAGGGAGAAGTCGGGGAGAAAGTGTCCTCGGGTGCAGCTTTCAACTCATTAAGTCCGGCTGTAAACCATGACTTCGCGTGGACCATGAGCGGCACCCAATCAACAAACGTGAATGTGACTGTACCACGCTCCGATACAGACTGCACAGAGCAGAAACGTTCCTCAATGGGCTGATCAGATCATGCCTCCCAATTGGCTTATCGCCTATAAGTTGAGCCTCCGCATCGCATTCGCGGCGGTTCAGTGCGTTCCTGCTTGCGACGTCTCTGTCCTGGAGTCAAGGATAAGCCACGATAGGTGGACGTCAATACCTATGCGCACCGAGGTATCGCTTAAGTCGTTCAAACAAGCGATAATCTCCGGGAGCTGCGCCCACTGTGCCGCCATAGCGACGCGAGGTTCATGGTCAGTGCTTGAATGAGATGTGATGAGGGCTTGGAAGCGGTCGCTACAGCGCTGGTAGAATTGGATGATGACTGTGAGGATCAAACGGGCGTAGTTTTCCCTGTGGAAGGGTGTTGTGCGCAGCATCACGCATAGAGAATTGATGAGAGCCATCAAAGTAGTGCTCGCCTGGGAGACGGCGAGAGTTAGCTATACCTCGAATGGGTCCCTAGCGACGCTGACTCACGTTCACCAAAGGCTCCGTTGACAGCCAAGACGATGCGAGATCCGGCATGAAGGCCTCCGGCCCTGTCGCGTCCTCAATTGGTGTATACCGAAAGAAAGGAACCAGACCGACCAGTGACAGCTTGATGGAATAACAAGGAGACTTTCTCTTCTAATTGCGGCAAGTAGACCCTGAGTACAAACTCGTCCAGAACGGCGCTAGAAGCTCTTGCAGCCTCGAACCCAGACGGTAGGACCTCAGTCACGCGATCCATGAAGGCGAGCATTGGCTGGAAGAGAACGCTGATATGGAACGCATCGGACTTGACGAGCAGTCGGTGATGTTGATCCATACCAAGCAAGCGCTCGTCTGTTCCCACGGTAGACAGAGTGGCTTGCACCGCAGTCTCCGAGGAGCCTTGCACGAGACCAGGAACGGTGTCTTTGAGCACACGATTAAGCTCGTCCTCGTGTCCTCGCAGGGATTTTGCAGACAGTTTGAGGTCAGTGTCTGCGAATCTGAACACATGCTGCAACATTGAATAGATGCTGTCAGAGCTGCAGTGCCCGAGAATGTACGCATGCACCTTTGATTTATCCCGGGAGAACCTGCCCTCTCGCAAGACGTCATTGATCGAAGATATCGGGTTGCGGCCAGAGATAACCCCTTGTTCTTCGTCGGTGATGTAGTCGTTCAGCAGTGTCCGCACCTGAGAATGCGCATTGCCACCTCAGATCATTTGGCGCTATGTAGTCAACTTACGGGGACACACCTCAGCTTGCACAGGCATCCAAATTTCTGCCAGGGGAAAGAGAGCACCGGGTTTAGTCCCCGAGGAGTCTTTGAAATCACGCCTCTGAAAGGAGCTAAGTGTCACTGTTGCCCACGCAAAGACCACCAAGAAGGACTGACCGATCCAATCCTGTTCGCGACTTCGTAGACCACTCGCAAGCCTTGCATGACAGCGTCTAGTTTAGAGTACAAGGTCCAGAATAGGTCCCGCAGAATCTCGTGGTCAGCATGTCTAGCAGATGATTCCAGAGCGGTGAGGCGCAGCTGCAGATGTGCAATCAATGTTCCGTGTCTTGTACGCGGCGCCTCTACAAGGCTGCTTGGTAGATCCACAGACGGACCGTCAGAGGCAGCAGCGTTCGACGCGAAGGTGTATGTGGTGTGATTTTTAGGACCTGCACCGCCGCTGAACAGCATAGATGTGCGCCGGTTGAACTCAGCACGTTCGCTAATCTCGTCAACAGTGTTGTCGACGAGGGCAAATATCTCGCTTGGCAATCGCTGAGCGACGATATCAAGGCCGCCGCCAAGTTTTCCAAGAACGGCGAGTGACTCCAACAGGGTTTCAATGTAGGCGAAGGAGTCTGTCTCCGGATTCTTCTGACTTTGGTTTTGAGCAGCGCCCGTCAGATTGGACAATGAGGAGAAAGAAGCCGTCGCAGAGGGTCCTGCGCCGGTTAAGTAAGACCCGCTGGTAGAGATCACTTGTCCCGGAGTAGAGCTGCCCACGTTGGAGTCATCGAGGTCGTCTGGCGGGTCGTTCGGGCGAAGCGCGAGATCTTGGAGGTATCGAGATAATCTAGAGTGTTGGCTGGGCTGACCTGTGGATGCTATCGTTGGCACAATATGATGACGAGCTGGGTCGTCTGAAGCTAGTGGTTCATCCTCAAATTCCACTCTTGGTACTGATGAAGAAGGTCAGACTAGGAGTTACAATGTTTTCAAACGTACTTGATTGTTGGCCAACAGTGTATGCGGCCCACCGAGTCTCGCACCAGAAAGACTTCAGGTATATGTGGTTGTGTAGTTCGTCGATAAGGATGTCTCTCAGCGCCTAGTCATGTCGGTGAGTGACGTTAGATGCACATATATGATGGCAGGTGTGGTGCACTGACGGATTCTTGCCCACTTAGGTACGCACGAAGATCAGCAACGGCCCCGATGTCGAGCATGTCTTGCTTCTTGATTGTTTTCAAACTTCGGACAAGCAGTATAGCTGCCTGTAGTAGGCGCTTCTCGGAGATCAAGCTCTCTAAGACGTCAGGAACTAGTCTGAGGCGCTCACTAGTAATGGTTGAGAACACTATAGCGTTTAGAACGAGGAAGAGCCCACATTTGGTCCAGGATGCGTAACATTTCCTCGAGCGTTTGTCCCCTGGTCCACATCTGCACTAGGTCTGCGCGCTTGCTGCCCAAGGCATCTTTGGTTTCTTGAAGCGCAGTCCTCGCGGACTTGATTTGTGTCTGGACCGTTCCGAGGTGGCTCTGCAGCGAAGCGTGATGTGGCAAAGCGGCAGCAAATGCCTGGAAGTGTTCTGCGGGAGTTGAGTGCCTTGCTGATGAAGCTGGTAACATCGCGTACTGTCCACTGAGCCTTTCAGAGCCTGAGAGAGCATGAGTTTTGTTCGACGGAATGAACTCATGTCTTTCCCGGCGGAAGAATCGTCAAGGATTTGCAAAGCCAGATCGACTGGGTTAAACTAAAAGGAGGGGAGGTGGGGGGGGGGGGGGTGAGTTTGTTGGGTTCCGTCGCAGCGTAGTATGTAGGGGACCCATCTTACTTCCGGGTCGATAACAAATTCCCAATCATCCTTTATTCGATCCAACACAGCTGCCCATAGACGTCAGAACATAGCGGCGGAGAACCGAGCCACGCACCGTCGATATCACCAGTCCTGGCTGCGCCATTCTGTCTGCGCCCTGGCATTCTGCGTCTGATGCGCTCCTGTGTCGCGTTCTCTGCTTCAATAGCCTGCTGGCGCTCCTCCAATTCATCGTCACCATAGGTATTCGTGGTCTTTTTCCGGAGACCGCCTTGGAAAGCTGACATGACGGCGCTCAAAGACGCCGGAGACGTCAGCTCTGAGTCCTCCGTGTTTGATCGCGCAGGAATCCGCGTCCTAGGAGTTGATGTGCTTCCGTTGGCCGCACGATATGCACCGGAGCCAGACATATCTGATCTAGTGGTGCTTGCACTATCTCTGCGATCCCTGGAAGTGCGCGCCTGGGAGGCGGCGTCGGAAACGGAGTACTCAGACACTTTGTTTGGTCGACGCTCAGACCTCTGAGGGCGAGAGGGTCCTGTAGGGGAACTGCCGGAGATAGTTGAGCCATTGTTCGGGGTGGTTGGTCTGGGGGGACGATTGATCTGCAAAGGTTTGGTGGGAGAAGCAGAGTACGGGGACGTATCGATTCCGGTGAGCGGGGGACGCTTAGAAGGAAATGGAGGTGGTTGACGAGACATTGTGCCCGCGCAAGGTGGCCGGTAGTCGTCCCTCCGCAACGTGAGAACTCACCAGCACTGGTCGCGGAGCCTCGCTGCGGCGACAACCGCGCCCGTGTGCCTTCGGCCCGGCTTCGGCTGGTGTCGCGCGAGGTGTCGCGGGACGCGAGGCGACGCGTGTCTTATGTAACAAAATGAGACACCGTCGCCGCGACTAACGCGACTCATCCAAGCACCTCCCCGTCTTTCACCGCGTCGAGAGCTCTATGCGCCATGGCCGCTCTTCAAGAGGAGCGGACACGGTTCCTTACAGTAGAAAGCTCGCTTACACCGCCCCCCGCGTCTCTAGACGGGCCCTCTGGCTCTAGAGGCACTCTGCGGCCAGCTTTCTGCATCGTGCCCCCTCCGTTGGTAGCCCCAGAACGCACCAAATACCAAGCTGTTTCGGGTCGCGACCTTCCGACAGACTTCGATTATAGCTTTCCCCTTTCTCACCGCCCCGTCATTGGTGAATACCGCGATGGCGACACTCTGTGGTATTATGCAGAAGACGCCGACGGCATTGTCCACAGGGTGCGTAATTCGTTGATCAAGGTCACTCCGACAGCTACTAACGCAGTCTTTGATGCCTGATCACACAGTTCGGGTCGGCTGCCTACGCTGAGGCTTTTCCCTATGCCGTCTCTGAATACAGTAAGCTTGAGGCGCCGCTCCGACCATCGAATACATACTGAATCTATCTCGCTCGTATCAGAACATAGAAGGAGGATCGGAGATATTCCCGCTTTTGATCCAACTGGGTCAAATGTCCATCCTGATTCCCGCCCGAAAGTCGTCATCAGAATACCCCCAGCCAGACGTACAAAGGCCAAGAGCCTTTCCACACGGCGTTCACTCTCAATCGAATCACGTTCCGATGAAGAATGGGAAGGCGATCTTGCAGAAGGCAACGAGCGTGATGATGACGATGATGGGGACTCCTCGAGCGCTGCTTCACCTCGGCCCACGCGGAGGACGACCAGGGCTAGTGGCCGACAGCAATCCAAACTCCCTTTCAGCCCTCGCAAGACACGCTTCCGAGGTCGCGTCCCTAGGAGCGAAAGCATAGATGCTAGCATTTCTGAAGACGTTGCCCCCGCCCGACGGTCTGGTCGCGTCCGTAAATCGTACAGAGAGAACGTTGCGGATGCCGACTTTCAAGACGATGACGTCGACTCCGAGTCCGAGGGATATGCATCCCCGGCTCACATTTCCCGTTCGAAACCGAAGCCCAAGCTGCCTAAGCGTGGGAGGGCCTCACGCGCTGCCTACGGCCACATCCGTAGCGTCGTTGACCTGGAGTATGACGACTTGGAATACGGCCCCTTGTCTTCACACCGGGACAAATGTGAAAGGTGCCAACGACGACCAACTCACATTCTACTGGATGAACCAACTACGAAACGTGCAAGGAAGGGCAAGGCTAAGCGGAAGAGGAAGGATGATTCCGAAGAAGAGATTGACGACGAGGACAAGGTTGCTACTTTAGGTGGATGGGTTCAATGGTCAGTCCGCATGCCACCTTCCTTAGGATCACTGCTTGACTTACGTCGATAATCTAGCCTAAAATGTCCGCTGGCCGCTCACTGGCGATGCTTGGCAAATACCCAACGCGATGAGATACTCAAGGCTGTGCAAGGACGAGACCGCACCGAGTGGGAATCAAAGCACGGCAGCAAGGACAAAGATAATAACCCATGGATCATACCGAAACGGCCTGGCCTAGAGTCCCATCAAACTACGGAGTTCGTTTGCTCCATGTGCTCAAAGGGCGGAATCTGCATGGGTTGCAAGGAGGTTGCGATTGATCCAGAATTCTCTGCTGTTGCGAAAGGCGAGGGCCATGCGGATCACGCAGCACCGATCTCAGGTCCTTCAGCTGTCGCGGGGACAGACCAGGCTGGGCTGGAGAAGGCCCAACTGACCCAGGACCAGAGTCTCGCCAACGGAAACCAAGGAACATATGCACCTGTAGCGTCAAAGGAGCTTTTATTCCGTTGCCGACTCTGCAAGCGCCTTGCGCACTATGCCCACCTCCCGACCCCAGCCGAAGCCGTCAAGGGCAAGACGGATTTGCAAGATCTCGCCCGGTATTATCAAGAAGGGCAAGAGTGGTCTTGTGCCGACTGCGCCTCATTCGTATATCGCGTGGAGAAGATCCTTGCGTGGCGTCCGTACCCGCCGGACGCGCGTCAGCCGGAACTTCCATCGGGCGAGATATTTAATCCCAAGATGCAGTTGCCTCGCGAATACCTCGTCAAGTGGCAAGATCGGAGTTATCGCCGAGTGCAGTGGGTGCCTCATGGCTGGTTAGCGTCGGCGCATGCTGGGCTTCTTCGTCATTTTTTGGCAAATGGACCAAAGGTCGAGCTTCTTGAACACGCCGTTCGGGAGGATCAAGTCGCGAATGCAGCTTCAGAGGGAGGGATTGGAGGCGCGTCCAAGGAATCCGAAGATCCCCGTCCGCGGCCGGGTGTTAGCCCAGACGGTACGATGCTGGCAGCGGCTCCCGATGCTGAGCGAAGGATTCCTCCAGCCTGGAAAACGGCAGACCGCGTCTTGGATGTCTTGATGTGGTTCCCGCGTCAGCAAAAGTCTAAGGGGGGCAAGAGCAAAAAGCCCAAGAACCCAAGGTCCTCTGCGGAGTCTGGACAGCAGGACGATGAAATCCAGGAACAACTTCTGGACGTCTTCAGAACCGGAGAGCAACCCGCAGCAGAATACACGGTCTCCATCGACGAGTGGGAGGATGAGAAAGAGAATCTCGATATTGAAGATATCGACCACGTCGTTTGGGCCTTCATCAAATGGGATGATCTAGGTTACGATGAGGGTGAGCTTTTGCGTCTTCTGGTGCGATCGGTCCTAATTTTGCCAACAACTATAGCTACTTGGGATGCACCACCCCGTCAGGGCGAGCCGGGTTACCCAGCATTCAAAGCTGCCTTTGGCCGCTTTTTGGAGGCTCGGGACGTGCACATTAAGATCCGCAGCGGGGCACAGCTCAAGGCGTTCGAGGATCGGCCCGAGGACGGATTTCGTAGGAGGTATGCTCTTAAGCAGGGTGCACCGCTGGACCTGGGTCAAAAAAGCGGACTTAAACTCATGCCTTTCCAAGTGAGAAAAACTATTATCGGGATCACCCTTGTATTGATGCGCGCTCGCAGGTTGACGGTTTCAATTGGCTTTGCGAAAACTGGTGGAACCATCAACCATGCATACTGGCTGATGAGATGGGCCTGGTATGTTTATGATGCACCCGCTATTTTACCCGTCTTGATTCATTCCTCAGGGAAAAACCGTCCAAATCGCCACTTTTATAGGGAATATCATCACGAAATTTGATACTGCCCCCGCACTTGTCGTCGTCCCCAATTCGACAATTACTAATTGGATACGGGAATTCACGTCTTGGGTTCCTGTTATCCGCGTAGTTCCTTACTACGGCGAGGCAAAATCCCGGGAGGTGATTAGGCGGTATGAGCTGATGCACTCCACCAAAACCAAGGGGACCATTGGGGCGAAATTTCACGTCCTTGTCACCACTTACGACACAATCAACTCGAAAGACTTCGCCGTATTCAAGTCCGTTCCTCGCTGGGAGTTTCTCGTTGTGGACGAAGGCCAGAGGCGTGAGTTGATCGTCATTGGTGATGGCTTTACTTGACACACTTTATAGTGAAGAATGACAAAGGTCTCCTCTTCAAGAAGTTGAACGAACTGAAGGTGGCTCACCGAGTGATTATGACCGGCGTAGGTGTTCACCTCTGAACGTGTCGCTACATCTGCTTCATGCGTTCATCTAGACCCCACTGAACAATAACATCCGCGAACTTTTCAACCTCATGAACTTCTTAGACCCGAATGAATGGAATGACCTCGAACAGCTTGAAAAAGATCACAAGGAATTGACTGAAGATCTTGTGAAAGAGCTGCACAACAGGTTGCGCCCTTATTTCCTTCGCCGCATGAAAGGTCAAGTTCTGCAACTGCCTCCCAAGGTCCGTCAATTCCCTTGAGTACGTTCAGTAGCGTAACGGAACATATGTAGAACGAAGTCATAGTCCCAGTGTCCCTGACGCCGTTGCAGAAGGAGATTTATAAATCGGTCCTAGGTATGCTGGTCAGGCTATCCTGTCGTCGTACAGGCCATCAATCCGCCTTTAGGGAAAAACGTGGAGCTACTCAAGAGCTTGGCGTTGTCGTACAGCGGAGCAAAAGGTTCTGGAAAGCCCAAAACGAGTAGTATGAACAACATGCTTATGGACCTTCGAAAGTGAGTAGTTTCACTTTACGGATCTTCGCCTTGTAATGTCCTACAATAGGTGCATTCAACATCCCTACCTTGTATCCCGCGACATAGAGCCGAAAGGGCTAAGCCCTGAAGAAGCTCATTCTAGACTTGTGGCCGGGAGTACGAAACTTCGTCTCCTGCAAGCGCTACTTCCCAAACTCAAAGCTAGAGGGCATCGGGTCCTACTTTTCAGTCAGGTTAGTCTATGACCTACCTGTAATATTTCGGTCTGGACAAAGTCGCCTGTATAGTTCGTCATCGCCTTGGATGTCATAGAGGATTTCCTTGTTGGTGAAGGGCTCAGGTATCTACGCTTGGTACGTGATCTCGGAGCCACACGACTATACGGTTTATTTGACGCCACGTCAGGATGGAAACACGAAGCAATCAGAGCGACAGAAGGGGATGGACGAGTTCAATCGCCCTGACTCTGATGTTTTTATCTACCTGCTTTCCACAAGAGCAGGCGGTGTTGGCATCAACCTTTGGAGCGCAGATACCGTCATCATATTCGACCCCGACTTCAATCCACATCAAGTGAGTCCCCTTCGTACCTCGCTGATCGCGGGCTGTATGCTGACCCACTGCAGGACCTTCAAGTGAGCCCTTGTCACTAAGAATTTCTCAAAACTGCCGTCTCACTGTAGTTAGGCCATCGCTCGTGCACACCGTTATGGTCAGACGAAGCCATGCTTGGTCTTCAAGTTGATGGCCAAGGATACGGCTGAAGGCACGTGCTCAGACTTAGACCTCACTCTCTCTGTACTGACGGAGTTGGGCAGAGCGAATTGTTCAGACAGGCAAGAAAAAGCTGGTTTTAGACCATGTCATTGTTCAGAAGATGGACGACGAGGAGGGCGGCAGCGACGTTCACTCGATCTTGACGTATGGAGCACAAGCGCTGTTTGACGAGACCGCAGCACCTCGCGAGATCACGTGTGCGTGTACCAAATCGCTCGCTGTTATTTTGACAATCGATCCTGTCCCCACAGATTCTGACCAGGACCTCGATCAACTCATCGAGAAGGTTGAGACTGAAGAACAGAAACCCGAGGAGACAACTTCAGAAGACAATGGCCACGCTTTCTCCTTCGCTAAAGTTTGGACTGCCGAGAACAACGGGTTGGAGGATGTGGATGGTCAAGATCTGAATACTGCGGGGGCTGTTGACTCCTGGGCGCACACGTTGGAAGTCATCGCAAAGGAACAAAACCAGATAAGAGCAGCCGAGCGCACTGGGCGCGGTGTCCGCAGGAAGGCTGCAATGGCCGCTGAAACTCAGGTATAGCCAGTTCAACCCATCTAGAAAAGAAATTCACACTTACCCCTCTCCAGCAAAAACTGGATTTCCTGGATACTCCGGTGAAAGAAAACCCTCAGAAAAGGAAGCGTAAGACATCGAAACCAGAATCCGGGGAATCCGACGCGTACGTCAACCGCAACGCGAGCCCATCAGAGAGCTCCGGCGACGAAGCTATGGGCGACGAAATTAACCAAGCACTCGACGATCTTGACCTTCCTCACGCAAAGCGTTCAAAAGTGCGTCAGCCCCTACCAGGAAACCATTTATCACCACCGTCTCCCTCCGCCGGCCGATCAACTGCTACTCCGCCTGTCCCACCCAAAGCTCAACGGACTCCTACTCCTTCGCAAGTTCAACCGAAACCTGCTACCTCTCAAGCACCCGCCTTGTGTGCGATGTGCGGTGACGTTCATGTTGGTACTTGTGGGATGACCGACAGCTCAGAGAACCTCGTCCATTACCGCCGGTTGCTTTTCACTGACCAGACAGGCGAGCCGTTTGAAGACCGCGTACGCTCACATGCTCGATTTTGGGGTATATTTTTCTGACCTCTTCACTTCAGCGTGATGCAATCGCGATGATTGACGATACTCTGAAGAAGCGGGGGCAACTCCACCATATATACAACCAGCCCCTCCGTCTCATCGAAGAAAGGAAGGTAGTATCCGTGCCATCGAGGAAAAGCGCGAAAGCCAGAGCCCAAGCTGAGCAGCTTGCTCGTCCAACCTTCCGCATTCCCGATTACGATCCGGGCCCCAGTACACGAGTTCCTGCTCGAACGCCCCACATGTCCAGCTCCAATGCGGGTCACGGTGCCCGGGCTTCCTCCCACACAGGCATTCCTCCCGTGAACCTACCATCCCGGAGTACTTCTGCAAGAGGCTTGAGACCTCCGGAAACCCCAACTCCGAGGTCTGTTCCGGCCAAACGGCCGTCGTCAGAAGTCCATGATAGCGTTCGAAAGAGGCAAAAGACGGCATACAACCCAGGCTGTTCTATCTGTGAAGGCTCCTCACACTACGTGAAGGACTGCCCTGTGGTCCGCCTGGGACCAAAAAGGTAGTGTTCCTTGATCTCGAGCCCGAACCCGTCGCGGACTGATTCGCCCCTTACAGCATACAAGCCGCGATCTCACGTTTGGAGTCGCAATCGGGGCAAGACGCTACCATCGCCGCTCTCCGGGACATCCTCGAGAGGAACTTGAGACGCATGAAGTCTGCTGAGCAAATATCATCGAAGCATCACCGGAAATAAACGCGCCTTTGAATCTAAGTATCTCGTCCCTGACTCCGTCACTGGTGCCGTCAGTACTCAGCTTCTCTGTCATACCCAGTGCTCAGTAGACTATGTAATCCCTGTATAATGTGCTGTAACGTAACGTCGTATAGTGATCTTATGTCGCAGCAGCTGCCGCGCGGGCGCCATGCACCCGGTTATTATACACTTCGTACATACGGACTTCGTTGCTTGGATTCTCCACCATCCACTTCGGACTCAGGCCTGAGATTTTTGTCAGACAAATTCAGAGATCCAACGATACTGTGTACATTGAGGACCACCGATTACCACCAAGCTCCAAGCTTTAAGTAGTGGGCACGGAGCAGTAGCCTGAACGCCCATGCACCTGTTTTACTCTCCGCGAGCTCCGCCCACTGCCAATAATTGTCTTCCTTTGGGGCTCGTCTGGGCCGTTCTTCCAAGGACGGTTCAGATCCCTGGCGAGATGCTTTGTTTTCGTTATGGCGCCGCGGTGTCCCAGAACCATGTCCTAGTAAAGCAATAAGGCGATTCACCCGTCGAAGCCCCGGCACGAGGCCGTGTGCCACCGCGATTCTATCGATGCCTCCGCAGTCGGCACCCTTAGATCGCTCTTAAACCTATCCTCGACCCCCCCCCCCCCCCCAACGGCGGTCTCACAGCAACACTCCCGAGAGGCCACCGCGGAAGCACGAAAAACCACTCGGATTCAACCTTTCGATGACCCCTCCACTTCCACAGCTTTCGGGTGACATTACCCTCGCCGTCTTTACACACCGGTCGCTTCGATCGGGCCAACAGAACGAGCCTTTCGGTGATGGGGAGCGGCTTGCGGTCCTCGGACAGTATGTATTGCGCATGGTTGTAACAGAGGTCCTTTTCAACAAGAAGCCACTTCTTGTTGCAACTGAGTTAGAGGTAGGCCTTACTGTCTTCCCCGCCATCACCTCTGAAAGATTGACAATGCCTTGCTGTTGCCAGACTGAACTGGACTCGAATCTGTCGGACGAGTCCTACGAACAGTGGATTTCTCATTACGGTTTGCGCATAAGGGTTATATGCCCCCAAAACGTTAAATCAGAGTTAGAGGAACCATCGGTCAGATATCACTCATTGCGAAAGCGATGCCGGTCCACCCTGATGCAAAGGTTGACAGGAGACACGCCAGCTCTTCCATGCGGTTGTTGGTGCTGTACATGTCGAACACGGCTATGCATCTGTCCGAGCCTGGATTGGCCAGCTGGTAGACCCAAGTTTTGACGTGCCACCTACGAACAACGGTGCCGGGGGAAGTAGTCAGGGTGCTCAGGCTTACCCCCCTCCGCCTGCATCTTCCCCTCCGCCACTCCCGCACAATCCGCTTGCACCGACGACGCCAACCGCGTCGTTCTTGGCTAAATTCAATGAGTTGGCCAACCAGAAGCGCGTCCCTATCGAGTGGCTGGAGGAGTCTTCGGGCCCCGCCCATTTAAAAATATGGACCGTTCAGTGCAAAGGTAGATGTGGTTTGGCTGGCGACGGAGAACATTAATCGTGATGTAGGTTCGCAGCGAACGGCGCCGTGATGGGCCAAGGAAGTGGAAAGGACAAGAAGCAGGCCAGGGCGGAGGCGGCACGACAGGCATACCAAGCGATGGGTTGGGGCGGTGCAGCTCAAGGGCCTTACAATTGTAAGTTGTAGCCTGTGTGTTTTCCGCGGTTCCGGAGACCCTGACAAAGGCGTCTTACGCATCACAGCTTGAGGGGGGCGCACTGCTCGGCGATAAGTCTGGTGACATCTGTGCAGCATGTATTCTGCGTTGTATCTTAATCCCGCGAAGCCGATATATCATGTCTTGAGCTACTGTACTTGGAACGTGGCGATGGAGTGTCGGGCGGGAAATGTTCGATGGCCGAGTGTGATTATTAGTGTTGGATTACATTGTGGGCGTAGATTAGAAAGACGCGCGCACCGCCCAGTGCCAGTGTCACCCAGAGTTCCCGGTACGCTCGTCAACACCGGCGACTCCAGCGCAGCCCCCGGCGCCCTTTCGACTCGTTGTCGCACCCGGCGATGCAGCATCCTCTTCTTCCGCCATTTACCATCGATCTCACTCTCGACTCGGACGTCCCCACAACGTCCGCCCAGCATCCCTCCTCAAAGCGTCGTCGCGTCGACCCTTCCAGCTCGCTCGACACTCTTGCCCCTTCGAGCTCTCTACCTCCATCACCCTTCTTCCGTTCTTCCTCTCAACTCCCCCCTTCTTCTCCGCCACCAATGTCCAACCACATACACACTCCCCAGCCCACGTCTTATGTGGCTTCTACTCCTCTGGGCTCATCTCCACATCATCCTTTTTACCCATCCATGCCCTCCGCGTCCTTCGCGCCTGCCATCCCCTCTTATCCGTCTAATGTCGCGCCGCCCTCGGCCGGACAGTATCGCAACGTGATTGACTTGACGAACTCACCCTCTCCGTCCCCCGCACCCCTCCCACCCGCGTCCGCGGTCGTCCAAGGGCAGCAACCGTCGGCCTCCATGCAGCCCACCACACTTGAGATTGCGTCCCCAAGAACGCCCGTTTGCATCGGCCGTCTAGATGTGACAGCCCTGATTCTTTATCCCTCATCTTATCTCGACATATCTCCTTCGGAACCTTCAGGCTCGGACGCGGTCTGGGGCCCCGTCCGACTACAGTACGAGCGCACCCCGAATCGTCCTGGGAGCGAGGATACCGTTCACATCAGGACTCCGAATAAGAAGGATCTGAACGGCGAAATCCAGCCTGGCGAAGACTTCGCTGTTGTTGAGCAAAAAGTCGCGTCCGTACTGGGTCCCATGCTCGGAAAGGGTCTCGTACGACTAGACTCTCGGATTCGGAGAGGGAATCGCCATGTACGTGGTCCTTCATCCCGGATAGTTCCAGTCCGAACGTGATTCCCGCAGCTCCCCGTCCTCCCTCTCGAAATCCTTGTTTGTACCCCGAAGGGCAACATCGTAGTCGTCGGGAATTTCCTTCGCCAGTCCGGTCTACTCTTGGAGCACCCCCTGGCCATCCCGCCGAATGTGCTCTATCATAACCCTCACAACCCGCCGCCAGGAGGTCATGCTCGCGCTCTCATGGCAGGCTCGCGCACCGGTTATAGCGGACCGGGGGGTAGCTCCGGTCGGTTCTCTACGCCCAATGTCTCTGGGAAGACTGTGGAGGTACACCGCGCCCAGGTGGACGAGCTGTTTAAGAATTTGCGGGGTGGTGAAGAGCTTGAGGAGACGGACCCTCGTACGTGTCTCCGCCACAGCGCCCGTAACGCGTTTGACGTTATTTTAGCCGGGGAGGTTGGCACGGTCCTGTACCCCCACCAGAAGAAGGCCTTGACGTTCCTCTTGGAAAGAGAACAAGAGATTGATAGGGGCGAACAGCGTTCCACGCTCTGGCAGTGCGTGCGCAATCCCATCAACGGCCAGAATTCGTGGTGTCACCTTGTAACTCAAACCGAACTCTACGAACCTCCTCAAGAGTCGAAGGGCGCTATCTTGGCTGACGATGTAAGTCTCAACATGAAAATTTAAACTTTCCCGCCGCTCACAGCCCGCATCTATAAAGATGGGTTTAGGAAAAACCATTACTTGCGTTTCTCTTATCGCCGCGACCCTCCGATCAGCAAAATCTTTCGAGGCTGAGCCCCTTGTACCGCCAAAGCCTCCACTACTTCACAAGGCACAGCATGATCTTACTGCAGATCATTTCGCCGGTCGTGTTTGGGGCATGCCCTCTGCATCTACCTCTGCACCTACCTCTAGTTCGGCCGCTACGACTGCCAAAGCCAAGGCCAAAGAAGCGAAGGCGCAGGATCTAGCAGAAGAACAGTATGCAAGGGCCTGCCGCATCAAATGCAAGAGCCGAGCAACCCTTGTTATATGCCCTCTGTCCACCGTGGCGAATTGGGAAGACCAATTTCGGGAACATTGGAGTGGACCCGTTTACGTCTCAGGGGGCTCTGGGACTTGCAACGATCTTCCCAGTGGACAGACGACACTGACAGCTATGTTTTCCAACAACGCGGACACATCGGCACGCTCCTCTGCAGAACCTGGTGCGAGTCTGGCCCCACAAAGGAGACAGGGCACGCCTCTCCGCGCATATGTTTACCACGGAAATGCGCGCCGCCCTGATCCTACTTTCCTCGCCGACTTTGACGTAGTGATCACGACGTATTCCACCCTTGCCTCCGAGTTCTCCAAGCAGTCTCGTAGTCTCGAGGATGGCGATGACGCTGCTAGCGATTCGGGGACCGACTCGAACATGAAGCCCTCCAGGCCACCGAAGGTTGGAAAACGCAAGCGACCGGCTGGAAATGGGTCGGAAGCCAGCCCCCTTCAAAGCGTGCATTGGTTCAGAGTAGTCTTAGACGAGGCACAGTGAGTTCACATCACATTCTAACATTCACGACCGGCGACTCAACAGACAATAAATAGTTCCATCAAGGAGCTTAACACTGTCGCTTGTCGAGCTTCGTGTGATCTCATGGCGGAGCGCCGGTTGTGCTTGACTGGCACTCCAGTACAGAACAAGCTTGACGACGTGTTCGCGTTGATCAAATTCCTGAAGCTATCGCCTCTTGATGACAAGGCTACGTGGACTGAGTTCATTGGCACTCCTGTGAAATATGGTCAGCCCCTCGGTGTTGCCCGACTGCAGACTATCATGGGGAGCATTACCCTGCGCCGCACAAAGGAAAGCAGGACCCCCAATGGCCAACGCATCCTCACGCTACCTCCTCGCCGTGATGAGCTTCGATATCTTAAGTTCGACTCTCAGGAACAAGAGGTCTACGACCGGTTCTTCAACGAGTCGAAAGCCGAGTTCCATGAGCTGTCACACAAGAACGAAGTCATGAAGAACTACGTGGGCATCTTGCAGAAGATCCTTCGCCTGCGGCAGATCTGCGACGACCTGGAGCTCGTCAAGGGCAAAGGCCTCCTTGGTGGAATGCAGCAGGAGGCGTCTTACGAGGAGACTGTCGCAGCGATCGCGGCCGAAGGCATCACCGCTGCGCGCGCTGCCATCATCTTCTCCCTCTTGCGCGAGGCTGCTACCACTCAGTGCTCCGAATGCGGCTACGACTTCTGCCCCACCGACGCTGCTCCGAGCTGTGGCGGTGTCGAAACCGAGCCACTCTCAGCTCCCAAGCGCATGCGAAAGGCGAAGGCATCACGCTCAAATACTCGTGCAAGCTCACCCACTGCCCCCCAGCTTCCTCAGGCCATCATGACTCGGTGCCAACACATCTTCTGTATCTGTTGCTTCAAACACAAGATGGACATGACGTGGCCGAACTGTGACCCCGGTATCGTCAAGCCATGTGCGGTATGCCAAAACACCCTGCGACCGCAGGATGCAGTCGAGTTTGATCCGACCGTGACCGCGTCCGAGGCGCCTGCGAAGAAGAGGTCGGGAAAGCGGGAGAAGAAGTCGCGGTCCATGCTGCTGGAGTATTTCCGCCCGTCGACAAAGGTCAAGGCGCTACTCGGGGATCTGGTGCAGTTTTCGAAGGCGAACCCGCATTCGGTCAACTACGATCCTTCCTCGGTAGAAGTGCAGATGGTGGACGATCAAGGGAATATCATTGATGATGATATCGTCAAAACTGTGGTCTTGTAAGTTCTCGTGCATCATCCATCCGGGAGTGGGCCCCGAACTAACGCATGCCATCAGTTCTCAGTGGACAACGATGCTGGACAGAGTGGAAGATGCACTGGAGGCTGCAGGGATTCGCTACGATCGGCTCGATGGAACTATGAAACGCGAGGACCGCAGTCGCGCCATGGACGCCCTGAAGAACGACCCCGGTTGTGAAGTCCTTCTAGTCAGTCTGAAGGCAGGAGGCGTCGGCCTCAACCTCACTGCCGCGCAACGGGTGTATCTGATGGATCCATACTGGTAAGCATCCCGTCGGCTGTCAAAAAGCTTTCATCTGATTGGAGGGGCACCAGGAACCCTGCAGTGGAGAACCAAGCAGTGGATCGGATTGTGCGTTGTCTGCTGACTGCCGTTTCGACTGGCTTACTGATACCGCTTATTCAGCATCGCCTTGGCCAAAGCAAGCCGGTGACCACCGTTAAGCTGATTATCGAGAACTCAATTGAGGCCCGCCTCCTCGAGGTGCAGAAAAAGAAAACAGAGCTGGCAAACATGACGCTGGGCCAGAACTTCAGCAAGCAGGACCTGATGCACCGCCGTATGGAGGAGCTCAGGCAGCTGTTCAGCCGTTAGGACCCTCCTAGTGCCGTTATTATATCCCGAGTGGAACCACTACTCAACTTGTTCTACTGTACTTGTTATCGCACAGACGTTCATCGTATCGTCCTTGCATATTCATCCTCAGATCGCAATCGCACGTGTGTATGGGTACATTATTCTTGATAATATGTAGATGTCCTAGATTAGACATGGTATTGGGGCGTATCCCAAGTGCATATAGCTTATGACTAGAATGCCATCTCTGCACCGCTACTCCCGGCGCTGAAGGCGTAGATAATACTCTGACTGACGAACAGCCCGATCGTGACGCCGATAGCGACTTGTATCATGCGCAGACCGAGTGTGAAGCTACTGTAGTACTGCTGCACAGAACTGTCATAGTTGCCGGTGAGGCCGCCGGCTTGAGCAAGACCAGACTAGATGTGTGGCACGTTGGCTCTCAGCAAACTGTTCTAGGTAATGAAAGGGTGCTTGAGGACGTACGGGTACGAGAAAGAGCACGCCTGTGACCATGGACGTGAACGCCGTGCCGCGAGACCAGCGCGAGTAGAAATTGCCGAGGAGACCAATCACGAGTGCACCAGCGGCAGGCGCGAGCGCGCCCTTGTCGGAAAGGTACCAGTTCGACGCCTTGTTGGCGGCGTAGGAGCAGCACGAGAAGACGATCATGATGGGTAGACGCGAGCTGCGGAAGGACTGCAGGTTCGAGAGGGACGAGCACGTCGAGTAGAGCGGCACCAGGAAGAACATCGTCCACCACGGGAACGGCTGGCGGTACCATGGCCAGCCCGGGTCGCGGTAGCAGCCTGCAAGCATGATACTAAGCACAGCGACACGTGAGCCAAGATAGGGGATAGAAACCTCGAGAGATGTGGCTATTCGTGGCGTTCGTAAACTCGAAGGTGCCAGAAAACTGCAGCAGGCCGGAAGAGTTCGTTGCGTTGTAAGCGGTGAACGCCCCATGTATCACATCAGCGGCACCGGGGCTGTTGATGACCCCGAGGGAGTTGTAGTGCTTGTGATTGACGAAGAGGATAGACAAGTCCGAGCCGATGGTCAGCCCGAAACCCTAAATGCGCGTAAGTCCGCGCGTTTCAGCCGAGGCCGAGGCGACGCGCACCAAGAAGAACGTGTAAATGATAGCGTAGATCAACCGCACAGAGCCACACAGGATATTTCTGGACGTCAGCTCGAGGGCGCTGATCACTGCAGGAGTTGTCGCGCCGATTCATTGACGTTGGGGGTTGCGGACTCACGGATCGTGAAACCAGGCAGGATCAGGACTACCCCGGCCGCGGAGATAGAGCTGTAGCAGAACACGCGGCCGGGGATGCTGCTCAGCGACCGGGCGATGAACGAGACGATGATAGAGACAGAGATCCTGGCGACGCGTGAGCGGTGAGCCACAAGCCGCAGGCAAGCCAGAGCCCGCACATACTCGTATACGTTCGCGTAGACAGAACTCTTCGCCGCCGCCTGGAGCCCCAAGTACTGCAGCACGCACGCGCAGGTGCCGCTGACCCACATGTCGATGAAGCTCCCGCCGAACGCGAGCGGGCAAATGACCGATGCGCACACAAACGCGAGCCCGCAGCGCGCGATGAGCGGGTACAGAGGCGGCGCGCGCAGGATGCGGTCGAGCTTCGCGATGCCCGCCTGCACCGCAATCTGGTCATCGAACACCTCGCGGTAGACGTCGTGCACGCCGTTGAGCGCGGAGAGCGCGATGCGCCCGCTCGCGCGCACAAAGTGCAGCTCTGTCGTGCGCGTCTCGCCGTCGTTGAAGGAGACCATGATGATGCCCGGGATGTACGCGAACGAGGTCGTCACGAGCAGCTTCTTCGCCGCCGCGAAGAGCTGCGTCTCGACGCGGTGCGACGGTGCGCCGAACGTCAGGAACGCCTTGGCCAGCAGGAGGATGAATTTCTTCCGGTGGTCGATCGCTGCAGCGCGCGGAAGCCAGCGTCAGCGTGCGTGAAACAGTCTGCGCGACATGAGAGAGAACGGGTCGCGTACGGGCGCGGCTGTTGGCAGACTGCGACGCAGTGCGCTTCGGCTTCCAGGGCATGGGCACCGCGGGGAGCGGCAGCTCCTTCAGCGCCGACACGGCCGTCTTCGACAGCTTGCGCGCGCTTGTGAGCGGGGTCACTAGTTTCTCCACGGGCCCATTGCGGTCATCTTCGTCGTCCGACGTCTTATCGCTAAAGAGGGACCGGCGAGGCTGACTGCCGCGGACGAGGGAGGACAAGAGGGTCGACCGGCGCCGCGGCTTCATGTCGACCTGCTCTGGCCAGGAGTCCAGCGGGTCCCTCGTCTGCTGCTCAGGGTAGTACGTGAAGTCCGGGACATCCTTGACCGCGACCCGGAGGGAGGGCTGCGCAGTCTGAGGAGGGGGTTCCGAGTCGGACGCCACTGGTTTTTCAATCTCGTCGGAAGCAGCCACCCGGTCTGCAACACTTAGCCGAGGGCTTTCTGGTACAGACATAGGCACCGGCTCGTCGGGAGGCGCTTCGGGAGAGTGCAACGACATGAGAACTGTTGGGTACGAGTCTACTCAATTCAGACGTATTATATACAGGCGGGCAATGCAGTCTGGCCCGGTCTCAAAGAGAACAAATCGACGTCATGCTCCAGAATACAGCCTACTATACTGAATACAACAACGGCAGACAGCAAAGCAATAAGTCATAAAAGCGTTCGTCAGCTACGTTACCAGATCTGCGGCGCTGGAGGGAGGTAATCGTTGGGGAGAAGGAAGGCGTCGATGCCACTGTTCGAGAACGAGTTACCACCCAAACTCTGGTCAGAGAGCCACACAGGCAGTTGCTCCGTCGAAGTAGCCTCAAACCCGCGCCAAATGTTGTCTGCGCTAGCGACATACCCGGGGTGCGATGGTGCATATGAATGAATGCCGTGAGGGATGACACCAACAGCCGGATCGTACACCGTTGGAGATATGGGGGGCGGATTGACCACCTGGCTGAGTGGCATGCCGGCTTGGCGTTCCACCTTGGGGGTTGGGTATCCTTCTCGCGGCAGCTGCGGGGAGCGAGACATGGATTGGGGCCTTCGCTTCATGCTTCTCTTCAACATAAGTTGCAAGGTCAAGGCATACCGTTTCCCAGGAACTGGCAGCAATGGTCAACGTCGAGATAAGTGCCGAAAGCGGGCGCTCACTTTCTGACATGAGGGATGCCAATGTTTCAATCTGACTCCTGATCTCGGAGACATTGCATTCATTGGGGCTGGCGGGGTATAAGCTTATGACGGAAGGCGAAAGGGAAAACTTACAATAACCGTGCGAGGCGAAGCAAGAACGACGCAGCAAATGTGGCGGTAGCATGGGTATAATGAACGGCTGCAAAAACGTCAGGAGGGACGCATAATTTGCATGTAGAGGCCCACCATATTTCATTCCCTCTCTATACGATGGTGAGTTGACGGTGATGTCCAAACCTTGACGAGCTATCTGTATTGACTTGATGGCAACGTCCCTCTGAGATGGGGGCATCTTGAGCGCGTCCTCTGGGCCGTTGATACCTCTAAGAGCTGTGGCGTTGTGGTAGAGTTCTGCGTGCAGCTGCTGTATCTGCAAGCTTTGGCGATAGAAAGCTACACGTCGATCAGCAAATGCTGACCTGTGAGAACCCACCTAATGGCATACCTGCGTTCTCATACTTCTGAGAGAAGGCTTGGTCCCAAGTTTGATACCAGTGTTTGAATTCTGCATCGGAACTCCGCAGAACCTCGAAAGTTCGCTCATCTACGAGGCCATGTGCAAAGGGCGACAGGTGGTTCGTGACTCGTTCACGAATAGCCATCAGCTCCACAGTGGAGACAAGTCGCATGTCATCCTCAATTGCCAATGGATGTCGCAACAGGAGACGGCATTGCCAGATACTCTCGTCGTCCTTCAGGATTGCAGGCCGGCCAGTGCCGTATGACATCCTATTTTGGGCAGTGAGCACGAGAATAGTCTAAACCGAATAGGTACGCACTGATGCTCAAAGAGATATAGACAGAACCAAGTGCGAGTCGCGATGACGAGCTCCCGATCCTCGGGACCATCGGATGCTTTGTTACTTTCCATACGCCGGAGGAGCTTGGGCCAGGCCCTATGCAGAGCTGGAGCCGGCATTAGTTCCAAGACGAATACCGGAATCCGGGGGTGACTGACAAAGCTCGAGAGCCATGCGAACAGCATGTCCACCACTCAACCACCCATTATCTGACCAACCAGACACGAGGACTAAGGGAATGGGACTCAGAAATATGTCCAAGAGTTAGTGGAGTAACATACTCATGGCCTGAACAGCTTCTATACGCATCACCGGTGCAAACAGAGTCGCGCAGGAGATTGTCTGAACCTCTTGCAGTAATTGTGTGTATACATGGCTCGGCTTGCCTGGGGCTGATGTTCAACAGTCATCCTCCTCAGCAAATGCACGAACTTACCACCGCCGTCGCGGACCCGAGCCGCGACCATGCATATACTGTCAACGGCAAACGGAGACCTCTCGTGTAACGATGAGAATGTGTCCATTTCAGAGTTGAAGACCGGGAGGAAAGTAGAACAGCCATGGTAATATCTGAAAGGGTGTCACACGGAGACTCGATGGCCTGCTGACACAAACTTACATCTTGAATAAGTCAGTGGCCTCCGCCTCGGATATGATACTCTTGGACACCACTTGACGCCATGAGTCATCAATGACAGTTGTAGCGCCGTGTAGTGCCCAGCTTACCGTCTGGAAACTTGATCGCCCGGGGGAGTCTGGGACGGCCAGTCTTGAGTCTCTTGGGCTTATGGCGTCCAGGATCCGGAGAAGGGGACCTCGTACGACTGGCAGGTTCGCTGGCTTCCCCGTTCTCCTGCGAGCACCACTACACGTAAGCGCTACGGAGGACCTGAGGTCGCTTTCAACTCGCCTTCGCAGCTCGCTGTATGGCGACATCAGCCAGACCACGCAACACCTCCCAAGGTGCCACGAGGCCTGATGCTGGCAGCTCGCTTTCGTCCTCTTCCACGTCCGACGAGTCCGCGCTCGTTGCATTAGAGATAGGCAAAGACCTTTTCAAAGAGCCGGAAACACCAGGTGTGCCGGTTGGCTTGCCGAGATGTCGAGCCTGGCCATTCTCCCCGTATTGATGCCTGACAGAGGACACGTTGTTGGGCTGAGCGCGAGGGGGACCCATGGATTCCATGCTGGATATTGGGGGTAACATAGGAGGGTGAACGCCTGGAGGTACATGGTATTGGGAGTTCATCTGCTGGTAAGCGGGACCACCCTGCGACGTTTGAGGTGGTTGTCCGTCGACATCGTTTCGCATTGTGGTTACAGGGGGACTAGAATACATCTGCTGGAGTGAATCAGGTGCCTGAGACACATTGCGGAATTAGAGAGACTGACTGGCGGATTGGCCGGCTGCGGAGTAGGCATCATGGTATGGTTGGGCTCTAGTGGTGGGCGGTTGGATATCGGAGTCGACATGGATGCAGGAGAATCCGCGTGAACATTGGGGGACGGATGAAGGTATGGTGGGCCAAACGCAGAAGGGGAGCGGGCCAAACCTGCTGCGCCCGCCCGCAGGTGGGTGACGATCTCAACCAAGGAATTCTGGATGGCAGTCTGAGACTGCCGTATATCTGCTACGTGAGCTTCCAGGCTCCGAATACGCCTGGTACGATCAGCGGTGCAAGGGCGCTGAGGCACGGACGGGGGACGCACTCTAAACCGGCTTCTCCGGTCAAGGAGGCTTCCCGGGATGGTTTCTCAAAGAGGCACTCGAGAGACTGCTGCCTGCATCGCTTGCAGGGAGGGTTCTCTGCGCCCTCGCAGCGCATTTTCTGTTTCCTGCAAGCATTCTGTGCGGGGTCGGAGATTAGGCCAGGTGAATAAAGAGGACGTGCGCGACGAGACTCACACAGGCACCTGAAGGAGGGAAAGGGAGGGGATATCGGTGAGGAAAGGCAGATAAGCAGGAGCAAGAGAACGCACGGGGCACCCTGTTCAACGTTGCCTTGACGGGTTTGATGTCCTTGGAGCCTCCACCGCCTCTGTCGTCGATATCCTCCTGTTTCTTGATAAGGTGAGGACCGGGCATGGTGCCGTTGACGAGATCCATGACGGTGGGATTGAAGAAGGGGTCGGAGGAGGGCCTCCGGAGCGGGGCAGGTCAAGGCCAGCTGGAGGTCAGGTCGAGGGCTTGCCCGGCCGTGACCTTTCCGCTCGACTCGAGCAGCGTCCACCCCCCGGTCCGCCAACCTGTCACAGTCACATCCCGTCACGGTCCCACTTCTCACCGCGACCGCCGCCGCTGCGAGTCGCTCTCCCCCACCTTGTCGTAATCGCCAGCGTCCCAGTTCCCATCCTGGTCACCTCTCCGTGTCTCGGTCCCATTCGATCCCTTTCCAGGCTCCTCCAGACCGACCCGCACTGTCATCCATCCATTCCCTGTTCCGCCCTCCCTCCCTCCCTTCACACGTCCCACCGCATCCTAATCCCATCGTGCATATGGGGATATCGCCTGGGAAGATATGTTCTCATCCATACGCGATCCTGCCATCCCACGCCTACTCATTCCCCTGTTTTTGGCCCTTGAGTCACGGAACTAAATCGCCCTCGTATAAATCGGAGGTAGGAGATATACTTCCGGCGGTGCAACGGGTCCATAGCGCTTCAGCCCATGTGCTTCCATCCGTATCCCTGCAAACCTCGCTGCAGGATAGGTCGGAGCGCCATGCGAGCCCAATCGGTAGCTTCTTGTGCCGATATCATGACATTCTTCGGACTTTCCAAGCGATAGTTTAAGCTGCAGCCCGGCTCATCCTGGCTCACCTTGCTGTTCTTATATCCCGACGCCGCTAGGGGTTTCGGTCGGTGATACATCATGCATCGCCTATCCAAACCTGGCTGGCGCACAAGTGTTGCTGCTTGCTGCTGCTCACCCGTGATACGTGCGCGGGACCGCCAAGAGCAAGGTGGACCACCTGGTTGAACATGTTTGGGATGTCGTGTTCCTCTCTTGTTCATCAGGTGCCCTGTACCTGAGCACGAGCTCAGTCGAGACTTATATTGAGTAACTTGAGCCTGCACCACGCCCCTGGCACGAAAGGCCGTGATCAGCCGTGATCGCATGGCCAGCATTGATTAACGAGTTGGTAAAGAAGCCAGTTAGACAGTAACCCCGTTTTCGTCATTGGGGATACTTCTGCATCAATTGATCCATCGTGGTATTTATAATGGCGCATACACTTGGCCATCTATCAAACTTTCCGCTCCAATCAGATGTGACCACCGATGCCACGCCCCCAAGTGGAGAGTCGAATGGTACGCCCAAGAGGTTATGTAGGGGCTCGCCGCTCGCGTAGCCGACACTGCACCGCGCACTGTCTCTTTCAATTTCAGTTGCGTCGTTGACAAGATGCGCACCTCTGAAAAGCTGATGAGTGCAAGCTCGTCGGTCCCAAGCTCCTGAATTCATTACCCACCGGCGGTTGCAACTTGCAACGCTGTAAGCAGCGCGCGCGTGCACGTACTGGAGATTACGTGTCGGAACGGTGGACTGTGGCGGGTATCTCACGGCGCCAATGCCACTCTTGGCCTGACCCATCACTCTGCTGCGGGTCTCATTCACTCCTATAACCGAAACACTCATCACGGCCCAACCAAGAAGCCACCTCAATCTCCAGCGCAATCATGCTCATGTCTTTGGTGTCTCGTCTCCTCACGTGAGGTCAAATTGCCAACATCAACGCCTCTCACTGACTGGCTGTTTCAGGGGGTGGTTTGCCTTTCTTTTGCCAGCCTACTCCACCTTCAAGGCCCTCAAGCAGCGCCCGCTGGATGAGCGGGAGGTGGAGCGGTGGGCTAGCTACTGGACCGTCATAGGCGCAGTCGTCGCCTTCGAATACGCCGCGGAGTGGTTACTGAGCTGGTACGCCAGAATCTTTGAAACCTTACGCCGCTAATACCAATCCGTGCGTTCACATGACTTAGGTTCCCGTTCTACTGGGAGATCAAGACCATCTTCCTGCTGTTCCTTTCCCTCCCGCAGACCGAGGTACGTTCTCTTCCGCATCAAATGCGGTCTCCATGCGAATATGCCACTGGCGCTGACTCATCTGCGCAGGGCTCGACCTATATTTACCAGACATACGTGGAGCCGTTCCTCATCCAAAATGAGGCCGAAATCGACGCGAGCATCACCTCCGCGCGCACCGAGACGATCACGTTCCTCCAGACGCGCCTCACTACGCTCTGGGAGCTCGTCTGGAGCGCGGTGGACAGGACACCCATGGCGTCCAAGCATGGCGCTGCCGGCGAGGGCATCGCAAACGGCTTTCCTCCTGTCGGCCAAAAGGCTCTCCAGTCCCTGCAGGGCCTCCTGGGCGCTTTGGGCTCTTCCGCCCACCCTCCGGCCGAAGCGACCGCCGGTGGCCGTCCGGTGGGCTCCAGGACCGTCTCTGGCGCCTCTGCGGCAGCAAGCAACCACCCACCGTCTCCTCGTCCTCAGGTCACTCCCGCCGCGTCCGGCTACGACGTCGGCTACGATGTTGGTGAAGCTGTGAACAACTGAAATAAGTGATCGTGTGCGGGGAGTTCGCAATCTGAACATTAAACAGTCACGTGGTGCATAATCTTATCGCTTGTCGTTATATACGTGGTCTTCTTGTGATTCTGCACGCTCAATAAAAGTTAGATTCAACCGAGCGTGGAAGCCGGCGGGATACGGCAACGGGCGCGCCTTACACGACATGGCGGCATCATCGGGGTCGTGCATCAGAGAATATCAGTCACCTGCGCGCTGAGGAGCAACCCTGGAACAACATACGACCCACACTAAATTCCGTTTCCAAGAGACGCGCGCCGCCACATGTCGTGCGCACGCTCGCTCGCCGTGCGGTTCGAGTAGCCACATAACGGTGATATATCCCGATCTGCTGCGCTCGCTCTCCACCTCAATCGCGCCCGACCCACGCGCGGGAACGCCATGCCGGCCGAAGGCCAAATGCAAAGTTTTTGGCTTACTTCCGGGGCCCTCGTGCCCGAGCTAATAAGAGCAGACCATTCATTAATATACGCGGCAGGCAGGGGACATATGGGGTAGCCCAACGTTCACGTTCAGCGCTGGTTGCGGATGGCGTGCTGGCCGCCCGTGGGGGTTTGACTTGTCGTCCACGATGGATATGATCAACCACATCTGGATATGACCACCAGAAAGGTAGATAGGTTACAAGCTTCCTTTGGGAGCCCATCTCGGACGCGTCCGTCATGGGGTGGCATGAATGCACCACCTGCATGCTAGCAAGCCAAGGCGCCTATGCACCATAGAAGAAGCAGGATTGAAGGTGGTTTGCAAGAAAGCTAGAATACATACAACTGTCCAACGCAGCACTACGAACTGACTCGGTGGCGCTTGAAGGCAGCCTCTACGTCCCCAGCAGTGTAATCCAGCGAGACGCCACTGTTAGCGTAGCACTGGGATATACGCTTGGAAAAGATCTCCGTGATCCTCAGCAGCTCTTCCTCGCACGCCTTCCACACGCCCACCAGGACCGTGCCGGGCGCGATGCCGCTGCTCTCGCCCGTTGTCTTCTCGGAAGCCTCGGTGAAGTGCTTCTCAACACGCTTGAAAAGTGCGTCGACATGCTTCCGGACATCTTTTGCGTCATACTCCCTGACGACCTTCTTAAGCGCAGACCTGCTGTAACTGCTGTTACCGGAGACTTCTGTGGGCGCGGTGGTCTTCAGCAACCGCTCCACACCATCGAAATAGTCCTGGATAATATAGTACCACGTGAATAATGTGCGGGGGCTGAAGAATAATATTGCTCACGATGATCTTGGAAAATGGCCGCCGGAGGACGATCTTGACATAGGCGCTGAGGTTCTCCTCATAGACAGCCTCTGCCCTTGAAGAGAACACGTTAACCGAACCAATCTCCTGCTGCCGGATCTCGGCAACGAAGTAATGCATATTCTCTTGACAAGTTTTTCAGTTCCTACCCTAGCAGCACGAAGGCGTTGGGCGTACCGATGAGGATGACGTGGTAATTGAGCTGTCCCTTGTCCTCCTCTTCGCCGTCCAACTTCGCCATGTGCTTGAGCGAGTCAAACATAGTCTGCACGATCTTGTCGTACGCGCTGTCCACGCTCTGCCGTATCTCGAGCGTGTCCGCTCCGATGAGCTGGTTCTCCACGCGTCCAACGTAAACAGGGAAGTATTTGACGAAATGAGCCACCCCGTTGCGTTTCTTGCTTGTCAGCTTCGTCTCTTCTACTGCCTTGATCTGTGCAGACTTCAAGGATGATGTTTGTGAGCGACATCAGTCCAGTCGGATTCTATAGGCAGACGTACCACATGACGCTCAAACAGGCCCTTCAAACGGGTATGTTGCTTATCCAAGAAATTGATGAAGAATGCTTTGCCTCGTTCGTCTGCATCGGCCAAGAATCGCTCAAGGGTGGCCAGGATGCCGATGACTTGACTGTCGACATATCAGCCTTGCGAAAGGGACCAAGAAAAAGGGTGAAGGAACGTGCACGTCATCTTTTCTCAGAGCATTGTCAATCCAAGACTTCATTTCCAGGGGCAAAAAGCCAAAGATGAGGTCCATGGCACCGCGCACGAGCTTGTTCGTCTGAGCACTTAGTCCCGACGTGCGTGCAGCCTGCCGTCGGAAGTAGTTCTCAAGCCCCATGTAGTCTGCAAACGTGAGGCCGGCCTCGTTAATTTGCAAGAAATCGGCGATGAAATCCTCCTCGCGGTAGATCTGGCGTGAAATCTGCTCCAAGGCCTGGCCGAAGGCCTGACTTAGAGTCAGCCAGATGAAGGTTACACAGGAAGATGTGACCGAACATCTTGCGCACTCATGTCGCCGTCCGACGGCCTTTCCTTGTCTTTTCGGCCCTCTAGCGGTGACCGAACCATGGTACCGGCGCGTCGTAGGCCACCGGCTGCTTTGGAGGTGGTGCCAGTCGGTGTCATGGAGAAGCCTAACGATGACATGCTTGAGGAAAATCGCGAGTAAGCTTAGTAGAGTAACCTACTGTACTCGGCATCGTCCTCTGGCGCCTTCTTGATCAGACCAGTGCACAGGGAAAGAAACGAAGTTATTTGAGTGTTATGTAGTTGACTGGCGGCAGAGAAGTAGGCCTAGAAGATAGGCCATCAGTGATGACACGGACGGAGAGAACACGCGGGACACACCGCGCAGAGTTTGCCATAGGCGACTTCGTCCATTTCCTTCATGTAAAGGACAAGTCCGCAATAACGATCAAGATAACCCTCCAAATCCTTGTGGCTCTTTATCTCTACTCTCCCACGTCCGTTAGGCCTCGAGAGCCCATTGGAATCTCCCAGGAGCATAGTCGACTAAGGATTCAGCGCTCAGCGCTCAGTACTTTGAATGCTGGGCGGGGCTTGTGCGTACCTGAGCTGTGAACATGATAGACAGATAATCATAAAGACGCTTGCAGAATTGCGCGTTGTGTGTTCGATACTCCTCCAATCGTTCCATAGTAGCAGCCATATCTGAGACCAGGTTACTATTGTGCAGGACGCATGGAGACAGCACGTACCTCGGTCTCTGCCGGCCTGTAGAGCTTTGTAAAGCTCTGTTGAAGCCTCTTCTAGTAATTGTATGCCTTCCGCGTCGCGCAGAGATCCTTGTGCCAGGGCAATCAGCGCCTCCCGATCAACCTGCACGGTTTGCTGCAGGACGAATATCTTAGAATCCGGCGAAAAAGGCCATATGCGAGACATACTAGCAGTTGTTCGAGCTCGCCCAATAGAGCACGTTGGTTCTGGGTTTGCACTTGAAGACCTCGGTTCTGTGACTGGATGAACGAAATGTCCTCATTGACGGCCTAAATGAACGCCATTATTCAAGAGCCAGCGACCGCAACACTCGAATGACTTGCATTAAGGTGAATCTTGTAGGATGATACCAAGCCGTCCATGTTGTCCAGTTCCGATATGGCTTCATCGAGGAGCTTCAATACCAGTGCGATGCGATCATCAGACTCGATGAAGGAGTGGATGTTCGCCTTTCCAAATGGGAAGTTTTGAATCAGCATCACCAATAAGATGGTGTGAAGCTACCTTGTCCAAGGCCATAAGTTCATCCAGTAGTCGAGCTTCTATCTGGTCGACTGCACCCTTACTCCGGTTTCGTCCAAACTTGTCGTCACTGGCCCATTCGTAGCCCTCCAACATCTCCTCAACATTAGCCATTACATCCTGTGTGCCTTCTTCTTCGCCCTCTGGCTCTAATGTCTCGGCGCCACGAAATATGAGGCGGTCGAGAGTACCCTGGTTAGCTGGGTCGAAGAAAGATATCCGGGCATTCTGGTCTCGACGATGTTGCGCCTGTTCCTGAGGAGCAGTGGCACTGCGAGGCTGAACTTTCACTTTAGCCTTTGACTGGGTTGATGGAGTCGGCGACGGCGAACGACGAGCGTTGGAAGATGCTGGAAACAGTGTACTCGCTGGTTGATCGATCGAGGTAACGGGCGAAGGGGAGTCAAGAGATGGGCGCGATGCAGATAGGTTTGTGGTATCCAAAGAATTCCTGGTATCAGAGGTCGTCGGAGCGACCGAAAGCCGGGAAGGAGAAGGCAGCTGGATCGACGGAACATCAGAAGCAGCCGAAGCTCTCGATGACCCTATGCTGGGCCTCGCAGCTCGCGGCGGGCGGATCATGCCGCCAGGCGCTTGTGCATGCTGGCGAGGCCGGGCGGGAGGAATTGTTGGCGTAGCAGCTTCAGACGTAGATGGTGAAGGGGTGCGCAAGGATGGAGACGGCCTCCGTCGGGGGTTCGATTGGGGTCGCGCACCAGGTACAGAGAAGTTACTCGGAGGGTCGTCATAGTCCTTGGGATCTTGGAGCTGCCCGTTGCGCTGTCGACGGGGTTCACTCGATCTCAGGGAGGCAGGAGGAACAATCGTAGGCGTCTCATTGGGGTAGCTAATCTCTGCGGGGGGTCTCACAGCTACTGAATATAAGGCCTCGGTCAAATAGACTGTGATAAAAACGCACTTGGAGTTGCCTCTTCTGCCAGTCCAATCACTTGTAGAGATGTGTTGGACACGGTCTTGAATAGGTCGACAAGCGCGTGAAGGAAGGCCAGCTGGTCGGTAGGCTTCTCAGTCTGCCATCTGTATGTTCTTGCTAAGGTGATATTGAATGCCAGAGGCTACAATTATCTCAGCATGTGGTCTTTCAGCGCAAGGAGACATGCAAACTCACGTTCACCACCTCGACGGCTCGCACCTCGCTCAATTTCCACGTCTTGCCAACGGAAAATGTGCCATTGGAGTTAAGCTTCGACTTATGTATGAAGGAACCACCGTCGTTATCTCCTGCAATGAAGGGTGACGACGGTTTTCCAAGCAGCGCTGCTCGGGCTTACGAGCAAGCAAGATGTAACGCGGCTTTAGGTCTGCTTCTGGGCCAGCATCCTCCCAAATCTTGATGTGCGACACGTAATGCTCCTCTGGCCTACCACTGGCGTTGCGCTTACTGAAGACCGATGCTATGATTCTGTGTCGGATGGAGTCACTGTCCGCCATGCGTGTTGAGGGCGGTTTCCGTACAAGAGTCGCACGTTGCGATTGACGAGATCTATGACCGTCGCGTCGTCCGTCGGTCGAGACGGGCCGGAATCAGAGGTCATGCATCGTGCACATGAAATTGCCGCACCAACTTACCACGCTGAAGACGTTGTAGTACCATAGTCGCTACTACGACGATGGGTCTTACAGGGTGCAGATCACCCGTATCCAGTATGTCTACAATCGCGCTACAGTTCCTACAAATGTCCGAAATAAATGTCATCACGCCCCCCGACAACGTCATGGCTCATGCAGGGCTCTGAACCAATCGCTCATGACTGTCGTGTCTGTCGTGTCTCCTCGAGCTCCGTCCATGTCTCCCAGTAGTAGACACTCTTTCCACCTCCCCATTCCGTAGCACCCTATATCTCCTGCCCCTCCACTCTACTTGGTCTCCAATGATAGCAAGAAGCCACACGGGGAAAGCCAGTAGCTCACGCGTCCACCATGCTACCAGGAAACTCCACCGTTTTGATGATGGAAGCGAATACCCGGCAAGTGACGCGTAGACATCCAGGTCGACCAATATCCACAGGAGGAAGTGTGCAGGGAGGAAGATGTGGACTGGCATCCCTGTCAGGAAGCGGAGGCTCGCGGCAGCCAGCACACCGAGCACAACCGACTCGGTGAAGGGTTCCACCAAGGTGGCAGCCAAAGTCATATGCTTCCGCACGCGTATCCACCGGACGCGGCGCCAGATATAATCTGAAAGAGTCATGTCGCCCAACGCGTTCAGGGCAACGTCGCAGGAAAGGTCGTGCCGTAGATCAAGTTCGTGCCACAATGCAGATCCAATCATGTTGTCCTCTGCAAGAAAGCGCCCGAATGCGGCGAGCCCGCGGGTCCGCCCGCTGTCCTCGTGTTGGTGCCGGACAAGCGAACCGTCAACCTGCTCGAGGTCAGAGCGCCGGTAGAGGTTCGATTTGCCCATGACGCAGGAGTCTAGTGCAGTTGCGTTGATTGCGATGTACATTTTGGCGTGGTTTGTGTTCAGGAATGCCTCTTCGACACGGGCTCCAAAAGTCGTCCGGCTGGAGAACGCGAATGGGACGTGATGGACCAACGCGATCCGTTTTCGGAGAGAGTCGGATTGCGAAGGTGCAGGACCGCTCAATATGTCGACTGCCCGCGCCAAGGTCCCAGGAGCGACAGTGATGTTGGAATCCAGCACCCATAAAATATCGTTCACCGCCTCTGCGTATGAGCGCATGAGATTGTTGACTTTGGGGTTGACACCGACATTCTCGTCAGCTGGACTGGACGTGTCATTATGGCGTCCACGTGCAGAAATCAAACCTCGACGTACCGACAATTACCCGGGCATTGACACTGGGGTGCTTCGCAATCAGGTCGCGCACGACCGACAGCGCCTCATCGTTCTCATCCGCTACTGATAAAAGTATTTCAAATTTTGGGTAGTCTTGTTTGAAGGATGATTCGAGGTTCTCATAGAGATTGGTGTCCAGACCCTTCAGCGGCCGTAGTATAGAGACACCAGGAACAGTTGATGATGGAGCAGATGCAAGTGGGGAGCGTGGGCGATTTCTGTAGCGCTTGCGACTGTACACGAAGTCCATAACTTCATAGAAAGGGTCAAATGGGGTACACTTACGCGGTGTAGCATCCGAGCAACCCCACCGACCAAAGGACGTTATACCATATCAGCCCGCCTATCGAGAGACCAACCCTCCATAAATGGCGATGGTCTTGCGGCGGAATGTCACCCATGTCAGACACGGACTTGAAGCTAGTGAAGCTTGAAGCTTGAAGGCCAAAGTCGAACTGCAAAATACATCGTGGGGTCACATTGCGATATTCGTATTATGTACATACACAGTCCCGTGCTACCATTTTGTTGTCACGTGCCAATGCGTCGACTCGCGCCACAGGGTCGCGTCCGCCCGTCCTGCGGTGTCACCAAGTTGCTGACTAGCTTCAAGCACCTTCAGCCCAGGCAGGTTTACGGTATTCACCCACCAATAATTGACCGGGGCTTAGGATAAAATGTTTCTGTTAGCCCTGTGGGTGACCCAAGCGACTGCACAGATAAGTCCAGGCTTGCCTTTGACTCATCTTCAGGCCCAGCGGTACGTCGTTGTCGTCTGCATCATGTTTCGTGTCACCGGTGTCGGTGTGTGGTGAGCGTGCGATTAAGAGAGTAGAAAGAAGGGGTACGCTGGGCGAGGTGAGCCCGAAATATTTCCCAACGTCCTCTAAAGGAAATGTGGCGTTACCCCTCACATGGAGCGTTGAACGCGATGCGCTCCGGGCACGTATCGTGAGGACAATTCCATCCGGCTGCGTAGGGAAGGAGTTGCTCCAGGGCAAGGAAACGACGCGGGTAGCCCAGCGGTGGAGATGTCGCGCGCTGGGAAGAGATAAATACCCGCACCACGTCATGCGCAAGCGCGCCGCCGGTTCTGCAGTATCGGTGGACACTCCGGTCAGGATGCGGAAGAGTGTTCAAGCGCAGGGTCGCATGCGTCGTTCCCCACCACTCCCCGGGATGCCAGGGCAGCGGATCGGTGACACGCATGGCTCGGTGGCACAGAAAGCAGCGGGGGACGCTACCGGTGAGTTGAAGGCGACCTGGTGGTGAGGATGAGTGAGAATGTCGTGAGCTGAGGGGGAATAAGGGCAGCTGACTATGACGTGCATGACGTCGGACCTCGCGAGAGTTGGTGTCGTGCTGATGGTTCCCTTGGGTACCCTCAGAAGGTGCACGAGTGGAGTGGATGATCGGGGAAATATGATCACGCCAGAGAACATGGTGAACGGATGTTATCGTGTGAGGCCGACGTGCACGCGACTAGACGCGACCACACGGTACATGCTTGCCATCGTCAGCGTCGTGTAGAGACTCGGTTGCCAGTCTAAGACGCGACCCCATCTCAGGCCCTCTCACGCCGCAATTCCTCACTTCTCATCATTGCTGCAAAGTGCCAATAATTGAGAGATCGAGATTTACGCTGTTAAGAATCTGAATTTAATCCAGAGATCGGATCGATAAAACCCAGAGGCCAATCTATTGCCAACTGGTAGATTTCATCGGGCAATCGCGTAGCGTTACGGGTTCTGATAGAGGCTGCCAATCCGTTACACATGGTAGGTTCTGGGGTTGAGATCAACGTCACTGCGACGATGACGGCAGACTTCGTGCGTTGAATTCGCGTCTCTCAGGCTCGTGTGCTGAGTATGTGCGCATTTACTTTCTGAGTTACCCACCAATACTCAACTCTCTGCTAGTAGTACCGTGGCTCAGGTGGCAACGTGTCTCGATTCTGCCTCTCAAGAGACATCCTCGAGGCCTCCGGACGTGTGGTTCGAGGTGATGCTAGGTGACTGTATTCTTGAGTTCACTTCCCTTCTGGTGGTAAAACTTTGTTTGCGTCAGGACCAACTCATACCTGAGATCTACCGCTCCTGTGGACGCGATACTGTGAGCCTTGGGGGGATAAGTTTCGCCAGGAAGATAATGTAGATTGTTATCGCGGCTCATGAATTCCGGCGAAATCGTAGTCTTCTCTCCCCCCCCCCTTTTACGCGACTTCAGGACGCGGTGGTGAGTGCCACGAGAGATCGGCTAAGCTTACCCCCTATAATGTTGATAGCCTCAACGCTTGTAATAGTGCCAGAGCGGTCGACGTTAACCAGAAGACGCGTTATAACAATGAGAAGTGTCTTCAAAGATTCCTTAGTTGGAGAAGGGTGGATAGGGAGTGAATAGGCGAAATGAGGCAGCCGGAGCGATGCTCGAGCTGAATAATAAGGCTTCACATGAAGACACTGGTCCTTGCGAGCTATGCGGCACAGAGCGAGGTCGAGCCTGGTAAAACTCGAAGGTCGGACCGTTCTCCTCATTTCTACAAGCCGGGTAATCCCATGGAAATCAGAAGCGTCAGACAAGACCTGAGTTTGCAGTGGAGGTGCCGGTGGGGAATCATTTCCATGACCAGCAGAAGCCAAGTTGGGGTTGAAAACAGAGACCGATCAAAAAGAGCCGAATGGAAGCTCCCTAGAAGGTCATATGGGCTTGCGAATTTTTCGCGACGGTACGACAGGTTGGAGAAAGAAATGGGGCGATGTCTAGAACACAACTTCATTCGATCCATTTGATTGGAGGTCAGGATTGCGTCCTAGCGAGTCGTGGCTCATGGATCTGGTATGAGCTTTAGGTCTAGAGAGGATTCGAATGGAATGCGCGTACGTGACGGAGGAAAGGTCACAGGAGCAGAGAGGTGGTCTGTTTGATGGAAACACAGTAGGATCGCCGCGTGCTACACGGTGCCGAGGTTCACGTTGAATGGATTCAAAAGAAAAAAATCGATGCCACACGCACTGCGGCCTGCGCGGGTGAGACGTCCGACGAGACAAAGCCGTAACGCCGCGTGACGCGTGACATGTGATTAATCGATTAGTGACTAATACAGTGATTAATGACTTGTGACTGCCCGATCGATGAACCCGGGGAGATGGCGCGATACCCAATGACACCACCGAGAGATCGAGTCCAGCTCAATACTTACACATAATGTATAGTACGTACTTGCCATGACCGTATAGAGCTGAAATGCCTCGGCCGTACTTGGAACACCTGACTACACACAGTTCTTGTCACTTGTTATTCTAACAGCACCAGTGGCCCACCAGGCTATGTGTTCTGTGAGTCCCATAGTCGCTTCGTGTGCCAGAGGTGCACAGACTCCTCATGCATCATGATGAGTGGTGTTTGTCAATGCTAGCTCTTGAGCAAGCCCTCGAGGCCTTGAGCCTCACCTCCCCACGCACTACCCTGTCATTTCTGCTGCGCGCATCTCGAGGTGCAAACCGCGTTATACTAAGTGGCTAATAACAACTGTAGCGTTGGCTCGATGTCAATATAGTAGCCACACTTGTATATCTATATTATAGCCTATGTAACAAAATCATTTGTGAGCCGTGGGTGCTGTTGTAACAGGTAAATCTGCGCATGCAGAAGTTACGCAGGGACCCATCCTGGCGCGCTCTTAACCTATTTTTCCAAAAAGAAAAAACAAGTGTTGTCGCATGGCAAGCAAGATCTTGAGCAAGATATCAGTATTGACATCCTCTCCTCTGACATCCCATCGCTTCGATTCCGGCATCAGTGATCCGTGATGCGCGGGCCTAAATGTCTATCCTGAACTTGTTCATGTGAAAATGCGGGCAAAGTCCAATATGTATACTCCCGAGCGACGCTTCTTAGCTAGTCCTAATCAGAGGACGCCGATTGTATGTGCAGCTGCCGATCGTACTGGGGTCGGACGGTGAGCGTTGAACGTTGACCCGCTAAGTATGACATACAGAACAGCGCTCGCTGGCTCAGCGCTGAGCCCCTAACGTGTGTCCATGTGCACACGTGTACCGGAACTTGCAAGCAGTTGGATCTCGCCAATAGATAAATGGTGGTAGATCCCATGTCCCGCTTTCCGTCCGACCTCCGCACTCCCAGAAGACCCGACAAATACACCAAGTCTCAAGTTGTCCATTCTCTCCCCCAATGGCCGAATCCTCGAAGCTCGCTACTCTCCAGCGCAAAAACCCCGACGATGTTGTCATTACCATGGCCATTCGCTCGCCATTGTGCAAGTCCAAGAAGGGTGGTTTCAGGGATATGCGGCAAGTCTCTCTCTCTTTTCGCCACGCGTGGGGTATTGACATGACAGTGATAAAAGGAGCGATGAACTTCTCACTGAAATGTTCAGGGTTTGCCACACTCGTTCTACGCGTCTCTGTATCATGTACTGACGTCGTATACTAGCAAACAATCAAGCATAGCAGAATCGACCCCGCCATCATTGACGACATTTGCGTTGGGACCGTGCTCCCGGCTGGCCCTGTATACGAGGCTCGGTCTGCAGCATTGACGGCCGGGATCCCGGAGAGTGTGCCTATTCAAGTGGTCAACCGTTTCTGTTCCTCCGGTCTCCTGGCTGCCACCACGATCGCGAATGCGATTAAGGCCGGACAAATCGAGGTGGGCCTGGCTGTCGGCACGGAGTGCATGTCATCAAAGTGCGTGCCTCGTTGCCCTGTCACGTACGATGTGGTCGCTGACACGCTCATCCCAGCACGGATACTGGTCCTGCACCGGCAAGCGAAGAGATAAGAGCCTGTGGTCCTGCGAACGATGCGTTGCAACCTATGGGCTGGACAAGCGAGAACATCACTGGCGACTTCAATTTCTCACGAGAGGACTTGGACGATTTCGCCGCGAAGTCGTTCCAGCGCGCCGAGGCCGCGGAGAAAGCGGGTTACTTTGCGAAAGAGATCGTCCCGTTCACGGTGTATCAAAAGGACCCAGCGACCGGTGCTCGCAAGAAGGTGGTTATCACGAAGGATGACGGTATACGATACGGTACTACCAAAGAGACCCTCATGAAGATCAAGTCCGCCTTCCCCCAGTGGCCTCCTGCTCAGACGACAGGTGGCAACGCAAGCCAGACGACCGATGGCGCTGCTGCCGTGTTGCTCATGACGCGGAGGAAGGCAGAGGAGCTAGGCCTGCGAATCCTTGCCAAGTATGTGAACGTGGCCGTCGTCGGTAAGTCCTGCCATGGACGTCAAAAAGCACGTCGCTCATTATGCATTACCCGTGCGAACAGGCTTGGCTCCCCGCATCATGGGCATTGGACCCTCCCTTGCCATTCCGAAGGTGTTAGAGAAAGTTGGAATCACCAAAGAAGACGTGGATCTGTTCGAGGTACGCGTGCAAAAGGGTAGGTAATTGGAACGTGGACTTGACGCCGCACTTGCAGGTCAATGAGGCCTTCGCTTCGATGTACGTGTACTGCGTCCGAAAGCTCGGACTCGACCCGGAAAAGGTCAACGTGAATGGTGGAGGTATCGCCTTGGGCCACCCTCTAGATAAGTCCCTAGTACTATATTAAGATGCGCCGTAGACTGATGGTGCGGATCTACGAGCGACAGGCGCGCGGCAGATCGCCACGGGACTGAACGAGCTGGAGCGGAGAGGCGGCAAGGTTTGCAGTCTGTTCCGTGTAGCGACGCTCGCACGGCTAACTCTGCCTTGCAGGTGCTGGTCGTCTCGATGTGTATCGGCACAGGGATGGGAGCGGCAGCGGTATTTTTGGGAGAGTTTGCATGAGCGGCGGCATGTCTATATTTAGCTGGGAGGGTGTTACTTAAGACACGGGGGACAAGAGCCGCTGTCGCCCAGTTTTGTAACCATACCCAATACCCACGGTGGTCTGACCCCGCGACAAATTTCTTCCCTTCCCCCCACTGCGTGTCTCTCCTTTCTTCCCTTCACTTCGACGACTATACCCCTTTTCCCCCCTCGTCCGAGGCGTCATGGCCACCTATAACGCCATCGACACCCGCTCGCCCTATGGATCCGGCGATCCCTACTACAGCGCATCAACAGGCTACATCTCCCCGCCCAACCCGAAGAAACCTCTCAGCAACTGGATCAAGTTCGGTATCCCAGTCGCCGTCATCGTCATCGTCGCAGCCGTCGTCGGTGGTGTTGTCGGCTCTCATCATAGTAGCCATAAGAATGCCAGCGCGAGCTCCAACGGGGACACGGGGAGCCCTGCCGCGGCCAGCTCTGCTCTGAGCGCCAAGAACGCTATAGGCATATTCCCCACGGCCACCGACTCTGAATTCATGGTGCCCGTATATCCATCAACCGTACGTCTGCCTCAGGTTCGAGTATGCTTAGTACTCAAGAATACGCCATTTTCCAGACCAATACCGCTGCGTTCACATCACCAACATTCAACCCCTCCAGCTCTGGCGTGGCGTGGCCGCAGGATCCCTTCCAATTTTCCAGCAACCCCAGTCCGACCAACTTACGCACAGACCGGCCCCGTCTCATTGCCCCCCAGTACAAGTGGAACGCCCTTGCCAAGCTCATTCCCCAGGACCCGTACCTCAAGAGCTGGAATGATACTATCTTTGGCAATGCGACATCATATTACTCACTGCCACCTGTCGTGTATCACCTGGACGGTGACAGTGGCATTCTGGACAATGCACGCGAAGTGAAGATGCGGATCAAGGCGTTTGCATACGTGTTTAGGATGACCAACGACACCAAGTGGGTTGACCGGGCCTGGGCAGAGATTCAGGTGGGCGCTTCTTCAAAGTCATCCGTAAGCTATTCGTCTGACGGTCGACCTAGAATGCTGCCGGTAACGGTACAACACCTTTCGGCCCTGACAATGACAAATGGAACTCGATCCACTTCCTCGACACAGCAGAGTTCTGCGCTGCCTTCGCCATCGCTTACGACTGGCTCTACGACATGTGGAGCGAGCAGCAGAAGGAGCAGATCCGCTTCACCATGAACCTCTATGGCCTCAGCCTCGGTTTAACCGTATTCCAGGGCGATCCGCACGGCATCGGTTGGTGGAGCAAGGATACTTTCGGCAATTGGAACTGCGTCTGCAATGATGGTCTCACTCTCGGCGCGTTGGCCATCCTCGGAGATGACACGACGGGCAACGCCAATGCCTTGTTGGGGTTCACGATCGATAACGCCAAGCAGAACTGTGCCCAGGCAGTCACCAGCGACGGCACATGGAACGAGACTGCGAACTACTGGTACTTCGGTACTACCGGCCATGCGGAGATGACTTCAGCTCTCATGACGGCCGCGGGATCCGACTTTGGTCTCCTCTCTGCCAACACGAACTTCAACCTCACCGGCTTGTTCCACATGTACGTGTTCGGGCCGACCTCGTTGTTCGACTGGGGCGATCACGGCCCGAACAAGTTCTCGACCACTGCCAACAGTATGATCTTCTATGCATCCCAGTACAATGCCCCCCAGTTCGCGTTGTTCCAGCGCGACCAGCATGACGCGGCAGAGCCTTGGAGCATGTTCTGGTACGACGCAACAGTGACCGGGGCGTTCTGGGACAACGCACCGCTTGATCATTACTTCGATTTCGGTGGAGACCAGTGGGCATCAATGCGCAGCAGTTGGACGGACGCCTCTGCGCTGTATGTGGGCATAAAGGGGGGAACACTGCGGGGTCATCAAACGCACAACGATCTCGACGCTGGCGATTTCGTCCTCGACTGTCTGAAGACGCGGTGGTGGGGCGAACTCGGATCGGGGGATTACCTCTCTTTGAACTACTTCCTGAGCGACGCGCAAGATGCGACGCGGTGGCAGTACTATAGGAAGATGACGCAGGGCCAAAACACCATTGTAGTCAACGAGCAAAACCAGGACGTCACCGCGCAACCCACAGTCAACTTCAACTCGTCCGGCACTGTACAGGGGTCGAGCACCGTTTTCCAGGCACCGAGCGACTCGACCGCCTACTTCATTGCCGATCTCACGAGCGCATACTTCAATGTGTGAGTGGCATATGCACACACGTTGTGGCGTATTGTACTCATTGGCACGTGCCCAACAGGTCATCGTTCTCTCGCGGAATGCGACTCATCAATGGCCGCCGGCAGGTACTGCTGCAAGATGAAATCACCGTCCAGGCGGGCATGTTGTGGCGTGCACACACGAATGCCACTGTGGATGTGGACCCATCGGGGACGTCGGCGACCCTGAGCCGGGATGGCGAGACACTGAAGATGGAGATCCTGAACCCACCTCCCGGGGCACAGATCACGACGGGACCGACAACGCGTTTGCCCAACGGTCCGCCTTTGCCCCAAGGACAGACAGATCAGCCGAACCCGAACATCACGGTGGTGTCGATCAGTCTACCTGCGGGACAGTACACGTTGGAGATTTTGTTCAGCCCGCAGTGGCATGACCTGCAGCAAAGCGACTACAAGACGCCTTCATCTGTGCCTCTGAACCAGTGGACCCTGGAGAGCCACCCGTAGGCGTCATTGGGTTGTGGAAGGGGAGAGTCGAGAATGGACACGGTAGCGGACGCTTGGAGCGATTTAGTTTCATTCACGGACAGACAGTTGAACAGGACTATGACGATTACATAATTTTCTGCTATTCGACTATCGGATGTGGGAATATTGATGGTTTCTTGACGACGCCTGACAAAAATAAAATGAGAAAGAAATTGGAGTCTCACGCCTGTCTTGTCTTGTGCATCCGCGTTGCGCCCTCGAAGCCCGCCAACGTGGGTCTCTGACCATCTGTCCTTTCGGTGCGTGCGTAATTACCACTCTTGCTTCCGCTCTTCCGTCTCTGCGCTCCAACTCACTCGCAGTTTCTTTTCTCCCCCTCCCCCTCCCCCTTCGCTCTCACCCGGCTGGTCCACCAAACGCTCAGACCCATCCCGCCATGTTCATCCAACTTCGCCGCAACCTCGCCATCACGCTCTTTTTCTCTCTCGCACTCGCTTTGACCCTCGCTGGCCCATCCCATGCCAACGGCATCTCCAGCCCCGCCCACCGCCGCGACCATGTCAGCCTCAAGCGCATGATCAAAATGCGTGCACCCCCTGCAGGGGACCCTCCAGCAGCCGGTCAGGGTTCATCCAACCAGCCCACAGATGGTCTCGGCACCGTCGGTGCTGGCGCCAATCCCCCACCCCCAGGGAGCCCAGACAACGGCACTGGTTCGTCCTCTTCCAGTGGAACGTCTACCTCAGAGTCCTCGACTTCATCGACCTCCTCAACCTCGACCACTTCCTCCTCAACCACTTCCTCCACCTCGTCCACTTCGTCATCCACATCCTCAACTACGAGCTCGACCGTGGGTCTTGTTCTTCTTCGTCTCTTATGTAAAGCTCACATTTCGCCTAGACGTCCTCCTCCTCATCGTCGACAAGCACCAGCTCAACCAGCTCAACTCCAACCTCGAGCTCGACCACGTCGTCGACCTCATCTACCCCCCCTCCGACGTCGGACACTCCCCCGCCAACGCAGCCTCCTGCCACTCCCACTCCCCCCGCTACCCCCGTCAATACCCCCGCCTCGGTCGACTCGGTTACGTTAACAAGCCACATCGCGGCTGCTTCTACGACCCCAAACTCCGATAACGACGCCTCGCAGTCGGGTAGCTCTAGCCTCTCCCATACGACGTTGAAGGTCATCATCGTGCTCGCTTCAGTCGTTGGAGGCTCTGCTCTCATCTGGACCATCATTCGCAAATGGAAGTTCCGTCCTTCTGCTCAGTTCGAGGACCGCCTCGAGCCCATTAACTGGCAGCCCACCGACCATGAGAGCGGCCTTCCGACTCATCGCCGCGTGCCATCGAACGCGTCTTCCTTCCATTCCTCTGGTCATGATCACGGCGCGCTGTCTCGCAGCAATAGTCAGGGCGGCGCTCCCTCTGACATCCATCGCTCGCTCACGCCACTCCCCGAGCACGACTTTACTGCTGGTGCGCCTGTCGGTGGCTACGCTGATCTCGCGCGCGGCCCCAGCCCCCAGCCCCCGATGCAGGAGGCTCTCCAGCGTGGCCCTAGCATCACCCGAGGATACGACAACTACGGTGTTCCTCTGCACCACCAGGGCTTTGCCCCGCAAGCCCCGCAGGATGCTTACGACTACAACCAGAACGGCGCTAGATATTGAGTGAGCCAATCATGATGATTCGCCCCGTCAGTTTCATGGTACGTTCTGCCGCCATCACGTCGCGCGTCGTCCATCTCATTACGGCGCTGATAGCACTCGTGGTGGTCAGGCTGCCACCCCGTCCGTACGTCCCTTCACGGTGGGGCGGTTCGCCCCGTCCTATCTTTCTCCCTCGTACGATTAGCGCAGAACAATCTTCCTTTTCCGTTCTTATTGTGTCGCTGAGCGTCGCTCTTCTTTTCTTTTTCTTATCTTTGCTTCTCTGATAATCCCACCGAACTCACGACACATGCGTACGCCGCGCGACATATTTGGTTCACGTCCGCCGGCGTCATACCCGCAGAGTGTAGTTGGCTAGACTTGCGTATATTATGCATATATACTTCAGCCTTCGAGTTCGCCAGCGCTGCCCGAGCACGCCGACGGTCTGAGCACGAGGCCACCGTCGACAGGTTCCAAGGTTGCCATGTTCCCTAATCGGCTCGCCGACAACGATACGATAAAGAAAGACGTCGCCACGCCAACTAAGCACTACTCCCGGAGCACGTGATACAGCGCGACGCCCACGAGCGGCAGCGGCACGAGCGCGAGCGCGTACACCCATCCCCGCGGCCACGTGTCGCGCCCGCGCGCGCCCTCAGCGCCGCGCAGCCCAGGCCGTCGCCCGCCCGCCCGCGCCAGCTCGCCGCTCGGCTCCTCGATGTTCGCGCGCTCGAGCAGCGTCTCGAGCCCCGTCGTCGCGTCCGCCGCCCCCGCCGCCGCGCGCGGGCGCGGGGGTGCGGGTCCCGCCGCCGCCCAGCGCACGGGCGACGCGGTCGGCGTCCAGTCCATCGCGTCGTCGTCGTCGTCGTCGCCTGCGCCGCGCGGGTCGCGCGGCACCGCGGGCGGGACGAACGTCGCGGGCTTGAGCGAGGGGTGCCCGAAGACGGGGCCGGTCGTCGTCGTCGTGTGCCGCCGGAGCGGGATCGGCGCGGCGGAGAGCGAGAGGCTGTCGAGCAACTCGGACGACTCGGCGGGCGCAGGCGCGAAGGCGGAGGCGTGTGGGTGCGCGGTGGGGCTTGCGGGGCGCGAGGAGGGGCCTGTGGTTGGTGTTGTGCCTGGGGATGCGGCGCGCGAGGTGGAGGTGTCGATGAGGCGCACGGCGGGCGTGCGGTGCAGGCGGAGGACGAGGACGGAGTAGATGGCGACCTGCGGGGGGCGTTAGAGGTCAGCGGCGGGAGAGCGTGGGCGCCTGCTTACAGATAGCTCGACGGAGAGCAAGAGGCTAAAGTAGACGCGGCTGCTCGTTGATACGGGGCGCGTGCGGAGGGACAGGTAGTCCAATGGGGGGCGGTGCCACGATAGCGCAAACAGGCTTGCTGTGAGCATCCTCCCGACCCACACGGCCGCCTGCAGGGCCTGCACGGGAGAGCTGCATCAGCGGCGCGCACCGGTACGCGCGGGGCACCACACGCACGACGTATCGCTCTCTCCCGCGCACACGCACTTTCCTCCCCTGGAGCTCTGCTCTTCGGAACGACGCATAAGTGGGCAGCCAGGCCGTCCAGAGGATGGACACGAGCACGAGCGCCGGGAGCAACGGTGCCAAGAACCCCCGTTCTGGGAGAGATAGTCGGCCCATGGCACCTAGCCGACGCTCAGCACACGCACAGACAGACAGACAGAAAGCAGCCGCGCCGCACGCACCAGCGACGTCCGCGCACACCGCGCCGACCAGCGTGAGCGCCCACAGCGCGCCGCGCGCGGCCCACCACCGCAGCTCGCGCCGGAGCGTGTGCCGGTCCATGTGCGACAGCGCGACCTGGCGGCGGGTGTCCGTGCGCTTGCTCGCGCTCAGCCACGAGCCGAGCGCGTTCGCGCGCGCCATGCCGTCCTTCTTCCGGATCTCCTCTTCGACGAGCGGCGCGCAGCGCTCGCACACGGGCGGGTAGCGCGCGTACATCGACGCCTTGTACGCGTCGAAGCCGGCCAAGCGCGGCTCGTAGTCCGGGTCCTAAGTCGCGGGTGGGTGAGCGCGGGACGGGGCGGGGGAGGGGGATGGGCAGGGGAGGGTGCGTACGTCGTCCGAGGGCGGCAGGTAGCTCGAGAGGAGGCTGACGACGAGGCGCTGGTTCGACTGGCACGTCGAGCAGAACGGCGCGGTGCCGAAGGTGGTGCGCAGGCGGTCCTTGCGCGGGGACGCTGACGCGCGCGAAAGCCAGGGCCGTCAGCAGTGGGCCTATCCCTGACCACCCGCGGGCGGGGGCGCGGCGACGCACCTCTGCGTGCGAACGAGCGGCGGTTGAGGGTCTCGTCGTGCATGGCCGGGTCGTCGGAGAGGATATCGCCGTTGGCATCGAAACGGTTCCAGCAGCCGCAGTGCGGGCAGAGGAAGGAGTGTGGTTCTGGTGGTGGGGGCGAGACGGAGGTCTGGCAGAAGAAACAGACGATGCGGGTTTGGCGACGCAGGAGGGTGCTCATGAGTGGGGTAGATAGTCGTCAAGGGGCGTAAAAGTAAGGAGATCTGGCTGGAGCGTTGAGCGCTGCGCCGAGTCGAGCGGTGAGACGCGTCCGAGGCCACAATCAACCCGCTTCCTCTTCGGCCCGGCGTGGCCTCACAACAAACGATCGGCATCGTGTCTACATCGTGCCACACTCATCTATCTAGTACCCCCTACACGCGACAATCAACACTGCTCTACGAAACCGTTCTTCGGGAAGACTTGTCCATAGTCATCCCGCCACGTGGTCAGATTAGGGTTGGTGTACGCTTCAATATACCTTGTTGCGACAGTCAGCATGCGCTACGTAAAGGGACACAGCAGCAACCTACTCTTCTATGTATGCAGATGTAGGAAACCCAGCTGGATCGCAGCCAACGTTCACAGAGTCAGGGCGTTGGTACACACGTATGTAGTCGATGCGCATGACCGCAGGGAAAATCAAGTGGTCGAGGTCAACGTTTCCGAAAGACTGTGACATGCCGAGGTTGGCGATGATATACTGGACGAGACACAGGTCAGATCAAGTCTGCGGATCTGGGACTGAAACCTGCCATAGGTTCCTGAGGTATCGGACGCGCAGAGATTTCCACAGAGGTATCGCCAATCATGCCAGACTCCAACAGGGTCCAAGCAGTTTGGTTGTCGTTAATCCAGGTGACATACTAGATGTGATTCAATGTCTCGAGTCTCGTTCGCACGGCTCAGAAAGGCTACTTACCGCATCGTCGAATCCTACATGACGCGTCAATGGTCTGAAGGAATGTTATACACATTGCACTCACCTGGCTTGTACTCTACACCGTACACGGCGAAGCAACCATCAGCCAGCTGGTAGCAGGTCTGGTCTATTGTGGTCGGTCACCAAAGGAAAATCTTATGCGGAACGAGATGCTCACTGGTCTGAGTCAGTCCAGAAACTGCTTGCTGGAACGCGCCGCCCTTGTAACCATTCAGATGCGTGATAGTCGCATTTGCAATGATGAAGTTCCCTTCTGTAGGCCAATCGTACTGTGCGTTGAATGGCTGTGCAGCACAGGATGTCAGGACCACACGTAGCACTATTTCGCAGGCGACGCACCGCAAACTGACAGGTCTGAGAGACAGATCCGAAATCCTCGCCCGCCTGACTAACAGTCATTCGCGGCCTAGGAGCGAGCGAAAGGGTATGGACGCACCACAGCCTCGAACATATCTAGCTCTGGGGCCGACCGACCAACGAACGTCCCATCATCGTGCATTGGACCTGGATGCGACCCTCCCGGACACGTGCAGCGAGACAGCTTTTGCCCGGGGAGAAACGAGAGGACGCCGCCATTGTTGGGATCGCCGTTTTCTGTCGCTGCCAGGGGTAGCCCGTCCTTCGTCTGATTCGCGACTGTGCCGACGTCACACGAGTCGTAGCTGTAGGGCCACTAGTACATAATCGTGAGATACACGTAGGAGGCAAGTCTAGAGACACCCACCATCCCCTCGAGGGATGCACCGTACCCGGCACGACCGAGGTTACCCATCGTCCATATCGCAGGCCACAGTCCCAGGACGTTGTTGATGCCCGGCAGCGTGACGCTTGCCTCCAGCAGTCCGCCGGTAAAGCAGAACTTGTTCCAGGTCGTGACCATGCCGCCCTGGTAGTTCAAGTCGTGTGTCTGTTTCTCGCTGAGCGTGATCTCGAGGGCCCCATTGCGCGTCGTGACCGCTTCCGGGTCATACCACTCCAAGTTCCCCGTCTGCCAGTAATGAAGGTCAACGGCCTCCCAGTATGGGTCGTCTCCCGGGTAGAAGGTGCGGCCGTCTGTGTTGAACTCGTCTGACCAGACGAGCTGGAGAGTCTGAGTCGGGTCGTTGAAGGACACACGGGTCAACGCGTAGTCGGGCGTTTCTATGTCTATGAGGCCCCAGTTCCCTGTCATCTGCGGGACCTACGTGGCTCGGTCAGCGGGGATGCAGCAAGTCAGTAAAGGAAAATTGTTACCTGCCCCGAGCTGTTGATACCGCCAACATTGAATCCACCACCCGTTGACTGCGGGCGCCGCAGCAAGAATTCGGTTACAGGGTAACCGGCACTACGCATCCAGTGAGTAAGCATGAGGTCGGTTTTCGGATAGCCTGGCGTACAAGAGCCCAATCAACGCAACAACAAGAATGAGCATGCAGCCAAGGTTCGTGAGTCCACGTCGGGTAAAGATAGTCCCAGACTGGTCATTCCATTTGTCCCGTCTAGGGTCTGGGTTGTGAAGGTAGTCGTCCGGTTCGGGTTCGTTTGAATAGATCGAGTTATCCCAAAGGTGTAGGTCTAGAAAGGGAGAAAACTAAGGAGGTGTCATTAGGTGCGAATCAGTCAGCATGGGGAAGAACCGAAACCTTAGAAAGTCCAAGGGGTTCGTAAGGATCGGAGCGCTGTCTCGGGAGAGGACGTTATCACTTTGCTGGTCACGGCCGCTCTATATACTCACCAGCGAAGAGCTACTCTTTTTACTTCGGAGAGATGGGGTGCTTTTGGTCTCTCCGGGTCCAGGCGAAAGATATACTGTACTCTCATTGGCACTGTGCGGTGGCAGCAGGTTCGCAGTAGAGCTATAAGGAGTGGTTGGGCCGACGGCACCGTATGGGTGCGATGCAGGAGACAGCGGTCGTGGGCGTGAACCTGAAGCCATAAACTCAGAAAAAAGGAGCGGGAGGGGGAGAAAGCAGGTGATGTGCACCCAGCCTCCCTTCTGGAGTTGAAAAGCGTTTCAGCACACATTAGACGTCGAGTAACCAAGCTGAGGTCAATTGGCACTGAATGATTGAAGGCCCTACGGCACGGTGGACGCCCGAGCTGACATGTGTACCCCTGGTCGCGGGTGATGCTCGAGTCGAACTAGCGCTGATCTGCCCACAGTCTGTCAGTTCTTTGAGCAATTAACAAGGGAAAGTACAGATGGAAGGCCGCGGGCGGTGGTGATTATCATCTGTGATCACATACAGCAGACGGGCGCGACAAGCATGGGAAGCTTCAAGAGCGGGTACTAATAACGCGATTTCTCAAAGACGCGTCTCCGGCTCGGCCCGGCCCGCCCGCTAAAGGCGCGTCGAGGATTTGAGATGTGCTTTAAAGTTGGCACTGACTTCATGTCCCTTGCACCCACCCCTTCAGCTTCGCGCGGAGATCTCATCCTCCAGCCGCCTTTCTTTACCTCTTCGCTCTTCGTTAACCCGTTCCGTGACGACATAGAATGTCTGACGGACCTGTTCATCGAGGAGTGCACAGATGACGTCGAGCAGCCATTCGCCCTCTTCAAGCGCATATGGCAGGAGCAGGGCTGGACGTTCATGCACCTGAAGGTCTTCGATGCTCGCACGCGCCACACGTATTTGACGGTCGCGTGCAGACTGTTCGTTGGTACGTCGCGTCCTCCTTGCACGCCCTTCCGTTGACAAGCATTATCAGAGCGAATGGCCGGGAATGTCGAACCGCTGCGCAGGCTAGTCGCGCTCTTTGCATTGTACACCTTCTACTTCACGCAGCCATCTGACACTCGAATATCGTTATATTCAATAAAACATATCGCCATAGCTGTAGGTAAGGGTTATCAGCTCCAGGTGCAGATATCTCTGGTGACATGAGGTTCACAGACCAGTACAATCTACTGTTGGCTCTGCCGAAAGCTGTCTCGTCAAAGCTAGCACCATATGCCTCTCATGTCTTGTCGGCTCTGTTGGAGGCGAAGGCATTCTACATATTGCCAGGATCTGGATTCGGGCCATATAATCCACGCGTACTCCCACGCGAGGTCTATGTTGAAGAGGAGGACGAAGCAGCCCGGGGAACGGAGTCTGAGCTCGGACCTGCGCCATCCGAGGGTGCTGCTCCAAAGGTGCCGAGAAAGAAAGGACGACCGTCGAAGCGAGACATCGCAAAACGAAGCAAGGACGCCGTTGCTGGGCTTGACCGGTGGCTGGAGCGGACAGAGTCGATCGGGCGTGCTGTCGGAGGCGGTGAGCCCGGGCCAAGTCGCGCACGCGGAGGGCATGCTCTCTTGTCGCATGCGCCAGCTGCGTCGAGGACACACTATCGGATGCAGAAGGCACGGCTCCTGGACACCTTGCTGCGGGCAGAGGACGGCGAAGGCGTGCAAGCCCTGGAACGAGCGAACATGGCGGTACTCGGCCGGCTGAAGCGAATCGATGCGATGGCGGCAGAGAAGGGCATGGAGGTAGGTGGGGAAGGGGGCGAGCTCACGGGACTGGGACGCGTCGAGCGAGCCGTCGGGGAGCTACGCGAGGGTGGCCAAGGACTGCTGAGGCTGACCGAGGGGGCAGGGATAGGACCAAGTGAAGCGCCAGGCCAGGGCAGTGACGCGGATGTGGTCAGCCGGAGTGCAAAATAAATGAATGGGGATCGCGGATAGGCGTGAGACCTGGTGTGCCGCTGCCCCGATTGCTGTAATAACCGGACGGCGTAGACTCGCCGTCGACGTATCCTGTCAAGCTTCCCGGCGGGTGCGTGCGGGGGATCCTGATAGTGAACATCTAACCAACGCCGACGATGGGCAGGAGAGTTGTGCTGCAGTGGACTCATCACAGGCAGCGATTGCAGGCGGTCGCTGTTCGCAACGGAGAAGGAGCGGGTTACATAATCTTACAACAGGATCATGGAGCGTTGTTTCGCCCGCCCCGCAGCTGCCTCTTTCCGTCTGCGTCCTCGTCCTCGTCCTCGTCCCTCTTTCACTCCTTATTCCTTCCTTTCCTTGTAGTTCTACCACCACTTCCCCCTTCGCTCGCTCCAGGACAAGATGTCCAGAGGCACCTCGCCGTACTACGTCGCAGACCTCGACTCTCCCTCCACCACAAACCTCCTTACGCCGTCCAGACAGCCAAGCGTGCAGGCCGCGCTCGCACGGGGCCCTAGATCCCTTCGCTCGACAGTCAGCTCCGCCTCTTTCGTCAGTATCCTCGCACCGTCCAGTTTCTCGTGAGGTAACTCACGTACCGCAGAATGAGTCGCCTTATCCCACAGCAAACAGCAAGACGTCCTCGGCAATTTCTCTCTCAGACAAAGTACTGTAATCCCCCGCGCGTTTTCGATCCCGTCTCACCTCTCAATCCTAGTTTTCTCTTTCCCCCGATCCTTCTTCATGGGGTGCCAACCTCTCTCCCAACAATCCCGAGCCTGACGACTACCTTCACAATCCTGATCCCAAGCGCGACAGAAAAAATGACGCGGGAGGCACCATATTCACATATCGTGGGCTCACCAACCTCGGCTGCCTCGCCCTCCTGATCCTTGCCCTCCTCGCTCTCTTGTATGCATCGTTGTCTTTGCCTCGTCGGCTTTGGCCAGCCAGCTCACGCTGACCCATATCACAGTGCCGGCTATCCCATAATCACGTTTTTCACCAAGAGCTCTCTTTCCAGGCAAGGGGGCTTCAACTTTGGTGGTGCGAATAGCTCCGGACAGGTGAAGGCATACCCAATCGGATTGGGGTTCCACGCTCATTCAGTGCATCGTTCATCAGATTCCTGAAATGACCAATGGCCTTGGTCTCATCGACATCGCGACTCCTCAACACCTTTGGACTCGCCCTTCTTTCAATGACCCTACTCAAGAGCTTCAGTTGGTGTTCTCGGACGAGTTCGAAGTTGAGGGTCGCACCTTCTATCCTGGTGATGACCCATATTGGGAGGCTGTTGACCTCCATTACTGGGCAACGAATAACCTCGAGTGGTATGACCCCCAGGCAATTACCACCAAGAACGGTGCGCTCGAGATCACATTCAGCGCAAAGCCGAACCACGGCCTGGAATATATGGGTGGTATGATGTCGTCGTGGAACAAGTTCTGTTTTACGGGAGGGCTCATCGAGACGTCTGTCACCTTGCCTGGTGCCAACAACGTCATCGGCTTTTGGCCCGCTGTCTGGACCATGGGTAATCTGGGTCGCGCGGGATATGGTGCGTCGCTCGAAGGCATGGTACGTATCTCATCTCCCTTACGCCGGTCGAGTATTGACTGTTGCATGACGCTAGTGGCCTTACACGTATGATTCGTGTGACGTTGGCACGGTCGCCAACCAGACGAAGGACGGATTGCCGCTGACTGCAGCTGAAGTCGGGGATCCATACAATGGCAATGTGCTTTCCTACCTCCAGGGTCAACGTTTGTCGCGCTGCACTTGCGACGGCGAGTCGCATCCTGGACCCAAGCATAGTGACGGAACGTTTGTTGGGAGGGCTGCGCCGGAAATCGACATTTTCGAAGCGACTGTGCGTATGACAGCAGACCCCCTTAGCCTTTCTCATGAGATCTCGTCGCAGTTCCACACCGACCCAGATACCGAGATTACGACAGGCCAAGTTTCTCAGTCTGGTCAATTTGCCGTGAGTGATCGCATCACCTGATTGCCTCACTTCGAGGTCTGGCTGACCTCGGTCTCTCAGCCATTCAATTACAACTACACCTGGCCGATACAGGGCAACTCTCAGATCAGGGACCCGAAACATACGGAAATCAACCCGTATAAGGGTGGTGTCTTCCAGCAGGCGGTCTCTGGCCTTACGGATACCAACCAGACATGCTACGAGTTGACTGGAGGTTGCTTCTCGGTTTACGGCTTTGAGTACAAGCCTGGATTTGATGACGGCGTACGCTCTCGCCAACCCTACCTGTTTGTCGTTGCACTCATGACGTTTCATGCCAGTGGATCACTTGGATCGCGAACAATCAAACGGCTTGGACACTTCTGGGCACTGGTGTGGGTATCGACACGCAGGTCGAAATTGGTCCTCGAGCTATCCCTCAAGAACCAATGGTATGTCATGACGCTTTGCGCAGTCCCTGGCCCTTGCTGAGCGATGCATAGTACATGATTGTCAACTTGGGAATGTCCCCTCAATTCGGTCAACCGGATTTTGAACACTTGCAGTTCCCAGCCAAGATGCGGGTTGATTATATTCGTGTCTACCAACCAAAAGATCAAATCAACATTGGGTGCGATCCCACGGGATTTCCAACATCTGATTATATCAATCAGTGAGTGGCAGTTGTGGTCGTTAGCACTGCACGTCTGACAACTTTGACCCCAGGTACATTGAGGCATACACCAACCCCAACTTGACCACCTGGGTAGATGACTTCAAGCAGACCGTCCCCAAGAACAAATTCCTTGGTCAATGCTAGTTGGAAGACTGTCCACCACCATTGTTTGTAGCGATGCGTACGACACTCCTCGACCCTGCCGGTGTACCCTGCCATCCCTCTCGCGCACAGACCTTCCCCCGCCGGTTGTTGTTCTGTACCTCATGACCGATCCTCTGATTGTTCTCCGCACGCACGATTGCTTTGCCATACCCTGTTCGGTTTCTTGACTAATAACTCTTCACCCGTTGGACACGCAACTAGGCTTGCGTTTTCTATTTTTATTTTCTTACCCCATGGAACTTTCGCCGGTACATAGCATCTATCCGTCTTCTCTCCTGCACGTTCTTTATGACTCGGCCTAGCGTACTCTGGTAGCACCGTTGTACTTTATGCCATCGTTTTGGCGAAATGAAACGAACCGCCGGGGCTTCTTGCCAGCTCTTGAAGTGCTCGTCTAAAGCCACATCGACGCGGTGCAGCGACTGGTAGTGTACTAACAAGTTGATATTGGGGGTAGAACAAGACAAAGAAACAATGAATGCCAGTGAGAGAACTTTAGATGCCAGTCCCGTTGCGTGCCCCTATGTGTACATACACCACGATCCTCGACTACTACTCCCCTGCCCCCCTCCCTCGCTCTCTACGGGTGCTATGACGCAAGCGCAGACACGGGCGCGGGTGCAGGCGTCGGCGTCGGCGTAGGTGACGGCGACTGCGATGACGCGCGCTGCAGCGCCTCAAGCTTGACGAGCGTGCGCTCGAGCGTGATGATCCCGCCCGCGGTCAGCCGCGGCACCGCGGGCTCGGAGTCGGGGTCTGCCGCCGCCGCCGCGTCCGCGCCCGCAGCAGAGCCCTCGTCCGGCACGCCCTCGACGCGGCTCTTCTCGACGAGCGCGCGTGCGCCGCGCAGCACCTTCGCGAGGCGCCCGCATTTGTGGTACAACCAGTTAATCTCGGCCTCGAGCGAGCCGAGCGGGATCTCGAGCGCGCGCCGGACGAAGCCGCGCGAGAGCACGTACGCCTTTTCGTTGTAGAGCCGGCTGTTGATGATCCCCTCTTCGGTGCCGCGGAGCTTGTCGTATGCGGGCTCGCAGAACCATCTAGCGTCGTGGTTAGTGGCTGGGGGGACTGGCGGCGCGCGCGGTGGGTACTCACGGTTCCTTTACGAGGACGAGTCCTTGGATCGACACGAGGGCTTGGAGGAGCGACGAACGCGCAGGGCTCCATGACTCGTTCTTGTCTCCGGCCCAGGTGCCGAGAATCGACAGGCAGACCTTGCCTTCCTCGTACAGATTTCTAGTAAGATTGGTCAGGACTCGATGAAGCTGATGTTAGCCAGCAGTGGCGACATACGGGTTCACTGAGGGTCACACCGACGTCAGCGTTGAGGAGGATCCACACTGAAGCAGGTGCGTACCGCGTCCGTTTCCATTTGTCCAACTGAGGAAGTGTGCTACCGGTGGGCTTTGTGGGAAGTCCGAGTCCAGCATCCAGTCAATGACGAACGGTGCATCCTCGTATGGTGTGTTCTCTGGGCCAATAATGAGAGAACGGATCAAGTCGGATCTGTCTTCGTACGCTCGCACGATGATGGATTCTGGTCGAGATCGTAAGTAGACTTAACACGAGACAAGCGGAGACAAACCCACCAGGCAAACTGCTGGCCAGTGCACGATACTCTTTCTGCAATCTTGTCAGGAAATTACGGGAGGGCTGTGACGGTGATGATAGGTAGAATGCATGATCTTGCGGTGCCTCGGCGAGAATCTCGAAACGCTTCCACGGGGAATCGTCCTCGTCTTCGAGGTCTCCATTCGCCGCTGCGGCGCCGTCGGCCAGCTCTTCCTCCTTCTCGGTAGCATCCTGTGGTACGTCCGGCGAGGACGAGCGTAATGTGGATGATGGCACTTGCGAGACCGACGCTGTATCTTGCTGATCCGGAGGAACGGCCGTTGTTGTAGGGACGATGTGGTCCCACCAACTTGTGTGGACCTCGTCGACAGGGGCGTCCTCCATCGGCGCGTCATCATCGACGTCCACCATGAAGTCACCATCCTCATCGGTCTCCTCCCATTCATCGTTATCGGCGTCATTGGGCTGGGCTTGCCAATTGCCGTCTTCGTCCATGGCCCAAACCTCCGTCTCGTGATCGTGTACATGCTCGCCCTCCAACTCATCTTGTATGGAACCTTCGCCCCAGAGATCTTCTAGTTGTTCCAGGGTATCGTATAGTCGTGTGAGACGCTCTAGAGGATATTTGGCTACGGCCCCATTTGGCAGAGTGACTTCCACGCTGCCATCTAGTCCCAACTAAACGGCACGTCAGCTGGCATGTTCAGAGAGGAGGCAGAGTAGGGCGCACATCAGAGACTTCTCCAAACCAGTTCAAGGAAGTATCGTCCGCATTCGGCTTGCGGATCTTGCCTTCGACGATGTGGTCGTGCTCGCGGCGGTGAGCGATATCCATGCCGATGTCAGCCATCGTCTTGCGCCATCCGCCGTATTGGCCGTCGGGGTGGACTATGGGCGCTTCCCTGACCCAAGGCTCGACTTCGCCGATCCGAGGGACCTTCGGCGCCTCTAAGCCGTTGGTTGCGCCCTCGCGATGGATGAAAACAAAGTCCCCTCTTCGGACGCCCAGACCGTCGAATGTGGCAGGCGCGGCTGCAGACCAGTCGTTCGTCCCGTGAGGATCGAGTTCAAGCACGGAGGCAAGCTCGACCGCCCCAGTGTCGCTGAACCGGATGGTGGCGGTTCTGTCCACCGCGTTGACATTCTGCACGACTGCGACACGCTTGTCGTCTTCGCTTTTCCAGATGACATGGTCACCAGGCCTAGCAGGCCGACTCGTCAGCACTCGTGGTCGAATGAGGAACAATCAAATTCACTCACCAGCAGTCATATTCATCAGGATTCAGATAGGGGATCAGCTTCGCTGTGAGCATAGTTTCTGTTGAGCCGTCCTGCCACAGGACGTCCACCGTAGTTTGTGTCTCCCGGACTACGTATACGCGGACTTCGACGACGCCATACGGCTCTCCCTCTTTGCCATGCCGAGTAAAGGGAAGGTTGGCCGCATTCTTGAGGATGACCTTATCGCCGACGCGCATCATCCATTCCGCTCTGCTCCGTACGAGCTTCAGCTGGGCGAGCTTCTCACCCGACCAGAACCGTTCGGGGCGGGTGATACTCTGCGCAACCTCTGCTGACAACTGTACATGGTCACAAGTGGCCCCGGTGATGATCCGGTGTGGACTCACCGACTGATTGATGGCAAGCCAGGATATTGCTAGGACGCTGTGCTTCACGTCCACTACTGTATCCGTGTGACCGTTCCTGGGTGGCCTTGAGAACAGTCCGAACAGATTGCCGACGCCCGTCGGTGGAGGAATAATGTCCTGATCGGACGTAAAGAACTGTGGAGGATGACGAGAGCTCAAAGCCACTCACACTACCTTTTTCCCCAACGGTCAAACGAGAGCTGAGCTCGGGTAGTCGCACGAGCTGTCCATTAGAGACGTCTACAACTGCTTCGTCAAAGAGCTTTGACGTGGATCAGGATCATGGCGTCACCGAAGGGTCTTGACTAATCTTACCTCAACAACCTAGTTTAGAAAGATGAGCAATTCGTGAGCAGTGGATAGAGGGCGTTGCGCACCTGGCCGATCCAATTGTCAAAAGCGACGTAGTCGCCGACGTCGACGTCTGCAGGCGACTCGATATCGCTCATGCTCTTCCAGTCCGGGACGGGGACACCACTAATCGCATGCTCAAGGCGGCCCTTGACGTCGACGCTGGTAATCACGCCGGAGCGGAAATCATCTATGCTCCTCTTGCACAGATCCCCGGGTTGGAACATGCGGTCGACAAGGGTAAACTCTGATTCTGGTAGAATCTCGCGGACGCCATTGGGAAAGAAGGACACCCCGACTTCTCCCCTCTCGAGCGGCCTCATCAGTGGGTCATGCTGGTCGTGGGGTGGTGCTGCATCATCCGAATCGTGCCAACACCTCTGGGCGGTGGAGCGCATGAGCAGGCACTATGGGGACGAAAGACATTGCGTACCAAGACAATACCGTAAGAGCCAGAATTAATACGCCGTACAATATCTTCTTGGTAGAACTAGCGAATGGAGAGAATGAGCACGATTCGCTGCAGGGGAGGAGGTGTGAAGAGAACCTTTGTGGGTATCTTGGCCATTCTGTTAGGTGCCATGGCGAACGGGCGCGGATGAGAGAGCGAGAGAAAAGGAGCAAGCTAGAAAGAGAGACCTCGGTGTGTCTCAGTCCTCCGGGAAACGTGACTTGGCCCACTGACCCGACCTGGACCCCCGCCACCGGGCTGCTGATAAGATTAGATTCTAATAGATCACCAACCATCCCGCGCTCGCCTGCGAGAGCGCCGGAAGACTTGGGCTCACCAAGTTCGCATCAAGTCCCTGATGCCCTTCCTGGCGCTCCCTACAGAACTCACCCTATATATACTCGGCGATCTAGACGCCCTCTCCCTCGTCAAATGCAGAAGTGTAGCTACGTTCTACCTCTTGAGCACTGCCTAGTATCCTGATAATATGCAGGTCTGCCGCGAAGTGAAGGGTTTTATCGATGAAACAGCTGCTTTGCAGTACAAAATCGCGCTTTTCGCGTCCGGTATGGAGGACGGTCCTCCCGGTCCCTTGAGCGCTCATGAACGCCTCGAGCTGCTACGCCAGTACGAGATGTCCTGGAGGGGTGTTCAGTGGAACGAGCACACCGTCGTCCCCGTACCCGAGGGCAGTCTCTGGGAGCTCTACGGCAATGTCTGGGCCCATAGCAGGGATGAAGACGCCATCGAATTAGTGCAAATTCCGTCTCGTCTGCGCGGCATCCCCTTGCGAAGATGGACCTTGAATCTCGACTTTTCTCTCCGTGATTTTGGCATGGACCCTTCTCAGGACCTCCTCGTGGCGGTCGAACGAACAACGGGGGAGTACGTCCGGCCGTTCCGTCAGACAGTCTTCGACTGATGGAGCCCCCGTGTTTAGCGCCCCTCGGCTCTGCCGAATCCGGCTGTGCACTCTGTCGACTGGCAAAGGACACCCACTCGCTGCAAAAGCTGCGACCTTGGAATACTCCCGGGCAGCGTCGGAAAACCCGCAGGGGCTATGGTCATATTCAATTCGGATAAGCGGAAATTACGTTGGGGTTCTGTTCCTCGATCATCATGACGACGACAATGACCTCGTCGTCTGGGACTGGACAACTGGAGACATCATGATGGCGAGGCAGCCTCTACTTCGCTCTCTCAGAGGGTTGCTGACATTCCTTCCAGGAACTAACGGCAATCGCTATATCGGCATTTTCTTTCCTTGGCGAACACTTCATCCTTGGAGCGACCCTGGTAGAGCCTGATCCAGAAACGACTCGACCAGCTTTACTGGTCTACGACCTCAACCAGAAGCCCGCCCTCCACGGTGCCTATGCTTTCCGCTTCTGGTTCGGGGTCCCGAGTTCTGGCGAGAATAGTGAGATGGAATTTACGCTAGCCATGGACCCGTCGCCGGGGTGGCGCCCTAGCCTCGATTTACAAGTGCCATTCCAAACGGCAAGCAACGACCGGACAATCGCGCTGAACCTGTCCTGGCCCCGTCGATTCCGAAGCAAAACGTTCTTGATGCCGACAAACGCGCTGCTGAAATCCATCAGCGAGTCAACCGCCGTAGAGGAGGGGCGCGACATAGAGTGGGGAGCATGGGGCCAACAGTGCGTGGAGCATTTTCCGGCGCATGGCCAATGGTCGGCGTATACGTGCTTTGTATATGGGATGCGCTACGTTCTGCCGCAAGTTGCAACGTGGCGAAGCAAATCGGCTATGTTGGTTCGGGACTTCAGCCTGACAAGGTACAGGCGGACTGGCCAGGATGAACGACAGGAGAGCGAGAAGCTGTATCCACAGTTGGGGATGGGTGAACCATACCCACGTTCGACTGTCAAGTGCGTACTTCTCCCGGCGGGAATCAAGGGCGCGTCCCGGGCGCACCTGATGGTGAGCGAGGACGGAATCGTGGCACTCGAGGTGAGTGTATATGTGCGTGTAAATAGCTGCGCGACTAATGCCGTTGGGAAGCAGCATGACTGGCTGGTAGGGGGTCGGAGGTCACTCCACCTGCTTACGATTTGACGGGCTGGGGGTGTGACTGGGAAGAGGAGGGACGATCGATGGACGGGAATTGCGCGAGTGGGTTCGTCGGCGGGACCTCGCAAAGATGCATGCGGGAGATGCGCGCGGCTGAAGTGCTGTTGGGCTGTTGTATTGGAAGAAGGCGATGCGGCAAGCAGATGAAGCAATATGTCTCACAAGGAGATGTCAGAACATGTGCCAGGCGCCGAGCGGCGGTGCCCTGATAAACGGAATTGGACTGGCGATGTCCTCGCCATCGCAGACGCCGACTGCGGTGCCAGTGCGAGGTCGACAGTTGTTACCGGGCGTTGTGTAATAGAAAATAAATATGACGAGCGTCTTCCGCCTGACGCCTCTTGTCGATTAACAGTTTTATCGAACCGCCCCTCGAGTCCACCAGCTCTCATCAATCTATGACTCATTATATAACACCCTCCCCTCCTCCCTCTCCATTCCCCCCGCCGTTCTCCCATGTTTAAACCTGCGACCCACAAACTCATCGCCTCGGCTGCAAAGGCTCGCTCTGCGCAGTCCTTCAGCGCCTTCTATGCCGTCAGTGTCCGCGCTCCTGTCCCTGTTGCTTGCCGTCCTCACCCCCACACAGACAGTGAGAGGCTTTCGCCATGACCCAGAGCCCCCAGAAGACGTAGAGCATGCTGCCGAGAATGTTGGTGCAGTCTTCTTGTCCTGCGTTCTCACCCGTTGACATTGGCCCCTCCCACCCGCAGGACTTTATCCTCTCCATCCTCCGCTCAAATCCTTCTGCCAGAGATGCAAAATCTTACTTGGCTTCCTTTGGTGCTCGTCCTCGTCCCACTCCCGCTCGGACGCTGTCTCCCCCTCCCGTACTCCCTCAGCAGCAGGTGGCTCGTGATGTCCAGTTTGCTACTGCAGAAGAGCCTAAACCAAGTCCTATCATCTCCTCCATCCTTGACCCCGTGCATCAAAGGACCTCTCTCGTGAAGCTGCAAGGCCCCTTCACTGAGCGTCAATTGGAGAGCATCGCCCGTGGCATGGTCTACTTGCAAAAGCTTGGTCTCGTCAGCGTCATCATCGTCGAGCAAGACAGAGTCCCCCGCGGAGAGGAGGGCGAACGCGAAATCATCCTTGAGGAGACCACTCGCGTCGTGGAGGCGCTCGAGAAGCAAGGTGCCAAAACGCGCCCAGTCCTTGGTGCCATCGTCCGTCTCGGGCCCAAGCCTGGCGATGACTCGGCGGCGAGCAGTTCGCAAGCGCCTGCCCCGATCCCCGAGGCTCACACCTTTCCCTCTGACCTCTCTCCCATCCGTTCAGCCTTGCGCGCAGGCGAAATTCCTGTACTTTCTCCATTGGCTCTGGACTCTTTCTGCCGTTCTGTCAGGGTCGACGCCAACGACGTGATTGCCGCTTTGGCCCGGGGCATGATCGAAGCCGCAGATTTTGACCGCACCCAGCCGCCTGCTGAAACACATCCGGACATCATGGATAATGTCGACCTGACGCCCATGCGCCTCATGATCATCAATAGGGAAGGCGGCGTTCCTTCTTATGCGCGGTCGGGGCTGCCCCATCTTCTGGTTAACTTGGATTCCGAGTACCAGTACATCCACGACACGTTTCAGTCCACGTGGAAAGCCACCCACCCAACAGCCCTAGGAAATCTCGCCCTGGCGCGCACATGTCTGGCCTACATGCCCCCTTCATCCTCGGCAATCATGGTCAACCACCGGGCGCCTAGCTCACTTATCGGAAACCTCATCACCAACAAGCCTGCCGTCAGCTCGAGCCTGCCGCATGCACTTCTCCAGGGCAACCGCAGCCTTACGTTCCACACGCCAACTCTACTGCGCCGCGGGCTCAGCGTCGAGGTCATCCGCGACCATGCCAACATTGACAAGGCCAAGCTGACCCGCCTGCTGGAACAGTCCTTTGGACGCGTGCTCAACAGCGACGCATTCTTCGCGCGGCTCGAGAAGGACCTCGACTTTGCCATCGTCGCGGGCGATTACGCGGGCGCGGCCATCGTCACGCGCGAGCCGTCGGCCGACGGCTCCGCCCCGCCGATCGTGTACCTGGACAAGTTTGCGGTGCTGCCGAGCCACCAGGGCGACGGCACGGTCGACTTCCTCTGGGTCGCGCTGCACGACGAGACGTACGGGCTCGGGCTGCCCTTCTCGGTCAATCCGAACGGCGGCAAGGAGGGCCAGGGCGAGGGCCGCGACCTCGTCTGGCGCAGCCGCGCGAACAACCCGGTCAACAAATGGTACTTTGAGCGCAGCTCGGGCCACGTGCGGATGGGCGATTGGGTGCTGTTCTGGTGCGACGCGGAGAAACGGCTCAAGACGGAGGAGGGCCGTCGCGCGTCAGCCGGGCTGTCGTACGTCGAGGAGTGGGAGCGCGGGCGGCTCGCGATGTGGTCCCACGTTGTGCCGAAGATCGCCTCGAGCTGGAAGTAGGAGCGAGCAAAAGGAAACCCACAGCCGCCTGCCTGCGCGACCGGCGTTTCCACCCTTGGTGCTGCTGGAAGCACGCGAAGTCGGACACGCCGCATATTCATCAGGAACTGTAGAAGCATACTACTTATGTATTTCTGGCATCAATATGATATAGATAGACAATGATAATGGTGCGGGGTTACTACATGTAGGAGAAGGAGGGTAGCGCAGATACTAAGAATAGCGAACGTGGAGTAAACATCATGCAGCCTCCAAATCAACTGGACCGGCGTGTGCGACGCTTCGCTTTCGTGCTGCGTGTCGCCGGGACAGAGCTCTGCGCGCTCGAGTTCTCCGCGTTGTGCGTCCGGTTCTCCTTCTGCCGGCCCGACGCGAGCGTGCCGACGCGCTTCCACGGCTGGTACGGGCGCTTCTCGTGCAGCACGGACTCGAGCAGGTCCTCGATGCCGGCCTCGATGCACTCCTTGAACCCGTGCACTGTCCAGTGGTCCAGGTTCTTGATGAGCAGGAAGACCTGGATGATCTCCGCCGGGTTGTCGAGCTTCCACTCGTGCACGCGGCCCTCTTCCCCCGCGCCCTTGCCGCCCCGCGGCGCGGGGCCAGGGAAAGGCGCAGACCGCACGATCTAGGTGGCAAGAAGGCTCGATGTCAGGGTGCAGCCCGGCAGCTCGAGGCAGACAGAACGACGGCGCGCACCTGCGGCCCGGAGCCCTTGCTGGCGCACCAGTCCACGTGCGCCCTGACATTGCCGTCCGCCCAGACGAGGCCGAACACGGGCGCGCGGACGTGCAGCGAGTGGAGGTGGCGCACAGCGGCGGCCGTCGCCATACGGTTCTGGCGGTACGCGTCGGCGAGCATGCTGTGCAGCGGCTTCTTGTCCTCCCAGAAGCTCGACGCGAACTGGAAGCCGGGCACCGGCGGGAGCTGCACGCTCGGCGTGCTCTGGCACCCGAACGAGCCCTCGCCCTTGTCCGCCGCGCCGGCGAGCCGACTGCGCTTAAGCTGCTTGAAGGCCGACTCGGCGGCGAGCGAGAGGTGGCTGATGGCCCGGTCTGGGACGAAGATCGCGCAGTCCGGGATGACGCTCTTCGCGTTGACGATGCGCACGGACGCCGTGCGGACGCGCAGGCTTTGCAGGGGCTGGGGAAGGCCGATCGGCCATTTTGCCCTGGCCACGCATGCTTGTCACCCACTGTGGACGCAGAGGGCGAGGACGCCATCTCTCACCTGTATGTCGACTCGCGCACCGGTCCGCTGCGCAGCATTTCATACCTGCAGAACGAGTAAGCGGCTGCCCATTTCTCGCCTGATGGGCGAATACGTACACGTTGGAGACGAAATCGGCCTCGGACGCTCTGGCTTCGGAACGCAGGCTCCGGAGACGTTCCCAGGCGGCGAACACGACTTTCATCTCATCGAGCAACTGGCAATTATCCTTTGGAGACACGTCCGCAGAGAACAGCTCTGGACACTGTTCGTGGGCCTTCGTGATGAACGAAACGAATTCTGGCCGCGAGCAAGCCTTCATTCGTCGGAAGAATTTTGATGACTGAGGCGCGCACGAGTTACAAGGTGGTTTAGCACGGTGGCATTGCCTATGACAGGGGCAAGTTTCTCACTTTGTCGACCCATTCCGCGGGGAGGCGGCGGGAGGTCTCAAACACGCCGTCCACGTGCGGGCGAAATTCGTCGGGCAGGTCGGAGAGCACGACCTGCTCGCAACCTTGGTAGGAGCACCATGTTTCGAAGCTTTTGGGATTACGAGCAATCCTGAGACGCGTCATTGAGCTTTCGCGTGTCGCGTCAACGGAGAACACGTACTCAGATGCGGACAGTGTGCGGGATTTGACGGGGAGCTTTTTCTTGATAACTGTCGTTGAGGAGGACGACGTCGCTGAATCCAAACTTGGTCGTGTCATAATTGATGCGAGAATAATTTTGCTTCCGTGTAGATCTTGATTTCAATTGGTGTAAAGACTGTGGGCTAAAAAAGATTGGGCAGGTCAGTGAATTCGTTGCAGGTCGTGAGCAAGTGAGCAGGTATAGGTAGCGCGTTCGGTGAGTGCAGAGGTGGTTCAACTTCTGCAGGTGGGAAGTGAGGGAGAAAGGTCGTAATGTTTTCGGCGTCTAAACCGCGTCCGAGGTCAACGTCGCGTCGGGCTTTGCCACTCCATTGTTCGCGCGCCGCCGTGTCGGTCCTTTCGGTGGTCCCGGCCCAAGGGCACGCCGCGGTTCTGCGGGGGCGGGGAACATCGATGGTCTGGGGTAACAAGCATTAACATTTCAACCCATGCAGCGACCAGTATTTAATCGTGTATTGTATGGGGCAAATCCCTTCAGAATAGACCATCCATTAGTTTACGTGAGAACTCTACGCCCAACTGCACAGAGGGGTCAGCGCTCAGCACAAATTCGACGGGATTGCAGGAAGGCCACTTACGAATGTCGCCGCGTTCGCCGGGAATGCCTACAATGAACCACGGTTAGCAATGGCAAACCCTACCAAACCCGAACAAGTGACGCACCCGTGCCATCGCCGGCCCAAACCCTTTCCACAATGCCTTGACGCCATCCACCGCGATCGTCTTGCGCGCGCAGTCAACAATACCAGAATACGTCCCAGTGGGCGCAGACTGTAATCTTGACTTCAAGACCTGGCGTTGCAGAGATGACGTCAGAGGCACGAAGGACACGGGAAGTTGGACGCCCGCACATCTGGAGGAATGGCAATCGCCCACATCGCCACGCCTGCGGTGCCGCCAGCCAAGATCACTTGACCGATGTTCAGATCCGAAGAAGACGCGTTGGCAGGGGCAAGTGCCTTCTTCGTGACCTCATACGCCGCGAAGTATCTATCGAGGAGATCAGTGAGGACTTTGGCGGGCGCACGCGGGCCGCCAAGTAGACGCACGCTGCACTGCCAGGGCCGTCCCGCGCCAGCGTGGCGAACGTGCCCCGGAATATGCTGCGAATGCCGCCTTCCTTGTACAGATGTCCGATGACATCGAAGACGCCCTTGTACTGCGGGCCAGATCCACCCTGTCCTTGCACCTGAATACGATGTGAGGCGCACAACTTGTTACAGCATCCCACATGAGCGTACCTGCAAGAGGACCTTGGCGCGCTCGACCGGGGCAGTCACGAGCGTCGTCGGAACGGCAGACAAGAAGCCGGCGGTGGCGAGCTCGGTCGTCGAGAGCGTCTGGTCGGTACGGTTCGGTGTCGCCCAGCGGATGAGCCGCTTTGACGCGTCATACGCCTGCGCATGGCACCCAAGGTCACCGATACGGAGCTCCGCTACTCGGAACGGCACGCACCCAGAACGAGAGCGCAAAGATGGGCGTCACGCCCAGCAGTGGCGGGACGACCCCACGGTACAGGCCCGTCGCGCCATCGCGGGCCAGCGTTTTTCTGACGACGTCCAGACCGCCAGTGTACGCTCCCGGCGCGGCGGTTTGCAGTCTCGTCTTGGTCAAGTCGAACGGATGGCCTATGACGCGACGCGCACACAAATGGTTTTACGTCAGTTTATCGCCGATTCGTACCGCAGTGCGTCAGGTCGACGCACCGACCAAGACAGCGCAGACACCGCCGAAACCACCTGCCACGAACGACTTGACGTTCTCTGCGGCGGCGGACGATGGGGCCTTCGTCACGGCCGTCTGCTCGGAAGGTTCTGCACTCTAGATTGGGGCCGACTCAGAGAGCGCGGATGGCAGGGAAAATGCGGGGGGACCCACCATGATTTCCTAGCTAGCAAGTGTGGTGCGGCGAACCGTATGGGGGAAAGAGAAAAGCAGAGAGGGCGCTGTGTTGAGGCATCGGGCCGGGGGCGCGTCATAATATGTGCAGTAACAAGCGCGTGATAGCAGCCCGATCTAACACCACGGCCCACCTAAAGTCCGGAACCGGAGGTGTCGCTCTGATCATCTTTTCAACTCGGCCTAATAGTCGACCGGCTTCCTAAATTCTCTCCTTCGACGCCTCGCCTCGCTTTGGCTTCCCCACAGAGCATAATAACTTGGATATAACATACACTGGTGGATATATACTATGCAAAGTCTATACAATTACGATTCATCATCGTCCTCCCGGCTGAATCCACCGACAGGCTCGTATGTCGCTTCGCTCCTGTCTAACCGCCACACCTTCCGTACCCCCAGGAAAAATAGTCCAATCGCTAACACGCCAAGGATCGCGACAGCCACTGGTACGCCATACTCGATCCACCACGGCGCTGCATAGGGGACCAGTAGCCGGTCGATCTGGATGACACCTCCCATGCCGCCGCCTGTCGTGGCGCGTCCCCAGGACGCCACCTTGGCCCAGTCGCCTTTGCCTCCGGTGCCACGCGCATTCTTTATCCCAACTACAATCTCCCCGCCTTCCCCCTCGCGGAACACGATATCGCGATAATTGGATTGAGGCGAGATGAGCGTCGTGTACGTGTCGGAGTCACGGAAGCGCAGTGGGCGATTGTTATTCGGTGCGCCTGACACGTCTGAGGACTTCGGAGTGCCGACAAGGTGCTGACCCACGATGAGTTGCATCGTCTCTTTGTCTGCGTACAGTAGAGTCATATTGATCTTCTTGAACGCGTCGTCCGAAGGGCAGAGCAAGGTCCACCCAGTGCCTGAGACACCATCCTGCGCCCATTGTGAATCTGCGGGCGGGGCTGTCCCGTTGAGTATCCACTCCATGCCGGCCTTGATGATCAGGTTCGTCATCGTGGTAGCCTTCGCGGCCTTGGCCAGCTTCCCGACCGTAAGTTGGACCGAGCGCGGGATCAGAAGATCTGAGAGTTCGTGTACAGCACCCGTCTCCGACAAAAGGTTCAAGGGAGCCAGTCCTGCGTTCAGGCCTGCCCATCCTCCGCTAGGAGTCAGGGTGATGGAGCCGTTTTTGGCATGCTCTACATGAAGATCCGATCCTTCTAATGTCGGGTATGTCCGAGCTGACGAATTCTGCAAATCTCGAGCATACACAACGTCGTCAATAACGTGGTGCAAGATGACGCTTTCGAGATCTATCTTGGCCGAGGGCGACAGAAGATGGGCGCTAACGAGGAGACCCAGGCGCTTGAATGCGTCATTGTGTGGGACGAGGAGTGTTGTGCGAGGGCTGGTCTTGATGGTATCCGCGAGATCAGCCGAAAAGATTGCTGCCAAGAAGCTAGAGAACTCGAGAGTGGGGAGAGCGACCTGGAGTGAGTCACCTGGAGGGACTAGAGGCCTGGAGATGAAATAAATGACAGTGTTGTTAACCTCGACTAGTGGCTAGTCAGAAATGTGGCAGAACTGGGATGAGGTGGGACTCACTGGGCTCCCCTATGGTCGAGGCGCCACCAAAGCTGATAGATGGCGAAACCTCCGCCAAGCTCTTGCTGCGTGAGCTAACGGAAGCTTCCAACACCTGCGGTCTTCCATTCAAGCCGGGCTCTTCGAGTTCTGTCTCAATAAGTAGACCGTCTTTCAAAGACTTCTGTGTCCATCGGCCAGGTAGGAAATGGTACTTCAGCATCCTCTTCAGTTCATCGCTACCCTTCTCCGGTAGTTGTTCGTCCCCAAATGCAGAGATTACATCGTCTTGCGGAGCCAAAATTGTGTATTCGGCGTCGGTATCATTGATGAGATGAGTGAGTTCGACGGAGTGAATCATAGATATGAAGCTCGTGCAGTTCAACGTCAGGAGGTACTTCTCTGGCGTGAGCTGCAGTGCGCCTTCAGGAATGAGGAGAGACGAGACTGTGTGCATGACACCATTGGACGCATATACATCGGGCTCCACAAGCTCGGCGCTCGAGATTAGGACCTTGTCCGGCGCAGTGACGACATCTAGCTGCTGCCCGTTGATTGTAGTCACTACAGTCAGGTCAGAACGGTTGGAGCAGACGGCTGGGGGGAGGTACTTGCAGTTGATGGCGGGATTGAACGATTCGGACCAGTTGACGCCATTCTGTGCAACGGCATGCATTTCAAAGATGCGCAGCAGGTCGTTCGCGGCGAACTCGCTCTCAAGATAGAGCTTCTCGATCGGGTGGAGATCATTCCAAGCTGAATCCACAGGAACAAACAGGGTCAGCTCTGCCGTCTTGTTGAGGCGTTCGAGAACCTCTGGGGTCAGAATCCTGTGAAAGTAGGCCGTAGAAGGATGTGTGGAGACAACGTCCGCTATACGGGGTCAAACACGTGCATGAGATATGGCTGCGTGCTACACACCTAGGCTTGGAGGCACAGTCAAGACAGTGTCAATGCCGACAAGAAGGCCGTTGGCAGCTTCAACGGCCTTTTTAATGACCTTGGCACCGCCCTTTCCAAACGCGTCCACGCCGACGCGGACGTGACCGCTTCGATGGCTGACCCGAAGCCGCTGCGATTCACCTCCAAGAGAGCCACCAGGAATTGGGAGCCATGGAGGAGACGGAGGAGGGTCCTCGGACGGTGGCTCGGCATGGTCGCGAGGAAAGTGAAGGGTCTTTGTCACGAGGATATTATGATCCTCTGGTTCAGGGAGGACAATAGAATAGTTAAGAAGATGATAGAATAGTTCCTGGCGAAGCTGTTCGTGTACATTGTCGCCTGTGAGAGAGAGGAAGCGAGAGAGAGAGGAATGACGGTGGATCGCATCGTTGGTTGGAGCGAAGAACGTGCTGCCATTGAGTCTGTTCAGGGTGGGGATGAGTTTAGCACGTTGGAGAAGGACGAGGAGGGTGGTGTAGTCCTCGTCATCTGAGAGTTTGTCGACAAGCGTTGAGGAGAACGCGCCTGTGGGGGGAGGGCGGAAGTGGGACTGGGCGGGAGAGACAGCGAGAGAGAAGGGAAGGACGGCAAGAAGGGAGAGGGGGATGAGGGAGAGGAACATGTGTGGATGACTGCGGACTGAGGAAGCCGCGCGGGGAGGAGTGTGTGGGCGTACTTAAGCAAACAGGACCGGTGGGGACATGACGCGTGTATATGCGGGTGTATACGTGAGCGCGCTTCAAGCCGTGTCATCGCGTGCCCCTGAGCCCCGCCGGCTGCTTGGTCTCGCTCACCCAGGCTCACCGAGCCTCACACACATGCTCGACCTCCTCCGCCCTTTCGTCGGCTCACCATCCGACGCCCTCCACTTCTTTCCTCTTCCCACAGAATCTCTCCTCGTCAGTCGCTTTCCACGCACCCTCGGCCCCGTCTCATCTATCTTCCCAGCTTTATCCATCCGCCGACTCCGTCGTCATCCTCGACGCTACCTCTCTCCACCTTGTTCGTGCATTAGCGTTCGCTCAAGTCTTCCCCGGTCGCGATCATGCTAGCACTCGCATCACATCCCTTGCTGTCGATTCCGCTCTGAAACTTGTAGGCATCTCCTTTCACCTCAGGCTCGGTAAACCATCCGCTAACACGCGCGCCCCGCTCGCAGGTGGTGGCGGCTTCCGGCCCGCGTCTCGCCGTTTGGAGTCTCTCCGGAGTGAATGCTCGCACCTGGCTCGTCCATTCGTCTCTCCTTCATCCTAATGGCGAGCAAATTACCGCGCTCGACTGCAGATCTGGTGCCCAAGTCTCGCCGTATCGTGCTTCCGCCGGCTAATCCCTGCTAGGTCTGCTGGCCATCGCGACAAAGTCGACGGTATCGGTGTACACCCTGGTTATGGAGAACGATCTTCCGAGCTGGTCCTCCAAATGGACCTGCAGGTGCGCATGCATGTGCTATCTCTCCAAAAACTCTCGCATATCCTTGGCAGAGTACGGGAGTCGTCATCCGTACACTTCTCCCCCTCCTTGATGTACATAGCAACTGTCTCTGAGGTATGCGCTTACGTTCAGCTTGTCGCATTCTCATTCAGCCACCAATGCATAGCAAGCCAAGAAAGTCGGGGTTATCCTTACGACGTCCGGCCGGCTGATACAGGCGATTCCCCACCCTCGACCTGTTACAAATATCATGTGGCGATCTGCACAAGCTTCTAGTAGGCGGGTAACTGTCGACGCTCAGACACGATTCGTACTGACCCTTTCGTCAGAGATGATCTAATTCTATACACCGTCACCTCTGATGCCACACTCCGCATCTTCATCCCCGTGTTAGACTCGCCACAACACCTACAACTGCATGCGAACATAGATCTCTACTCGTCAATACCTCTGCGACCGTCTCAAAAAGGGACGCAAGATCTTGTTGCTAGTGTTTTTCCTCTGGATCGAGAAACCTTTGGAAGTGTGCTCGCGGTCATCATCGCGAACTCAACTGACGCAGATGACGTGAAAGTCCGAAGAATCAAAGATATCAAAGACGGCGGGTGGGATATGTTCATGCAGGTCCTTCCTGATGGCACTTTGACTGTTCGAGCTGTTGCAGCAAGTACCTTATCTGCGGTTCCACTTCACCAGCCTCATCCTTTCTCAGAACGTCGATCACAGGCCTCCGAGTCTTCTCAAGCAGTTCACGCTTCTCCAGAACGTCCCCATCGCCGTTCCTCACGCACCTACTCATGTCTACGCCGTACCTGGTTCCACAAAGAGCACCTTGACACTCGTTTCAACCACCCCGCTCTCTGTGCACGCGCTTGAGCCTTTGAGTTTCTTTGATTCTCAGCCTAACGGCCTCGTCTTGCGGAGTCGTGTTCTGGATTACCCTTTTCTTGATCAATCACATATCAGGCGGTTCGTGCGCACACCTGATGGCGCAGGGCTAGCCGTCGTGCGTGAAACAGGTGGAGAGGCGTGGATACTACGCGATTTCGGCACAGGGCTCCAGCGTGCAGGCCAGTGGTCAACAGCGGATCATGTTGTCGTGCTGAACGGGGGTCAGTATCACATGAAATAGAGCGCCCCGCGTACGCTTACGTCTTTACAGGCCTGTCCTTTGCAACGTTTTCCAACGCGACCAATATTCTCACATTGCACTCGAGCCCCGAGGTCACATTATCTCTTTCTTCTGCATCATCACTCTTTTCCCTCCCGCCGCGTAAAGTTGGGTTATATGAATGCATATATGCCATCACGGAAGACCCAACACCTGTGATATGTCACATCCATGCCATCAGCGGGTCATCTCCTTCACTTTCTCTGGTATCTCAGACAACACTACCTCTGTCATCCCCCGCAGTATTCATCATCCCCGTCGACCCCATGGGATGGACTTCGAGCCGTGATGTCGAGCATGATGTCCTCCTCAGTGTCAGCGAGGAGGGTGAGCTGGCCTTCTGGGTTCCTGACGAGAATGGGAAAGGCTGGCGGCGCACCGGAAGGGTGCGTACTGGCAAGACAAACATTAGCATGGCACGATGCAGTTCCGCGAAGAAAACTGTCCTCAGTACGTGTTCTTCCTGTACGAATACCACGTGAAGTTTCATATACTCTCGCAGTCGTCCCACAGGCTGACGGGGAAGAGCTCACAATCTGGGACTCTCAAGAGTCTGAGTTCTCTTCGGGATTGGAGTACACAGCGACTTTGAGCTCAGCTGACCGAGTGAATGACCTTGACTGGAGCTCAACCCCGGACAATCAGTCTATTCTTGCTGTTGGCTTCGCGTACCGTGTTGAGATTCTTTGCCAGCAACGGATGACATACTTCGATGAAGGCCCAGGTTGGGGGATCATCAAGGTCATCGACATTGGAAGGTTGGTCTAGGGTCCTACGCAATCTTGGGCGCTTATTGAGCTACACATGTTTGTTCTAGTCTACTTCCGCATCCGATCAGCGACTCCATTTGGCTGGCTTACGGGTCCTTGCTCGTCGGTTCAGGTCATCACATGTGCTTGTATGGTCCGTCTCGCGAACCCGAGAATGGGAGAATTGAGGAAGGCCTTTTCGAGCATGTCGCGAGGCTCAACGGGCCTCTCCCAGACTACCATCCACAAATGCTACTACAGTGCCTATTATGGGGTCAGTGTTCCTGATCTTATAGAGCCTGTACTGCGGCACTCGCTAACAGCATGTAGATAAGTTCGAGTTGGTCAAGGAGATACTCGTCAATTTGTCGCGCGATATGGAAAGGATGCACCAGCTTCAGAGCGATACGTTCGCGTCCACCTCTGTTCCTGTCGACCATTACCTGAGGAAGAACCGGATGACGGGCCCTGTAGGTTCCCATACCTAAAATCCCAGCTCCGCTCATTAATCCCGCAGGCTGCAAATGCTCACAGAAGACAGTACTCTTCGTTATTCGTAGGTCCAAATGAGAGTGATGAGTGGGTTTTCAATCGCAGTTTGCGGCATGTGTGCTAATCCGGAACAGGCCAGATGACGAGGGCTTCTCTCGAGCGCTGGTCGAGCGCTTAATAAGTCACTTGGAGGCGGATCCTTTGCCTCACTTAACACCAAATGAGCATGCAATTCTCTTGGTGCTAATTCAAGCCATGCTTGAGGTTCGTATGAAATTTATAGCACCTCCATATTCTGATTTATCAATCCCTCAGGCTGACGACTCTCGGCGGGCTCTCGATGCCAATGGCTTCAGATACCTCATCTCAATGCGCTCATTCTACATCTTAAACGAACGAGCTTCTGCGCCAAGCAGTCCAGAGTCCAAAGGTGCCGTCATCCGCCAAACGGGATGGCGTGCGAGGTTGCGATATCGGGACATCATATGGGCGTTCCACAGCGAGACTCAGGGACTGTTGCTATCAGCCTCAGTAGCAGCGTGCCAAGGCAGGATGACTTGGAGTGATGCTCGTGCTCTGGGCGTGTTCATTTGGCTCAACTCCACTGAATCCATGGTGCGCACGAACTGTCCCTTCACAAGCGATTCTAATCCGATACTGCGCAGAGGTCACACATGGAGGCCATTGCGCGAACTGAGTACATGGCTGGAGATGCTCGTGATCCAGTAGCCTGTTCTTTGTTCTACTTCGCCTTAGGAAAGCACAAGCTGGTCCACGGACTCTGGCGACAGGCCGCATGGCACAAGGAACAACAGCCCATGCTAAAGTTCATGTCGAACGATTTTACTCAACCACGATGGCGAACTGCCGCACTCAAAAACGCCTACGCCTTGCTCAGCAAGCGCCGATTCGGTAAGCACTACCAGTCAGCTCTTGTGATCTCAGCTGATGTAGCGACCGCAGAGTACGCGGCTGCGTTTTTCCTCTTAGGAGACAGCCTCAAGGACGCCGTCAATGTCTGCCTTCGGAATTTGGAGGACTTTCAATTGGCCGTTGCGCTGGCGCGCGTCGTAGAGGGAGGAGACGACGGGCCCGTCCTGCGCGAAATCATCAACGGGACTGTCATCCCTTTGGCATTCAGAGAGGGAAATCGCTGGCTGGGAAGCTGGGCGTTCTGGTTGCTACACCGCCGCGATCTCGCAGTGCGGATCCTTGTGGTACGCGGACTTCTCGATTTGCTGAAGGGTTGCGCTCATAGACGACGCCAGACGCCCCTGCAAGATATCGCCGGCGCTCTGGACGTCCAGATTACCGAGTTCGGAAACCCGCACTACGATGATCCCAGCCTGGCTCTCCTGTTCTCACAGCTTAAATCCAAGACGCTCCAGGCCGCAAAAGGGACCAGTGAGATCTCGGGTCGCACAGAGTTCAACTTCGTTCTGCAAATAGCGCGCGTTTTCACGAGGATGGGTGAGTGGCGCTGCGGCTGTTCCACTTCGTTCCATTCATTCGTCGGGTTCCCTCTCTTTTCAGGATGTCATGTTCTCGCGCTGGACCTCGTCAGGTCGTGGTCATTCGATCGGCCCTCCACAGTGATGCACGACCCCATACAACCCACCGTGCCTTCGAGCCCCATAACGGCGCGCAGAATGCTCGGGCTCGAGCCGGCGCTGCGCCGTCACTCCTCAATTATGATCGACATGGACCTGTCGACGGCACCGCCGACACGCCGCGCGTCGCCCGAGCCAGGGCTGCCTGGCGGGGACCCGACGCCGCTTATCAAGGAGACGATCAAAGAGGAGGGCGATCTGTTCGCGCGCAAAGCGGGTTTGGGCAGCCTTCTTAAGACCGCCAAGCAAGATGTACATGTACCCGAGTTCGACATGAGTTCATTCTTCTGAGTATTCCCGGATCAATCGGCCACGGGGCAATCATCTTCGCTCATACGTGCAACCGATTATTAAAGGCGGACAAAAGTAAGGGACGTCGTGATAACTGTGCGATTCGAAGGGCAAATGGTACAAATTCTGTGTGTTGCAGCTAAATCCTGATAAACGAGCGGGACATGGGCGAGGCGAGATGGGAATGGGACTGGGCAGAAGGGCCGGTGGTGGTGTGATTGGCACGAAGACTGCCCCCAGTAGCGAGCGAGTACGTCACTGCTCAACCTCAACCTCACGCTTCTTCAGAACGAGGTCCTTGCCTATGACCCTCTTCCAGACATCCTGGACGTCCTCGACGACCGTCTCGAAGTGGCTCGTTGCGTCGTACGAACGGGTGATGAAAATGCCGTCTGCCTTGCCATCCGCAGTGGGAGTGTAGAGAGGAGTGACCGAGACAAACCTGACGAGACGCGTCAGCTATAGAACCTGGACATGAGTGATGTGCCTGTACTTGTCGTAAATAGGACCGAGGAGCTGGAGACCGGGCGCGATCTCCTGCTCGGGGCGGTCTGTCTCAACAATCGTACTGACGATGGCGACATAGACATCCTTCGCGCAGACGTTGTGTGTCGATGAGACCATGGCAATATAGATATCTGAGATGATAGGATGTTAGATGAGAGTATACTTTTTCAAAACCATAATTGTTACCGTTCCGCCTGTTGACCTGGTTCTGCGGGATGATGATCTGGACACTGTCCGAATCCTCGGTGCCTGGGATGGGGTGCTTGAGAATGCAGATCGCACGGACGACCTTGCCTTCCTCCACAACGCGGAGCTTGCCGCCCTCCTTGCCAGCGCCGAAGTAGCTCGGGTCACCGATGACGTGCTTGGCCTTGACGGTCTCGCTGCCGCTGCGCACGCCGACAAACTTGCCATCCGCGTCGGTGACAATCTCGTCAATCTGCTTGTCGAGCATGTAGGTGCCACCATAGATAGCAGAGAGACGCGCAAACGACTGCGGGAGCTCGCCGAGACCGTAGAGTGGATAGATATAGGGTGACTTTCCGTAGCGCGCCATGGAGGAAGTGTAGAGCACAATGCGCTCGTAGGCTGGGCGCGCGGGCTTATCGATGTAGCTGAGGCGGATGTCAGGATCCGAAACAGGTTGTGATGAGGTATACTCACTCGTCGTCCAAGTATAGAGCCATAGCGTGGCCAATGAAGTCTTGAGTACCAGGCTCCAAGCCGAATTTCTCGTAAACACTCTTCATCGTGTCCTTGTCGAGGTTGATGCCTATACGTCATCGTTACGGCTGATCAGCGCCGCTGATAACAAGACAGGAGGTCAGACCTTGGTGGGTTGCAGGATCCTCATCCTTCCAGCCCTGCAAGAACTCGAAGAATTTCTTTGCGCGACGCTTCTCGAATAGACCCATCAACGGGCTGCGAACAGCCTCCATCTCAGTGCTGGGGACTTTGGAGATCTTGCCGTCACGGTAGACGAAGCTGCCGGCGATCTGCTTGAACTCGAGGTAGCGGGTGACATCAGTGTGCACGAGAATTTTCGTGAGCTCGCCGGATGCGATGATGAACTTTGGCACAAGGTCCACAGCGTAATCCCTGTCGCGACCGAGCTCTGCGGGGGGAGACTGATCTTGGCGGAACTTCCTGTAGAGCTGTGAAGCGGGCTTGGATCAGAGACCGTGCATGGGCATTGAAGGTTGGCTCGGACCTGAGTGAGGTTAAGACTTGCGCTGTCGCCACCGTAGTAGTCGTTCCTGTCTATATGAAGGACCTTCTTGCCCTCCACCGACAGTAACCCGGACAAGATACATTCGGTCAAGCCGGTGCCAAGAACAACGACCTAGGCTGATTGAGCTAGAGATAGAACGGTAGACCATAGACCATACGTCGTATTCTTCATCCATGGTAGTGGGTTGGTCGTGGTGGTCGTGGTCAAGGTCGATGGTAACAATCGATTTGCACGTGCCGGGGCGGCGGGCAGCAATTTAAGCTCTCGCGCATCCAACCCACTGCTACCCGATTACTTGCGGAAACACGCCCTCTCCACGTCCTCAGATCGCCTTACACCGCAAGAGTAATACACACACACAACACGCCCAATCATCCGCTAAGTCTCTATCGCATCCGAACTCGTTTTTCGCTACCGTCATGCGCGGACACCCGACGTTTGCGTCCGCCGCCAGCCCAAGACGGCCTTCCGCGTTGCGTCTCCAACTCGAGCGCCCTCCGTTCGCGTCTTCTGTAACGTTCGGCCATTCTTAAAAGCTCTGATCGTGGGGTCAACTCTCTGAACAACATGAATTTCACGCCGATACGTACTTGGCTCGATATGGCGGTACTTTTCAGTGTAGGCCCTGTCAGTGCGACCGGGGTGCTGTGCGGCATTGTGTTCTATCTGAGAAAATTGTACGTAGCAGCGTAAAACTGCGCACCTCTTCATGATAAGGATACCATCTTTGCTTATGCGACATAGTGGCCCACTGCTCTGCGTCGTGCTTTGCGATATGTCTGGCCATTTCCTTTATCTCGTTGCTTCGAAAGGAGCTGCCAGCCACTCCTGCGATCGTTCCGTCTTCCTCCTCACCGGAGTCGGTCGAGGTTGTATCATCGGGATCATCGTCCTCCTCGTCCACTTCCTCTTCTTCGCTGACACCGTCGCCAAGGCGCTCATCTCGTTCCTCAGAATCCATCTCGCCTTGTGCAGCCTTCATCAGCCTGTCGGCCAGCGGATCTCGACACCAGTACCTGCGCCAAGACATCGCTGAGTGGTGAGGAACCTAAGAGTCCTCAGTCAGGTTCTGCTGAGATTATGTTTATGATATAGCTATCGACGTGCCTTCTCCCCGAGCATTTCAATGAGCTCGCTCTTCGTGAGCGAGGGGTCGATGTGCAATTGCCAAGAGATGAATTTTGCAAAGTACTTTTTATCGTCGACAGTGAAGAGATGCCCTCTGGGTGATTTGACGACCTTTGTGGGAGGTGTTGGTTCTTTTTCGGGGGGCGGGGGGAGAGGGAGGTCCACGCGCCGGGACGATGCACGATTCTTCGATGTCCTCGCTGTGCGGGGGCTCCTGCTAGTGGAGGCAACGCGATTCTCAGAGGGGCCAGGATCAAACCGAGTAGACGGCTGGCTCGTGCTGGCTGGTCGCTCGTTCTTTGTCTTGACCGTCTCTGGTGTGGATGACGGGCCAGGTACGTCAAATCTCACTGGCTTCTTGGCGGTCTTCGGCTGCGACTGTAACTGATCGACCATCTCGTCTATGCGTGACTTATTTTCAAGGTAGTAGTCCTTCCAAAGGTTGGCAGCGTGGTTGTTGACCTACTTCCGTGCTTCAGGAATTACACCAGCAGTGTAAGGAGGGAAACGCACACCGTGTAATGTCTCAATGGCTACTTTATGATTGAGACCCTGACTCAGGCCGAAGAAGATGGCCATCACCAGGAGCTGCTCGTCGTTGGCAGATTGCCCGACCGGTACAATCACTCTGAGAGCATCAGAGAGCAGCTGCGTAGGTAGTACGGAGGTGCCGGAAGGCGGCTGCGACATCTGTTGCTGGATGGGTACTAGTGCGTTGAAGCTCGCTTGTGGTATGGCGTTCTGGTCGGGAGCCTGTAGATGGTGCTGTAGTGAGGCAATCTGAGGGAGAAGAGCAGATGGGGGCGCTGTCGCCGATTGAGTGCTCTGCACTTGTTGCAAGAGCGCATTTATGCTATGAAAAATGTTAGTATTGGACTGCATCGCAGGAGGGACGCGCCGTCAGGGTCGTTCACGGCCAGAGCGACTCGAATATCGCTGCGTGCGACGCCATGAGGACCCGGGCCGCACGGTCCGTTCCCCGCATACACGATGTATTAATACTTCTCATCCCACCTCTCACTCTTGCTCCGTCCGGCTCATGTTCTCTTCCCGCCTGTCCGCGCGCGCTTTACGCGCCCGTGCCTACGCTACCGCCTCCGCCCAGCCTCCCCTGCGTGGCTTGAATGCTGTGGCGCGTGAGAAAGCCGAGCAACTTTCCAAAGACTGGAAAGGCACGAGTGCTTCCGGGGAGAACACGTCGAATTTCATCGGAGGAGAGTTTGTCCAGAGCAAAGCAACTCAGTGGATCGATGTAGTTGACCCAGTGCGTTGCGGGTATTATTGTTGTGTTTCTTTGTTTTTCCCTGACGTCGTGGCAGTCTACACAAACACTTCTCACTCGTGTCCCCGAAACAAGCAGCACCGAGTTTGAGCAGGCCGTCGATGCGGCCTCCGAGGCATTCAAGACATGGAGTAAGACGACAGCTCTGACAAGGCAGAGGTTCATCCTTGAGTCCGTTCTTCCGTACACCATACGACAGCAGACCTCGCTCACCATCATCCCCCTAAGGTTCCAACGACTCATCCGAGAGAATGCAGATGCCCTGGCTGCAAGCATTGTCCTTGAACAAGGCAAGACCCTCCCAGGTCAGTTCAATTTCTCGACGGCCTGTGTGGTCACCTAAGTCTCTCAGATGCACATGGCGACATCCTGCGTGGGCTTCAGGTAGTGGAACACGCCGCAAGCGCACCCTCGCTGCTCTTGGGTGAGAAAATCGAAGGTCAGTCACTTGTACGCCCCCATGACCCCAAAATTCACTTTCACAAAGTGAGCAAGGATATGGACACGGAAGTTCGCAAGCTTCCTCTCGGTGTCACATCCGCGTATGTCTCAAGTCTGATGTCGCGCTCCTGCTTCAACTGACGTGTGCTACCCCAGTATCGCTCCGTTCAACTTCCCCGCGTGCGTTCTGTCGCCAATGCAGTGCTTTGCGTGCTTACGGCGAATTGTACTAGCATGATCCCATTATGGTCAATCCCTATGGCCACAGTCACAGGCAATACGCTTATCCTGAAGCCTTCCGAGCGTGACCCCGGTGCGGCGATGATTATCGCTGAACTGTGCCAACGAGCAGGACTTCCCCCGGGCGTGATCAATGTTGTCCACGGGACTGTTCCGACTGTGAATGCCATTTGTGATCACCCGGCAATCAGGGCGATTAGTTTTGTGGGAGGGGATCGCGCCGGGAGGCATATCTATGAGCGGTCCGTCCGCGTTATTTTGTTGCATAACTGAGTCGCTGAGTCAAGGCTACAGTGGAACGAAGCACGGCAAACGTGTCCAATCTAACATGGGCGCTAAGAACCACGCCATACTAATGCCGGACGGTACGACCAGATGTTTCATTGTGCTCTCTCGGACTCAATGATGTGGCTAGCTAACAAGAACCTTGCATTGAACTCAATCGTTGGGGCTGCTTTTGGCGGTAAGCCTTTATTCGCCACGTCCTCTCACATCACATCAACACTAACACGTCATTCAGCTGCTGGGCAGCGTTGCATGGCTATTTCGGTAGCAGTATTGGTTGGCGAGGCGCAAGCATGGCTGCCGGATCTCGTGAAACTTGCCGAGAATCTGAAGGTCAGCGGTGGTTTCGAGAAGGATGCTGACCTGTAAGCCCATGCAAACCACGCAGATTTCAACGCTAATTCCCCTTACTTAGTGGCCCTGTCATTTCCCCAGCTGCGAAAAGGCGCATTCTTGGACTGATCGGCTCTGCCGAGCAAGAAGGCGGGAAGATCCACCTTGATGGGCGCCATGTCAAGGTTGTTGGTTATGAACATGGCAACTTCGTAGGGCCAACTATCATTGAAGCGGATACATCAATGAAGTGCTATGAGTAAGCCTTTCTCTGCGCCTCGCCGCGCGCCCGCGCTGACTTCGTTCCAGTGAAGAGATTTTCGGACCAGTCCTAATTGTGTTGAAGGCGGACACCCTCGATGAAGGCATCGAAATCATCAACCAGAACCGATATGGCAATGGCACAGCCATCTTTACCCAGTCAGGTGCTACAGCCCGCAAGTTTGAGCGCGACGTGAATGTCGGTCAGATTGGCATCAACGTTCCTATACCGGTACCTCTTCCTATGTTCTCTTGGAGCGGAAACAAGGTAATATGACCTCTATTGTTGTTTGCGCCCTCATTCAACGGTCTGTGCAGGCAAGCGCGTTGGGCGATCTCGGGTTCTATGGAAAGAGGTAATGCTAGGTTGGGACAACGCTTCAGTGCTTCACTCACCATACCATTTTCCAGTGCAATCGAGTTCTACACCCAGAAGAAGGTAATCAAAGTTTAACCCCCATATCTTTCGCTGCATGTTGACCTTGTGTCTATTTTTCAGACAACAACGAGCCTCTGGAAGGCGGAGGATGCGCTTACTAGCCGGGCATCTGTCAACATGCCCACTCATCACTAGGGATACGTAGCAAGCACGCTTGGGAATGTGTGCACAATACAATTGCATGGACGACTCTATCCTACTTCTTGAATCTCTGCGGATATTATCATACTCTCTGCATTGCAACTCCAGCAGTGTCATACATCCTACAACGACGAAGTGCATTTCATAATGAGGCAGAGGGTGTCTTGGCTAATGCATCCAAAAACGCGTTGGACAGTTTCACGCATTGGTCATAAGTAGCCTCAAATCCTTTCTACACCAAGCTTTGAGGTCAGGTCGTGGTGCGTAGACATGAGGGGACTCACGATGCCACCGTAGTAAGGGTCAGCGATCGGCTTGTTGTCAAGGTATGAACCCCATAGCTTGACCTCAGCAGTAGCATCTTGGGGTTTGATGCGAAGCAGGTTGCTGAGATTTGAAGCGTCGGAGGCAAGGATGTGGGTGAAATTGTAGAAGTCTTCCTGGCTCACTTGACGCGCTTCACACGAGATGGGGACTCCGTACTGGCTTCAACAATGAGGACAGTGGGTTACAATATGAGACGTTGGGAATCTGTACCTTCTTGCAAGTGGCCGTAGTCCTACACACCGCAGTTGGTTAGATGGCCAGCAGAGAGGAGAGAACTTGGCAGGCGCACCGCTCATCAGGCTCTTCACCGACGTGGTATCCTGCCGTGCCTGCGCTATCGACGGAGAGGTCGACCTTGCGCTCGCTTGCGACGTGCCTGAGCACAGCTTCTCCCATAGGAGAACGGCAGATGTTACCTAGACATACGATGAGGACGTTGGGGGCCATCGGGGTGGGCGGAGCTTTTCAAGTGCTGCGATTAGATAGCCAAGGAACTTGAGGCTTCCAAGTCCGTACATATCGCGATCGGCGCTTCCCCAGATCACACCCCCTTCGCAGGTGCCGACCACCATGGGGCCCCCTATCCAAATATTCCTAACGACCATTGGGTCACAGGCGGCCCTGAGGCAGCGCCAAGGTCTGAGGAACACCGTATGATACCCTCCGAGGCCCGAGTACTGATCACTGGCAGCGCAGAATACATACTGCGCATACTACAGACCAAGAACATCACGTTCAGTTCCTACGACTTGGCCTCCGATGAGGATGCAAAACGGCTCTGGAGGAGAAAGGCCCCCGTAGGCGAGCGCAACCCCATCGGATACGTTGACCTCTGATGCGAACCTGGCATGGCAGACAAGCAGCAGCTGCCCGGCATACTGGTCGGCGGGACATGCCCTGGAGTAGGCCACTGAATCTCCTGGCACCCTCTACCATGCTGACAATATGCAGTCTTTCACGGACTTGTGAGTCCACTCCCTCCCTCAGGAGTCGAACTACATCGCAGCCTATGTCTCAGCGAAGAAGCGGTGGAATACGGCGAACTTGAGACGTTCCTCCGTCTGAACGAGAAATGGGACGAATCCATCGAGAACACCTACCCTACACTCCCAGTGAAGCCCATCGGCGTCCCAGGCGCGTCTTCACCCTCACAGATGGCCAAGCCAGCACACAAGGCGCTCTTCAATGTCAGCCCCGCTGGGTCGCCGCTGCGCGGAGGCGCAGCCCAATCCGTTGACAAGAGCGCTCTGCGAAAGCGCAACGACTCCGAGTTCGACGTGAGCGAGGAGCTTACTGGATACGGCTTGCAAGGTGTGAAGGTGACGCAAGACGATCTCCTCGCGTTAATCGAGGAGCTTGGGCTCGGAGGTGACGAAGCAGACGACCTCGTGAAGGGCTTGAGTGACTTTACAGACAAGGGCAGTAAGAAGAATGCTGTCAAAGAGCAGGCGGCGGAACCTGCCAAGCTGTCTGAGGTGGAAGATGAAGCCACTGCGCACGCGGAGTCGTCGCACGAGGGCGCGGGGGAAGTAGATGGCGGCGGAGAGAAGGTAGAGGTCAAAGTTACGGAAGCAAGTGCGTGACGGCGGTGACCTTCTCTCTAGTAGCTCGATACCATTGCATCGTACCCTCATCAGATCTCTGGTAACCCTCACAACTTTGCGACGCTAGGCATATGCGCTAGCCATCCCCCCTCTAAAGCGATCGTGGCCCCGTTAACCCACGCGCCTGCACGGCTAGCAAGAAATAACGTAGTCCCTGCCACATCTTCTGGCGTCCCGAGCCTGGACAAGGGCACACGTTTCTCGATGTATTTTCTGATGGTGGGATTGAGTACCCCGGCCATCACTGCAAGTACCGTTAGCTGAAAGCTCAAAAACACGTGCGGTGCATACTTTTGGTTTCAAAAGGTCCACACGCAACGGTATTGCTGGTGATGCCCTCCGGTCCAAGGCGACCTGCAAGAGTGCGGCTGAGGTGGTGCAGTGCCGCCTTTGAAGCAGAGTACGCGTAGGTCTCATGGTCTGGAACTCCCAAACCCTCGATTGAACCAATCTAGCGAACGCTGTGATGAGATTGAGTCGATCACGCTATCTCTCATGCTTACGTTAATGATGCGTGCTGGGTCTCGGAAGTGCTTTCCGTCTTTTCCGCCCTGAACGGCTGCCGCACGGAGTAAGGGCAAAGCCTTCTGCGTGAGTGTGAACACTCGCTGGACGTTCAGCATCAAGACTTTGGTAAAGGTATCGTCCTGTTGAGTATTACACCAAAGAATGAGGAAGTGGTAAGGGTGGCAGTACGCACAGGATATTCATCTATCCCAAAGGCCCACGCCACGCCGGCGTTGTTCACAAGGACATGCAACGCACTATCCTCCTTGGCTATCTCTGCGACAATTCTCTCGATTTCTGAACTGTTCCCCAGATCAGCCGGCAGGGGGATGCACACTCCCGGTCCGAGAGCGTTCAGTTCGCGTGCAGTGGTTTCGCAGTCTTCCACGGACCGGGCTGTGATGTATACCTTTGCACCGTTTTTGACAAAACCAGCGGCTATCTGTAAAATGCAGTCGGTTAAGGCATCAGAACGCCTGGAAAAAAAAGGAAGACAGGCCATTTTGCCAATCCCCCGACTCCCTCCCGTGACCAACGCAACTTTTCTGCCGACACCGAAGAGGCTGCGCACATCCAAAGAACTCATGCTTAATCGGACAGTTGAGCTGAGGTGTCGGTGTTACCCGAGGTTCGCTTGGGTGTAGTTGGGTCGCGGTTGGACTCAGTACAGTGACATTGATGATATATCTTGCAGATTAAATAGACAGCTTTGTCGCCGGAACGAAGCAGATTCTGGGTACCGATGCACCACCTGAATTTGCACATGGCATGCAGCACTCTCTGTAGTTGGTTTCAACCGATCACAGAAGGCAGAACCCATCATGTGAACCATTAAGATGTTACATGTTGCGCGTTACGACGACAACTTCTAGCCAGATTGGAATCGGGACGGCTTCGTGGTGTGGTGCGCCACTCGATGGATCTTATCGGGCGATCATTCAAGGTTTCTGATGACAGCTATCATCAATTCATCCGTTTTGAGACGGTAAAGTCCCGGTCAGGTGACCTAGAGGGTAATACCCAGTCGATCGGCGGTTTGTGATTGGCTTGCATTTCCATCGTTCTACTTAGATCTGAAAGACATTGCAATTCTCCGAGATCTCGAGGCTATTAGGGTGGGCACAAGGTGATGGTAAGCAATTGTGTTCTCGATTTTACTTCGCTTCTGGTTGCAAGGTTTTTTTTTGTGCGAGGACCTTCTCAGCTCATCCCTGCGCTCAACCTTACTATAGACAGTGATCCCCTGGACCGCGATCGCACGCGCGGACGGCGGGCCAAGCCCAATATGCACTGATTCAGATTTCCCGAGTGATTGTTCAAGCTCCTCGTCAGAAGTCGCCAATCAGTTGAGTATATTGATGTTCGCCCGCCAGGCGAGGCGATGACATCGTCATCGCCGAAAAGAGCCGAATGAAAGCTGCTTGAGCCTTCATCAAGCTGAGAGAGCACAAACGTGTCATAATAGCCGCCCTCTTCCACGCCGGCATGCAACAGACCGAGGGGTTTCAGATATTCTCGCAGCTTTCGTGCAAAAGCCGTGCCGGGTCAGCTCAAAGCTGCACAAAAAGTAATGCCCGGAACGCAACCGTATTCGCACCATTGCGGTGGAAGCCAGAATCAAAGCCGAATAAGTTGTAGCTCACGCTGCCGAACCCAGTTCGAGCTAAGCGGGACAAGGTGTAGGGTACATTATTAGCGAGACAGTGGCCCAAGAGACCTCCCGCCACCTAGAGATGTAGTGACACGACAAATTGAACAAGACAATACGAAATACACACAATAAGGAAAAGGTCCTAGCAAGGTACTAGTCGCTATCAGATACGGGTTCGGAAGGCCGGGACTGACGGCGACGCAATGGCGTGGAGGCTGCATCGGCTGGGGGCAGAGCAGTCTCGTTGTCCTATCGTGAAATGTGGATTAGCACATCGACAGACAGCAGACATGCACAGACAATGCATACCTCTCGCTTCACCCGTCCAGCACTTCCACTTCGCTTCAACGATCGCCTCCGGACTCGCTTCTCAGCCAGCACGTCTTGAGAAGGCCGCGAGCGGACGCCTGGATCTGCCTTGGCGGCGGCAGGGTTATCTTCAATGTACTGCCATCGGAGGGCGGGGACGAGGCAAACGGCCAAGACAAGGAATGATGCTACAAGGAAAGATACAGACGCAACGGCCCCAGATAGAAGGGGATACCGGGTAACGATTCCGCTGTAGAGCGACCTCGGAATCAGCATTCTGAGGAAGCGACGAGAGGAAGAAACACGGACCGGATGCCCTGGGGCCGCACCCTGCCCTCGAGAGAAGTCATCAATACGCTAAGCTCCCGGCCTTCACCCGTCCCGACGGACTTCCAACCATCCCGTCTACCGAGCTCAACTCGGGCAGCAATACGGCTTGCGCCGGAGACGTAACCAGATAGAAGATGAACTTTGAGAGTCGCTGTGCTTGGTTTTGACAGGCGAAAAGCGGAAGGGGGGAGTACGATTGCCTGGCGGCAATGAAGTGAATACGCCGTAGTGAGCAGCGTGGCCAGTACTCACTGGTTTGCGGACGGTGGTCAGCGTCCTGTTCGATGGACCAGTCAACGTTAGTATGGTCATGAAGTTCCCGAGGGCGTAATTTGACGGTGTCGCGGGAACGACAAGATGAAGAGATATGTCGTATGGTTGCGTTGGGCTGAACGAAGACAGCTGCGCTTCGGCATACGGTGGAAGACCGTCGCTAGCAACACCATGAGCAGCTCACTCTTCGTATTGCATCCCGAGACGTACCCATATTGGAGGAAGAGAGGAGAATCCCAGCTAGTGGCGCGACTGTTCCAAACATACACACCAGAGATGACAGCGGGGATGGCAAGAAAGGGGACTAAAAGGAAAAAGACAACGAGTGGGATGAGTTGAGGGGCGATGGGGTGCAATGCAGATGTCACTAGGGAAAACAAGAGTTCCATGGGATAAAGGAAGACAGTATAGGCCACGCGAGACACCAAGGAAGGCCTCTGCTGTCTGCCCCGACGTTTTTCGAGACTACCTTCCATGATGCTGGTGGGTGTAGACGGAAGAATGTCTAGCGGGTACCGGGTACTTATGGTGGATGTCAGGTCGGACTGTACGCCACGCCGGATTCCTGCCCAATTCCTAACGGCGCGCCAATCCGTCATGGATATATGCGACACGTGATGATCGATGACATGCCAATGCGCGCCGCAGAGTCTCGGTCACGGCTCTGCGTGACCTCCATGTCTGGATTGGCATCCAACATCCGCGAGCTCTTGGGACACACACCCTCGTCGAATCAACTCGCGGTACATCTCGCTGCCCTGTCTCTACATGTGTCCTCGTCCCCGGTAGCTACTCCAGAGGTCAAATCGTACACCGATGCCGTCTATTTCAACTACTATGCTCTCGGACTCAGTCTCCTTTTCGTTCCCGTCAACGGCTACAGGCCTCCGTCTGGAGCTTCTCGCCAGAACCTCCAGGAAGAAAATCTAGTCTTAGACGGCATAGACATATACAACAATGTTACGGCCGACAAATCCGATAGCACCCAGTCATCCTTGAGATCACGATCTCCCACATATTCGCCCTACCCCATCACCCCTTTCGTCATCGCTATCTCGGCAGAGCCAAAAGACGGAAATCCTCGTCCTCCTACCCTCGACATCACGCGCAAAACGGTAGGCAAGGACTTTGTCGCCGCCTTGGGCGAGCCCGACAGGAAAGGTGGTGGCTCCGGACCGTCATCTGGCAGTATTGGGATCTGGATGGAGTGGACTAGGGACGGTCTTATGGTTGAGCTTGGTGGAGATGACAGCCGGGGGCCTCAAGCTTGGGAGAGGGGCAAGGACGCATCATGGTTGATTATCTCTGTCTTTCTTCCGAAGAACAAATGACCAATCACCCCATCAATCGATCAGTTGCTTTGCTCCCGCGTGTTCCTGGCGCAAATCTATCCTGATTATACCAAGAAGAATGGGCCTGTTCGGGTACTCGGTGAACAAGTGTTGTAAATCACCAGCCTGCGCTCAAGGGAAAGCGCTCACACATGATTTACCGCTCAGTGTGTGATATGCGTCGCAATTCGTGGCTACTATAAGACCAGCTGCGTTCATGATAGAGCAAACGACTTGGCCAAAACAACCCACAATGGCGTCCCCCGAAACCATCACGACTCTCGACTTGACCGGGAAATGGGTTATGGTCAGTCTTCAGCTCTCACTGGCCTGGCTGCGCAACCTCACCCCAACTATGCACCCTGCAGAACAAATCACTTAGTGATGACCCAGACGAGATCCTGCGTCTTCAAGGCTTGGGCTGGATCAAACGCCGCGCCGTAGGCCTGGCTACTGTGACACTCTATTGCAAGCACTACAAGGATGCCGAAGGAGTGGAACACGTCGATATCGACCAGAAACTCACCGGTGGCATCCCTGGAACGTCTGAGAACCGCCCCCTTGACTGGATTGCTCGGGAGAACGACGACCACTTGTTCGGTCCGTGCATCTCGAAATCTAGGAGGGTGAAGCTTCAAAATGTTGAAAACGAATTCCTTAAGAATGGGTGGCTCCCAGATACAGAGGAGCACTTTGCCATCCATTCCTATGTTGAAAGCGACACTCCGAAGAGTAAGACAACATGGATTGCGGAGCAGGTTTGTAATTTACCTTTTCAATCGATCTCGAGGTAATGTCTATCTGATTAGATTTGGGGCTTCGAAGAGGTCAAAGGCGAGAGACGTCACACTCGCCATGTCGACTTCATCGGCCCGAAGAACGAGCACGTCCAAGCCCGTTTGGTGTATGACTTCTGTAAGCTTCTTCCTGCGCAAATCTCAGTCGGCTTCTCACTGCCAGCGAGCAGGTGGTCCTCTGTAAGCACCAAGCACCGGCATCGATCATGTAGTGTAGCAATAGCCGCGCTGCCGAGATATCCATCCGGCCGGCGTCGATCGAGAATCTCAGTGAATCCGGCTCAGCCCCTTGTTTGTAAACATTTGCCATCATCGGCGGTTGCTGCGCATGCCCCTCTCTACTGTCTGCACACGCACACGCACACGCGGCCAATCCACCCCGCTGCATATGAGCAATTGACTTCAGACAGCTACCCTCACTCCGCCCACCACAACCCGTTTACCTAGGTTCATGGAGGCCACCTCTAGTACAACGACACTTCAAAGAACACCATTGAGTACGCTAGGGCAGAGCCCCCATCAATCCAAGGATGATCACGTACACGTTTTTGAAGAGGAAGTTGCGGGGTTGCCGCAAGTCGAGAGTCCGAACTGGCACAGGCCCCGTCGATGGGCACAGATTCAACGCAGGCTAGAGTCAAATTGGCCTCGCGTGACTCGGTTTGTAGACTATGTCAGGGGCCCGAGGCCTAAGGTCGAATTGCCAGGTGCGTTCGTGTGCTTGGGACTATCGTACTCATTAATCCCCCGTCGTCGCAGAGCCGACTCCATGGGTTGCTGCATTTACATTCCGGGGTCGTAAATACGGCGCACCGCTTGAGCACCGCTGGATACGCCTCACGCACTCCCTCAGCGGGAAGCCCTTGCTGTTGTTGGTCTTAGGGGCAGTATACATCGTTGGGCTTGCATTTTTCTCTCGCACACAATCGTTCCTGACCCCTGCGGAATCGTGGATCAGCTGCACATCTGCCTATTGGTCTGCGAATGATGGTTGCGGTCTGGATGGGGATGGTTGCGCTCCATTTACCGACTCGTCGTTCGATTTCCGGTGTCCGGCTCAATGCGCGTCGATTACGCTCCACAATCCGCGAACCATTGGAGACGAGCAAGTGAATTTCAAACCGCTGATTGTTGGAGGAGGGGATGCCAACTTCACGTACCGTGGAGACAGTTTTCTCTGTGCAGCTGCTGTGCAAGCGTGAGCCTATCTCCACTTATAGATGGTTATCATGCTCATTGCTGCTGAACTAGGGGCCTTGTCAGCGATTCGAGAGGGGGCTGTGGCACTGTGAACCTCATTGGCAACTTTACCGATTTTCTACCCCGTACCTCTCATGGACTTACATCACTCGCCTTTCCAACCACGTTCCCACTCTCCTTCAGATTTTCAGCATCCTCCCCTTTCGGTCATTGCTCAGATCTCCGCAATGAGGCGTTGGCCTTCAACGTCCTGATCACTGTCGCCCTATTCCTAGTCCTGCGGCCGAAGCCGATCATATTATTTTGGTGCATGGTCTGCATCGGATTTTGGCACATCACCTTGTTCTCGCAACCACGCTCATTTCCTCCCGATATCGCCGACGGCTTCGGAACCTTCCTTCCGGCTCTTTTTGTTTGTTATGCATTCTGGCGACTGGCATTCAGGTTCGTACTACCTGTGTTTGCCAAAATGCCCATCGAAGCCACCATCTTGTATCTTGGACCTTACTGGGTTACCGTGCTGGCAAACCTCACCACCGAGAGGATTCCAATAGACCGCTTGACTGCCGCGGATATCAAGGTGCAATCCGGGGGCATCACTGCACTCATCATCATCGTCCTTGTACTGTTCGTCCTTGTTGTTAATCAACTCCGAGTCATCCGCGAAACCGGATGGCTCCCGTATTACCTTGGGTGGTACGCTCTCGGGGGCTAGTGACACTCGTCATTTCCCTCTTGCCTACCCTAAACCTACGAATCCATCACTACATCATTGCAATAGTTCTAATGCCCGGGACCGCATTCCCTACGAGGCTTTCTGCACTCTACCAAGGGTTTCTATTAGGGCTCTTCCTGAACGGAACCGCCGCGTTTGATTTCGATTCCATGTTCCAGACCAAAGCCCAGGTAAGGGTTTGATTTGCTGCGGAACGAGCCTACGCTGACATCCTGCAGCTGAGACGAGATGGCGTTTTTGGCACTGATTTACCAAGTTTTGTCACCAATGCGACCACCTTCAATTCCTCTGTCCCCTTCTCCAACCAGACTGTATCTTGGTCTCCACTTCCAGATGGGGAGAGCTGGGATGGCTTTGCTTTGTTGGTGGACGATGTAGAGCGCTACGTGGGCACGGCTCTCAACTACTCTCTGGCTGCTCTACAAGGCGGTTTGCCACACTTTTTCAGGCTAGCAGTGCGTACCCTCTCTTTGGAGTGCATTGAACATGAGGTTAAGTATTTATCTTCAGTTCACGAATGGTAGTGTGGCTGGCGACTTTACGAAGGCGGCGACGCTTTGGGCGAATGGGACATGGGCGGATCCACTTCCGGGACCCTCCTGATAAATGCGGACAGTTGAATTCGATTGGGTTATCCAATCGCGCACTGGTGCCAGCGCCACCCTTTCTGTTCGTCTGAATAGAACTAGACAGGGACAGGCGCAAATGCGCAAAGGTTGAAGCTATCACAGCTTCCCAGCGAATCATGCATTCGCACGCCGAGTCGCTATCCGACGCTGTTCGTTCCTAGGGTTCATTTATTGAAAACGCCGCCTTCGAATGTGTGGGTGAGCCTGGGGCTCGACGCGTGAAAGTTGACCCGCGAGGGAGACCGTAGAGTCCGAGGTGCAGATGTCCATGAAGCAGCAGGTCCTCTCGCGTAACTCGAGCCGCTACTAGCTAGTCGGACCGCCCTATGACGAACAACAGTATATGTGATACCGTTTAGCTCAATGTCAACCACAGCGCCGCGGGCCAGTGAGCCTGACGATCCAGGCATTCGGGTGTACGGGGTCTCTGTAACTTCATCACTTCGGATAAGCGCCTATAGGCGCCCGCTTAACTACTATATGGCGGTTATTTTGGCCCTCGGGTCATGCAGCAGCCCGCAGCCTGCTCATCTGGGTATGCAACTCTCTTCCCCGAGTTCTCTCATCGATATCTTTTGAGGACTGCGCTCTACCGCAGCAGCCCTCTTGCGCTTCCCTGCATCGTGGTATCTGGAGCCTTGCTTCGTTGTGCCCATGAAGCATGCCGCCAGTATCGGCTCACTTCAAGTATCCCCAGAGTGCGTCCCACTTTCATTACTCAGGGGCCAGACTCAACCCGCGACAGACTTCACGGATGCTGGAAATGGGATGTGGCTTTGCAGCATCTGCAAGGTGGACTCTGCCATGACTGCGAAGCAGGCCATGAACCATGAAGTCGCACCTCAGCATGCGATGAAAGCAGGAGCCAGCGACCTCCAAGTGACCACGTCTATGGGCAGGAAGCCCACACACAGTATGCTCGCAGACCTCGGCATAAGTGGGCACGAGGATGGTCACTGGACGGAGTGGTCCCTCAACCTGATACACCACTGGAGGAAAGGACTCGAAGCTGCTGAGCGCGGTGAAGAAACTGAACCTATGCATGAATTCTTGGACAAACAAGAAGAGGAATGGGCTGACAGGGCGAAGCAGGACCCATGGGCTGCTCCTACGAACGACGCATGGGAGTTGCACGCTCCTGGCGAGGATTGGACTCCTGCTCCGGGCGCATGGGGCAAGCCCCTCGCAATGGGCCTCTCTGGTGTGCGGCATGCAAATCACTGTGCACGGGGAGCCAGCAGCGCTACCAGCATGCGCCAGGAAGACACGCGGTCTGAGCGTAAAAACGCGCGTGATGACACTGCCCCCTTTGTTGAGGAGTACATCCGAGGTCACGACGTTGACGCACGTCGTGGGGACAAGATGCGGGTGTTTTGCGAGGTATGCTGCACCATGGAATAGGAATGCACTACCCCGCACTCACGCCGGCGAACTTCAGATGCCCACAGACCAGAAGATCAAGAAGATCCAAGAGATGATTAATGACCTTCGAGAACATAGATATTGATTTTTCCCCGCCCACGCCGCCCTGCTGTCGCAGCATTCCAGATGTAGTATCTATTGTGCTTGTTCACACGTATGCAGTCTGGATGTACCGTAATAGCTCCTCGACCGTGTCAATTCCATGCGAAAGTGTGCGATCAGTCTGTCAAGTGTCTAGCCGGGCGTACATGTCAATGTCGTAATCGGCGATCTCGGAACTACTACGAGCGCTCTGAGGCAGGCACGATGGACACGGCTTCAAGCTTCACTCTCCAACTTGCTGCTTGCTTGCACGCGGATAGTGACGGGCTCACTGGGACGTCAGCACTGCGGACGAACGGCAGTAAAGTGGGTTAACGTGATGCCGCAGGCTGGATTATAGAGAAGCGGTGTTGGCTCCAGCCCGCTTGAACGGAGGTGCACTGCCTGACCAAGTGCACGTGATGTGAGGCTATGACAACTGCGTGCGGAGCGTAATCATACCGATATAAACCGCCTGAACGGAGCAGGCAGCGGCATACCAACACTCCCGCGATCCACCCACCATGTCCTCAGAAGAACAGCTCCCCCTGCCCTATGGCTGGGTCCAGGAATTTGATCCAACGTCAAGCCATCCCTTCTGGGTATGTCGCTCCACCCTCTGTCCTATACCCATATCTCACCTCTCTTCAGGTGGATACGAAAGCGGATCCCCCACGCGCCATTTGGACACACCCATATGAGGATGAACAGTATCTTCGAGAGCATCCCGATGTCAAAGAGAAGGTCGGCAACATAGTACAGCAGCGTCGCGACACAAAGGACACTCCCTCTAAGCCCACCCGCCGCCATTCTTTCAATGGTCAGGATAATGACAGCATGGTCTCAGACGACCACCATGATCCCACCGACTTGTCGAAGAAGGGGAAGGGAAAGGAGAAGCGAGGGTTTTTCGGCAAGCTGAAAGACAAGGCTATTGGAACCAAGGAGGAGCGTGAGACGTACAAGCGCGAGCAAGCGAGGGTGAGTGCACGTTGCGATGAATCACCACTGTCATCGGGCTGACAATCAACTGCGCATCAGATTGAAGCCGAGAGGCGCAAGCAACGAGCAGAGCTGCTCCGGGCTCAACAAGCGCGATATGCCCAGGAACAGGAACGCTACGCTCAGCAGCAAGCGCTCTACAATCAACATCTTTACGCTGCGGGGCCTTCGCAACAACGTTACGGTCCGCCCCCAGGGAACCCGTACGATGCGTACGGACCGGGCTACGGTGGAGGTTACGGTTATGGTTACGGTGGTTACCCCGTCCAGCAACGTCGGGGCGGCGGTTTCGGCGGTGGCGGTGGTTTCGGTGGGGGTTCCGCACTTCCTCTGCTCGGTGCCCTGGCCGGTGGATTACTTTTGGGTGACGTGATTGGCGGGTTCTGATCGTCCCTTCCGTTTTTGTCATGGTTGTATGTGCATTCTGTTTGTGGGTTTCGCACTGTGTAGGATCTTGTAGGCTTGTTGCACTGTAATCTAGTCTGGAACCTTGAATACATGAACCTTGGATCTAAATATATTATTGCAAGCGCAGGTCATAAAGCATGTAGGCTCGGGCCGGAGCTCTGTGCACATTCCGTCGCGTCAGCTCCATCTGCCAAGTCGCCAGCCAGACTTGCGTGCGTTAATCTGCGACGCGGGACTCGTTGACAGAGTCGGACCAAGTTGACGGAATTCCCTTCCCTACTCGATGGCACGGACTTCGCCTGTCCTCCCGCCTTCGCTCGGTCCTCATATATGCATCCTTTCGTCCCCGGACTTGACTGATCTTCTTTCCTCATTGTCACTACCACCGCTACCTCAAATCCTTCAATCATTCTCTCCGTTGCCACAAGGTATGTTCTCGTTCGGCGCATGTCCATAGCTGATATACATGTATATCCAAGTTACGACTAGAACAACATCGTTAACGCCAGTTCCACTCACGTCCTTTGCTTTGCGCTTTTCCTCCTTAGAAGAAATAGAACAGGGATGTCGTGAGGACGAGGAACAACGCGCAGGAAGGACAATTGACTGGATCAGTGCACGCATATCGACCAGGTGCTCTAAGTGGGTGGAAGATTGGGAGCACGGAGGCGCAGCCGCGGCGGAGAATGACCGAGCTAATAACCCAAGGACCCCATGGTGGAACGAGGTGCGCCATTGCGTTGAGGGGGACCATATTCCTTCCAAGTCTGAAGGGTGGAATCATCCCGTGGCAGGTACATCCTTCTACCGTCTTTTACTGCACACACTCCTAATTTACGATCTACGCGCAGTTGTCCTGGCTGTTTCCACCATGCTGCCGAACCCTTTGCAGACCCTCGCGCAGCTACACTCTCGTCCCATAGAATTACCTTCTTGGGTGGATAATACGCACCTGCGTTACTCGTTGATCATTCACCCGGAAAACTCGCCCTTGTCCGATGAAGAGTGTGTGACTTCTCTCCCTTCGTCTTTCTGGACTTACGCCATGCAGAGCGGGAGCCCTTTTCAATGCTGTGAAGAAGCAGTATGGCCTGCATAGTTATTTACTTCCGCTCGCACTTCCGTCTCCACCACCACCTTCAGTACCTGTCCCCATGATCCCTCCGCGACTGCCGCCGATCCCTCAGTCAGCATTGCAGACACCTGACCCATCAAGGCCGAAGTCGGATTCCGCTCCGAGGTTAAACAATGAACTGAATGCGCTCTGCATGGGCGAACAGGACATTCAGCAGACCGCAAAGTTTGTCAGAGAGTTCGTCGCAATGAGCCTAATCCCATGGATGGAGAAATGTGTCATGGAATGGAACGAAAATGTGACACACTCCTCATTTATCCGTCCAGGTTCTGACTTCGTCTGTGCGCAGTTCTCTTCTACACGTCGCCTGCCCTCTCGCCTTTTCTCTTCCACCCGCCGACTTTTTGGCTCGGGAGCTGTGTCTCCAGCACCTACCCATACATCCAACCCATCGATCTCATCAGTGACTTCAAGAACTCGGTCGGGATCCCAGGCGTCCATAGCAAGCATCACTGGTGGCTATCCACCACCCAGTCAACAAAGACGGCTAGCAGAATTTGCTACTATATTGGGCGACCTGAAGCTAGCCGTCAGCGTATGGGAAGCACTGAGGAAAGACGGGAAGGGGGGATCTGTAAGACGTGCCAACCAGTCTGTGAGGATGGCTGCACTCAACTTATTTTTTCTAAAGGAAATACTTCCATTGCTTCTCTCGCCGTCACCTGCCATCAATCTCCATGCCACGCATGCGATCTCGACGATCACACCCCCGGGTGCCGAAGCGTCGGCTTCTGCCCAGCTCCGCGCACTCACATACGCAGTACGCTGGGAAGCCGCCATTACTAGCGCTGACTTCTTGGGAAGCATCCTTGAGGGAGACCGATGGCTAGTCTGGGCCGCTTCTTCAGTACGTACCAACAGGGCGGCCCAGCTATTGCGACTACTTACGCATAGCATTCGAAGGGAGAGGAACCTCCATCAGCTATCTTGCTCGCCCAAGCGGCGCACCTCAGTTCTCGCCGGCAGGCCCAGCGACGGGCTGCGCTGTGGTACCTATTTGCTGCCAACCGTCTCGAGAAATCGGGTATAGTGCGTTTGGATCTCTGCGATGACCTGCCACGTCGTTGACTGAGCGGACAGAAACCCCTCACGGTATATTTCCTACGCAGGGCGCACGAGTTGTACCAGAATTCCCCCGAAAAGGGCCTTTCGCCTTCGTTCTGGGATAGCGAAGGGGCCGAAACCCGGAAATTGGCTCGGTTCGATGGGATCCTTCCCGGACTGGAGCATGCGCTGGGTATGTACAAGGCACACATGCCGTTCTTCTCAGCCAAGCCTAATGCTTTGGAAAACAGGTCGCCTGCACTACACAACTGGTGAAACACGGCGGGCTGTGCAATTCTTCTTGTCGCTTCTAGGAGGTTACTCGGGAGCAACACCACAAACAGATGACGTATTGGAGATGCCGAAGAGCCTCACGATGGATAAGGTCTTCTTGGATGATTTCCGGGTGGCTTTCCAGGTATTTGTTCTGCACGGCTGCGACGCACAACGCCTTACTCAGCAGGACAGCACTTGAGAGATAATTCTGACGATGACTTCAGTACATCGGACCTGAAACTCCCCGTGACATTCTTTAATGCCCGGCTCACCCGTTTGAGATTACCGGGAGATTCAGTCGGAGGTGATCCACTTGTGTGGCAATCGCGCGAAGAGACTTGGACTTCGTTTTGGAAGATGAAGGGTAAAGAGCCACTCAACCGCACGGGGAAGGCATTAGTGGAAGGTTCGATTGCACAATATTACCATCTGACTGCGCTGATGGGTTTGCAGAGGCCTTCTGGGTGGATATCGTGGTCCATAACCCATTCAGCTCGGATGTCAATCTCTCGAAACTCACTCTGATTGTGACTGGACTCCCAAACGATGTAGATTGGAGCCCGGATATCGTCGACGTCGAGGTTTTGGATGACATCGTCCTCGGACCGAAGGAAATTCGCACTGTGAGGGTCGCTAACAACTCACCATATGCGTGTCTGATCTTCTTGAGCGAAGGTTCCGATGTCTGTCCGAGCGAAGCGACCCACGGAGCTGCAGATAACAGGGGTCTCGTATCTCTTCCTATCCCTGCTTCCCGCATCCGAGTCTATAGCATCGCGAGGTCGGAGACTTCAAGACACCCCCCACCAACGACAGAACAAAGTGTATGCCCCAGATAATGTAGTCAAAGTCGAGGTCGAGGATGCTAGTCAGCGGCTCTCAGCTGAGTTCTCCGAAGACGACCGACTAGTGCTCTATCACGGAGAGCGCAGGCCCATGCGCGTATGGTTATCAAACGTTGGCATTCGACCAATAGGTGAAGCCTGGCTCGTTGGTGGACAGGACGACGAGTTCTGGATAGATGAATCTGATAAACTGGCACCAAGTAAGTAAACGAATCTCTCCAAGGGCGCCAGAATGCTGACAGCCTCCCAGTTGAAATCCCCACGTCTAGTACTGTGGTTGCCGACTGTAATTACTCATTGACGCCTCGGGATCCTCAAAGGATACCACTGGGCTCCACAGACGATTCGTCACTCGTTTCAGGCGCCAACTTTGAGTTCTCCTTCGTTCTCTACGCAAGCAAGATCGGCGAGCAAGATCTCTGCCTCATGCTTGCCTACCGAGAGGTTCGTTACTCCTTCGCAACCAAGAATATCAATGCCTCTGATCCAAACCTTCAGAAAGAAGGCTTGCCATTCCACTGCGTCAGGGTCACCCGTTTCTTTGAGGTTCAACCTTTGCTATCGGCATCGTTAACGTTCGCGCCTTGCCAAGAGCCAGAACACTTGTTCACTTCATACGTTGATATCCGGAACAATTCTGGTTCCACGCCAGTGGATATTTCCCAGGTAGTTACCATGAGCCCAACATGGTCTTGTACTCCTCTCGGCACCATCAGACGGTATGCTGCAAACTCTCTTGGCATGGGACCCAGCTGAGTCGTGACATCCCCTTAGTACCACCTTGCTCCCAAGCCAGAGCGTCCACTCGCTACTTGGTGTCAAGCCTCGCGAAGATTTACCGCGCTTTGGCGACATTTTCCAGTTCGTAACCGGCAAGCTCGCGCAAATCCTCCAGGGACAGTCAATAGAAGAATCTAACCCTCCGTCAATCACCCTTTCTTGCGATTATGTATCTGAGGTCAGCACATAGGCAGTTCGCTCGCGCTCCTGTCTGATGAGCTACAAGACACCCACACGTTCCATCCTAGCCCGTTCCACGATGTCATTGCTCTCTCAAGGCCGCCAGAACGTCGTTTTACGCGATCTAGTATCACAGCACCCTTACATTGCCTCCACTTTATACCCCCATATTTTTCCATTGTATCATCCTCATTCACTAGATGCCGTCTTGTTCTGGGATATTCCCTCGGAAGGGCGCATGGGCCATGTTCTTGTCTCAGGCGCCAACGTCGGAGCAGAGCACGGGAAGCTCAACACCATCATACAGCAAGTTGAAGCAATGAAAGTGAAACGCAGTATGTACGCGGAAACCCAGAGAGAGAAGGATAACGTCCTCGAGGCTATTCGGACATGCGAATGGAATTCGGAGGTAAATCCCATCTCGCTGGTGACCACCGAGCCAGAAGCCATCAATCACGACTTTTCCAAATCGTCCGTATCGATTGTTCAGTCAGTCTTTCTTTACCTACTTACAGGACTCAGCAGACACTGCCTTATTCCTGTGTCGATGACGTTGAGAAACTTCTCCATGACACATCCGTCCAAGTACACTCTCAAGCTTGCATCCGACTCCAGAGATGCCCGTGTCCCAGGCTCAGAGTGCGTCATCTTACTTCCCCTTATTAAAACGGTCTTGTAAAATAGCCCTGCAGGGAGCTCGCGCCACCTGCGTGGATCGGCCGCCTTACATTCCGCGGGATACTGGAGCCATTAGAGCATACTACAATCCAGCCCACCCTGCACGTTACCCAGCCCGATACATATACCGTGGAAGGTTGGCAACTCGAAGTTGAGGTCGGTCAGATGACGGGACAGGGTTGGCAGACGGCGTACCGTTACGTGGTTAATCCTCCTACGGACCGTAGGTCTTGTACTAGCATCACAGTAACATCTACGGCACCGCTATAATTGTCGTCGACACCAGTTAATCTCACGTGACACATAAAATCCGTAACATTCACCCGGCGTCGAAAGTACACTTTTCCAGTGGGGGTCTGTCAGTTACTAATAATGTCGAGAACACTTCAAAAGCTGGTTGCGCTGCGGCCTCAGCAGCTGCCTCTTCCAAACTGGCTTCTTATCTCCACCATCATCGCGGGTGTGATAGTTAGTCTGGTCATAACACTCTCATCGAGGCGCAGGACCCATAGCGCTCCCGTTAGTCCAAGGAGCTCTGCGGTTCTCTCGGACTCGGGTGACAGCGCTTCCTCATTTGTTGCCGCCTTCAATGCCAAAGATCAAGACGCGTTGTCGGCGAGGGTGGACGCTGGGAAAGTGCATGTCTCACGCATATTCATATATCCAGTCAAGGTGCGTCTTTGATGTTAGAGCCTTCACAATTCGCGAGGGCGCGGCATCTGTACCCATGGGTGAACCTGTGGTGCAGAGTTGTCGCGGCATCCCCGTCTCTGAGGTCGCATACACTCCTTCGGGTCTCGAGTTCGATCGCACCTGGTCCATTGTCGAAGCTACTTCCCACAAGATCCTGACAGCCAGGGCTTTGCCAAAGGCATGTCTTGCCTACCAATGTGAACCCTTCTATGGCTCAAAGATAAAGCAATAGCTAGTCCTTGTAACTCCTCGGATCATTAGAGATCCCTCAGACGCAACGTCGGGTGGGCGGCTCGAATTGAGCTTCCCTGCAGGGTCCGGCTGCGAGACGTTCTCGGTGCCTCTGCGGCCCTCCACCTCTACCCTCAAGACCTGGACGCTGTAGGTAATCGGACGCCCTGCATGCGGACGTGCTGACAATTCTTGCTAGGGTGGACGACTGCAGCGTGTTCTCCTTCACAGAGATCGACGGCTATATCACACAGGCGCACCCTACCTCGAGCCCCGACCCTTCCTATTGCTCGGATGTGCTCAGCCGATTCGTCGGCAAGCCGGTGCATCTCATGTACAAGGGCCCCCGCACGCGCCCTGCACCACCGACGTGGTCGTTCCCTAAACTTAGTGCCTCGGTTGCATATCAAGACGCATACCCGATACTTGTGGCAAGTGAGGAAAGCATTCAGGGTGTCCAGAGCCTCGTTGCGAAGTGGTGTCGAGAGCAGAAAGACGAGGAGTTGAAGCGGTGGGACCCCAAGTCGATCGTGATTGAGAGGTACGCTGTTCCCGCCTCCGCCGTAAAGCCGGCGATAATAAGCCGCATCGTGTCAGATACCGGCCTAATGTCGTGTTCGAGGGTTCAGGCCAACCCTTTGCCGAAGACATGTGGAAAGAGATCTCCATTCGCTCCGGGAAGGGCGAGTCAGACCAGAGCGCCAAGTTTACGCTTGTGTCCAAGTGCACGCGGTGCCTGGTGCGTAGACGTCCCGCACCCTGTGCATCCAGAGCGGGTTGACACGCGTCCCAGCTACCCAATATCGACCCTAGGTCCGGGGTTCGCAACATGTCCATACCCTCGAAGCCACTTCTGCAATACCGGGTAGACCTTGATCCTGGAAGGCCTGGGTACTCCTGCTTTGGCTGCAACGCAGTACCCGAGGCTCCGGGCACTTTGTGCATAGGGGATGTTGTCCTCGTTGACCATTGGGATGCTGTCTAGGAGTCATACCCCTCGCCAAAGCAAGTTCTGACACACCACTACTCAGTCCTACTCCGACGGAATTTCAATATGGTCTGTTTCAAACACTGTTCTCATAGGTTAACGGACAAACACACAATGGATGGACAGATGAATGATAGCAATCCCAGTTGACATGCATGACCAAACAAACTACTGGCTTTTGCCATTCTCCTTTTTCTCAGCAGCGAGGCGGAGCTTCTTCATCTTGGTGTTAAAGTAGGTCTAGATATGAGTGACTGCGTCAGATACGGAAGCGCGCGCCACGAGGCTGTTCGGCTTACTCCAACCACAAACGAGACGAGGTTGAAGAATGGCACCCATAACTAGTGGCCGTGTGAGATCACAAACGACTGACATGTGAACACGAGACAACGTACCTCAGGCGGGACGAACTTCTGCGCAAAGAAGAGGGACAAGGGAGAACTGACCCACATGACCTATGCAGCGAGAGACAGTGCATTGAGCTCGACGGTCCCACTTGCCAAAAGAAGGAGCGACAGACCTTAATGACAGGGAAGAAACCGCCCTTGACGGTCTTCTGGATGTCATTCCACGACTTGGCGCCGCTAATGACCGCGAGAGACGCAAGGTAGACTTAACGGAGTTACAACAAGTAAGTCAGCATCACGCCGCAACAACGCACGCGTCTAGGCACTCACCGGCGGTCTGGATGGGGGCGACGACGAGGTTGCTCGCGACGACCTGGCCGATCTTCGCGGCGCGACCGGTCTTGCCCGCGAACGCCTTCTGCAATTCGCCGACGAGGACGTGGCCTAGCGGCGCAGACACGAGGAAACCATACAGCGCCATCTTGACGGCGCGCGCGTCGACCTTGACGCGTGCGAGGGCATGCGAATAGAACGGCGCATCCTTGGAGGGCCGGCGGGAGGGCACCCGCGCGAGGTGAGAGCCCAGCACCTCCTGGAGGAAGCAGAGGACGCCTTCGGGGAGAACGTGTGAGATGCGGGGAAGCGACCGCGGGAACGGGGCTTGGCAATGCGGGGTTGTCCGTACCTGTAGTAGCTGCCTTGGTGCGCAGCGGGTGCGCAGAAAGCTGGGCGAGATAGGCAAGCAGAAGGGGGTTCTTGGAGGCGTTCACTGTCGCTGCCATGGTGGTTGAGTGCAAGTTGGCGAGTGCAGACGAATGCCGGGAGGAGCTGGCTGAGCCTCGGCCATCGCAAGTCTCGGTGGGGATCCGCTGCTTACGGCCCGGGGACATCAAAACAGCCGACCGACTGGAGGAGTCGGCTGACGCCTCCGCAACTCCGACCCTGCATGCACGGCGTGAACTTGGGACTAGCGGAATGGGTAATATATAGTCTAAAGTCCGGAACAAGCATCTAACGAGGGTCATAAGATCATATTAGACCATGTTCTCTATACTTTTTTACTGTTGTTCCCCTTCACCCATGCCTTGACATAGTCCGCAAACGAAACCATGCAGACCGTCTGCCAGATGCCGAGACCGATCCGGGGAGTCACACCGCGGTAGAGACCCTTCAGACCATTCTCCTTGTAGATGTAACCAAACGTGTTGAAGATAGTCAGCTTCGCAGGGCGGTTAGCAGCAGCGGTAGCCTCCTTTGACATGTTTTGCATCTGGGGAGAACTGTGAGACGAACGCAGTAGGCAAGGTAACACATACCTCGACACGGATGACCTCGATCGGCTGATTCCACGTAGCCAGGGCACCGCCAATGGACGAGGCGAGAATCTTGTCCAGCGCACCCAGAGACTGACCCTCCTCCTTGCCACGTACTTTCCGAATTGAGGATTCGGCAAGTCGGGCAAGACCAATGCTGCACCACAAGTTAGATCGAAACGAATTGCTCCATAACGTTCTACACACCGAGAACCCCAGTTGGTGCACTGTCGTACCGCAACGGCGTTGACACCCTTGTTCACACCGCGAAGACCCTCCTTTCGAAGGATCTCATAGAAGAGGGCCCAGGTCGAGGGTGGCTTAGTACCCGCGGCAGCCTGCTTGTGACGAGTGATTTCTGCCGTCTTCATACTGGTCGTGAAACCTGCATGAACCCACGCGTCAGGCTTCTGTGCGCAACAATGACCATCAGAAGACCCACCCATAGTAGCATATGCCTGAGCAATACCACCGCCCATGCCGCCGAGCAGACCGCCGACAGCAGGGCCCACCCCCATACTACTCGTAGCAGACTCGATCTCCGAGGCGGTGAAAAGAAGGACACCACCCTTTGTCGAGGCTTCAATCCACGCCTGTTCAACATACACAGTAAGCGCGACGCCCGACGGGTCCCCACGTCGGGAATACGCACCCACGGAATGAGACCCTGGTAAAAGCCGACAACGCCGCCACGCGCCCAGACAGACTGTAATGCCTGTACCATGGACTGGGACCGGTTCGCAGCCATCTGGGTTTTGATGACCTCCAGAGGTTGGCCCAGGGTCGTGACCTGGAAGGGAACAGCACTGTCAGTTGGCTCATTCCACGGCGCCAGCTGGCCGACTTGCCTCCTGCAATACAAAGTCAGCCACTACCCAAGCATATGGGATAAGCAGAGTCACTTACAAACTAGAAGCAAGACAGAATAACAAGCCGCACTCATCAGTATTGTTTAAAAGACACGAAAGCAAGATGGTACCATGTTCATGATCGCGCCTAACACGTATACGCGTTAAAGAATGCGCGAATGGGACCGACGACGTGTACGCACCGACGGCGATGTTGGACCAGCTAACACCTTTCTGACCGGGCTCTTTCTGGATGGCCATGGCGACTGTTGAGGAGGGTGGTGGTGGAAGGAGAGAGAAGAGAGAATGAGGACCGTTGTTGGGGTTGACGCCTTTTCCTTTTGGGGGACGCGTCTCTGCCGTTAGTCACCGATCGGAGATCCGCTCGCCCCTCCGAACAACTCTCCGTCGCACCTTCCGCGCATCCGAACAGCCCGGCGGCGTCATCAAAAGAAAATTGTATGCACATTAGAAGCAAGGATATGCATGGATAACAATAACAAAGGGGTATGACATGGGTCAATGAGGTATGCCGTAGTCCAAATCGCACGAGGAGTATGAAACCGTCCGTCGCTCAGTAGGCCGCCTGCACCATCCCGCCTGGATTCGTCGTGGAAACGTTGAAACCGCGAGGATACAGCACGCCTACCACGACCGAGTTAGTCCGAATATCCGAATATCACTTGCCTCCCGCTGCTTCTAATTTGCTTGTTACCGCATCCAAGTCTTCTTTCAGCCTGAGGGGTGCGGGGGTTGCGTGAGTCTTAGCGTGTTCGCGAAGGTTCGAAGAGAAGGAAGCATGGCCAACGAAAGGAAGGAGATTCAATGATGTAAATGCGAAGGAACAAGTAGATAACTTAGTGTGTAAAATAGGTGAATGTGTAGGATGGACGAAATAAACGTGCTCGCAGAACAGTGGTGAAACAAAACATATGAGACTGGCGCCAAACGCCACATCACAACAAAGCAGTGCGCCGCCCCAGCGGAACAGAAATCAAAAGACGCCGGAGCCAGTGATCACAGCCAAAGCAAACATAGAACCGAGAAGGCTTTTGAACCCGAATAACTTGACGTACCGCGTGATCTGGTCTTGGCTCTCATCCTGGTCTTGCTCGAAGAACTGGATCTCCATCTTCTTCCGCTCGAGGTCCGCCTCTGCCGTGCTCGCCCGCCCGAGAGCAGCGTCGACCTGCTCTTGGAGGGCGCGCATCGCCTTCTCGTGTTGCGCCTGCAGGTCATGGAGCTTGAGGTTGTGCGCCTCGTGCATCTGCTGCAGCTCCTCCTTCGTCACCGTCTGGGCAGAGGTAGTAGCCGCACCGTTCCTCTTGGGCGACGCCACGGTTGCCCCGGCGGACGCCGCCGCGCGCAGAGTGGCCAGCTCGCCCTCGAGGTCCGAGAGCCTCGTTACGAGGTTCGACTTGTCGGTCACTAGCGATTGGATCTCCGCGTCCTGGGCAGCCTGAAGCTTGGACACCTCGTCGGCGCGGCCCTTGGCGGCCTCCTCGAGCTCCTTCTGGTGATTGTTGCCCATTTCTTGCATCGACTCCTTGGTCGCATGGAACACTTCGCTGAGCCCGTTTAGGTCATCTCGTGCGTTAGAAAGCTCCTTGGTTAGGCGCACGATCTCGGCGTTCTGGCCAGTCGAGTTGGCGTTTGCCACAGACTGCGCCAACTGGCGAGCCTCGTCCAGCTGTATCTTGAGGCCCTCCACTTCTTGTAGCGCTGCGCTGAGGGCTGCTTTTGCCTTGGCAAGGTCCTCGCCCGTAGCCTTGAGCTCAAGCCCCTGGTTAGACAACTGCTTCTGAAGTGTTTGTAACTGAGCAGCGAGCGCGGCCTCATGGTCAGCCTTGAGACCATCGATAGTTGTCTGGTGAGAGGAGCGAAGCTGGTCGATGGCGGCCTCAGACTGCGCTCTGAGCCCTTGCAGGTCCTGACTGTGAGCGTCACCTGCTTCGTTCTGCGGAGTTGAGCATGATCGTTGCCCCACTTGGGAGGTATGCTCACCTTGGCCTGCTCGAACGCTTGCTGGAGGAGTTGACTGTGCTCATCCCTCACTACCTGGACTTTCGCATTATATTGAGCCTCTTGGCCCTACGGGGTGTGGTCTTTAGAAGGCCACTTAGAACGCGGACCTGGGTTGCCGCCTACCTCAAGATCAGCCGTGATCCGTTGGATCTCTGCGTTGAGCTCCTCTTTCTGGGTCTGATGTGCCTGCTCAGAGTCTGCAAGCTGGCGTGCGTGTTCCTCAGCAGCAGCGGTGGCGGCGGCGTTCGCGGCTTCAAGGTTGGAGTTCAAAGCCTCGATCTCAGCTTGCAAAGTGTTGAGCTGGTCCGTCAACTTCTTGGCTTCCTCTGCAGAGAGTGCCTGAGCTTCGGCGTGCTGCCTTTCGACTTCCTGCAAATGCTGGGCAGCGGCGGCTTCCTTCGCTGTTGCATCTTCGAGAGCTTGTGTGAGTGCCTCTGCGGCCTTGGCTGCCTCCGCACGTAATGCCTCGATTTGGGACTTGCCGGTCTCGCGTCCTTCGTCCGCGAGCTCCTGTGCTTCCTTGAGCTCTAAGACCTCAACTTCGAGTTCAGATAGCTTCACAGATGTCTCCTCCTTCTCAGCACGGAGGGATGCGACCTCAGCGGCGAGTGCGTCTGCCTGTGCAACCTGGGCCTCAAGTGCGTTGATCTTAGTGGTCGCCTCATTCAGCGCTTCGGTCTGCGCAGCCTTGAGAGCCTCTGTCTCGGCTTGGATCGCGTCGAGATCAGCCTTTACCTTGGCCAGGGATTGCCTGTCCAGCTCGGCAGCGGTGGCGGCATCGGAGTTGTTGGCATGAGAGGCGCGGAGCGCGTCCAGATTTTCCTTGGCATGCTCGACTTCGCTCTGTAGAGCCAGGATCTGGCCCTGGAGGGATTCAATGAGGGCATTCTGCTCCACCGCGGCAGCTTTTGCGGCCTCCAACTGATCAGAGTAGGTTAACGCCATATGATAGGTTTGATAGACACAAGCCTACCTCATCCAGAACTTGCTGCAACTTGTCAACGTCGCCCTGCAATGCCGCCAAAGAAGCCTTCGCTTCCTCAAGCTCCTTGTCAAGCTCCGTCTTCGCAGACTCAGCGTTCTCAGCACCCTTGCGAGCAGCCTCGAGGTCAGCAGTAGTACCATCCAAGGTCGCCTGCAGCTGCTCTATCTGGGCCTCAAGTTCAGAGACGGTGGTGGTCTTGAGCTCAAGGGAGGCCGTCGCTTCGTCGAGCTTGGACAAGATGAGTAATCTCGGCTCGAGGAATGCAGAGGCCGATATACCTTGGTGTGCAGTTCTGTAAGCGCTGCGCCATCTTCCTTGACCTCGCGGATGGAGGACACGGAACCTGCACCCGGGGTTCGCGTGGGCCGCACAGCAGTGGGAGGAGTCGCCTTGGTCGCCGACGACGCCAAGCTGGTTCTTGGTGCCGCAGCCTTCTTCGGGAGCACGCCGTCCGAGACCGACGCACGTGGCCGTGGCGCGGCCGATCTCGCTGACGCAGTCGAGTCCGGCGAGGCAACAGAAGCGCGGGATGCGGCCGCGCCAGCTGATCTGGCAGCCGCCGATGAGGCCGCTGCGGAGGGCAGCCGGCTGGCGGCCGAGGACGACAATGTCGATGAGCGAGGTGGGGCGACGGGCTTTGGAGGGACCAGAGACGTCCTGCGTGCAGGCGCGGGTGCAGCGGACGAAGATCCGGCGTTTGAGGGTTTCGGTGCCATGGCTGTCTTGGTAGTGGGGACTGTAGTGATGGAGGACGTCTTCTTAATGGCGGGGACGGGCGCGCTTGGGGCCTTCACGGAAGGGGCATGGGAAGGCGCGGTCGATTTCGCAGCAACCGCAGGCGTGTCGGTAGGCTTGGAACCTTGAGGCGGAACAGCCTTCACAACTCCTGTGCCAAACTTTCCCGAGCTCAGGATCTGCAATGCGCAGACAGCGTGTCAGAGGAGACTGCAAGAGAGAGCCGAGCGATGGGCGGATAGCCGAGAGATACCTTCTTCACTTGGGGAGTTGGTGGACCAGAAGCGACAGCTTTGCCGGTTCCAGTCTTTACAGTAGGGGCAGGACGCTTGGCAGGCGAAGCAGGCGCCTTGGGCTCGGGCGCGGGGTCTGGCTGAGTGGCGCCAGGGGCGCCCTCGGGTGGAGGCGAAGCTGCCGCGTCGTCAGGCTGTGCCGATTGCTCGTGTTGAACCATACGCGCGTCGTCGACGTCAGGGTTGGATAGGGCCTGCTCGTGCTGCCCCGCGATTTCGGCAGTATTTGGGCTCGCGATGTCCTCGTGTTCAACGTCACGCACGTCTGTGCTGGATGCGTCCTCCGAGTGTTCGACCTGGCCATTGGCTGGGGGAGCATCCACCACCTCGGAGTCGGCCATTAAAGTGACTGTGGGGTAAGTTAGAGAAAAAAGAAAGAGAGAGCAGATGTAAGTACTACTAAGAGCAAAGCGAGGCGGCGTGGAGAGGCCCGAGCCTCGGGAATCTTGCCAACGCGTTCTCGGCCAATCAAACGTCAACACCGAGACGCGCTCCCGCTGCCTCGGCCCGCCAGCCGCTTGTAGAGAGTCGAAGTACGGAGAAGTACGGGTACATTTGCATTGTTTAACGGCTACAGCTCGTACAGGTCTACTACTACTCTCTTGACGCTCGTCCATCTGGTCTCTATAGCGTGGATATCATCTTTGATGTTTTCATTTACAGCGCGTTCAGGTTCAACGCGTTGAGGGCGGGCTCTTGCAACGAGCCGTGATTATAGCTGAGGACGGCAATCTGGGTGCCATGGATCAATCAGTCATTCAATGAACGAAACAGGAACAGGCTGACCCCGGCAGGTTCGACGTTCAACTTGGTCCCTGTGAGAGAAGAAACAATGCATGGAAGGTATATGCACCCGCCGACTGTTCGCTTTACCTTCAGCCAGAGGCAAGCCAACCCATCGTGCAATGAGGCAGCGATTGAAATGGCCATGCGCGACGATGACGACATCGCGCGTTCCTTGGCCTTCTTCCTTCCACCTCCTGTGGTACTCGCGAACCTTGTTAGCAAGGATATGAGAAATCAGGCCCAGTTCCGGACATTGGTCGCAATTGCCGGGAAGCTCACGTCGCCGATGACACAGTCCACGCGAGCAGTCATCTCTTCGACTGATTCACCATTAGGGCAACTGGATTTCTGTGAGCAGGCGATTCGCGGGCACAGTGAGATGCGGACTAGCCCGTCCTTCCAGATGGTCCAATCAGGTTGCTTGGCCTTGATCTCGTGAGGCTTGAGTCCCTCATAGTCTCCGTAATCCCACTCGCGCACGAGTTCTGTGATGACATGATTCGGCGCTTGCGAGAGATGATCTGTCAGAAGGTGAAAGGTGTCGTGGGCGCGCTTGCGGGGGGACACCATCACGATGTGCAGGTTGACCGTGTCGATAAGCTCTGGGGACCATGTTCAACGTATCCGTCGGGGAACCATATGTATGCGCCTGACGTACTTCCTTCGCCGACGAGTGATGGGGCTTTGGACCTGATCTGTTCTTCCCCACGTTTTGTGAGGGGGATGTCAGAACGTCCAGTCTGTCGGAGGACGCGAAGATAACTAGGGTGAACGATGCAGGGAGCGCAGAAGCACGCACGTGACGTCTGCAGGACAGACAAAGGAGAAACTGTTAGCGGAAGTAGCGAAGTGCACTGGGCAGGAGGCGAGTCGCGTCAACGGACCCATTGAGAGACCATTCGGTTTCACCTGTGCGGGAATGGGTGTGAGCGAAATGAAAGGATCAGATAAGGGGGCGACACTTGCCATGGCGAACGATGATCAGACGGGGCATAGTATTTGACATAGTGAAACCTGGACGTATATGGAGGATGGAGGAGTTGGGACCTGTGATGGATCAGTGGACTCAGGAGGATAGCAGATGGAGATGGCGAGCACTTATAGCACTTACTTATGCCCGAAGGCGCTCCGGATCAACGTCGTGGCCGCGGGCCGCAGGTGGACCGTGCCGCTGGAAACGTCCTTATTTGTCCCAGCGTGCCCGCATCACTCCTCTCTTGCGCGTAACCAGTCTGCTCCTCAACCCAAAGCTCTGATCATCCTCCGTTTCAAGGTGTGCTTTGCTACTCCCCCTTCGTTCCCCTATTTACCCCTCTCTTGCGGCGGCCTGCTCACTCTCCCCCGTCTTCCCCGCACCAGCCCAGGCTATTGTCCCCTACTCTTCAGGCTTAGATCACTTCAACCACCGCAAACTTTCACGCTAATTTCCCTTCCCCTACTCTTCTAAGTTTCTCCATCATGCAAGCCATCAAGTGTAAGGAGACTCCTGCGATGTCTTTCCTATGTAGCATACTCAACTCGACCTCCAGGTGTCGTCGTTGGAGATGGTGCCGTAGGAAAGGTGAGGCGCTCGCGTCTGCACATATTGCGACCGCACCAGATTACTTATCAACGACGAAAAACAGACGTGTCTCCTTATCTCGTATACCACCAACGCTTTCCCAGTATGTCTCACTCGGCCCCCTCTTTCCCCTGTGTACTGACGGACCCCATCTAGGGGGAATACATCCCAACAGGCGAGCATATAATACGCCCACTAAAATCGACCCTATACTCACGTTACGTCTCGGCCAGTGTTTGATAACTATTCTGCGAATGTCATGGTGGACGGCAAGACAATCTCTCTCGGACTTTGGGATACTGCTGGCCAGGAGGATTACGACCGCCTTCGACCGCTGTCGTACCCTCAGACTGACGTCTTTCTGATCTGCTTCTCTCTTGTGAGCCCCCCCAGCTTCGAGAACGTCAAAACGAAGGTGGGCACTGTTCTGTCATATCTGAGGGACCTTGATAACACCGTCCGGTTCCATAGTGGTACCCCGAGATATCTCATCACGCGCCCCAAACCTCTGTGGTGCTTGTTGGGACCAAGCTAGACTTGCGTGAGGATCCGGGGACGGTCGAGAAGCTTCGCGATCGGTGAGTTCTTTCCGACTTCGGAGCCATCACTAGCTGATTCCGTTGGAAAGCCGCATGGCCCCCATTCAGTACACCCAGGGTGCCGGCATGGCGAAGGATATCGGTGCCGTCAAGTACCTCGAGTGCTCTGCCCTGACCCAAAAGGGACTGAAGAACGTCTTTGACGAGGCGATCCGTGCCGTCCGTGAGTATCTGGGCTTATCCCACCTTTTTGTGATGGTTGAACTGAAAGGTTGGGAACAGTGAACCCTCCGAGGCCGAAGGAGAAGCCGAAAGGCAACAAGTGCATCATTGCATGAGTTGCGCGATGATGCTGGGCTGCTTCTCGATGCTCGCTAGAGACATCTGAGACATATCATACCATTTACTCCTGTGCTCAAGGTTACGACTTGTATGGCTCTCTGTTAACGACCTTTATCGACTGCCCATTATACGTATATCATGGTGGTCTCCTTTTTCGTTGTTTCGTAGTTCCGGTTCGGATTCCAGTACTCGCAGCCATGTATGGCAGCGTTGTTCTGCATGTGTGCCTATAAGAGCGACGGACCCCTTATGGCCGAGAGGAAGATTCGTGGTGAACGGGCTTGGCGCGGAGAACATGTACAGGATGCCTCATTGGAGAGGAAGGAGGGATTAACGTTGTTTATCTCCTCTGAGGCATCATTGGACAGCGATGAGTGGACGACGTGACGTGTGTGAAGGGGCGCCGTGTGCCTGGCGGTGGCTGGGCCGGCGCCCGGAGCGGAAGCGCCCGGAGTTGGAAAGCCGCGGCCGGTGATGGGCGCTTGGCGAGCGAGCCTGCTTCTGTCGTGCTTCTGCCAATTCATTTCTCGCTCTCCGGCCAGTGTTCACAGTCCTCTCTTTAATTTCATCTGTGCCATTCTTTCATCAACACACTCCTTCCCGACCCTCCTCCCCCCCTCCCCCCGCTCGTTCCGTCCCTCCCTCCTCCAGCATCCGCAGGCTGTACTCACCGTTCTTCGCCGTCCCCCATCTTGTCTGATCCGGGCACTGTCACAGCTGCCATCTTCCATCTGCCAGGCCCGTCTGTCCTCTTACCGGTTTCATCCTTGCCTCCTCCTGTAATCGCACTTTTTATCCTTGCGCATATTTGCTATAAGCTTGCACTCGCCATCTCTCTCGACCTCCTGGGACAACTGTATCCCGGAACACCGCCATCTCATCAGGTAGTTCCCATCACTCTCATTTGTCGCCTTCGCTCCCTGGCTAATTCTACCTTGTCTCTTGCTCTGGCCTGCTCTTCTTAACTAGCCATGGCTCAACGCGCACAGAGCAGCGATGACCCTTCCTCCCCCGGACACCGTCCTAGGGCTTCGCTCCTCACCAGTGCGTCTGGGATCGCAGACAGTACCATCAGCTTCAATACCTATGCAACTGGGATCACCGAGGAGTCCTTGCGCCTCTCCCAGTTCCCCCCTCCCCCGAATACTCTACCTGCCAGCCCCGTCGCAGAGCGGGGCATTCCCTCTCCAACGCAGAGCGCTTTCACCGTTATAGGACCGGCTAGTCCCTTGCGTCGGGTAGCCACCCCGCCTGTTCGTCCGGCGCCATCGGTCGCCAGTCGCGGGTTGGTTGATCATGGTGCTCTTTCTGATGGGCAAACAAACCGTTCGCAGCGGCCCCTTCCGCAGCCCAGACCACCGAGCCCCACCTCCGTCCTTACTACTGGAGGCCTCTCTCCCTTCGACTGGCATGAAGGCTCTTCCATCATCTCTGTTGACCCTACGGAGGAGAGAATGCTCTCCACTTCTTTCATCACCGGGCTCCTCTCCTCGACCACCTCCATGAAATCTCGGGATGGTGCCCCTCATGGACCCCGTTCTCGATATCAAGCTGATGCTGGGAGTCTTGTTTCCGAGATGACCTATCCCCCTCCATCTTCGCAACATCGCGAGGGTATGCCCGGCCCGGCCCACCTTCCGCCTAGTTCATACCCTTTCGCCAAACCGGCTGAACGACCTGATTCCCGCACCGAGAACGAGAATGATACAGTAGCCTCCTTCGATGCGTATTCAGCGATCATTCAACCCTCGGTGGGGTTGACCAGGAAGGTCTCCCTGATGGGCATGGCACCAGCAACGCTCCGTCACGTAGCCAGCGGAGACAGCGACTCCTCCCACCTACAGAGCCCCCAAACGTACAGCAGCACCATGCCTCTTAACCCTCAGCAGACTTCAGCACCTCCATCCTTGATAGGGCAGCTACAATTAACCGGTATCAACCCTCCTCTCAACACTCCTCAACCCGCCACTCCGGCGACGGCCGACTTCAGAGCGTCTAGTAAGAACTCTGTCGTCAAACGGCAGCGGCGCGCATCTACCCATTCGACCAAGACAGTAAAGAGCCAAGTATCCTCCTTCGTATCTGCCGCCGGTCAGCGCACTGTTCGTGCGGCAAGAGCTACGATGGAATGGATGAGCGTCAAGCCCCTTCCCCCTGTGCCAACCATCCCCAATATTTCTTTGTACCAAGAAGAAGCGCACCGGAGAATGGAAGGCTCAGTTCCACTGCCAGAGCTCGTGGCACGCGCTGATCGTCTCAATGCCATGCTCAACTCAGGTCGTCTGCCTGGTGACAGCGTCAGCGAGTTCTCAAGGGTAGGGTTTGAGAAGATCAATCCGAACGGGGTTCGTGCCAGTGGGCTCGACACGGGTGCTGGAGGTCGAAGACGCCAGAGCGCAACGTTCCCATCTGGTTTGCCGACTGGTGAAGGCCCTGGAAGCCCGTCCAAAACGAGGGCTTTCCTTGAACGGCCTCTGAGCCGGAGCAGCAAGATTAAGCTCTTTGCGGGGCTTGCCTTTGTAACCTTGCTAATTGTAATCGGCGTCATTGTTGGGGTTATTGCGGGACACAAGCATTCACATGCACCAAGTTGTGTAACCAATCGCACAGGCAACGCTTGCGATCTTGGTGAGTTATACGTCTTCCGTATTGACGTTCGAGCTGCTCATTGTGCGGCTTAGACTCGACCTGTGTCTGCACATCAACCGCAGGTCAATGCAATCCCCTCGCACAGAGCCTCATCACCCTGATCCCTATCGTCAACGGTCAATTTGGTGCCAATTTCACTCCAGCGGGCGTTGCAAACGCGATGTTCTCTTCCCAGGATTCTGCTCTGGGCGACGATTGTGCAGCGCAAGCACGCATGGTCGATGTGTCCCCCGCCCTTGATTCGCAGCGTGCTCCCAACAGGACAGAATGGGCCCAGAGCGCTCTTTTGTGGACCTTTGTCCAGTCCCAGAATACTACTTCCGTGGGAAAGCTTCGGGACTTTGTCAGCAAAGCCAAGTGGACGAGTCTCTCCGGCGATGGTCCCGTCACCGGTCATTCAGAGTTCTCCACGACACAGCTTGGCTACACCTTCGATTTCGCAGCTCAGACGACAACAGAACCCAATGTATCATTCGTTACGGATGGCCAACCTTCGAATTCGCAGCTCGCTGAGGTAAGCAGCACAGCCCGTGGTGCTCTAGACCGAATGTATGCGTTTGCTTCTGGTACGTACCCCTGTGAATCAATCAGTTCCTTATGGCGGTGCTGACGTTAGCCTCCACTCGTGACAGCTTCATCTACGCTCAGATCAACTGCCATGGTTAACTACTGGGAGTCCGTCCTCCGGCAAGATCCGAGCAAGCTGGCGTCATTCGTGTCTTTCTTGATCTCTTCCCCCATTCTTCTACCATTCGATGCTACTGCAACAGCAGGAAAGACTCCTATCTCCTCGCTACTCACCAATTCGACAACAGCGCCATTCCCCATACCTCTTGCGTGCTACCCCGGCCTGACCAATTCACAAGTTCAATTGGTCAGCAGCCTCGAGGCATCCGTGTTCGGACTCTCACCGCCAGCATCACAGGCGAGCTTCGATGCTTCGTGTTTCGCAGACCGGCCGATCTATGGGGTACTTGATGTGCTCCGCCTACGCCTTCCGTTTACAGACTCCCAGACTGGTTCTGCAAAGCAGGCGGCCATATTGACGCGCGACGCGAGTTCTCGCGTGGTTATTTACAATGGCGAAACCCTCAGCGGGCTGCCGAACTTGAATGTGTCCTCCGTTCCAACCAACGATCCCCGTGACTTTGGCACTCTCAAGCACATTAACCACGTACTGCTGAACTTCTTCGAGGGCATCCCCGATAACGACGTTGCGACTGCATTCGTGGAATATGTGTTGTCATCTCCCGTTACGCCGCCGACAAACGACACGCTATTAGGGCAGTCGCTGGACATCATACCCAAGTTGGAAGTGGCCGTCTTCGGGTCGATTACACCTGCGGACATCAACGGGGTCGTGTCGTCGCTTTCGCAGCCGTCGGGATCGCTCTTCTTTGGCACGGACCCATCACTCGCGTTACGAGACTGGGCGCTCGTAGGCACGAAGACGAACATTGCGTGGACCGAGCTTGCCAACTCCCCGCAGATGGTGCGCGACAACTCGTTCACGGACGACGCATTCAACCTGGTGTGGAACCCCGCCTTTGAATTCTTTCACACGGTGTCGAACGCCATCGTGAATGTGGGGAATGTTACGAGTGGGTTCGCTACCGTGAACAAGTTCACGAGTTCTTGACGCGATGGGCCTTTTTTTCGAGCCATATGTTGCTCTGCATTCGTCGTCCATCTGTGTACTATTGACCATTCATCTCGGCCATTTTTATCCATATTATGCTTTCCGTACATCCATCTGTCTCTACGCGCTTCTCGAAATTGGGGTTTATTACATTATAATCGCGGTGCCACATTTTGTCCTGTGGTGGTGTTGACCACGCAGAGGTTCGCTACAAATATATATGCGATTCGAAATACAGGCAATAAAACATACAAGCGGTGGCCGTACATGGTGAAGATACATACATAGTCAGCAAAGATAAGGATACAGATCCTTGGGGAGAGTGAGATGTCGGATACAGATATTGCGCAAAGCGCGACGCACAGATAAGTTAAAAAGGGGTGACGGCGAAACCAGGCATAGCGATGTAGACGACGACGGGACGGCCCTGAGCGACGGAGACGTCGAGACGAGTCCTCTCTACCATGGAAGCCATATGCTGAAGCACAGAGGGTACGTTCTTCTGCGCCAAGGACCAGACATGGTGGGATTTGAGCTGCCCGACAGCGATGAAGCTGTCCGCGCCGCCAAGGGCAGCAGAGGTGGGAACAGTAACGGTGACAGCAGCGGGGATGATGTCGGGGAGTTCAGGTGACGACTCGTCGATGATGCGGTGGAAAGTGAGGCCCTTGGGGAGAGAGTCGGCTATGGTGACGAGAAGGTGGGGGATGTCATGAATGTCATGATGACTGATGCGGGGAGACGAGAGCTGGTAGCCGTTGAAGGAGACTTGGCAGGGGGAGTGATGGGGCGCAGCGAGGAGAAGAAGGGGAAAGAAGGCGAGAGCGAGGAAGGCAGAGGTGGAGAGGAACATCGGTTAGTGAGGGAGCGGCGAGAGCTCAGGACAGGGGCGCGGCGTGCAGCAGGGTCGGGGAGGAATGTCAGCGGATGACAGAGGATGACATAAGGCAGCAGAGCCGAGCGCCAGGCACAGAGATTGAGATTAGAGCCCGGCTGAGACTGAGCCCGGCCCACCCGACCGAGCGAGCCCAAGCGAGTCCTCCGCTCTCCGACTGCTCTCTCCTCCCTGGCCTCTCCCGGTTACCCATCTACTCCCTCTGCATCCTCAACGCTACTACCGTTAGCTCGACCCGACCCTAACTCCCTCTTCGGCCCACCTTCGACATGCCAAAGGTACCAACGGCTAAGCAGGACTCGGCCCTGACCGCGAGCCCGATGGGCTCGGGCAGCCACCCGGTTGTGCTCAAAAGAAATCAAGTGCGTCCTCGGCCTCGCCTCTTCTATCTGCGATTCATTCACGCCACGCCCCCAGGCCTGTCACCAGTGTCGCAGGCGCAAACTTGTATGTCTTCTACTTTTCTCTGCCTTCTCATCATCTCCTCATCACCCGTCGTGCAGAAATGGTAACCGTCTTTCCGCGCAATCACCCCTCCCGTGATCTGTATTTATCTCGCATCCGTGTGCCACAGTGACGCGCAGCGCCCCTGCTCGACCTGCGTCCGCTCGCACGCCCACGCCGTCTCGCACGCACCTGCAGGCGTAGTCCTCCCGGAGCGGCCAGAATGCACATTCGACGAAGGTGCGCCTGCCCTTACGCATCCCAGCACCAGTTTCCTGACAGCCCGTGCAGTGCCAGGGGCGGTTGAGGCCCAGGAGCCCCCCAATCCTAAGAACCGCTTCGAAAAGCTCGAGAGCAGAATCAGTGCGCGGTGCTACCCTGCACGACGTCTACTTCTCGCTAACTTCGGTTTCAGACGAGCTCGAGGCAATGCTCAAAGACCAGAGTCCGCCGTCCAACGGCATCTCGCCCCATTTGAGCGTCTCCCCGCCTGGGGTGGCGTCACCCTCCCTCCCGACGTACTCGGGCCTCGCCACGACTGCCGTCCCTAGCCCGGCGTCGGGCTCGAGCATGCAGCAGCCGAGTTCTGCACTCGGCACTCGGAGCGATTACCAGACGTCAACCGCCTCTGTCTTCGTGATTGGTGATTTATCTCAAAAGGGTATCCCCCCGTTGGACGATAGCTCCGAAATCGTGAACATTTCCACAACCGCCAGCGATTTCCGGGCGGATAGCTCCTTCGTACCAAATGGCACGGGCTACGACCTGTTTTGGGTGGGTTGGCCGCAAGATCTGCCGGCGCCGAACCTCCTTCGCCACCTGTGAGTTCGTATCCTGCTCGCGTGTGCAGCGATTCATACCGAATGCGCACCGCATAGCGTCGATGTCTTCTTCGCCTTCCACCCGCACGCCTGCAGGCTCTTCCACGCGCCCACCTTTATGGCCTCGCTCAATCTGTCCCCGTCGCATCCAAGTTTTCCCTCTCCGCCTGTCCTACACGCGATTTGCGCGGTCGGCAGCCTCTATACTGCGGCTGTCCTGCCAACCCCACCACCTGATAAGAGGATGGCGGCGGGTATGTTCGAAGATATTAACTTCGGGCAACCTTTCAATTCTGGTCCTCCTTCAGATGAATTGTTTGGCAACCGGTACAAGCGCAAGGACCACGTCGACTCGTTCGCGGAGAAACATGTGAAGTTTGCGAGGGAGTTGGCCGAGGAGCAGATCTGGGCAGGCAAAAGATTATTTGAAAACGTACAAGGTAAGCGAGCTGACGTTTTGCCTCTGTCTCTGGCGGGAGAAATTAACTCGGCCGACTGACAGCCCTTCTGATCATCACGTGGTGGCATTGGTCCAACGCAAGGTAGGTCTCCCTTCTCCCTGCCGTCCCCTTGATATTCACGACGGGTCCAATAGATGGGTTGAGGTAAATCCTTTGTGTAATCCGTGCTCTCTGCTGAGGTCAAGCTAATCGGGGCAGGCTTTTATGAACGTGGGCCAAGCCCTCCGAGCTTTGGTTCCTCTAGGACTCAATATCTGCGCGCCTTTCGTCCCGATTACCGAGGGCGTAAGACCCCCCTCCCTCATCCCGCCGCCAGAAAGTATTATTGAAGACGAGGTCCGCAGAAATACCTTCTGGCTGGTCTATATCATGGAGCGCATGTGCGGGTGCAGCAATGGCTGGGCTCTGAGTATGGACGACTCAGATGTTTCACAGCTGCTTCCTTTGAAAAGCGTGTATTTCGATGTCGGGGTAAGCAGGAGCTTAGAGTCCAACCGACCACTCTGATCGTCGGTCGTACCCCTTCAGCTTCCCTGGCCCGGCAGCGACCGACAACATGCCCTGGGCAAGGATGTCGTTCTGATTCACCCGGAGGATCAGACTGACTCCTTCAGCCTTTATGTGAAAGGGTCCATGATTTTATCTCGGGTGAAGACATTCAATACGCGCTTCCGTGTCAGGCGCTTCATGGATGATCCTGCATATGCTTACGCTCCCGCGTATGCGGAAGTATGGGAAAAGAACGACGAGGAGGCCCGGAACGGTTCCTCTGATCCGCGGCGGACGTCTGCGTTCATCGAGGTCGACCACATTGCGTCAATGTTCAGGCAGAGCTTCCCACTTCATCTGCGGCACCCCATTCGCGATGACGGCGTTGATTGTCATTTGTACGCCGCCTGCACCATCCCTAATCTGTGAGTTTTGTCGACCGTAAGGTTACTTTACCGCTGACCCTATACCTCTCAGCGCCATCATCCTACTCCACGACCCCCACGCACATGTCTACAGCCCCGGCTGTGTCTCTGCCTTCAAAATCCTTGAAGCTTCTCGCGGTATTCTAGATCTCATTCATGCGGTCCGCTCCACGAGTTTTGACATCACGCTGTTGGATTTCTTCTGCGCTGTACGTTCATTCCCTTCCCACACTCACTGCCTACAGTGCGCCCATACTTTACTTCCTAGTTCTCTTGGTTCATGGCTGGTCGGGTCCTGATCCGTTTCTTGCAAGCGGCTCTGGATGCAAAATCGGAAGAACAAAGCCTGACTCTGCGCGCCGAGGTGGAGTACATCATGTAGGTCCTTCTTCCTCCAGACTAAGTTGCCCGCTCAATCGCCCTAGGTCCGCTCTCGAAAAGTTTGGCGAAGGAGTCCCCGTCGCTCGTGAGTTTCACTAATGCGTTGGACTTCGTTGGGCTCACCTGCACGACCCAGATCGGTACTTCCGGATGTTGAACGAGGTGGCCGCAAAAACATGTGGGGTTCGACCCAATCAGCCCGCCGATAACGGACTTGTAATCGGAGAGTCTTAATCTTGAGGGCACAGGCTCTACTGGTTGTTTGATTGCCAACGGCTTATCTATCGCGCGTGCCATCTACGCCTCATAGACACCTCACCTCTATAATGTTGTCTGTATTACTATACTGTATGAGTGCCACTACTGGCGCACTACTGGAGCGGTTTTGCTTCGTTCTCGCCATCATGAGATGGAGAAGCCATAAGTCGGGGAGCGTCGGAAAGTCCTGTCATAAGTCGGCCGCGAGCGTCCGATAGTCGCCAACGATATCATGAGAGGAGCCGTGGCCCACGGAGCTGCTCTCAACATCCTGCTAACAGCCCGACGGGGCCTGCTGCGTAGGTTCCATAACCCTCCCAGATTGTACCTCGGGCCCATTACAACCCATTCAATGGCGAGAACCGACGACGAGAGGCCCGGGAGCCGTCCGAACCTTGCATTCCTTGGCCCGGCTGGAACATACTCCCACCAGGTGTGCCCCAGATTCAAAGTTCATTGCTCCGGCAACCGGGGCTGAACGCATTGTTCTACCTCCCACAGGCTGCACACGATAAATTTGCCGAGATGGTGCATTACCATACCCGGGACACGATTGCAGGTACGGCCGCCCCATGTGGTCTCCGCGCGTCACGTTGGCACTGACGATCATTGCACAGATGTCTTTCACAGCGTCGGGCCCTCGATGCCCTTGGCGCTGGTGCCGCAGGAGAATAGCATCTTCGGGATCGTGTCGGAAACTTACGACCTGCTTCGGTCCCCGAACGCCGGCCAGACCAAATGGGTCCGTGGCGCAGTCACCCTGCCAATCCAGCACTGTCTTTTGGTCCGCCGGGGAAAGACGCTTCAGGACATCAAGAAGGTTCTCAGCCACGAGCAGGTGCGCCCGCCGCCATCTGCGTCCGCGCCGGGGGCCGCATAGGCTGATTCGGAGTGCGCGCCGTCGTCGTCATCGTCGTGGTCTCATCCAGGCACTGGGACAATGTCGACAGTTCCTAGCGACGCATCTCCCCAACGCCCAACTCGTCGGCGTGCCTTCCACGGCTGCAGCTGCGGAGGTAGTGTCGACGCGCCCGGACACTGCCGACCATGCAGCGATATGCTCGAAGATCTGCGTCCAGCTGTTCGCGGGCCTCGAAATCCTGCACGAGGGCATTCAGAACGAGCGTCGTGAGTACTTGCATGTGTGCGCCTGCGGGGTGCTGTGTGGGCCTTTTCCTGACAACCCCTTCATTCCTGTCGTTCTGAAAGACAATTATACGCGGTTCTATGTTCTCGCGAACCACCCTTCTTCGCCCTTGCCTAATTCACGCGACGACGAGCGGGAACGCCACGCGCTGATTCGCCTGGATGTCCCGAGGACACCCTCGGCAACTTCACGAAGTGCATCAACGACCGTGACCGATCTGCTGGCTACGCTCCACCTGCCTGCCGCGCGGGTGGACCGACGACCATCAGCGCAGCCCGATCTGTTCCACAGCGTGTACTTTGTTGAGGTGACCGATCCCGAGCGATTGGAGACTCATCACGGCATATCGCACGCTGGCAAGCTCAACGGAGCGAAGCCACCATGGAGGGAGCGGGTTCTAGACGCGATCGCGAGGGTGACTGAGAGCGGAGGGCGGGCAGACTTGTTGGGCACTTGGTGACCATTGCCATTGCGCGTTGCAACTCTATTCTATCTATGTGGTTATCGCCATGTGTATCTCATCTGCTCCTGTTCCCACTGTACGGTCGCCCGTTCACATGTTGTAATGTCGGCCGCTCGCCACGCGCCACCTTTAGGCCAAGCCTTACCCACGGTGTGCGCACCGCTGATCTCTCCATGGTTATCAGGTCACCGGGACTAACGGACTGAATTGAAGCTGTTCAGGAGAATGTTCCAGCTGGAATTAAGCATTCCGCTGACCCATAGAAGCCCATGGATGTGAGCGGCATCTTCACGAATCACAAGCCTTCAACTAGTACTGCCGTAGCCAGGCAGAGAATAGACACGCACGTCAAGATACATTTCGACGTACCAGAGCTCCAGCAATGTAACCAATGTAACCAATCCTGCCGACTTGGGGGCCGCCCATGATTCAGCTTTGCCCGCCAGGGTAAAATGCACCAGAGATTGTATCGGAATTCGACTGACATGTTAGAGCGCCTGCAGACTAGGGCAAGAGGGTATTCGGGGATTCGACGAGAAAAAAAGAGCCAGTACCGGTGGTAGTAATCGCCGGAGTGCACCAAGTGCATTCCTGTGCCAGCGGTCGCAGCGCTGGCAGGGTGAACACGAGCGAGACACGTTGGAGAATGGTGGCTGGCAACTGCAGGCAACTCCTAACCCCCCCCCCCCCCGCCCCCGTAGGCCATCCGGACACGATCAGGGTCCGTTGCAGCTAGGTGCTTTGTTTCATCGAAGAGCTAACATGAGCGACTCCGAATCACCTCTGAGTCCCCTAAGATTCCAAACGGTGACGCTTCTTTCCGTAAAACCTCTAGATAATCTGTTTGGTCAGAAATAAGCAACTGGTGAGGCGAATGAACAAGGAGTGCATCAATTGTCGGGGTTTTGAAAGTGGGCATGACAGTTCGAGAAAATGATGCAATGAATTGGCCGCAGGCCGCGTCGTCTTGACCACCACAAACACGGCAATCGCAACGCTGCTGCATCCGCTGCCTGCCATGCCTTCGTAAACACTGTGCGCGGTCGAATTTTGTCAATGGCCATGTATGCGGGCTGAACCTAGCCCCTGCTGGCTCGCGATTATCTCTTGTTGGGCCCCTGCTGGCGCTTCTATAGGCCCGACATAGCCGCGCAAACACGTTCCTCGAGGCGCTGTTGCACCAGGCTGTCCCCACGGTGTTCCACAGCGCTGATCGAGTAGTTTCGTACGAGGTCACCGGACCAACGAATTGAATTGAGAGTTTTTCATGGTCCTAGCCGCCTGCCTGCCACTGTGTTGTGTCGCCGGCGTTGGGCTGAGATGACTTTTCGCTGTCACATCACTCCTTGCGATCTTAGCCTCCCCCCCCCTTCCCAAACTTTATCAGACACGCAAAGGTACATGAAGCCCATTGGAAAGCCACGAACCGTACTCAATGCTCCAGCTGAAATCCAGCATTTCCATCGACCCGTAGGTGCGAAAATTCTCATGGATCGCGAACCCTCAGAACCCACTACGGTAGCGAAACAGAGACAGAGGCACCAGAGTCCCGACGGTATAGTAAGCGATACCATTGCCGCTGTCAGTGAGGGAGCCGTGTAAGACTCGACGTTGTCCGCTGGCAATGAAGCACCGCTGAGACCACAGAAAGCAGCATAACCGTGTGCTAATCTGACACAATCCTTGGAGGCTGAAGCTTTGAAGCTTCGATGCTTGACATGCTTGACAAGCCAACTAGTAAATGAACAACGAACCGGAAGGGCCTTCTGACAGAGTGGTCGTCAAGAGTGAGTCCTGGATGTATTCCTATCACGATCACAGTGCTGGGAGGTCGGAGTTGGGTGTCGAAAATGTACTGCAAGCAGCCCACAGCTCTCCGTAGGCTATCTGGTGTTCGAGCTCAGCTGTGTTGGGAAGCTAACGAATCAAGCGACCCCGAATCACCTGAGTCTCAGTCCCTGGGTTCGGTACAGGGACGCATCTCTCCAGCGATTTTGGAGACGATTTATTTTGAGTACAATCAGTAGAGTGAGTAAGCAGACGGGACACGAGCGCGTCCCGAGAGATCCAGAGTGGGAACTAGTAGGAATGACTCAAGCCAGTGAAAGTTCGGGAAAGTGGCCGCAGACTCTGCCTGACTAAGCACACAAACGACATATAACGAGCGCACCGGGCCGCGTCTAGTCTTGCCACAAACACAGTCGCTGCGTTGCCGTAGGTTGCGGTATCACCTTCGAATTGAACATGTCCGGTCCACTAGTGGGACCGTCTGCTCTAAGGGACATTGTCAGCCCCCAGTTTCACCAAAATAACTTCCCTGAGGAGCTTTACATTAAGAACGATCTGGGAATCCGACTCGACAAAGGTGTGATAAGCCCGCTGTCCTTCTCCAGAAACCCCTCTAACGCCTGGGCCGTGCAGACGACCAGATATGCAGGTTGAACCTGACGCCTGCTGGCTGTCCACTTGGCCCTCTCCATTGTCACCTGCGACACACCGTCCCTTCCGCGTTAAATTTCCAACCACCAAAGCAACTACCTACGCATCCCCGTGACAGAGAGCGTCTTGCTACCGTCTGTAAGCACTGGCTGAGAGGTCTTTGTAAGAAGGGGGATGCGTGCGAGTTCCTGCACGAGTACAACCTCCGGCGTATGCCAGAGTGCTGGTGGTTTGCCAAGTACGGTTACTGCTCTGCGGGCGACGAGTGCTTGTATGCGCACCCGAAGGAACGGAAGGTGGAGTGCCCCGACTATAAGCGCGGGTTCTGTAAACTCGGTACGTGGCTCTTGAGTGCCTATGGATGGTTTGTGCTGATAGCTCTGTAGGCCCGACATGCCCGCGCAAGCACGTTCGCCGGGTTGCATGTCAATTATACCTCACGGGACTTTGTCCACTAGGCCCGGACTGCCCGAAAGGACAGTGAGTGCACCACTCATGCGTGCTCGTAGTGCAGCGTCTTCACCCCACTGACAACCACCCCGTAGCCCGAAACCTTCGCTTCCTCCTCCAAAGGCATACGACCCGCCCGACCCGCCATCACAGCGCGAGCTCGGACCTCCTCCGCCAGGCTATGGGCGATACGCAGACTTCGACCGGAGTGGGGGCGGCGGAGGCCTATCACACGGTCCTGGACAACCAGGTCCGCGGCGCAACCTCGACGAAGTGCTTTGTTTCAAGGTGTGTTACGCCGATTCATCGCTCTGAGAACAATACTGAGACTACGCGTCCCCTTTAGTGCGGAGAGAAAGGGCACTATGCTAATCATTGCCGAAACCGGAACGTTCCAGGCAATCGGGGAGGCGTTGAGCGGAGGCGGTTCAATGGCAGCGGTGGTGGTGACGATTATTAGGTTGGGGTCCGTAGTGTACATTACAGATCTATAGGTCCACTTATACGCGGCTGTACGCGTTCTTGAACCGTATTCCACTGGCGCCTGCTCGTTTTGTAGGGCCGATATTAATATTGATTAGATCGGCTTTCTCGGAAATTGAGTGTGTCTCACGCCGCGCTTGCTCTTCTCTCCGACTACTCCATTATTGTGCACAATGGCCTGGCAAAAGACATTCACACTCGCAAAGCGCAGCAAGGGGTGCCACCTTGTCACGGAGGAGATACTCTCGCAGATCGAGGCAGGCCTCAGTGGCGTCCAGGTCTGACTCTGCCCCTAGTGCCAGCGTTCGGGAGCGTGGCTGACGCAGGCGTCGCAGATCGGAATGCTATTCTTGTTCATGTTGGTCCCCTCTTGTCAGACCGAGCGATCGTTCCCGAGTCGCGCTGAGCGGGTACTCATAGACAGCACACGTCTGCCGCCTTGACGATCAACGAGAACTACGATAGAGGTGTGTAGATGCCCAACTCGGGCACGCACCCCCGGATCCTCCGTCCCCCCCTGGCATGCTTCTAGTGCGTAGAGTCGCTGACGATGGCGCACGGCTGTGCTGCAGATGTGCGCCGAGGTGCGGAGGGCTGCTTCTGATGTCATGACGGGCCTGCGTGGCTACAACGCTGCTCCTTCTATTCGAAGATATGGACATGGCACTGGACAACATTGTGCCCGAATCGCTGAATTGGCGGCACACGGACGAGGGCCCCGAGTGAGCCGCCTGCATGCTTTCTGATGTGCGGGCGTTTGAGGCTGAGCACGCGTTGTCGGTGACCGGCGATCTGCTACAGCGACTCGTACGGACGCCTCTTTTGGATGATCGTCTGTTCTGATCGCTAAGCACGGTCGTCGTTGTTAGTGTTTCGCACACAAAGACATCCCTCGTCGGGACGTCGATTTCGGTGCCTATCACGGCCGGCCGGCTGAATCTGGGAACGTGGCAAGGTAGGGCCTGAGCGTATGTCCGTGCCGACGCAACTAAAACTGCGGTCTGTAGGGATCTATTTGACCGAGTTCAGGCACCTGCCTCACGCGCGCAGAGTCGTTGCTACCATCCTGTGCGTGTGCTCCCCCGTGTTCGTCGGCCTGGCCTTGATTCCCCATCCGAATAGCACCTGATCGGGTACCCGGAGGTTGGAACACAGACTTGTCACGTGAGTGAGTGTTGTCGTGCATGTAGTTTCTGCTGCGGAGACTCTGAATAACATAATCAAGAAGAAAATGACCGAGCTGTTCAAATCTGCTAGCTTTTATTTGGTAGCAATGTGCCACACGACCACGTTGAATCTTGGCAAGACAACAACAAAGTTGCACCCGGTGCGATTAAGTCGGTGGAAAATACATACGAGATCGCGAAGTAGATGAAAGTACAACAAAGATACGAGGCAATTACATCTGAAACCTCATTATTGTTCAACGGGAGGGAGGTCGTTCAAAATCGCAAGAAAGCGGAGCGAGGAGGAGCGTCGCTTCACTCTTCGAGTTTCTCGGGTACACTGCTACCCACGGAGGTCGAGCTTTCGTTGGCACCGTACGCCAAAGCACCGCGTTCTCGGGACCGGCTGGGAGACTGAGAGGACTCTGGCCGAGCAATGTTGCCCGCTCCCCCTCGGCCCGACGAGCGCTATCATGACAGGTCCGTGAGGAGGCGTGCCGGCAGTAGCATCAGAACGAGAGGACCCACAGGTGCAGCGGCGCGGGCGGCTTCGCTGTTGCGAACGAGGGACTTCTCGTATTCGGCCTGCTTCTCTTCTGCGATAGCGTTGCTGCCTACATCTCGGGACGGAGAACGTATGTTTCCAGCGCCTCCTCGTCCAGTAGAGACAGTCTAAACAGAAAAAGACCTGAGCGACGGAATGAGGCGATGCAGAGATGATGATCCTGACCTTGTCTGGGTTGTATAGATTGCGGGGCTCCCTGCCCCTCGTGACGGAGAAGTCGTCAGGACCGTCAGAAGGACGGGCGGGGTCGCGGGAGGGAGAGGAAGTGTGGATGTTTCCAGCGCCGCCGCGACCTGACGATTGCTATGCAACGAGAGGTGAATCAGGATGACTCTGCATGGAGGGGAATTAACGATAAAAGGCAAGTACGTACAAAGGACCGGCCTCTGGATACGGACCGACGGTCATCTGAATGGAAAGAGCGATTGTGGTGAGTGATTTTTGATTGAGAGAGGGGCAGGGAGATAAGGCGAGAGCGGGGTAGATAAGGGACTGGCGAGAAGCGCAGATAACGAGCCACGCCGAGATCGAGAAGGCTGGCAGGCCCATTTCCATTTCCATCCACGAGAGCTGCCTACCTGGGTCTTTGGCACTGCTGCCGACGGGAGGGAGGGTCGAGGAAGGGGACTCCCCGGTGAGGACCTTTGTGAGCTTGGCCCCGAAGGCGGTGATCTGGCTCGATATGGACGATTTGGCGTTCGTGGGCGATGGCTGGCGGTTGGACATTTTACTGGGGGCGGACCGGAGGATGGATGGGCAGAGAGAGGCGGCCGGGAGGAACGCGGCAGACTGGTGCGTGCATTGGGGGCTTGTAAGAATATATAGGTAGAGAAAACAAGATATTTGGATTAATAGGAGCTCGCAAGGCGGGCAAGGGATGGCCTCATCAACGTGTCCAGTTGATGATCATTTGACGCGGAGGGCTGCTTGGGGCTGTCCGGGGTCCCGGGGTCACGGCCGGACCGAGAGCGAGGCGGGTGGATTGGGAAATTGGCGCGCGGCACGGGAGGAACTGCGCGGTCACCGGTCACTGGCCGGTCACTGCTTGGCTATCCACTGGACGCTGTAGACCTGACAACGTCCCCTCGCCTCAAATACCCCCCCGCTCCCAACCCTTCCTCCCCCCCACCGTTGCAATGCCCAAGAACGCTTCCTCCTCGTCCGCTGCATCCCGCCACTCCCTCCGCAGAAATCAGGTCCGTCCCGCATTCCTCACTTTCCCACGCGCGGACCCCCGTTCATCTCGCCCACTCTAGGCGTGTCTGTCCTGCCGCAAAAGAAAGCTGGTATATGCTTCTTTCTTCTGCTATATGCGCTCTTCTCAGACTGTCCCGCCTGTAGAGATGCGATGCTGCCCGCCCTCACTGTGCCACCTGTGTCAAGTACGTACCCAGGCGCCCTGTGACCCATCGCCCATCTGAACCCCACCAGGCAATGGCATGCTCAGATCAGCGTGCCCCCGCCACCCGGATACGCGTCTGTGTTATCCCTTCCCTGCACCACACGTGTCTGAACTGTGACTCGCTCCTAGTCATCCCACTGAGCCCCAGTGCTCGTATGACCCCGTCGATGGCCTCCCTCTGGCACCCGAGATTGATCCTTTGGACAAGATCAAGGAACTCGAGGAGCAAGTTGGTACGTCGGTCGCGCGATCACGGCGCTGGTCCCCGCTCACACCTCCGTCAGCTCTCCTCAAGAGGAAGCTCAAGTCTCAACGGGATAGCGCATCGCCTTCGCCTTCGCAGTCGCCCAATCATCTCCATCCCCCATCCAATCACCGCCGCACCCATTCTGCCTCCACCAGCACCGCCGGCTTTTCCCCCGAGCTCGAGCCCTGCACCGCCGTATCACATCCCAATGGACCTTTGTCACAGGCTGTACTCAATTCAAGCGCTATGTCCTCGGAACGGCTGATGCACAGCGAGAGCCCTGAGATGCACCCTTCCCAACCTGGACTGCCTACTAACCCGTTGTCCGGTCTTATCTACTCGGGTTGGAATCCTGACCTGCCTGAACCTGCTGACCTCGACCACTAGTTCGTCCGCGTTAATCAGCTCGGCATGTAGTCCCACTGATGCCCCTTTCTTCACAGCATAGATGTCTTTTTCAAATGCGATCCCTGCGGTTCCCGCATCCTGCATAGACCTGCGTTTTTGGCTTCGATGAAGTTACCTCCAAAGAACCCCGGCTTCCCACACTCTGCCATTTTGCACGCAATAGTCAGTCACATCGCCCTTATGCCGTGCACGTTTACTTACATCCGACTAGTGTGCCTCAGCGTCGCGATGGGTGTCTAAGAATATCCTCACCCTGCCGGACGGCACGCGAAGAGATCGCTTTGCCGAATACCACGCTAGCAAGACACGGTCGTATATAGATAGAACGATGGCCAGTGGCGAGGACATCTTTGCCGTTATGCAGGCCTGCGTCCTACTTTCGTGGTATTTCTATTCCGAGGGTCGCTGGGTCGAGATTTGGGTGTTCGCAGGATTCCAAACCCGGACGGCGATACCCCTCCGTCTAAATTACCCAGGAACGTTCGCGAAGCAAAACAGCAGCTCTCCGGGCGCATATTTGGCACCCCCAAGGACAATCTGGAATTGGAACTCAGGCGCCGTACCTGGTGGATGGCTGTTCTGTTCGACCGCATCGTGTCCGTCGGCGGATGGGTGCACGCAATCGACGAACGCGACATCGGCACGGAGCTTCCGTTGCGTAGCACAGACTTTGAGGCCAACGTGCGTCAGCGCAGTCACGGTCGAACCGAGCGTGCGCCTGACCGTTTTTGACAGCGGGCCGTTCCAGACAACCCGCAGAGCTTGTTCACACCGGACGTGTTCACGAACCACCAGGAACAGTACACCGACTCGTTCTTGCTGCTCATCAAGGCATTGATGCTGTTCGGGAAAGTGACGGACTTTGGCGTGCGGAGCAACCTCCGGGCGACGACGCCGCCGTCCAAGGCCCAGAGTCCGCTGCTGATCCCTGGGTTTGGAGAGCTCGATCGGCTGGTCTGCAGGGACTTCATTAGCAGTCTCCCGCCTCGGTTCAGGAACGGTTTCAGCGACGTGGAAAGCATGTATGGTGGCGGGGGGCTCGACACTGACCTTTACATGGTTCATTTAGTTCCACATGCGTACGTGGGTTTTAAGGTTGGCTGTCCAATGTCCTCACCGGCTTTACAGCGCGACGATCACGTTGCACAACCCATACATAGACTTTTCGGACCCGCAAAATCTGTCGACGTCGCGTTGCATCGATGCATCTCGCGCCATTCTTGCGCAGCACTACACATTGATCTCCTCGTCATTTGACATCACCCGGCTGCACCCATTTGTCACGGTACGGAACCTTGTCCTGCACGCACGCCAGACGGGGCGCTGAAATCGATTGGCCAGATCTGTTGGTACCTGGCCGCGGTGGTTCAAATCCAGTTGTGCAAATATTTTATTGAGATTGGTGACACGGACCGCGAGTACGGGGTGTGGGGCGTGATCAACGTTCTTCGGTACGCCGTGCTGCCCTTACGTTGCGGCTGCCCCCCCTGCTGACCCGCGGCCGCTCCAAGGTTCGCCATGACGGACTACGGGCAACGTTCGCCCATCGGAAGTACGCCATTGGTTTCGCCTGCCGTTCACGTATATGCATGCTGAGCGCATCCCTCTAGCGCGGCAGGAGAAGCTGCTCCAGGGGCTTATGACGGAGATCGTGCGGATGACGACTCAGCAACAGCCGCTGGAGGTGGGCATCCCGCTGTACCCGTTCTCGCACGCGGGGGTGTTCTCCAAGCCCGTGCCGGGCAGCGAGGACGAGACGGGCCACGTCCTCGTCGCGCCGCTCCCGCTGAGCCCGTCGTTTGACGACACGCTCTCCCCGCCGCTGAGCTCGCCCGACCAGTCGAGCACGTGTCCGTCGGACGGGGCGGGGTGGGCGCCGCGCGAGCCGCTGATGTCTGCGCAGACGTCCTACGCCCGGTAAACCGTTCCCTTATATAATAAGTACGTGCATGTTAGAGGACGTTGGATATTTGCTGGCTCGCCGTGTAACACCGCCCCATACTTGGTCGACTGCTATTTTTCGCTCTGTAGCTATTTCGAATGTAAACGCCTCTGGTCTTGGTTGGGATGTAAGATACGGCCCGAACAAATAAAGCAGGTGTAGGCTAATACGGTCTGGTCGCCATCTCATGTGGAGGGGCCCCATGAGCTGCCCTGTGACCCCTCTGCTCGGCGGCGCTCGGCCTCGAGAACGGCGTCGAATCTTTGCTGCTCGGAGAGGCGCCCGTTGTCGGGGTCCCCCTGGTGCTCTGGAGGCGGCGCGCCTGCCGCCTGTGGGCGGCTCGCGCGCTGGCGCAGCTCGTCCCACGACGAGCGCACCCCGGCGTTGCGGGCATGCTCCGCGCGGATCTCGGCCCACCGGCTAGATGGCTGTGTGGGCTGCGTGGGGCCTGCGCGTACGGTGAGCAGCGCGAAACGCGGGACGGGGACGGGGACGGCAACTGCGCGCACCGGGTGAGCTCGGCACGCGCTCGCGCTCCACGGCAGGGCTACTGCCCGGCGCAGGGGTGAGGGGTGCGTCGTCGCCCCAGCTCCGCTCGGGAGCCGGCGGCGGTGCAAACGCATCCGGGGCCTCCGGGGCGTCGCCCTGCCGGGCCTGGATGTTGGTGATGGCCTGGAAAAAGGCGAGGCGGTTGTCGAGGGTGCGGAAAAAGTCGGCGTGGGCGTTGGCGCGGACGACGGTGCCGCCGAGGACGCCGCCGGCCGAGGCGAACATGGCGAGGGAGGCGACGCGGGCGATGGGGAGCGGGGGGCGGCGGAGGAGCTGGGCGTAGACGAAGATGGAGAGGGTGCCGACGACGCCGCCTGCCATCTGGGGCGGGTGAGACGCGCATAGTCTGCTTGGAGGGGGCACGCACAGAGTAGTAGCGCTGCGCGCCGGGGAAGAAGGCGAGGGCGGCGTCAAAGTCGCGCTGGGTGATGAGGCCAGTGTCGAGCTCTGGGCGGAGGAGCTGTTCTGTGCGTGCGCGGGTAGCAAAGTTGGACTCGAGCCATGTGAGGGGGATGGGCACGCGCGGGGGGCCCTGCGGGTGTTCGCCTGGGTGGTGTGGGTGGGACATGGTTGCAGGCAGCGGGTGTCGGCGCGGCCGGGACGGGGCGGGTCGCGGGAGCCGCGTGGAATAATTGGTTTTTGAGCGAGTCTGCCGTTGGCTGCAGCGGAGAGCGTCATGAGCGCAGGCCACATCCACTCGACCAAGCCCCTCCCCGCCCTCGCAAGAGGTAAACTCCCTCCGACTCCCCCCGACGACCCCGACGACCCCCGCGTTCCCCCGCCAGACGCGCCCCCAAAATTCGCTGACGACCCCGCCCACCACCACAACGGTCTCCCTCCCCCCATCGACGTCTCCGCCTCCAACCAGCTCCTGGGCCAAGGTGCGCTGCCTCCTCCCTCTCCCTCTCACCACACGCCCTCATGTACACGTCCCACCCAGACCTCCATGCCCTCCCCAGCACCCCCAGCACCCCCTCCAGCCCCGACGCCCGCGCCAGGCGTTCCAACCCCCTCGTAGACCTCATAGACACCGAAAAAGTATACGTAGACCAGCTCACGGGCATCATACGCGTGCGTTGCCACCCCTCCCCCCACCCGCGCTAATTTCACCCCGCCCTCCCAACAGAAAGTCGCCGCGGCATGGTCCCGCGCAAACCTACCACCCCACGACCTCGACCTCATGTTCCGCAGCCTCGAGGGCGTGTACAAAGCAGACCGCTCTCTCCTCGTCGTTCGTTCTGTTTCCATCTCGCCACATGCGCGCGCCACTGACGCCCGTCCCAGCGCCTCAAGGAAATCGGGACAAATCCCTCCTCGCCCAAGGCCCTGGGCGATCTCCTCATGCGATGGGTGCGCGCGCCTCGCGCCGCAACATTGACGTTGACACCGGCACTGACACGTCGCACAGATCGGCGAGCTCGAGGCGCCCTATACGTCATACTGCGACCGGTACTGCACCGGCTTTGACCTCTGGGAGCCCGTGCGCAACAACCCCCGCCTCCCCGACGTCCTCGCCGCCTTTTCCGCGTCCCTCCCGCCCCCCAGTGCCTCGTCCGCCACCCTCGATCCGCCCGTCTGGACCCTCGACGAGCTCTTCCTCCTCCCCAAGACCCGGCTCAAGTATTTCAAAAAGCTCTACGGCCGGCTACTCAAGGGCACACAGCCCGGCCGCAGCGACTACAAGCTCCTCTCGGGCGCCGCCGAGAAGCTCGAAAAGCTCCTCGCGACGCTTGACGCGCGCTCTGATCTCAAGGCCGGTGCCGGTGCGCCCGCGCCCGCGGTGCCCGAGACGGAGGACGAGGTCGTCGTGGACTTTCGCAGCCCGGCCGACCTGTCCAAGGCTCGCACCCTACCTGCTGTCGACACGGTCACCGGCAGCGAGACGAGCTCGCCACGAGGCTCGAGTCTCTCCAGCGCGTAAGTCCGGACGCGTCATGACTCGACCGGCGTGGCTGATCACGTACATCTCTGTAGCGCGCGGTCGTCAGACGATACCAGTCTGTCGTCAATAGACCCCCGGCCGGCGGAGAACCTGCAGATCCCCCTCCCAGAGCTCGAGAGCCGCCTCTCTGTAGAACGATGCTTGGATATCTTCACCATGAAGCCGCGGGTAAGCGGGTGGCGTGCTCGCACTTTGTCATTTCGTCATCTAACTCTTGTCACAGCAAGTACGCCTTCAGATCCTACCCCCAACACTACCCTATGCTAGAACGATGCGAATCGGCGTCGATGCGGCTATCCGCTTTGTCCCTCGGTCGACGGGTGTCGAGGCCAACCACCCTGGCTGTCGGATCTTTATCCTTTCTGACCTCTTTCTTGTGGCCGAGAGGATGGCGCTCGGAGAGAGGAGCGCTGACATGCCTGCCGCGGACATGTGGCTGCTCTATCCTCCTTTAGCGGGAAAGCACCTGAAGCTGGCCAAGACAGAAGGCGATGGTAGGGTTGTTTGGTTGCTGCTTCTCGATCGTCGTCGACTGACGTGCTGAATGCGCAGATCGTGCACTTGATGTGACTGTCATGCGGAAGGAGAAACTCACCTTGGTCTTTGCCTCTGTGCCTTTGCGCGACAAGGTCTTTTTCGAGCTCAGCGAGTGTGTCGACTTTGCGAGCGCAGGTGGGTGCCTTGCCGGGCAGTCAACCATCGACAAGCGCTCACTTTCATGAATGACTCAGTGCACGCTTCGGCCAAGCATCCCATGCCGCCCATGCCTCAACTCAACGGTGCACCCAAGCCCCCATCAGGCCTCGCGGAGGGCCTACCGGCCTCACAGACGGCACCAGACTTTTTCCAACCCACGTCTTCAGAGAACAGTCGCAGTTCAACGCCGCATAGAGTGTCGTCGCCCGTCGGAAGTCTCGGCGGTCACTTCCCTCAGCGCGGGTCCGATCTTCCATCCAGGAATGGTCCGCTTGCGTCGCTCGCGGGTAGCATGTCGAGTCTCGTGCTTTCCCCAGAGGCGCAGGTCCAGCAAGGCGTCGGCCGGGTGCCGTCGCTGCATGACCCTCTCCCGGGCCCAATGCATCCAATCCGCAAGTCCTCGTACGCGGAGACTTCAGAGAACAATTCCCACCACCGGTCATGAACGGGCCTCCTGGCCGTGGCCCTGGTTCTTTCGGTCCGCCTTCAATGTCCCAAGGCTCCTTGCCGCCACAGCCTATCGCTCCCATCCCAAGAGCCGGTCCTCTTCCCCCTCAACACCAACAGATGATCGGTCCGGGCCAGTTTATCCCCCCACACCGGACGACCAGCGCAGATCCGCTGGTCAGACGCGGGCCGCCTCCGGGAATGGCGCCCCCACCAGGCATGGAGCTGCCCCACCTCCCGTTCGCCCAACGAGGCCCGCAGAGCCTGCCGCAGAGCCCCGTGGACGGCCAGTTTGCGCCTCCGAACCCGCCCTACGGAAACCCGCCCAACCGCGCGCCGTCCGACCCGTCCTTCCAAGGCGGCCTGCGCAAGAGCCCGTCCGCCCACTCGCTCGGCTCGCAGTTCGAGCGCGGGCGCCCGATGCCGCCCGACGCGCCCCCGCTCCCAGGCCTGCCGAGCAACCCGCACCTGGTGCCCCGCGCAAACTCGTCGGGCTCGCTGGCGCCCCCCGCCTGCGCCCGATCCTCCCGTCCGCGCAGTACCGCGCGCCGTCGATGATCGAGCCGAGCCCGCCGACGTCGCCGACGAACGACGCGGCGGTGCCGCCCGTGCCGACGGGGCCCGTGACGTCGACGATCTCGGCGCAGATGAAGTGCAAGGTGTTCCTGAAGCAGGGCCACGCGCAGTGGAAGTCGCTCGGGGCGGCGAAGCTCAAGCTGTACCGCGAGCAGCCGACGAACGTGAAGCAGCTCGTCGTCGAGGCGGAGGACAAGAACAAGTCGGTGCTCATCTCGACGATCGTGCTCACCGACGGCGTCGAGCGCGTCGGCAAGACGGGCGTCGCGGTCGAGCTGAGCGACAAGGGCGCGCGCACGGGCATCGTGTACATGCTCCAGCTGCGCAACGAGCAGTCTGCGGTCGGGCTGTACGAGAGCCTGCTCGCGGGCTCGGACAGGGCGCAGTGACCGGTGGCACCCATATTAGATATCATACGTGAACGACACTCGGGACGATGCATGCTCTTGGTTTCTCTTTCTCGCTACTACGCTTTCTGGTTCCTCTCATTCTCCCGTTGGTCCACCCGTTGCTCGCTCGCACTTCATACCCACTCGGTAGTCACGTCCGCCGGAGCCCCTACGGGGCAGGACATGGCTCGTAGATCTACTTACAGTACAAGGGCGGTGTCTAGAAGAATAATTTAATGGTCTCTAGGCGCTACGTGTACGTGTGCTGCTGCGGCGCCCACTCGAGCTCCGCCGCGAGCGAGACGTGGTCGCTCCCCGACACGCCCTTGCGCGGCAGGCCCGGGTGCAGGTCGGCCGTCGCGTGCGGCCGCAGCAGGCGCAGCACCGCCGCGCGCTCGTGCGGCGGGTCGACCACCCAGATGTAGTCGAGCACGGTCTTCCAGTAGTGCGTGTAGCTCGTCCACTCGGGCTCGTACGCGCCCCGCTGCGCGGGCGGCACCCCCATCCGCGGCCCGCACCGCGGCACCTGCGCTTCCGCCTCCCCGCCCGCCGCCGCCGCCGCCGCAGCGAGCGCGCGCTGGCCCTCGTCGTACACGCTGCGTGCGCGCGCGCCGGGCACGGCGTACAGCGCCTCGAGCTCTCGCGCGCTGAGCAGCCCGTCGGCGGGCACCGCCGCGCGCGCGTTGGTGATCACGCGGTCTGGGTCGGTCGCCCCGCCGTCATCGTCGTCGCCGGGCGCGGTGAGCGGGACGGAGGGGTCGACGGAGACGTGCACGACGCGCGAGCGCGCGAGGAGCTGCTCCTGCGCGGCGCTGAGCGGCGAGCCGGACAGGAGTGCGTAGCCCGGTTCGAGCGGGTGGAAGTTGAAGTCTGTGCGGCGCGTCAGCGGGTGGGTGGGTGGGTGGGGTGGGGGAGGCTGCTTGCCGCCGGCGAGGAGGCACGGCCAGGAGGATAGGTTGGCGAGGGTGCGGTACGCGACGGCTTCGCGCAGCAGGAGGCCGGCCTGTCTATGGCCGCGCCGCGCCTTGGTCAGATCGCTCCGGCGCCGCGCGGCGCCACGTACCTCGCGCGCTCGTATGCGTAGCTGAATATACGTATGCGCGCAGATCAGCGCGCGCGCAGGGACCAGATGCGCCGAGCCGTACGCACGAGGGGTGCCAGAAGAGGTGCGTCGTCGCGACGACGTAGCCCGTGCCGGGCTGCGCGCGCCGCGCGAGCGCGACGATGTTCGCGATGTTCTTCGTGCGGAAGCTGAGCGCGCGGCGCGCGGCCTCGGACGGCGCGTCCGCGCGCACGTCCGCGTCGTCGTAGCGCAGCATGCGCTGGTCGCGCAGCTCGAAGATGGACCGGCGGAACGCGATGAGGCAACCGTGTTTCTTGCGCGGGCCGGCGGCGTAGACGTGCGCGTAGTCGGCTTGCTCGAGGACGAGGAGCAGTTTCTCGAGGCGGTCTACTTCCTGGGGCGCCGGGCGGGCGGATGAGCAGGGCACGCGTCGTGTGACAGGTGTCTTACCTGGAGGCAGAGGATGTCGGCGTCTGCGGAGAGGATCTCGTTGAAGACATGTGTTCTCGCTGCGCAGACTTGAGGCAGTCGCTGGTGGGGAAAAGCTCACGGCCTTGAGGATAGTTGAGTCGTGTTCAGACTGCGTAAGGGCGTTGCACGCGATCACCACTCACGGACGAGACATTGCGCTAGAAGCTGCGGAAGAGCAGGCTTCAGTCTCATGAACGCCACCAGCACGCCTCGCGCAGCTGCATGTGAGAGCATGGCATATTACGAACGTTCCAGGTCATGATCTTGACGGCGTGCGTGGCATCGGCGCCGCCGGGTCGTACTGTCACCCACGGCCGCGCTACGATCCGACCTTTTTCAAGGTTCACGAGAGAGGGCGGTGTTGCTGCTGCTGTAGACGTTGATGCTGCGGCCGCTGCTGCGCGCGCCTCGGCCGCCTTTTTCTTTTTCAGGCGACGCGTTTCCTGGAGCGCGACGTGGTCTGGCGTAGGGGTGAACTCCCTGGTGGACATTGGCCGTGCGAGGACGAGGGCCGGGGGCTGGAGGAGGCGGCGAAGCTGGATTGAGCGAATGGTGGAAGAAATGGCGCGGGCCGGGAGCGTAAGAAAGCGTGCGCAGAAATGCTGTGCGTGTCTGAGCCTGTGCGTGCCATATTCTCTGCACCGCTCCGGTCACGGCGCAGGCCTCGTGAACGACCCGTATGAATCGCCTGCTCTCCTTTCTTAAACGCCGCCCTTCAACGCCAGCTCCTCCCTCCTTCTTTTCTACCAACAGACCCCACCGCGCCTTGGCCTTACAGCAGAATCCGCATATGTCTCCGGCCTTTCACAACCCACCGCCCTCCGCCGCGTCATCCGCGTCTTTTGGAAACTTTGATCTCATAAAGCGTGTCAAGCTCGACTTTTCTGACATTACCGTCTCGAGCTGGCGCAGCAGGGTCACCGGGCTCAGCGTCGTTCATTTGGATTACGACAGTGAGCTGTCCGCGTCTGTCCTCGCGCCGCACCATCTAACCCTTGAGCAGCACCCATCGTCAACGGTTATTTCGCTGTGGGCACCGAAAGTACGCATATATGCTCACCTTGTCATTGTATCCCGGACTTACGCCTGCCAGTCTTCGATGATACTGGCTGTCCGCACACGCTGGAGCAGTGAGTGCGCCACGGCCCGCATTGTCTCGTGCCTAACCCTCGGCTCTCCCAGCTTGGTCTTTATGGGTTCGGAGAAGTACCCCTACAAGGGCATCATAGACCACTTTGCGAACCGCGGCTTCTCCAACGGCACCAATGCATGGACGGACACGGACCACACCGCATACACCGTCTCCACCGCCGGAGAGGCTGGGTTCCTGCAGATCCTCCCCATCTACGTCGACCACATCCTCTACCCGACCATCTCGAAGGCTGGGTTCGTCACCGAGGTACGTGGCCCCCCTCCCGCGCTGCATTCGCTGGCTCATCGCAAGCAGGTGCATCACATTGACCCACAAGGTGAGGATTCCGGTGTGGTATACTCCGAGATGCAGGGTCGCGAGAATTCGTCGGGGGATCTCATGTCGTTGCAGTACGTTGCAGGCTTATGCGGATGACCTGTCGGGACGCACCGTTTTCTTCCACTGCTCTGACGTTTCGTTCTCCAGAGCTCAGCGCCTCATCAACCCTCCCGGAAGTGCATACCGGAGCGAAACGGGCGGCTTGATGGAGGCTCTCCGCAAGCTGACAGTGGAGCAAAGTAAAGGATCGCAGTACCCTGATATTCTTCAAAGCTGACAGGCATTGCAGTCCGCGACTACCACAGTACTTATTACGTCCCGCATAACTTGTCCCTCATCGTCGCCGGGAAGCTCTCCAGTGGTACGGAGATGCTTCTCTCCGTCATCCAGGATAAGGTGGAGCCTAGCATCATCGCTCATGGCCAGAACAAGGGACCACGCCCCCCTGGCTGGAAGCGGCCCTTCGTTGAGACTCCTAGTGCCAAGCGGGGGCCCATCAAGGAGATCATTGAACGCACCGTCGAGTTCCCCGAAAAGGACGAGAGCTCGGGAGAGCTCATGATCAGCTACATGGGACCCAGCTCGGACGACTTCCTCGGATCCAGGGTAAACGCTTTCGCCCTGGTTTCGCCGCACCTGTGCTCAACGTGCCCTGTACCCGCAGGCGCTCGACATTATTGGCACTTACCTCACATCGTCTGCCACTGCCCCTCTCAACAAGGAATACGTAGAGATAGAATCTCCTCTTTGGTGCGCCGCGTGTCCTGGTTTCCTAGGGTGTCGCTTACGGCTCTAAACAGCACTTACATCTACTTTGGCGAAGACTCTAGAGCAACACTGACTGACCTGACTGTCTACATTGGCTCCGTCCCGACCGAACACCTGGACACATTTGATGCGAAGCTCCATGAGAGTTTCCGTCGTATTGTCAAAGAAGGCATAGACATGAATCGTATGGCAATGGTCATCAACCGTGATGAACGCCAGGTATTCCTCTACACGCGGTTACTTCGTGCAGGCTACTCACACCTACATAGCTCCGCAGCAAATTAGAGTCCGACGGAGGGGATGCGTTTTCTACGACGATGATTGCCAACTTCCTATACGGGCGTGAAGATGGTTCCCAAATCGAGGAAGCGCTCGACGAAATCAAGCTTTACAACCAGCTGAGGACATGGACCAGCAAGCAATGGACCGACCTGATCCAGAAGTACTTCATCGATCCCAAACGAGTAATTGTCCGCGGAAAACCCTCAGCAGCGGTCGCAGACCGGCTCGAGAAGGAAGAGAAGGCCCGCATTGCGAAGCAGAAGGAGGCGCTGGGCCCAGAAGGTCTGGCCAAGGCGGTCAAAGAGCTCGAAGAGGCAAAAGCTGAACACGAGAAGCCGATACCCTCTGAGATCCTGAAGTCCTTCCCTGTGCCCGACGTGAAGAGCATCTCTTGGATTCCCGTGCAGAGCGTGCAGCAGGTTGGCACCGGCCGCCCTGGCCGATCAAAGTCCCTTGACAATGAGGTTGCCCGCCACATTAACGCAGATGGGTCGCCGCTGCCGTTCTTCGTGCAGTACGACCACGTCAAGGTAGATTAAAGCATCATCTTGCTGGCCGCAGCACTAACTCGGATTGGGTAGTCCGACTTTGTCAGCGTGCACACGTACCTTTCCCTCGCAAAGCTCCCTAATCACCTTCGCCCGTGAGTAGTGTGGGGCTGACGTACGAATGCACGATGCTCACGTTTGTCGCAGGTACATCCAACCTTACCTGGCTGCCTTCTTCGCGCTGCCAGTGACGCGGCAATCTGGCGAGCGGCTGTCTCACGAGGAGGTTGTTGATCAGCTCGACGACCAGACTGTCTCGTACGAGGTCGGCCTCGGTATCTCAGGCGCATTCAGCGAGACGCTCCGCATCACCATTCGCGTGGAGGTGGCGAAGTATGAACTGGCCGTCGCTTGGTTGAAGGACCTAATCTACGGCAGCGAATTCACGAAAGAGAGGTCCGCACCGGTTCTCTCGTTGCCTTCTCTCGTTGCTCACAGCTGTGTAAAGGCTCCAAATTACCGTGGCTCAGATCCAGCAGGCGCTGCCTGGGCTCAAGCGCGATGGAAACAACGTCCTGTCTGCTGTCTCGGCAGAGCTGTTGTATGCTGAGAACTCGACATCCCGCGCCAGTGGGGTCCTCATCCAGTCCGACTTCATCCGGAACCTTTCGGAGCAGATCCAAGAAAGCCCTGAACAGGTCATCAAGGCCTTTGAGGAGATCCGCCAGTACGGTGAGTTTACCCCGAACCGGTTCTTCTAGCTCGTCCTCAACTTTGTGATAAGTCACGGATCCTTCGGGTGTGCGGTTCTCCGTGACGGGCAATGTTCTTGGCATCCCCAAGCCTAGGAGCGTCTGGGATAAGTACTTTGGTGCTGCCCTCCCGGTGAGCTGCCTCACTCAAAACTAAGATATCGCTCGCTCATCCTGTTCCCTATAAAAGGAATCATTGCTGTCACCCGTCCCAGTCGCATCTGATACGTTGAGCAAGCTCGGCAAGAACCCGGTGAAACAGGTCAACGACAGCGCTCCTTTGGCATGTCAGGCGCTGACCGGTAGCTGTTATCTGCAGGCCATCGTCGTGACGCTGCCCACCATCGAAAGCTCCTTTGTGACGCACGTCGCCAAGGGCGTTCGAGGATTCGCGCATGCAGACTACCCCGCTCTGCGTGTCGCGACCGAGGTGCTTAGCGCGACCGAGAGCTTCCTTTGGGTGAGCTAGGTTTCTGTTCTCCTCTTTACGCTTCTGACACCTCTTCAGCGATACATCCGTGGCTCTGGATTGGCATACGGTGCCTACGCTGGGGTCGACCTTGAGGCGGGCAACGTTACATTCACACTCTATCGCGTATGTTGCACTCTGAGCCTTTCTCATTGTCGGCCTAACGTTACGGGATCTTGCAGAGCTCGAACAGTCTCGAGGCATACAGGCAAGGTGCCACTGTCGTCCGCGGGCTTGTCGATGGCTCGGTAGGTCTTTTCCTGCGCACACATGACGCTTCATCGTGACTGAGTTCTTGGCAGATTGCGCTTGACGATACGGCACTGGATGCGGCGAAGAGCAGCATCGTCTATGGCGTCACCAGGGGCGTGTCAACCCCCGGCCGCGCGGTCAGTTCCGTTTGATTTGCGCCACGTAGCCAAGGCTGACGCGCATATGACCACACAGGCGGTGACCTCGTTCACGAACCAAGCACTCAAGGGCGTGCCGCAGAACTACAACACCGAGCTCCTCGAGAAGTACCAGGCGGTGAGCAAGGATGACGTGCTGCGCGTACTCCGGCAGTACTTCCTCCCGCTCTTCGACGCGTCGAGCTCGGTCGTCGTCTCTGTGACCGCGCCAGGCAAGGCAGACGAGGTCGCCAAGGGCCTCGAAGATGCAGGCTTCACTGTCTTGCGGCGGACGCTGGAAGTCGAGCCAGCCGAGGACGGCTCGGAGGACGACAGCGACAGTGACAGCGACGAGAGCACGTGATTGGCATGTAGCATAGTTCACTACCCCCCCTCCATTCTGTAACAATATCCTAATGTGCGGGTAATGGGCCATCATCATGGGCCTCAGATCCAGAGCTAGCATGTACGAGGGACTCTGAGCCACCCGAAGTGGTGCCGATTTGATCGGGCTGCGCGAGCTGCTCGCCGACAACCTCGATGCGCTTTTCTTCTGCCTCTCCCGGGCGCAGCTCGACATTGTCCAAAAAGTCGTTCTCGACGAGGAAGTGGATAGCCTGTGAGAGATTCGACACCGTCATGCGGATCTCGGGGCGCAAAAGCTGGGGTAACGGCCAGCCGATGAGCGAGCTAGACCGCTAGCATCCAACGAAACGTAGACCCACCCTTCGGAGCAGAGAAGGCCGCTCGGCGAAATGGTTGCGCGGAGGCTTTTTAGGCTGGGGTGCTGGCGCCCTGCGAGGCGGCCGGATGGGCTCTGCTGCCGCGACGGCTGGCGCTGGCGGCGGCGGATCGACTGCCACACCGTCGACAATAGACGCTTGTGCGAGCAGCGCCGGCGGCGGCGCGTCGTCGACCTTTGCCTGCTCCGGCTCTGCATCCGAGGAGGACGCATATGCGTCGATCCCAGGTGGTGCTTTGGCGGACACTACCTCTGGCGCGCCGTCGCTGTCCGAGTCCGAGTCTGACCCGGATGCGTCCTCCGCTGCAGGTACGGTCGGCACAGGTGTGGGCACGGGTGCGGGAACCTGGGGCAGCGCAGCAGGCGCGGACGCAGCGCCCCCACGCCCTCTCCCCGCCCCGCGCCCGCGCCCTCTCTCGCGCCCGCGTCCTCCGCGTCCTCCACGCCCGCGCCCGCGTTGCGCCTGTGCATCGTGCGCCCCCGCGCCCGTGCGCGGCCGCTTGATCCCGTGCAGCGCGAGGTGGTCCGGGTGCAGCTGGCCGCTGGCCGCCGCCTCCTCGAGCTTGCGCTTCTTCTCCGCGACGCGCGCGGCGGTCGGCCAGCGGGCGCGGCGCTCCGCAAGCCACGCCGCGAGGTCCTCGGGCGTGTCGAGGCGCGCGGACGTGCCCTGGATCGGGACGGGCTTCCTGTGGCGCGTCAGCGGGCGGATGGGGGACGGGAGAACGGGGGACAGGCGCACGCACCCTTTGAAGCTCGGGTCGGCGTCCCAGTCGGGCTGCCGCCTGCGCGTGTGCCAGTCGGGTGGGTAGATTAGGTGCCGGTCCATCATGTGCGTCTCGACGGCCTTGGCGGAGCCGGTGAAGGCGCAGCCTGCGTGGGTGCATCTGCTGTTGCCTGGGGTGTACCAGTGCGCGGGCGGCGGTGCGCCGGGGCGCCGGGGAGGGTGCGCGGTGCGGGAGCCGGGGCTCTGCGCGGCGCCGGATGGGAGAGGCGTGTAGGGTCTCGAAGAGGGGGGAGGAGCGGTGCGCGGGTCGTAGGTGGACGAGTAGGTGTAGCCCTGGGCGGTGGCGTGCTGGCTAGAGGTGTACTGGGCGTATGCGGCAGCGTAGTGTGGGCTGACGTTCGCATACGGGTTGGCTAGGGTACTCGTCAGTGTGTGCACAAGAGATGCAGAGCCGCTAGCGGGCGCATTGGAGGGCGCAGAGAGTTGCGCAGGGCGCGCAGGACGCCTCGGGTCATTTGGAGAGTTTGCCATTGGCAATCCCGGCCCGACAGTGCACATCTATCTTGATGGCAACACGGCCCGGTACCGAATTGAATCACTCGGATTCGCAGTCATCTTAGCCGAGGCGAGGGAGAAAGACGAGTGCAATCATTGTCAGACTACTTTTATATAGTTAGAAGACATTGCACGGTAGTACTAGCACAATTGCACGAAAGCAGTACGGTAAAGGCTCAACAGGGAGAGACCAACAGTAGATACGTACAAGGAAGGACTGGACAATGCACATACACGGCAATGGGAAAGAACAGATGATCAGGGGGGGAGAGCACGAGGCATCCCAGCCACAGCTTAGGTAGACGCCAACACAGCAGGCGACAGAACGAAAGAGGATACCGGAGACGGCGATCGGATTTTGAGGTTTTGGAGGGGTCAAGAAATAGGGGGAACTTCGGCGATCGAGGGGGGAGGGTAAGACGTTGGAGGGAGGAACGTCCGTTGTGACCTGCGCAATAATGACGAGGTGGAATGAGAGATGGTCGATACATGTATATGAACACTAGTGGGTCAACACCCGTGAATATAGTCCCGTCAATAGCCATTGCGAATGGTTGGAAAGCGAAGCGTCAATGTGAAGGACTTAGTTGGGGTGAACAAGTCAGTCCTGCTCCTCCTCTTGGCTCTGATGTTCCTTCCCAACCCGCCTCTCCTTCTCGCTCTCCAGCTGATTGTACAGCAAGAAGAGAGCCTTCTCGTTTGCCTCTGGGGTGCCGACGATCGTAAACATGCGTTCACCGGTCTCATCGTGGGGTACTTTGGCGATGGAAATCTTCGAACCAGAGAGGCGCCTGATCTCTGTGATCTTGGAACCACCGCGTCCGATGATGCAGCCGACCATGTCGGACGGAATGGAGATGTTCTGGGTGCGAAGGTTGGTAGGGTTGCCTGCAGTTGGGGATGGAGGGCTAGGGGCACGTGGATTCGAGTCGCCGTTCGAGCGCTTGCCGTTGTAGCTGGACTGGTAGCCGTGAGAACGACGGCCGGTCGAGCGCTCGTCCGCCACGCCTGGATGGTAAAGGACGGTGCCGAGCCCTCTTTCCCAGTCTTCCAAGAGACACCTGCCAATCTCTTCGATAGCACGGCCAATGGCCTCAGGGGACCCCTGGACATCCACGACACGCTCAGTGGACTGGGGAAGCATGTCCTTGGATGCGACCATGCGTGCGCCGGAACCATCCTGGATAGCCTTGATTTTGAGACCACTGCGACCGATGATAGTGCCCATGAGGTTGTGTGAGATCAGAAGGCGCATAGAGGTGTGAGCGGCGGAAGATGTAGAGACAGTAGGGGAAGAGGGGTTGGCATCGACGAGCTGCGCGATGATGAGAGCGTATGCCTGTTGTGCCGGGATTAGGCAGCGGAAGGAGCCTGGATGGTATACGAACGTACCTTTGCAACACTATCGACAGAGCCGCTGATGGTGAGGACGCGCTCGTGGACGCCAGGGACGACCTTGCTGACGCCAGCTTTGACGCCAGTTTGGTCACGAAGCTCGGCAACATTTTTTCCAGCCTTTCCTATGATGACACCAGCATCCTTGGTACTGACGAGGGCACGGAGGGTAAGGACATCGTGACCGACGGGGGACGGGGAGCGGGAGCCGTGAGGGGAGGCTAGATGAACAAAAGGTCGGAACGGAGGGTACTGGGCAATGAAAAGGACATACTGGAGTCACGGCCGTTGTTCGGGGAATCGGAAGGCATGAGGGAGAAGGGGGGAGAGGGGGAGGAAAGCGAGGAGGGGGAGAGCGAGGGCGGAGAGGGGATGCTTGGAAAAGAGGAGAGCGGGATGAGTCTGAGGAATGCGCGCGAGCCGCAGACGGCCAACTCCTCCTCCTCGGCTGTTCCCGACGGCGTCTCCCCGCACTGTTCACCTCACCTCTCCGTGCCAGTCCTCTCGTACATCTGATCGTCCCCGCCATCGCTCTCTACACCACCGCCCACTAGGTCTTCCTTCAAGCGCCCTGCCTTGTGTGCTTTTTATACATACTGATGCCCCGCACACCACGAACCTGCCCTGCGTGGTCATGGGACCCCCCAGCTTGCCTTATTTCTCCGTCTCACCCCCGCACATCAGCACCACAGCACATGCTCTCGCTAAACAGCTGAGGATTACTTATTCTGTCCTGCAGACAGCGGCACCATGCAGCGCTCAGACAACTTGGCCGCTCATGTGCCGGGCGCCTGGCTACCGGCCGAGCAGAGCTAACGGGATCGTATTGCTGCACAAATAAGTAACTAGTGGACCGATCACGTTCCGGTCATAAACTTGGGCTTCTCAACTCGTTCGGGAGCCCTCGCAGCTCTTTGCTTGCTTCCCCCACCTTCTCTGCCCATCTCTATAAGTCTCAAAGTCTCTCTGCAGCTACTGCTTGCCACGAGAGCATCCACTCTTTTCCTCATGGCTAAGCTTGCCTTGTCTCTCCTTTACTGTGCCGTCCTCGGTCTCTCTGCTCCGCTGGGAGACCCTTCTACCCTCCCAACCTCCTCTTCTCCCACCTTTCTACCCTCATCTCCACCGGTCTCTACGTCCTCCGCGATTTCTTCCATTTCCTCCACCCTCCCGTCGTCCACTCAGAGCTTCAATGTTTCTACCGTCACCAGCCATTCTAGTCTTCCAGCTTTCTCGGTTGCTTCTACCAATACCACGTCCGTGATCGTCTCTGCGACATCTACACAGTCTTCCAGCGTCTCCGTTGCACCGACTTCCTCCCCTTCGCCTGTCAACTCGCAAGCCCTGCAGGACATGCAGACCGTCCTGGAACGGAGGCTCGGATTCATCGTTGCCTCGGCAACCAATGTGTCGCAGATTTCTTCTTGGCAAGTCAAAGAGCGCCGATGGATCACCCCGCGTCTAACATTGCCGCTGTCAGGTTAAGCACCTTGGGGCCGGATGGTAGCTGGCCCGCGTCAGAGATCGATTATACCACCGGTTGCCCCGCTCAACGTGCAAATTGGCCAGCTGGAAACCATTGGATTCGCGTCTGTAGGTATTCTTTCTTTCAACGCATGAGTTCGCTGGCTGAATCCGTTATACAGTGACCCTAACTGCTGCTTGGCACGGCGGGCTTGAGGGCGCGGAGCAATATGCTGGCAGTTCGACCCTGGCCAGCGCCATTTCATCTGCCATGGACTTTTGGTTTACCCGTGACTTTCTCGTCCCTGCGTGTTTGGACCAGGGTGGAACCAGCGCATGCCCATGTGGCACTCCTGGCTTCTGGAACACCAACTGGTTCTCAAACGTAAGTTGTTGCAAGTCAGTTGGTGTCCTCTAGTGACGCGGATTACAGGTCATCCTTGTTCCTAAATTGGTCGATGAGAGCTGTCTGCTCTTCAACGCCTCTCTAACTGCGTCACAATTCACCAGCTGCAATACCATATCTGCGCGCTCTTATGACACATTTTATGAGGGTAAAAGCTTCCTTACTGGGGCGAACATCCTTGATGTAGCCAAGGTCGGAATTGACCTCGCTTTATCGACCAACAATGTCAGCCTTATCACCGAAGCTTATGGTCGCATCAACGCAGAAGTAGTTATTGAACCGGGCATCATGGTCGACGGGATTAAGCCGGACGGCAGCTTTGGCCAGCATGGCGGTCTTCTCTATAACGGCAACTATGGAAAGGACTAGTGAGCCTACTCTTCTACATTGTGCGAGATACGTTCGCTGACTCCCCTTTAGCTCTAATGACGTTATCGAGTTGGAGATAGACGCGGCAGGCACCCAATTTGCGGCCAATGCTGCTTCCCAACAGGCCTTTGAGACTCTGATCGACGGCGACCAGTGGATGATCTACCGCAACGTCAAGACCAACGTACTCCATTGGGACTTCGTAAGCACTCGTTATCAGTTATCCTGTACGCCTATCACAGACTAATGAGGTGCCAGAGCGCCCTCCCACGTTTCATCTCGTTCCCCGTGATCGACGCTCAGTATGTCAACTCGCGGCGGTATTTGTGTAGCATTTGAATATTTCCGCAGGGCTACGGGGAGCCTCAACCTCAATCTGTCAGAGATACAAGAACTCGGGCAGTTGTGGAACTCGTCCACCATCACCGACGTCTACAACGGCCTCGTCAAACCAACTACAGATGCGAACGCGGGCAATGTCATCGGAAACCGTAACTTCTATAACAATGACTACATGGTGAGCATTCACATGCATCGCATACGTATCACACGCCTAAATAAACTCACAGGTCCAACGCGGCAATGGTTATGTCTCCACGCTAAAGATGTATTCTACACGCACGAAGAACACGGAATGCACAAACTCGCAGAATGTTCGTCAGTTCAGTATCACGGTGAACCTGTCAGCTGACTCTGTAATAATAGCCTCTGGGCTTCCATCTCGCCGATGGCACCTTGTACACTTATTTGCAAGGTGACGAGTACGAAGACATCGCCGCCGCATGGGACTGGAATCTTATCCCCGGGATTACGGTCGATTACGCCGCCACGCCACTCACATGCGCGTCCGCCGAATGGACCGGGCTCGACGCGTTCGTCGGCGGCGCCTCAGACGGAAAAACCGGCGTCGCAGCCATGCGGTACCACAACCCGCTCACAAAGTCGCTGAGTTGGCAGAAGGCGTGGTTCTTCCTCGACGACGACACGCAACACGTCATGATCGCGAACCTCACTTCGAATTCTACCGCCCCTGTCTACTCCGTCCTGGACCAGAAGAAGCACGCAGGCACCATTCACGTCAATGACAAAGCTTTCTCGGCGCCCGGGAACCAGACGTTCAACGGCACCGTGTCGTCGCTCTGGCACAGCAACGTGGGGTATACCTTCGATGACAAATCTACGGTGCTCTCCTTATCCGTCGGCGACCGCAGCGGCGCGTGGTCCAACATCGGCACGTCGACCCAGCCTCCCGAAACCGTCGACCTCTTCGCCGCGTGGATCCAGCACGAGAATCTCGAGCAGCCTGTTTCGTATACCATCTTCCCAGGCACCTCCTTCAGTCAATTCCAGGGAAAGAGCCGTCAACGCCAGATCATCACCCTCCAGAATGACGGGAACATCTCTGCTGTCTACGACGCCGACCACGACGCGGTCTCTGCGGTCTTCTGGGGCGTAGCCGGTGGTATCCTCACTTTCAAATGCGCTCCTTTGTTCGATCTCGGACCCGCGAGTATCACCGTCAACGGGAACGTGGCTCTGATGCTCAACCTCAGGACCAGAACCATCACCGTTTCCGACCCTTCTCAAACTCTCGCAAGTGCGAACATCCAGGTGAAAGGCATCACGGGAATGTCGAAGACAGTGACTGTACAATTCCCCCCTGGTCCTGGCGGCTCCGCCGGGAGCAGTGTCACCCAGAAACTGTGATACAATCTCCGTCTTCTTGTACTGCTCGTGTTTGGGAATACCACATATGCTTGAGCACCCCTTGAGGGCTCCAAACTCGTCCCAGTTTTGCGAATGATGAGGCACAAAACAATGTACAGATCAGAAACCGGCAGCGGGCGGCTCCGCGTATGCGCCTTGGTCGTAGCCCTCCTGCGGCTGCTGATAGGCAGCCTCGTCCGGTATCGGTGCTGCCTGAGGAATCGCAGGCTCGCGCTGCTCGGACGTAGGCTCGGCAATGATCTTGTCCACAGGAGGCTCGAGAATGTTGACAGAGTCGGGAAGGGGCTTGCGAGGACCGAGCTGACCCTCAGGATCGTAGCCCTTCATGCTAAAACGGAAGTCAGTTGGGCTGCTTGAACATATCAAGCAGGAATCCGCATACATCTTCACTTTGATACCAAGGACACCTTGGCGGAGGAGGACGTGGCGGACAGCGTAGTCAACAAAGTCGCGGGCGGGCTGACCGGAGTGGATCATGAAGCCGTCCGTGAACTTCATAGACTTGGCACGGGCAGCACGGAGCTTGCCAGACACGACAACCTCGCAACCCTTGGCGCCAGACTCCATGACGAAACGAAGCACACCGTAGCATGCACTGAGGCTCTATCAGCACTGCTTGCGAACACAGAGACCCGTCGTAAAACATACCGGCGGATAGCAAGACCGCCAAGAAGCTTGTAGCGTAGGGATTCGCACTGCGCAACAGCGGAGAGACCACGAGTCTGGACCTTCTCGGCGTAGAGCTCGAGGGTGTTCTCGGGGAACTTGAAACGCTTTTGGACGAGAGCAGTAAGCTCACGGATGCGGCGACCCTTCTCGCCGAGAACCTCCTGGGTGTGGGTGGCGCGGATGATGATCTAAAATGCATAACTGAGTATATACACTCCACATAGAGCAAGATCTACGAACCTCAGTCCGCGCGTGAGTCACACGGACATCACAACCGGAGTAGCCCTCCTCAGAGAGTTCACGAGTGAAGAACTCGTTAAGCTCGGCGCGGAAGACGCCGTCAGCGACAAACTTGCGCTTCTTGCTGATTTGAGCGGACATTTTGAGGGCTTGAGGAAAGCTGTGGGCAATGGATCAGCATCTGTGATAACTCACTTCATCCGCAGAGGCGTGGGTGCATCCAGCTCAAAATAACGTGAAGAGCGTCGTTTTTCCGGTCAAACGTCCACCCTCCGGTACCATGGGTCCAACCTGGAGTGAAATAACGCACCTTGATTTGAGGGAGAGAGCGGGAGTGTCGCTGGTCGAGTTGTCGATAGCCTATGGCGCCCTACTACAGCCATCGTGAGAATACCGTGGGCGTTGGCGGAGTTCGAAAACATTTCATATAAAAATACGCGCTTCCTGGCTGAACCTCGCATTTTCTCTGTCGTGTTCCTTTCCAATGGTGAGTTCCTCAGTACTTGCCTGTATTGATTATTTTCCATCCGCCGCTATGAAGAGCGTTGTATTTTCAACCACCACTGGCACCTCTTAGTCGATTTGACCGCGCACCACAACGGCTGCAAAGCTCGAGTGCTGTGTGGCTCAATGACATGAATGACCTTCTGAGCTTTCCTTATTCTTTTTCACTGTCTATGTCGTCAGTCTGCGCAAGGAGCTGACCACATCTCCCTCAGGTCCCTTCTATATATCTCCGCAGATACCTGTAATAAATGCATTTTTTTTCTATTTGGGATGTGAACAAATGTTTGTCAAGGAATCATTAGCGCCATCGCATGAGCCAAACGCCCTCAAGTGATGGAGTGATTTAGTTTCGTTGAACCTCACCGGTGCACGGAATGCCGTCGTTTTTCGCCGTTCCTTCATTATTCTGGGGTGCCACCACCTGAAGCGTTCTCATCCCATCTGGAGCCCGCAACCACCAACATCTCCCACGTCACAGTAGAACCTGTGATCACCGTACCTGGTTTCATTCCTCGCGATGATCATTCCCGCATGTCTGCGAATGACTCCCGGCTACATGATCCAATGTTATAGCTGCAGTTGGCCCCATATTCCAAGGTCACATCTTCGCAAATACTGCAGCGTCACAACCCATAGAAAATAGCATTAGCTGTATGGTGTGGATTGCAACAAACCCCGTGACTATCGTACATGCAGCATGAATTGAAGCCAAAATGATCTGGTGCAAACGTTTCAAAGTATTCCGTAGAGGGGTCAGTTGCGTCGCTCGTTGACGAAAAGTCCAGCAGCACCCATTCCACTGCCAATGCACATGCTTGTGCACAGGAGCTCCCCATTGCGTCGGCGCAGCTCTTCCAGGCCAGTGACAACTTGACGAACGCCAGCTTAAGAACTCAGTCAGCGAAACGGCACTGTCCAAATTGGAGCAGAAAGCGTACTCATGCCTAGCGGATGCGTCAATGCAATGGAGCCTCCGCTGTTTGAGAGGTGTCGATAAGTTGCTGCCACGAAAAAAGCGGCAGCAACTTACTTGGGATTAATCTTCTCCATGGGTATCTTCAGCTGCTCCACACAGTATGTGAACTGGGACGCAAATGCTTCGTTGATCTGTTCACAACTCAGCCTCGATGCACACCCCTCATCCAAGTCGCTGCGCTCACCTCATACACGTCGATATCCTCGTGACGGAGACCGTGCTGCTGAAAAATCTTTGGGATAGCGAACACAGGCGCAATCCCCATGTACCGCGGTTCCACACCGACAACAGTAGTGCCCACAAACTTCGCGAGGATCTCGAAGCCCTCCTTCTCGGCGCGTGCACGGGTCGTCAGGACGCACAGCGCCGCGCCATCGCCGATACCGCTGGCGTTGCCCGCCGTGGTCGACGCGTGGCCCCAGTCCGGGAAGGACGATTTGAGCGCCGCCAGTCCTCCCGCGCTGACGCCAGGCCGGACGGTGTCGTCCACGGAGACGACGGCCCCGCGGAGCTCGATGGGGAGGATCTCTTTAGCGAAGATGCCGCCTGCCGAGGCCTGTGTGTTCGTCTGGGTGAGCAATTCCGTCATGGACGGCCAAAGTAGGGTCCAAACCTTTGAAGCTCGCGTGTGCGAGATCAGCGCGTACTCGTCTTGCTTCTGGCGCGACACGTCGTACGCCTGCGCAACCATCTCCGAGGTCCATCCCATGGGCTGCCCCGGCATTAGCCAACGGGCCACGAGGTCGCAAGAGGCGGCAGCACGTACCTGTATACAGTCGTTCGCCTGCGCGCTCGCATTAACGGCGTCCACCACCACCGGCGTCGGGCGCGGGCTATGCAAACGGGAACGTGAGGAGCAGCAACACGCCCAAGCACCGGCAAGACCGACTTCTGCGACATGCTCTCCACGCCGACCGCGACGCCCAGCGACGTCTCTCCCGATTTGATGCCGTGCGCGATGCTGCGGATCGCCATGAGCCCCGACGAGCACAGCCGGTTGACGGTCGAGATGGGCACGCTGTCTGGGATCCCAGCCGCCAGCGCCGCGGCGCGCGAGACGTACAGCGGCGAGGGAGGGTGGCATGTCCCTTCAGCAACAAGTCAACAGTGGGTTCCGCGGCGGCGATGCGCGTGTGCGCACCTACACAGATGTCGTCGATCGCTGCCGGGTTGAGCCTCGATTTCTCCAGGGTAGCCTGTATGTGTGGGGTAGTGACAGTGAGCGCTGGCCGTTGTGGTGGGGAGTATCACGCACCTTGAACAACGCGTGCAGGAGCTCGTCGACTGGCACGTCCTTGAGCTGCCCCTTCTTCGCGCGACCCATCGCAGTGCGCTTCGCAAAGGTAATCACGACATCGTCGTCGTTCTTCTGTAGAAGCTGGGCGCGTCCGGATGCCAGGGTCGACGCCGTGCGGCGGGCGGCCCTCAATGGGACAAGTTGCCTGAGCTTAAGCATGCCGTCGAGATGTTATGCGCAGTCGCTAGCTGGTTGTAGCAGGGTGCTTCTCTTCTAGGTGAAGGCTGCTGAAGCTGAAGTGTGCACCTTATTAACGACGGTGGACGGCGCAAGATTGGTGGTGGTGTCCAGAAAGTCATGCCGTGTGGGAAGTCGGAACTCGGATGTGCCGGCTGAGCATGCAGCCGCGGGAGCCCACGTCCCATTCTTGTTCCAGCCGGAAATGACTTCTATTAGTACTTACTGTCGCTTATTGAGACGTCATGCGTACATATGTACTCGAGTTACATACACTACTGACGGCAAGGGGTCAGTGTAGAATAGCAGCAATCATGTGGGGGTATCCTGAGTAGACGGCGAGCATTCAAGAGAAATATGTTCAACAGCTGAGGAATAGATGGGATGCCAACTTGCAACAGACACAATGGACATAAAATCAACTGTCATACCCAGAACATCAGCTTGCGAATGATCGCAGCGTCCTTAGGACGGTCTGAGTGCTCGCGAGACATGGTGCGGGGGAAGTATGGCGTAGCGTTCGACTCTTCAATCTCTGGAGGAGGGGCAATTCGTGACAGTTGCATCTTGTGGTTGTGAGTCAGTGATGCTTATAGATGTGGAGGGAGCACGTCAACGAGCTTACCTCACTGTCCATGACCGTGACAGACAAGACAGCAATAATGTCCGGGCGATCTTCAACAAGATGATCATCGTCTGCGTCGCGGCAGCGCGTTTGGTAATGCTTGATTAGGTGCACAAATCTGCCCATCATATTGAACTTGGCCCAGTGTATCTTCGTGGGGTCGTCTGCATGGAAGTCGCCGTTGCCAACGTGTGCCCGGATGAGGTCCGACAGATGTACTTCCCTGTGGCTACGTCACTAATAAGCACAGGACAAGGGTGGTGAATCGCCTACAAGGCAGGAATGCAGGCCCCTTTCGAGTTCCGGAGCGCCATTCGGTAAGACCGATGCGATCCAGTCGAGTTGAAGAGCAAATCCCAAGACTGAAGGTGCTTGTGCGCCTTTGAGTTGCTTTCTTGGAACTTGGCGATGGCAGGGTCACCCGGGTAAGTGGCGTTGTTGATCCCAGCTACAAACGCGCGCAGAGCCGAGTAATTGTTCAAGCCGCGGAGCTTCTCTGCTATCTCAACGAGCTTCTCGATCTGCTTTGCCCTGTTCTTCGCCTTGTCATGACACAAAATTAAAGATACGACCCTGATATTTTGTTCAGCAGAGCGGCTGGCACGGTGGCGATAAATATACCAATCTGCTAGATGTTCGGACACACCATTGAAAGCCGCGATGGTGTCTGTTTCTGAGTTTTTCTTTCCAGAAACAAACACGTGTTGCAGCCAATCCCGTGGCTATAGAACTTGCGTCAGCTACCTGGGTCGCATGTCCGACAAACACGACACCCACCTCAATCTGCAGGAACCGGCGCTTCCCAACTCGTGTGATTTGCTCGGCGATGGCTACGACTTCGAAAGAATTCAGTTTCGACGTCGCATTGAGGAGGTTCCTGAGTATATCCTTCACGCCCTCGGGATTGTCAGGCGCTATAGGTCCGTTAAGTCGAACATTGAGAGGAAGGCTGTGTTTGCGCTCTCTGGCAGACGGTGGATGGGACTGCGTCGAGTTTGATTCTTCCTGAGGAGATGCGTCGGTGGTGGTGACGGTTTCTGCGATTGTAGCAGCTTCTTCGTCGTCCTCTGAGAAGCTGTACGGGTCCTCGCTTTCTACAGTAGGTTCGACCACCTTCAGAGCCCAAGCAGAATCCCTGTCCTCCAAAGGTCGTCCTTCCAGGAATGGAAGCAGGTCGGTGCCATAGTGAAGGAGGTGGGTCTTGGTGAGGATCGACTTGACGAGCGCGTTGAGAGCGTCGGCTGCGCCCCCCACAGCGAAGTCATGCGGGTAATCTTGGATCCAAACTTCAACAAGTTGGCAGATTCTGGAAGCGATGCTTGAATGAGCGGAGGTAGACAGTCACACAGAGCCGCCGTACCTCATCTGAGCAAAGCAAGTAAACATTGGGTCGTCAGAGGCTTGATCCAACTGGCGCATGCGCTTCTGCAAGGCAAGAACAACGCTTCGGGGACTTGCAAAGCGCCGATACGTAAGCAGGAAGTGAGATATGAATCCCCAATCTGGGTTTTTGGGTGAGTACTGCCCAGTACCCTTGATGTTTTGAGGGCAGCTTACCGTCACCGCTGACAGTCAAGAAAAGAAGTTTTTCAAAAAGATCATCCAAGGTAGACCAAGGCCCATATCGACTGTGAACGGGTTACAGCATGTATCGCACAGGGAGACGTGGGCACTCACCTATCCTTCTCTGGGGGGCCAGCGCGGCCCTCCACTACGTCGTCCGTGGGATTAGTGACGCCGTTGAGCCCAGAAAGCTCCGCCTGGGAGAGGTCTGCTTGAAGAGAGACGGTGCTGCCATCACCTGAAGCCTCCAACTCCTCAATGCCCTGCGAAATCTCCTGCTCAAGAGTACGATCTCGGATCGTCTCTTGTCCAGACGGAAGTAAATCACCTGTTGATCGAGTACGCGTTGAGGAGCCGGAGACACGCGCGACAGAGTGGGGGTCGTGCGCCGATGGTACCCGAGATGTATCAGATGTCCCGTACATGGCCGCGATTGGAGTTGCCGTGTCTGAGCGGGGTATATCCCATGGTGGTGGCGTGGTCAAGACGTCTGGAGAGGCAGGGTTTTGGTACAGGCCATCGAGATAGCTCGTGCCTGTGACCATACAAGCCAAATCAACGAAAAGGTCTGATCCGGATAATCAATGCACGAACGACGAGTGCGGCCAATTGCCTTCAGCACCCAATCGAATGCCAGGCGTAACTGCCTTTTCCCCGTTTCATTTGTGACTGAAACAGAGACGAGGCCGATGTCCAGTTGCTCAGTCAGGCGGGCATGCACCGCCTTCAAGTCCAAGACGCTCTCGAGGTCGTTTTTGCACACCAGTGCAACGATCGGGAGCCTCGCTTCTCGGAATGCCACTGTCAGGTGATTCCGCGACCAGTCAGTCTGGAGAAACACAGAAAAGAATGCCGCATACCCAAACTACCCTCCACTTCGACGAATGAATCTGACCTCGATACGTCACAGCATGCAATGACGCCGTCCAAAGTTGACGCTTGTTCAGGCCACACGCGAGAGCCCGACTGCAGGCGTGCTTGAAGCACTGCAGTGTCGACTTCCAAAACATTCAAAATGCCATCTCTTCCACGCTCATCCGTGATCTTCCCCTCGCGGATAACATCTGAACCAAACGGTGAAACGCAGACCCGAGAAAGCGAGCTGAACACTCACAACGAAACGGGGGGTCATCTTGGGCGTCACTGATGACTGCGAGTGGGTCCGAGAGCTTATAGTGCTTAAGGCCCCTGGAAATGGCGGAAGATTTCCCGCAGCCCCGCCCTCCAATGACCACCAGAGTGACCTGCGCGCCATTGAATTGGACGACACAATGACTGAATAATCAGGACCAACCGTTTGTGGCCTGGAGCCTGAGGTCGCGCTAGCCGGGGTAACGTCATTGGGAGATGCGGCCGTATCCTCGGCATGGCCATGCCGAGTCGAGGGGCCAGCCTTTGAGGGTCGCCGTGTGGTGGTTGCACCGGGTATGGCAGGAAGCCGGGAGACGCTGTCATTACCGTTCCCAGCGCTGGCGGGAGACGCGGCACTGGTGCTGTGCAGTTTCGACGGGAGTGGTAGCTCGCCGGGGGGTAAACTAGGGCGGGCTTTCGCCTTGATCTTGGTGCTGGCCCTTTTCGCAGCAGCCGGGAGCTGAGGCGCGTCAAGCACAGCCTCTGGGTCGGGCTCCTCTGGGATCAGCGGAGGGTTGTCGTCACCAACGGTACTGACACTGGCGCCGCGACTCCGCCCAGAGAGAGGAAAGCTGGGGTCGCGAGGAAGATAAGAGACCTGAGGAGATTCGACTGCCTGAGGCTGCCAGGGAGAGGGCGATGCCCGGTGCTGTTCATCTACAATAGCGGGAGAGTGACCTGGCTTGGGTTGACGGGAAGTGACACTGACAGGAGAGGCGCGCGAGTGGCGCGCGAACGAGTCGACAGAGAAAGACTTGCGGAGGCCGGGAGAGAGTGGTGCTAAGCCAGGAGGAGACGGCTGGGCATAAGAATCGTTGCTTGGACCTGCAGGCTGACGATGGAGCGAAGGAGCTAAATAGAAAGGATGTGGTGGGTGAGACGAGTGCGAGTCTTCATCGAGAGGGGGCAGACGGTCGAGAGAGGGGCGGAAAGAGGTGTCAGGGATCTCGATGGGGGAAGAGAAGGGATGCTTGGGAGGTCAGTAGAAGTATTGATGGGGGCAGCCATGAGAGCGGGGCATCAGCTCGAGCAGCGAGAGGAACCAGAGACCAGAAGAGAACGAGAAAACCGTGCAGAGCGAGACAGAGCGAGTCCCCTGGCGTCGACGACTCGGACGCGACTCACTCGACAAGGACATTGACCATCACGGCACCTCACAACATTACGTCAGCCCGCCCAACGCCGGCCCGCTTTCCGCTCTGCCCACCTGCCCACCGTCGTTCTGCAGACGTGTTGCACGTCCTCGCGCGAGCAACATGGCCGCCCACAGATATACGGGCCCGCCCCAACCCATCGCATCGCACCCCCTATCGAAATGCTTCACTTTGCCATGGACACTACGCAAACTCGGCCATACCCCATTCTCTTCGCACTTGCCGTCGCCTTTGCGGCAGGAGAGCTCGGCTTGACAGCCTTCCTCCTTGCGGGCGGGGGCACCGGGCCCTGGTATGATGTGCTGTTCGTTGCCTCCGCATCTGTCTAGGCGTCTCGTAATCTGTTGCTCTCGCAGGCTCATACTTCTTCTGTTCGATGCAATCTGGACCGTTCTGTTCTCCTCGACATATGTGCTCTGGAGCACCCATGGTGGCTTGCATCTCCTGGCAGATCTGACAAGCTCCATATTCTGGATATTCGCTGCGGCGTTCTGTTGGGTATGTCCTCGTGTCTGCTCGGTGCACGTGTGCTCAGTCGCGTGTCACAGGGCTTGGTCGCAGGCTTTGCACAGAGCTCCAAAGCGGAGGGCTGCGCAAGGCACCCTTCCAGCTTCCGGTACGTCGAGTGCCTGCAGCGTAGAATAAATCCTGAACCAATCACAGCTGCTCGCGCCGCCTGTCTATCGGTTCTTTGGCTTGGATCGAATTCGCACTCTGTGCAATGACCCTTGCCCTGGCCGCCATGTGGGTGCGGGCTTCTCGAAAGAATAGGGTGAGTGCGACGTTCTGGTCACGCGCGTCGAAATAACCGTGGCATGCAGAGACCGAATATTTGCGTGTAGGGTATGCTTGTATGTCCTAGAGGTCGTCGTATGAGATCAAGTCGGTTATTTCGTTGTCAGTCATGGTAGTTGTAGAATGAGAGAACCCGGACCGTTAGACCGGGGCGTCCTTGGACTCACTGTCAGACCGGCTCGAGTTGGGCTCGAGGCCTCTGGACCTGGCTTCAACTCTGCTAAGCCAGCGCTAGCTGGCGCCATCGCACTTGATCTTGTAAACCATCTCAGGGAGCGAGTTCATCATGTCCGTTAGGTAGGCGAGCGATTCCTTTACCGAGACAATGCTTCAACGCTGCGCGATAGGCGAGCCACTCACGCAGACTCGTGGTACACGGCCGACTGTCTGTATCCGGGCGTGGTCCATCGTAGGTGTATATGTCTGACGCTCTGTTCCAGCCAGGGAACTGGACGAACAGCTATCCCAGTGGCTTGATGCTGTCACGCCCTCGTCGACCTACTCCCCGCCCATCCAAAGGTCCAAGGCCATCATTGCCCCGTCCGTCGACTTTTAACACACCTCCAGACCGCGTCTCTCATCCTGACGTCATTCCAGCCACGCAGGATACTCTTACTCGGGCCCTGCGGCAGCATGGGCATACAAGAGCATCGATACGACGGGCATGTACGTCGATTCACTGCAGGTCCAGTGCGATTATTACTTATCGCTGGGCTCCACCGCACCACAGCAAGCGTGTCTTTATCCTAGGTCCGTCGCACCACGTCTATCTCGACGGCTGTGCACTCTCCCAATGCACCGAATACGCCACGCCAATCGGAAGCCTGCCTTTGGATCGTGCTAGTGCGTGCCCTCGGCGCCGTCGGGGACGGGACTCACATGATCGCCCCAGCCATTGACGAGCTGGACAAGACCGGCCAGTTCTCTCAGATGGACCTGGGCACGGACGAGGACGAGCACAGCATCGAGATGCACCTCCCCTACATCCGCAAGGCATTCGAAGGGTGCGCACTACTCTGCAGTCGCTGGGCCTACGGCACTTACACCGCGTCGCCCTTTCTAGGAAGGCCATTTCGGTCGTCCCGATCCTGGTCGGTGCCATAGACAAGGCGAAAGAAGAGGCCTTCGGGCGCATCCTCGCGCCGTACCTCGCGCGCGAGGACACCCTGTTCGTCATCTCGAGCGACTTTTGCCACTGGGGCACGCGCTTCTCGTACACGTTCTACTACCCGCAGTACCCGCCGGGTACCACACAGCCGCTGCGCCTCTCGCGCGCAGGCACCGCGCCGCGCGAGCTCGCCGAGTTCCCGATCCACGCGTCCATCTCTGCGCTCGACCACGAGGCGATGGAACTGCTCACGCTCCCGCCGGCGACCGCGCGGCTGGCGCACGCCGACTTTGCCGGGTACCTCGCGCGCACGCGCAACACGATCTGCGGCCGGCACCCGATCGGCGTGCTGCTCGGCGCGCTCGCGGTGCTGCAGGACGAGCACGCGCGCTCGCCGCATCTGCAGTGGGTGCGGTACGAGCAGAGCAGCCAGTGCGTCACGGTGCGCGACTCGAGCGTGAGCTATGCGAGCGCGTACGTCGCGTTTTGAAGGAGGAACGGCGCTCGGAGTCGCTGCAAGGGAGATAAACTGTATGGATCTTGTACGCTGTGTGTATGTGTGTATGTTGTAGCAACAGGATGTAGACTCTAGGATTACATTCTAGATGGCAGCTCTACGATCTGCGAGCCGACCGGCTCGTCCTTCTCGTCTTCCGTCCCGGGCACGCCATGATCGTGGACCACCTACACCCGAAAGCCCAAAGCATCAGCAACTCCCCCCCACACACAGGAAAATGACCTACCTTCCCATCCGCGATCTCGATGTCCTCAAAGCCCCAGTCCCGCTGCGGCCCGTCCTTCAGGTGGCTCCCGTCGCCCAGCACGCGCGCCGCCCACCCGCTCCCGCCCTCCGCGCGCTCGAACATCGACAGCGAGCAGCACGCGATGCGCAGTGGCATCTCGCGGCGGCCGAGCAGCGCGCGCGCGAGCGCGATGGTCGTCGCGGCGTGCGAGACGAGCAGCACGCGCGCGTGCTGCGCGGGGGGAAAGCGCCGCGCGACCTCGGGCACGAGCGCGGCGAGCGCGCCCGCCGCGCGCGCGTGCACGCCGTCGACGTCCTCGCCGCGCCGGCTCGAGTAGTACACAGAGCTCCAGGCGGGGTCGATCTCGGGGAAGAACGCCTGCAGCGCGCTCGCGGGGCCTGGGCGTGGGTGCAGGCCGGTGCCCGGCGCGACGGGGGAGTACCACTCGGAGAGGCCTGGTAGGGTGTCAGCTCGGTGGGCCGCGGGGCGTGTGTATGCTCAGGCCACTTGCCGTGCTCGACGTAGATCGGTATGCCGAGTGCGGCGGACGTGGGCTTGGCCGTTTGCAGGCAGCGGTCTGTATAGGCACGGTGAGTGGGCCATCGTCTGCTGGACGCTGCGGCGGCGTACAGTACGGCGAGGAGAATATGATCGTTGGGCGCTGGTCCTCTGGCAAGGATAAAAAGTGGTCGGCGACCTCCTTTGCCTGCGTCTAACGTCCTCCTGATCAGTGCCGTGAGGAGGTACGGGTCGCGAGGAGGCGCACCTCTCCGAATGCAGCCAGCGGCGGATCGCGCGGGAGGCCCGTTGCGCTCTTCCTGCGAAATGCAACGCACCGTCAATGAGACCGAATGGCGTTCAATGGGCACTCACCAGTTGGTGGTGACCCAATTCAGCCTGAAGCCTGCCGTCGCCGTCAGTAACGATTCGGACTGGAACCATACACACTATACCATGTCTAAGGATGTAGATCGTTTCTACTGTCATCGGGAAGGGTGGGAGGGATGTCACTGAGGGTCAGAGCTTTTAACGGTTGCACATAAGGTCGCTAATAGCCAAGCTGATGTCCTAGGATGGGGGTGCTCCCGAAGGGGCGTGTATAGGGCGTGGTGTAACGTAACCGATGAGTCCGGAGATTGCGATGAAGAGTTGATGATCTGTTCATATCGTTGGTCGCATACATGCTGCTTATCAGTCATGGCAGACTTGGCGCGTATGCCCACGGCCCGAACCAGCAACAGCTTGGATTGCCAATGCATCAATGCCCAGATGAGAGAAAAGAGACGTAGATTATGCACAGTCAATCGTGAAAAGAGGCAGGACGATACAGCGTATAACAGTACAATCCCAACAAGCGTTTTTAACTCTCGACAACCTACAAGGTGGGTGCATGTAGCCGGCTTGGGCTCACGACAAGGAAGGGAATGCGGTCTCATCATCGACGTTCACAGCTGCGGGCGAGCCGTTAGTGCGACCGCCCCTGGGGGCTCCGCGACCGCGACCGCGGCCACGCTCAATCGTGCCGCGACCGCGACCTCCACGGTTGGGCCTGTCGAAGCGAGCATCGATCTCAATAAAGACCTTCTCCTTCTTCTCGGTGCGGGCCTTGGTAGAGGTCTTGGTCTACGGATGGTAATTATGAATGAGCGATCCCCTCGGGGGATCAAAACTAAAGCCTACCTTGCCCACGAAATAAGCGTCCTCCTCTTCGCTCTTCTTACGCTGGACGGCATCGCGCCAAACGTCATCATCACCCTCGTTGGCCTCCCGGACGCCCTCGAGCTTGGGAACGGCAGCGGCAGCGGCCTCCTTGAGCTGAGCGAGGTACTGATCGTAGGAAATGGTGTTGTCCTCTTCCTCGGGCTCGCGCTCCCTGGGCCTGCGGCCCTCGGCACCCTTCTCAGCGTCAGCGGCAGGGGCGGCGTCGCCCTCTGCGGGAGTAGCGCCCCAGTCCTCGGCGGCGGCGGCGGCGCCCCAGTCGTCGGTGGCGGCGGCAGCACCCTCAACCTGAGCATCGGTCTTTCCACCCTCCTCGGCTTTGAGCTCGTCGCCACCTTCGTCGCCACCCCAAGACTGATGGACCTTCTTATCCGAGTCGCTGAGTGGGAATATTTGATGAGACAAGGCGCCAAGATCGGCGATAATATAGACTCACGTCTTGCCAGTCTGACTGTGCCTGTCAAAGGGACGGCCGCGTCCCCTGCCGCGATCACCGCGGCCGCGGCCACGGCCACGGCCTCGACCCTCGCCATCGACTGTCGGGGAATATGAGAAAGGGTCTGTGGAGGAGTGAGACGAGGGGTACTCACACCTCTTTTTGGCGCCGTCGTCGCCGACGGCGGGCTCGTCCTGGCCGTCCTGAGCGGAATCCCGAGGAGCCTTGCCACCCCGAGGGTAGTATCTACCGCCGCGGGAGGCAGGACCCTTTGACTTTGCAGCCGTACGGGTTGGCTGAGCAGCGGGGGCGTCTGCCTTTTTGGAGGCGGGGGTAGTGGTGGGGGCATCGGACGAGTCGTCTGGGAGGCGATGTGATTTAGATGGGAAGATAGATCGACGGAGGATAGCAAGACTGACCGCCCAGGATGGCAAAAGGGTTTTTATGGGCCACCACCGACATGTTTGACGGGGCGCTGGATGTTAACGGAGATCAGACGAAGGAGGACGAGGATTGTGTCGACAGCAGACCAAGAGCGGACGCTGCCAGTCGTCGGACCCCGGCTCCGTCGCTCACTGCACCGCGCCATCCGGGGTCCCTCAGCCACCCCTGTACAGTTCTTTCCCGCGCTCCGGCACTCTCCGGAGCCCCTTTCCTTAAATGCGCTCTTCCGCGGGTTCTGTTTCCTCAACGCTAAAACGCACAGGTGAGTCGACCTCCGTCCCATGGTCTCTGCGTGTGCTGACGGACACGGGGCAGCCTCACAAAAGCATCTCGACGACGACTCGCCCACCTGTTGCAGGACTGGAGTGGGTCGAGGACCTCGAGACCGTCAAGTAGGCTGGAGAGCAGGAAGACCGAGAGGTTGTGAACGATGGGACTTGGGTGCGGCAGACCCGTTCGCGTGGCGATGGAAATGAGAATTTCCAACAGTGGGTCCTTCGTGGCTGCTGTCTGGGTTTTGTCGCAATGTCTCGTTGTACATTTTCGCTGGCAGAATTGCATTTGTTTGTCAGACACGAACTGAACTGGTCGCTGACACGACGGAGATTTGTGAGCTTGGGAGTTGTGATACGCGCCGAGGGCCAGGCACGGCGACCGCGGTGGAATCACGGCAGAGCGTCGTATGCACGCGGTCGGAGCACTGCTCGTCCGCCCCCGCATCCGCTGCCCTTCCTCCTCTTCCTCCTCTCCCTCGTCGCCCGCAGCCAGCGATGGCGTCCCGCAGAGTCTCCATCTCTGCCCTGCTGTGCGAGGACGACCCGCCCGCCCCGTCCGCGTCCCGCCCGCACCCGGCCTTGTCTCAGCCGAGAGGTCCCGCCCCATCTCCAGACGCGTTCCTCCATCGACAGCCTCCTCCCCGACATCACGACCATTATCGCGACCAACTCCTCCCCCTTTCCCTACAAGCTGTCAGTCTCCGCCGCACGCCGTCCCCCGATCCCTCTCATCCCTCTCTCTACACCTGGCCGCAACCTCCGCTGCCTCTCCCCGCGTCAACACACGACCCCACCCCAATTTCCCCGCATACACGGACCCCGACCCTCCGTATTCCCACCGCGACATCCGTGCCAGTCAGCAGTCGTATCGCATGCCCCCCTCCCCTCCTCGGCACCCGCCCCCGCAGTCCCCATTCACAACAAGCCGTCTCTCCGAGTCTCCCTCTTCCCGCTCACCCGTGCGCCCGCCTTCCCACCACTCCTCCAGCTCTCCCCTCCTCTACACACAGCGCTCTGCTCCGTCCCCCGGAAGTTATTACCGCTCCCCATCCCAATATGATCATTCTTTCCAGCCCCCCATCTCCCCAACCCTTCGCTATTCCCGTCATGACCACCACTCAGAGCCTGTAGCTTCATCCTCGACACACCATCCGCCCCTGTCCCGCATCTCGACCGCCCCATCCTCTTCGTTTCCCCAGACGCTTCTCAACCCTGTTTCTCCGCAACAATCTCCTCTGGGTGGACTCGAGGCTCTCGTCCAAGCTGCTACCGCGGAGAGGGACAGACTCGAAGCGAAGGCTAGTCTTGAGCGCAAGACAGATGGCTCCCGCTCGGCTGTTCAACGCAGCCCCGAGTTGCTCTTCCGCTCCCCCCACGACATTCCCCGCACCCAGCTGCAGGCCCCCGCGCCCCGCACCCCTATCACTCCCTCTCTCATCTCGGGGCCTCTTCTCAACGACTCGTATTCCGAGTCGTCCTTCAGAACGGATACAAGCCCTGAAGTTCGTCCCGCCAAGCGCCGTCGCCAGTCGGACTCCCAGTCTGGGTCTGACCGAGGTTGGGACTCCCCTCCCTCCTGGGACACCCCCGCGTCTTTCGGTGTCGGTGCCCTGATGGGTCCGGGCGTAAAGCCACGTAGGTCTTCCGACGTTCGCACGGAGATGCGCCAGGCACCATCCATGCCCCTTCGCGAAGCAGAGGAAGTAATCACTGCGAGCAGGCGCATGTCACCCCCAAAAGACCCTCCGCCGCGAAGACCTTCCAAGTCCGAAAAGCAGCGTCCTCCCCCTCCTTCACAGGTCCAAGACCGTCATGAGCCAGAACTTTCCCCTACGTTAGCCCCTGAACACGATCGGTACAGCCTGTCAAGCGCATACGATGCACCGAGGACCAGCATTCACCGTGATTCGCGAGCGTCAACGTTCGGGGCGGTCCCGCTACGGCGCAAAATTTCGCAGCCCGATCTCCCAGCAGAAAGGCACAGTCCACAGCTACAGCCACTCCAGACCGCCCCTGCGTTATTGGGGCCCGTGCCCTCACCGCTGCAATCGCCACAGCAACGGACGCCAATAAGCGAGCCAGTCGAGGACCACAGTTCACGGGTGCAGGCTCCAGCAAGTCACAAATCATCAATGTCTGTGAGCATGCTTGTGTCTGCGCCTCCGGCGGTGAAAAGCGTTTTCTTGTCGGCCGTACTGGAGCCTCAGTCGACCTTCACCGAGACAACAAGCTCTATCATGCAGGAGGAATCATCCTTAGCGGTCGTCGATGATGCACCGCCTTCACCAGTACCCGATGTCCATTCCAGTGCTGCAAGTCCCGTCTCTCGCTTAACATCGGAGCCCAGGGAGGAGCGTTCAGCTCCTGCCGAAGCGTCAGACGCGGAACCTCCTCTCCTCCCGTCTCCCAAAGTTGACGATACACGAATTGTACAAAATGCCACCCCGGAGCCTGCTCCCCACCCAAGATCGCCCACGCCTCCTCGCGCAGAATCACCTGAGCATGTCTCGCTCAAGCAGGAATCAGAGCCTCCGCCTGCGGCACCGCTTTCCCCTGTGCAGAGCCCGCCCCCCGCCATCCCGTCACCAAAGGATTGGGCTCCCTTTGAACACGCTCCGGAAATTGAAATCGCCGTTCCAGAGCGCGAACCTAGTCCGGCCGTCGTACAAGCCAAGATTGATGTGGCTATCCCCACGCCCCCTACCGAGGAGCCAAGAACATCACCTTCACCTGCCCCTGCGCCTCCGACTTTGGGCTCTGAACCGCCCCTCGAACAAGAAGAGGTCTCGAGGCTCGACGACGCAGCCGCCGCAATGAGCGTCGACATCGACCTCGAGATTGCGCGTGAACTGGATCTGGCGGTGGAGTCGGTGGAAGCGGACAGCAGCGAGCCAGCGCAGGTGGAGATGGACGTTGACGAGGAGCTCCTCAGTCTCATTGAAGACAAGCCACCGCGCAGCTCTCAATCCGCATCCAAGAGACGCGGGCCTCCTTCGCCCGAGCTCAAGTCGTCTGCCTCCCATTCCCCTCTGCTCAATCAAGAGTTCGGAGCGGGCAGGTCGACCCCGTCGTACCTCACCACCTCCGTGTCTGCGCCTACGATCAAGTCGGAGCGCGCCTCGATGCCTCCTCCGAGCGGGACTGTCTCTACCCGCGACTCTGAAGCGGCCACTCCGAAACCGGAGGACCGGCTAGCTCAGAAGAAGAAGGTGAGCTCTCCGCAGTCCGTGCTCGCCTTGGCTGACATTTCCAAGGTTAAGCAGGCATCACAGCCCAAAAGCCGTCCCAAGCCAACCGCTCCGACAAAGTCGAAGCCAAAGGCACCGGCTGATGGGAGCGCCCCCGCGCCTTCCAAGAGCAAGAAGACACCGGCGACGTCGACCAAGAAGTCGGCTCTGGCTGCGCGATCCAGGTCAACCTCGGTCATGCCCCCAGGCACGACCCCTGTCCCCGCTGCGTCGGAGAGCAAGGCACCGGCCGAGGCGGAGCCCGAGGACGAGGCGGACGAGATGGAGGACAAGTTGTACTGCGTCTGCAAGACCAAATACGACGACGAGAAGGTCATGATTGCTTGCGATCGGTACGCCAGCAGCGTCCATCGCTTTCGTTCTGCCATCTTACCACACACGCAGCTGCGACGAGTGGTACCACACGTCGTGTGTCAACATGCCAGACCTGGAGGTCGACCTCGTCGACCAGTTCATCTGCCCCCTCTGCATCGAAAGTACGCACACCACGACCCCTCCCACGCACACCCCGGCCTGACCTCCCGCACAGAAAACCCGCACCTGGACCTGTGCACGACGTGGAAGCGGCGCTGCCTCAACGGGCTCAAGCAACGCGACCCGGCCTCGTCCGACGCGTGCCACAAACCCGCGCGCGGCGCGTTCTCCAAGTACTGCTCGGACGAGTGCGGCGTGCAGTACATGCACATGCGCGTCTCGCTCTGGATCGCGCAGGGCGGCGACCGCGCGCGGCTCTGGGACACCGTCAAGGCGGCCGAGCGGCGCGAGGGCGTCGCGGTCCCCGCGCCCGGCGCGCCAGCACGCGCCGCGGCGGCCGCGCCGCCGCCGACCAAGGCGACGCGCGAACTCGCGCGGTTGCGCGGGCGCCTCGCGGAGGTAGTGCGGAAGCGCGAGGCGCTGAAGGCGGAGACGGACGCGGTTGCGTGGCGCGAGAAGCTGACGCAGCTCGCGGTGCAGCGCGCCGAGGCGGTCGAGCAGTGCGGGTGGGACCAGCGGCTGTGCTTTGGTGACGAGGAGGTCGCCGAGTTTGGCGCGGGCGTGCTGGAGAGCTACGAGGAGGGCGACGGCGGCGCGGAGGAGGCCGAGTGGTGGTGCACGGGCAAGAAGAAGTGCGAGCGGCATGCAGGGTGCGTGGCTCGCGAGGGCCGACCGACTGACTGACTGACTGATGGCTGGGACAGGTGGCAGAAGCTGCGCGCGGCGGAGGTCGAGTTTGACAAGGAGATGCGCGACCAGGCGCTGGAGAAGCTCACAAAGCTCGAGCGCGAGATCCGGACGCGTGTCGAGGACATCCTCGACCCGCAGATGAGCGTCGGCGCGGCGGAGGGCGCGGGCACGGGCGCGGGGCTTGAGCCGTCCTCGCCGCTCGTGCCGACGCTGGCCAAGCCGCCGGTCTTGAACGGGCAGGCCAAGCACAGGCCAAACGGCGAGCAGGGGAAGAAAGGGAAGAAGCGGAAGGAGTGACGGACGTGCTTGTTTGTATCCGTCTCCGTGTTGTATCCTTCATTCGAGCGTGTGCGCGGGCAGAGAGAGAGAGCACGGACAACAACTGGGGGACCTGCGAGCGTAATCTACAACACAACAGATAGCGGGTGACCCGCGCTTCCTCCGGGGCCTAATGAATCTGCCAGGAAGGCGGGGACGAGTGTACACTCGACGACGACACGACGCAGACGCAGACTCAATAGCCGTCGCCCTCGCCGCCCTCCTTGCAGAAGCCCTTTTGCTCGTAGAGGATCTTGGCCTTGGCCTCCTCGCGCAGCTTTTTGGCGGCGATGTCCTCGCGATAGTAGTCGTCAAGCTGGTGGTAGTCGACCTGGCGCAGCGGCACGTCGTCCTCCTGGTCCAGGTCCTGCGGATGGGCGTCATCGTGAGGGGCATGGACACAGCGCGTAGCGGGGGACGGGGGCGCGCACGATCTCGCCGAGCAGGACGACGTTCTCCCCGCGGATGAGGAAGAGCCCGCACCACTTTTCGGCGAAGGTGGTGCCGGCGTATATCCGCTCGACGGTGTCCTCGAGGACGAGGTTTGCTGCAGTGCGGGTCAGCGACGGCAGCGGCGTTGGGGCGCACGGGGGGGGGGGGGGGCGCACCGAACTGGTCGTAGGAGCGCAGGACGCCGTGGAGCTTGCGGCCGTCGCGGAGGACGACGAGCATCTTTCCTGGGGGAGAGATGGAGCGCACGGCGGGGTGCGGGCGGGGCGCGGGGGGACGTACGGTCCACGCAGTCTACGAGCGAGCCGGAGGTTGTGAATGGGATGAGCGAGTCCATGCAATGGCCAACCGCGAGGCCGAGTAGTACTAGTGTTGGGTATTGGGACAGAGGCGAGCGACGCTTCTCTTCAGTGGCTCGTCGTCCTGGTGCGCTTCAACGCTCTGCGCCGCTGGGCTCATGTCCAGCAGCCACGACGACGCGCACGGCTATTCACCTAGCCACACACTCAGATGGTTCTATTATAACCTGCGCGCAAGATGGTGTCTCTGTGGGTGCGAGTGCTACTCGGATGCGCTCGAAAAGAGGCGGGGGCGATAGATGGTGGCACACTACGGGGGAATCAGATATGCTGATATGGCCGAGTCGTTAAGGCGAGTGATTTGAATCACGTTTCGCAACGTGGCAACATCACTTGGGCATTGCCCGCGTAGGTTCAAATCCTGCTGTCAGCGTTTCTTTTGCTGCTCGCAGGACTCGACTCCGGGACTCTCCGGCTACGCGGAACAGGCCGTACCTTTTTTTCAACCCCTTCTCTCCTTCCACGATGTACGCAAACGTTCAACAATGCGTACCTCTGCGCACTCCAATTCACGTCCGCAATACCGTCTGAATATTCGCCCTTCACTAGTCACAGAGTTGCTTTCCCACATCTCTGTGAACTTCCTCCGGGCAAATAGCGACCCCTCGCCCTCTGTGTCCCTGTCTGCAGATTGTATGCCTCTCGTAGACAACAGATAGCACAGCCATTGCGTTGCGACGCGATGCACAGTCATTAGCATTAATAGAATCGTGTTGCTCGAAACCCAGTGTGTGTGTGGACTTGCCAGCGGTACACCACCGGCCATACATGTTGCAGTCTTTTGGGCGAGCGGATGCCTCGTCCTGCCGAAATCTATGCCACCCCTCTGCTGCGCGACCCCAGGGCGACGTCCTCATGACGCGTTCGACGCCTTGCCGTAGTACTCCCACTGGCCGGGCTCTGGCTTCTCTTCCAGAGGCTCCCACCTGCGCTCCGTCAGCCCACCGCATACACGCATACAAAGCGCATCCACTCACGCCTTCCACTCGGCCATCTTGTTCACGAGACCGAGCTCGTCCCGCGCAACCAACAGCACCTCCTCAATCTGGCCCTCGTCCAGCTGCTTCTCCGCCGTAGCGACGTCCCCATTCGCCTCCTGCACAATCTTGAGCTTCCTCAGCGTTATGGCCTCCGTGCCCTGGCGGTATGCCGCGTGCTGCGGGAACGCGGAGAGCGCGGCGAGGGTCGACTCGTACGTCTTGGCCAACTCCGGGAGCGGGTTCGGGTGCACGGCGAGGCCGTAGAGGCCGGTGGTCAGCTTGGACGCCTGAAGCAGCGGGCGGGTGAGTCGGAGCATCGTGCGTGCGGCGGGCCTATTGGCGGTGTACGAGTGCTGTAGAGGAAAGCAGGTGCGGGAGCGAGTGTGTAGAGCAGCTCGGGTTGCCGGCGCCTGTCGGAGTACCAAACGCGTCCTGCGCCAGCTCGCGCGCGCCTCTGCTGCCTTGACCGTTCACCGACTTGTCCGCGGGCACCAACCATGGCCTCCGTTGCGCTGCACCAGTATCTCTCCATCCCGCGGCGCCTCGCTGCGATGTCTTCGGCCTTCTTTACCGCGTCGCCCTCGGCCATCCTTGGCTCGGCATGGTCAATACCCCTCCTTCCGTCCCTCCGCGACCTCATTCCCCCCTTCCTCCTCGCCGTCCCCAAAAAGAAGGTCTCGCACTCGCGGAAGGCCATGCGCAGCGCAAACAAGGGCCTCAAGGACAAGCACAGTACGTTGCGACGCTGGGCTGCCGTGTTGCTTGCGCTCATTTGTCCGCTAGATTTGGTGCATTGCCCCGGATGCGGGTCGGCGAAGCTTGCACACCATTTATGTCCCCAGTGCTACTCTACCATCAACCGTGCATGGAAGGCAAAGTCCAGGAGTGACGGCTCAGTGACCGAAGTGTCCTCGTAGTATCTGTATGTGCGACTCGCCGCCATATGGTCATGCTCAATTTCGACTGACAACGGTTCCCTCCATAGCGTCAGCTTGTCATGTTACATAGAACAATCATCCGCTATCTAATATTAAGACATTTCTGCATGCAATGTGGTGCGATCCTGGGCGTGACTACATGACATGGCATGGTAGGCTTTGGTCAAATTACCAACGGCCTTCTACATCATTCAATATGTGCCCGAATGTGGTGCTCTACTACCGCTCCCACTTCATTGAGGCCATGGGTCCAGAGCGAGAACCAGAGCCATGCAAAGGCGAAGCCATACCCGCATCCTACGACGACCTGTGGCAACGTATGGTGCCCCAACCAAATCCTGGAGCCAGCCACTGTGAGGGAACATGGGACGACGACCAGTGGGACCAGTTGTCGGAGTAAGGGCCCCTGTGAGAGGGATGGGTGCGACGGCAACAGCGCGCATGCGAGGGGTATATATGTCCCATAGTATGTGATCGTCGCGGAATGTGTACTGGGCATCCTGAGACGAGGCGTAAATCCCGAGGCGCGATCAGTCAGAGACTGCACTTGCCCGTACGTCTGTTTCTGCCTCCTGTGCGTTATTTGCACCGGGCGCTCTTGGCGGAGGACGCGCTTGAGGACCTTGACGGTCAACGAGCAGGCCAGCGCTCCGACAGAGAAATAGGCGACCCCCGCGGAACGTGTGTACAGCACCACGGACGCCGTCAAGGCCGTCACCACGAGGTTGGTCTACCGGAGTTGATGCGGGTTAGACGAGCGAAAGCGTCCCCCGAACAGACCCACCCGGTCGAGTAAGCGCAGAGCGAAGCCGTTAAGAGAGGGCCTAGTGCGTGAATCAGCCTGCATGGTATTCTGAGCGACAAGGCGGGATCGGTGGGGGATGCGTACCTCGGCGAGGGTCGTCTGTGTTGGCGAGGGCTGGTAGGTCGGGAGTCATGAGGTCCGGTCTCCCCACGCAGGGCCATTCTTTGGCAGAGGATACGATCAAGTTGAGCAGCCCTGGGCCGCGGAGCACTGGCTTGGAGGGAGAGCGCGCGACTGGCAGCGCCACCGATCGCAGGCGCCACTCGTACACTGCGCGTCCAACAGGCGGCGTATGTCGTTCTCAGCCATCATCGTCTTTTCCATTCTTCTAGCCTGCGGCGCCGCCTACCTCTTCCGCAGAACGGGCGACCCGTATGGCACATTTCATATCGAGCTAAACAAAGTTCCTGGAGGGCCTGACCCGCCGCAGACAGAGTGGCTCAACATGGGCTATTGGAAGGTGCTGACAGCTCGCGCGCCTTCGCCACCGCCGCTCGCGCTGACCCAGCTTCTGGGCAGGATACTGCCATCTTCCCCGAGGCATGCCAAGGTGCGTTACGGACCTTCTGCTCGCGTCCCCCCTTCTGACCGCCCGCAGCGCTTGCTCTTCGCCTGTTCCGCGCGGCCGCTCTGAAGCCTCAGGGACGCGTCCTAGGTGAATCACTACCCTGCCTACGCGCCCGCGAGCGTCCCTCTGAGCAGCGGGGCCGGCAGACGTTGGCCACGGCAGCGGCGAATCGCTCGTCCTGCAGCTGACCCACCTGGACGTGCCGCGGCCCGCCGTGCTGTGCGGGATCACCAGTCTCCCGTCGCACTATCGGCGTTCTCGGGAGCGGGTGGGCGGCATCTTGTCCCCCGCCGCGGGCACCACGGCTGTCCGCCTGTTTGAGGGCGACGCCGTCTGGAGGGTGGGGCAGCGGGACCACCCGCTCGCGCCCGGCTTCGATCACACGTTTGACAGCATCCTTGCGCTGGACTGCGCTTACCACTTTGAGACGCGCCAGGTGTTCCTGCGCCAGTCGTTCTCCCGGTTGGAGCACGGCGGGCGCGTCGCGCTGGCGGACATCTGCTTCTCGCACGCGCCCAACCGGGCTCTCACGTTTCTCTTATCGCGCGTGCTTCGCGTTCTGCGCAGGGAGAACATCGTCACGATAGAAGAGTATGAGCAACGCCTCCGGGACATCGGATACGAAGATGTAGAGATAGAAGATATCACGCCGTTCGTCCTTCCTGGTTTCCGGAACTTTCTGAAGCAGCGGGGGAACTTGTGGAAGGCGTTTACGTGGTCGCTGGGCTGGCTCCAGGGACATGGCATGCGCTTCGTGATCGCGAGGGGTACTAAACCGCCACTGCGTTGACCTGATGTATGGTCGTGCTTGTCCTCATTAATTAGTACGCTAGACCACGAAGGTCACTTCCACTTGAAGTCGATCAATGATATCTTATCTGCATACGTAGTCACGTGTGTCACGTGATTAGCGTAAAATGTCGAGGAGTGTTCAGCGCGTTCAGTCTGTTCTGTGAAATTGACCCGGCTTCAGATCCCGGCTCTTCTAGCGGACCACAGCCTGAACCTGCACAGGCTCACTCGCAATGGCCCCGGAAGACTTTGTTATGACGCTAGACTCGGATGAGGAGGCCCCTCCCGAGACCGCCAAGCGCTCCAAGGCGCACAAAGCTTCGAAAGAGGCAGACGAGGCGCAGCTAGACCCTGCGTTCACTTTTGACCTGTCTGGAGACCCCTACAACGATCTACTTCAGGGAGGGACAAATTTTGTTGATGTAGTGAAGAGTGGTTCGAAACCAGTGCGTCCTTGCAATGCTCCCCGTGGTTCAGTCGGCTGAGCGAGTACATCTAGGAACCCATATCCGTGGACGATATCATAGCCAAGCGGCGGTTGCGTCGTACTTCCGGGAAACGAAAGCGCGACGAGGATAGCGACGACTCTGACAAGGGCAGCGACGAACTCGAGGATGCCGAGCTGAGCGATGAAGATGGCTCGGAGGACGAAGGCTCGGTGGCTCCCGACGGGGCCGAAGGAGAAGAAAGCGAAGGCGACCCACTAGCTACGTCCGACGAAGAGGAAGACGGCTCTGATGGCCCCTCTCAGGAGGAAGAGCTTTCCGAGGACGAAGACGCCGGACCCTCTTCCGACGATGACAGCGCATCGGAGACAGAGGCGCAGAAGGCCAGGAAGAAGGCGTTCTTCGCTTCAGATGCTCCTGCGTCTGAGGAGCACTCGTCATTCCTCACTATGAATCTGTCCCGTCCCGTTCTCAAAGCCTTGACCTCACTCGGCTTCCACACCCCGACTCCAATCCAGGCTGCCACAATACCCGTCGGCCTCCTGGGGAAAGACGTTGTCGGCAACGCCGTCACCGGCTCTGGCAAGACCGCCGCCTTCATCATACCCATGATCGAGCGTCTTCTGTACCGTGACCGGGGCAAGAAGGCCGCTGCGACACGCTGCCTGATCTTAGTCCCCACTCGCGAGCTGGCGGTGCAGTGTTATGACGTTGGGAAGAAGCTGGCCGCTCATACAGACGTCCAGTTCTGCCTCATAGTTGGTGCGCATGCTGTTTCTGCCTCTATGTCAGCATTGACCTCAGTCAGATTGGCTGCACAGGTGGACTGTCGCTCAAGTCGCAGGAGGTCGCGTTACGGACACGGCCGGACGTCCTCATTGCCACCCCAGGCCGTCTCATTGACCATCTCCGCAACTCCCCCTCGTTCGCGCTCGATGCGCTAGACGTCCTTGTCCTGGACGAAGCCGACCGGATGCTGTCGGACGGCTTCGCGGATGAACTGGGTGAAATCATCAACGCGTGCCCCGTGTCGCGGCAGACCATGCTGTTCTCGGCGACGATGACGGACTCGGTTGACGAGCTCGTGAAGATGTCGTTGAACAAGCCCGTCAGGCTCTTCGTCGACCCTAAGCGCAGTGTCGCTCGGGGGCTGGTGCAGGAATTCGTGCGAGTTCGAGCGGGTAAAGAGGCCGATCGGTCTGCTCTTCTTGTGGCACTGTGCACGCGCACCTTCAAGTCCGGTGTTATCATATTCTTGCGAAGCAAGAAGCTGGCGCACCAGATGCGTATCGTGTTTGGCCTCCTTGGTCTCGCGTGCGAGGAATTGCACGGAGATCTGACGCAGGAGCAGGTGGGTCTTCATCATGACATTCTCCCCAGTTTTCTTACATTGTCATCCGTGAAGCGTCTCAAAGCTCTCCAACTTTTCCGCGATGGACGAGTCAATTACTTAATGGCCACGGATCTCGCGTCTCGTGGTTTGGACATCAAGGGTATCGAGACTGTCATCAATTACGACATGCCTGCACAACTCGCCCAGTACCTTCATCGGGTAGGACGAACGGCTCGAGCTGGGAGGAAAGGACGGTCAGTCTGGAGCGGTGTTCTCACGGGTCCTCTGCTCCTCACACTGGTCTGAAGGTCCGTTACTCTCGTGGGCGAGGCAGATCGGCGGATTCTCAAGGCAGCCATCAAGCGGGCTGCCGACGAAGACCAGGTGAGGCATCGGACGATACCACCAGAAGTTGTCGCAAAATGGGCCAAGAAACTGGAGTCCCTGAAGGACGAGATCGCTGCCGTCCTACGCGAGGAGAAGGAAGAAAAACAGGTACGGAGGAGACTCGTTACGTCACTCTTTGCTAATGAGCTCTCATTTTAGCTCAGGCAAGCTGAAATGGAAGTTAAAAAGGGCCAAAACATGCTGGAGCACGAAGAGGAGATCTACTCGCGGCCAGCACGCACATGGTTCCAGAGTGGCAAAGAGAAACAAAAAGCTGAGAGTACGTCCAGTCATAGGCGCCTTATACGCACGCTCACAATGCATGTTTTCAGCTCTCAGCAAGCAGCTGTATGAGAATGGCTTCACATCGGCAAACGCTGCCGGTAAAAAGGCTGCTGCCAAGTCTGGAGCAACGTCAGAAAAGGTAGCTTGTCGATACTCAGCAGCATTAACATGCTAAGTGACTTTCGTCCCCGACAGCCAAAACGCGACAAGTTTTCCGGTCTCACCCGGCGGGCTAAAAGAAGAAAGTTGGCCACGGAAGAGGAAACAAAGGAAGAGCGGAAGGCTGCCGACGCTGCCATTCGTTCCGCGAAAAAGTCGGCGCGTCCCGCGAAGATCGGCATCCCGGACAAACCTTCGTCTAAACAAGGCAAGTCCAAACAGAAGAAGAAAAAGGTCGCCTTGGGTAAGGCAGGGTTTGGCCAGGACCAGGGTTCGAGATCGAGCCGCGGGGAAGGAGTTCGTGCGAAGCGAGGAGACGCCATCGGGAAAGTGAAGAGACGGGAGAGGCGGAAGTAAGATTGGATTGTGGTTGATTGTGGAAGTTGTGCCTAGCGGGTATTTCGGCCCGGCTGAGTTTAAGCCACTTGTAGATAACTTGGTCCAAACCACTTCCACAACACATCTCTCTCATCCTGTCAACTGCGATGGACTCAGGGAAGCCGTTCGTTTCCCTAGCCAGTTTACCTCTTCCGACATCCTCTCGCCTCCTGCGCTCAGCGTGCTGTCCCGACAAGGACCTTGTGGTCACTGTCTGCTCACAGAATGGCAAGGACCGCATTACTCTGTGGAAAATGCAAGGCTCCAAGAAATGGGAGGTCGAGGTTCACTCCGGACTGCCGCGGAACGAATCCGTGGTGGATTTGGCATGGAGCCCTGATGGTACGCTGTCGACGAATCTGCTGTGCGGCTGCTGTGCGGCCGCTCGAGCTAAATAGGTGTCCACAGGACAAGCAATCGTACTTGTTCACCACCCCCCACGAATTACAGTCCACTCCATCCAGGACGGTCATGAAGAGCGCTCATTACCCTTTGCTCATGCGCTCGCAGACTCGGCTCGACTGACGGGTGTCTGGTGGTTCAAGGATGAGAAGGAGGCGGAGCACGACTCAATCCCGGATATCTTCAAACGGGGACCAAACATCGTAGGCATTGATGAGCGCCTTCGAATGCATGGAAACTGACTGACATCTTCGAGAAAGTCGGGGTCCGCCCATTCCATCTTGAAGATGCTTCCCCTATTGGACCCCGTCTCGGACAGTACGCGAGCGTTAACGTCAGCGCTCAGGCACTCTCTCGTGACGTTTGGCTTCTCAATACAATCCACAGGGCTAGTCAACTATTCTCCTTTCAGGAGACGCCGTCGACATCCAAGAGGGCAGACCTGCCCGAAGCTATCGAGACTTGGCCAACCTTGCCACCAAATCTCATGGCTGCATCTATTCAGCCACTGGACACGCCTGGAGAGCAAGACGGGAACGAACATGATGACCCAGAGGCTCTGGATAGCCCCAGAGTAAACAGCATTCTCGTTGTGTCCGACGACACTGGCCATATACACTGCTTCCTCGACGGCAGTTACCCCCTGGGCGCAGTGCTCGTAGCGGCAAACTCCACTACCTCGTCTTTGCGAAAGAGTGCTCAGAGCCCCATCTTGCTCCCTCACCAGCACAGTCTACCGGGAGAGACGACCTTACTTCCAACTCTTGTAGAGCTGCCGCTACTGGACACGAAAATCCCTCGTGACATGGCTAGAATCTCTACAACAACCCGCGAATTGGTCTGGTACGTCATGCGCGTCATGGACGAGATGCACGCAGCTTGGTTTGGCTCTGGCACGCAGTTGGGTGCTCGAGAGCCTGGGATCAGGTGGCTGAAGGCCCTCGATGACCTTCAAGTACAGACGGGAGCATGTATGCACGCCTTCAAATACTATGACTGGTTTCTGACGCCTCCGCAGCTGTGCAAGGCAGCACGACATCGTTACTCGATCTTACGCTGTTGCTACTGGCGGGAAAGTCGTCGGAAACCATTTCCGACTTCATTGGAAGTGGAGAGCAGATGAGCGAACGGGTAGGTGGGTTGTCACCACCCCTGTAGAGCATGGTCCGACTTGCGACGCAGGGCCTGCAAAAGTGGGAGTCCACAGTGGTGGAGACCCTGACGAAGCTGCGCGACTTCTCCGGGCTCCGCATTGCTCCAGCGTGTCAACGCATTCACTTGTTATTGGAGGAGACATTGGGGTGGTCGCAGCTGTGAGTCTTGTGAACGCTTGTCGCATGCTCATCATCCTATTTATTGACTAGGCCCCGGATGTATGCAGCATGCGAGCTGAATAAGGAAGAAATCGCCAATGCGATGAATATGGCCGGCCGTGCTATATTTTCTGCCACATGGTTGTCAACTGCTGCCCGACGGCAACTGTCTCGCTTCAAGGAGTTCATGAAGTGGTTGCGGTTTGGTGAGTATTGGCCGCTGGGTCAGTTCCTTTCTAACGACCAGCCAGAGATCGGCAATGCCAATCCGGTCGCGGATCAACAGTCTGCAAACCAACCGCGACACGATGTCTTGGAAGTGAACGAATACATCATGTCAGGACTCGTGAAGAGCGAGATCGACGCCTGGTTTACGGAGGGCGTCCCAGTATTTTCACCGCAAGAGATTGGGGTGCCTCAGGATAAGCAAAACTTGTCAGCGACGATCGAGCGGGCACGAGCGGCTTTGAAGGACCCGTCACAAACTACGTGGGCGCATGTAAGTGCTTGATGCCGTCATAATTCAAACGAAAAGTTTGATTGCGCACGGAACTCTAGCAAGTCGAGTACAGGAGTGTCTCGCACTTAGATAAGAATCTCCATGCCTTAATCCGGGATTTGGCCAGTCAATGTCAAGGCATCTTCCTTCGCGCTGCCAGCGCGACCGCTCGCGCGGCCGCTACCAGGGCTCCGCGCTCGCCGCGATCGGCAAGACCCCAGTCCGATGATCCTAGCGTGCACGTTTCCTACACGATCCTTGAGCGAAATGTGGAACACAATCAGGCAAGCACGTTTTCGGTGTTGCTGATGTGATAACGGAACCGATCATTATACAGGACCCCGCTCTTCCTACCCAGTACTTGGCTGCCCATGACCCCTCGGCCGGAGATGACGCTGATTGTAAGCTTTTCGTTCTTTCAATCTCATACGCTAAGCACCCACGCTCCCGCTTCCGTAAGTATGCGTTCTGAGACTGGTACACGATCCCATAGACCCCGGTTCTCAGGTAGCAGTGGGCGTGGCCTTGCTCCAATGTGGTCTCGACGAAGGCGGCAGCAAAGTTTCCTGCACCGTCCTCGATTTTGACTTTTTTGACGATGACAGCCTAATTGTCGCGTTTCGGGCGAATGACGCGACAGGTGCGTGTCCCAGATACCGCACTTATTCCGCACGATAAACTTAATCGTAATCTGTCTATAACGCAAGGATCTACCACGATCGCTGTGGTTGGCTATTCTGATCTCCAGTATCAGGAGTCGCAGCCCATTGGTCCCGTAACCGAACTTTCCCGAGAAGAGTTGATTCTTCAAGCCCTGCAGCAGCAGAAGGCTGGCCAGGTAAGGGATATCAAACCCGAGGTCCAAATTGCCGAGGGCACTGACGAAAAAAACGTGCTTGAAGATTGTTACCGCCCTCATGCCCATCAAGCGATCGCATGTGCTGGCAGGTTGCAGCAACGGAGAGGTTTCATTGGCATTAAACGGCAGGGCAGGTCGAAGGGTGGCATGTGTGCTGGATCGCAAGGAAGCGGTCTTGAAAGTGCTGGATATTGAAGGAGATGCAGACGACGAATCATGGGAAGAGGGGGGGAGACAGAGAGTGCCTAATACGACTAGGGAGGGCGTCTGGTGGTATGCCCGGCTGGGGAGATGGAGCCCAGTCAGCGTGACTTGGAGTGCTAGGGTTGATGTAACCGACGATCGTGCAACACGATGCGCTACGCGCGGGTGGCTGTGACTGAGCGGAGGAGGTGAGGCGGGATACATGGCGGGAGGCGTGCTGATGGTACCGGTGTGCAGCAACCAGGGATTCCTTGGGGGGAGACGGAAGCAAAAAACGAGGAAATGGTTATTTGCGCCGAGTGCCCGGGTCGCGGCGTATAGACGTGGTCCTCGTGCCCTGGATTCTTTGAATCCGCGCTGCCATTTCAGATAAATAATTCGGGATATTTCCCCCGGCGTTGTCTACTTTTCCCTCACTCGTTCAATGGCCCCAGCAACTCCCAAGGATGATTCCTCGTCCCGCGTATCTGACACGGCCCTCAGAAAGAAGAAGAACGCAGATGCCCAGGCTGCTTTCAGGGCCAGGCGGGCTAACTACATTGCCACGCTAGAGGAGACAGGTCCGTCCATTGTCCGTCTCTGACCCCTGCGCGATCCTCAATGTTCTGTCGCATTATAGTCACGAATTTGGAGGCGGTCGTCTTGCAGCTACAAGAATCGTGTCGCGACGCCCGGTCTGAGGCAAACGAACTTCGCCAGGACAACCATCGCCTTCGAACCGCAGGGCGGGAGCGGGAGAATCTCTGGAAAGTCTTGTGGCGTACGAAGATGGGTTCAGAGGCCCAACTAGACGATATTCCGCCGCCTCCGGCATGCTTTGGTTCTATGCACCCTCAATACACAGCAATCAACTCCCAGATCGGTCAGGCTGCCGTCGGTCCTTACGCTGAGGACGGGCTTCACTACCCAGGTGGCAATGCCCCTTCCTTCTCGGACGCTTCGTATCCTTCTGGCACACCTAACGGACTTACTGCCCGTTCCCCCTCCGTTCCTTACGCTCACGGTGACGGCGAGGGTCATCGAGGATCAAACAAATATTCATCTTACCCTTCTCCGCCTCGGAATCTCATTCGTGATGTGACTTGGGCCCCACCTCTAGCGCTCACCGGATCCTCTGGCGGCGACTCTGGACACGCCGGAAGCAGCAGCTCTTCTCATTCGCCGACTTTCGTCGAGTCGCCCAGTGTGACCACCGCTGATATCCCTTACATCTCCCGCTACTCGGGCCACGGTTTCGACGACCAAAAGGTCTCTCAAACGGCCTTGGACTCTACCCATTACTTTCCCACCAGTCGCTCACACTCCCCCACCTCGACTCGACCTTCATCATCATCCACATCACTGACCTCTCCTTTCCAGTTTCCCTTCCCTGATAGTTCCGCACCTCAAGAGAAGGGCGACTACGATTATCGAAGAAGTCACGCACCCGAAGTCACACTGCACGGCGGGATTGCTGACATTTCCCTACTTGGCCACTCCAGCGACGGCATTCGCTTAAGGCTTGGCGCGCACCGCTCAGACTCTGCCACAGAGCGCTCATTATTTCCTCCACTTCCTGGTTTGACGAAAACGAACGGTATGAATGGCGAGGGGATCGAAGTCGACGGAGACATCGCACATACTCGACTTCGACCCCGGCGAACAATGGCTCATATGTCGCGATCTCCGTCCCCTGGAGCGCCCCCCTTATCTGGTACTCTTGCGGTCATCAAAGCACAGGCTTTCGGCGCTTTACGCCGGACGCGCACTCGGGCGAAGAAGGGAGCAGACAGCGCAGCGAAAGTCGCCATTGAAGCACTGGAAGCTCGCGGAATTGGTATGGGTGTCTCCACCGGTTCAAAACGAGCAAGAGTCGATTACGAAGACGATGACGCAGACTAGGCTCGGTGGTCAGGTCGACGCCATTTGCGCTGGTTGACGAGGTGGATGAGTCACGAGATAAAAGTGGATGGCTGTTTCCTATCGCCCTCACATCGCATCGCGTTCCCCCAGAAATATGAACTTTGGGATGATATTGTATGTATATACTGTGATTGAATACCCAGTTGTAAGTAGTATTGCTAGTCGCTACTCATTGTCGTGCAGCAGCGCCATCGAGTCGATTTCATCGTTCGGCAGTTCGGCAGCGTCGAAATTGACGGCTACGGTTGAACCTTATGTTCCCGCTTATGTGGCTTTCCTCCGATACAAGCGTACCGAGGCGTTTTACAACGGTTACAAGGAGCAAGATCCGTGCGATGGCATTGAAGGGCGGCTTCGCCGAATCGGCCAGGTATCGACGATCCCGTCTTATGTGATTTAAGGGAATTTGGTTCCGTCATCATAGCCGCTACGTAGGGTGCGGCATTTCGCCCTGGCGCGGGCGGGTGACTGGTGATGTAGACAGACAGGAGAAGCTGGACATCACCACGTTCAATCCAAATTGCCCTGCCCTCTCCACCGGCACGGCTGCAATATGCTTGAGCACCACTGGCTGATTGCGGACCTGGCGCGACCAAAGTGGCCACAATTCAATAGGCTCTGGAACCATTTGGGGTTCTCACATACGAATGCAAAATGGCGCATTCGAGGGTGCGCGCGGAGCGCCGGACTAGTTGTTTGATCTGGCTGTCCAATGACGCGTGACGGCGCGAGCGCTGGCGATGCTCATCGGACTGGTCCCAGGCACCCACAAACAGCAACACGGGGTCGCCCAGGCCCTGGTGTCGTGCGCAGAGAATACATCAGGCGCACATGCATCTATGTCTCAGAACTAGCCTCTGTCGCCGCTGTCACATGGAACTTCCCGTCCCCACTCAGGCTGGATAGGCGAACCAAATGAAGCATCCCAGCAAGCTTGATCGACACTGTAAGAACTACACCAAGCGGAAATGATTCGAAGATACCTCGAATCAGGGAAACGCGAAATCCACGAGGCCGGGTGCGCTCGGAAGTTATAGCCCAGTGATCTTCGTGAGGCCAGAACACAGTCCATTATCGATGTCCCATGCATTGATAAGCAGCCGTAGATATAGGGTGAACATCCCTGAAAGTACAGATGACCAGCTGCGAGACCTCCTGCACCATGCAGACACAGAGGGTGTCACAGCCGGGTTGCGTCATTTGCGTCGATGAGGCATTAAACTACTCAGTCCCACTGAAAGGGTCTGATCTCAATGAGATGTACACCGAGAAGGGGTATGCGAACTTACGATAAGCCTTTCTTCCTGCCGCGGTTCTGGCACATGGGGAGCGGTTTTCGACGCTTCTAGACGGGCAGCGAGTTGTCCGGGATTGGCATTGGCGGCGCTGACACCCCGTTTATTTTCCTGGCGATTTTAGCCTCGTCGCAGCCTCGAGTACTTACGGTATTCTATTGTAGAGGGCTTACTGTTCGCATTCGTCGTTCAGCGGCTTCAGCAGCCTGAGCTCGGCGGGCTTCGGCATTCTGTGAAGCTGGCGGCAGCGACGGCCTGCCGGTGCGTGCGCTTGGAGCAGTCGGCTCGACCAAGGTATGTCCACCTGTGTGGGTAGACGACTTGGAACACAGAGATCCCATTGGTAAGTTGCGGACGGCGCCAACAAGACCGCCCCGGACTTTTGAGCTGAGTAGATGACGAGCGTTCCAAAACCAGAGTTGTGCCTCCGCCGCCGCGTGCAACTCGCGTGCAGCAACCGGCTGTCCGGCTCGCCTCCGGAGCGCGCACAGCCTGAGGTTGTCAGCAGACCCTCAGCAGACATTACAGCGCGATGACATCCCGCAACCATAAACGACGCTGGGCAGAACCATGTCTATAACTACAGATAGTACGACAGACGAAGAGCTGTGCGACAGTCCATAAAAGCATCACGATCGCTCTCCAGGAAGCTGCGGCGAACTGTCGGAGACAGCAACATAATCCCCTCGCGTCCTCGGAGCGCTTGATGAACGGACCCCCAAGCCGAACTCTTCAAACTGCCTCTGGGGCACCCACGCCTGCAGCACGGGGGGCGGTGGGTACGAGAGAAACGATCCGATTAAGTATAGAGTGAACTGACCTGCCACCACTTGCGGCCAGTGGACCAAGGCAGGCTCGTGTCCAAGCCTGCCTTGATCATCCTGCCTTTGATACCTGCCCCGAGAAGCAAGCCAAACACGGTCAGGAGGAACAGTGTGACGACCAGTTGGTCCCTGGGGGAGTCACGCTCTGGGTCATGATGGCTTAGGGTTGTGCGGGGAGTGCCAGGAATGGTTCTGCGTACGGAAGCAGCGAGCCTCTACGTCCCCTTCCTTCCCTGTTGCTGTATCAGGATCCGTGTCTCCGAGAGAAGCACCAGCACAGATAGGTAGATTCTGGTTTAGACACCACTGCTTTGTGCAAGACAAACATGGCTTTGATGGGTTGTCCGGGATGTCGAGGTGGAGTATGGCATACTTGCTCCCAAAACAAACGCCTGCACATCCTGTGAGAAACCGGGCACGAGCTGTTACGGACAAGGACAAGACGGACATTTGCAGAAGCTGGTAGTCTCCCACTTCTTGCCGAGCGCCGTACTCGGGGGAAGCTGGTTCAGGTGCGATGTGAGGGTGATATCAGAGGGACGACGAAAGCGGCGCATACCGAAGAGAGGATGAGCAAAAGAGAAAAGAAGAAAGAAGAGAAGCTGATGAGTCCGAGCCGACGAGTGCCCAGCATAGTTGCGGCCGCAGTGTGCGCGAGGTTAGTGATCGGCGACGGATGAGGAGTGATGCTGGAAACAAGGCTCGAAGCTCGAAGCAAGCAGCAGCCACGCGCAGAATTGGAACGCGCACCGAACGCGCGGGCGGCAAGACGCGTCGCTGCATTCGAGCTTACCGCCCACCACATCTCTCCACATCCGCTCGACCGGCGTTCCGCCCAACAGCCTCCTTTACAAACCACGCACACCGCTCTGGCCGCGCTGAATGTCCACAGAATATGAGGATGTCCTGACCAACCAGCCAGTGGTCATTGACAATGTCTGCACAGGCGTACATCCGCGGACTACTTCATCTGACGCGTTCCTCTAGGGCTCGGGGACTATCAAGGCTGGATTTGCCGGTCAAGACCATCCCAAGTGCTTTTTCCCTTCGTAGTACGTCCATATCCTTTATGGCCGCGCATGACATCGGACGCGACAATCCTAATTGACAGCGTCGGACGACCAAAACATGTTCGCGTTATGGCTGGCGCGCTGGAAGGGGACGTGTTCATAGGCAGGAAAGCTCAGGAGTTCAGAGGACTGCTCAGGATCAAATACCCAATGGAACATGGCATTGTTACGGACTGGGACGATATGGAACGCATTTGGAATTGGGTTTACGCGGAAGAGTTGGGCACGCTTAGCGAAGAGGTGGGTCCGCAAGACTTGCATCGATGCGTCTGACATGCTACCTCACCTGTGACGTGAATAGCACCCAGTGCTGCTCACTGAAGCGCCGCTTAATCCGCGAACAAACCGTGAATCTGCAGCCCAAATTCTATTCGACACTTTCAACGTCCCCGCCTTGTACATTTCCGTACAAGCCGTGCTGTCCTTGTACGACGCGGTCCGTTCGGTATCAATCCACTCACCTGAACAACCTTCATAGATACGCGTCAGGGCGAACAACTGGCATTGTACTAGACTCAGGAGATGGGGTAACACACGCTGTGCCGGTGTTCGAGGGGTTTTCAATGCCTCATGCAATACGGAGAGTTGATGTTGCGGGAAGGTATGTCTGATAATCTTATCATCTTATCAACGTTTGGGGGCCCAACCAGGGTGCAGGGACGTGACTGAGCACCTGCAATTACTGCTTCGAAAAGCGGGTCACCATCTTCACACCACAGCTGAGCGAGAGGTCGTGCGCGCTATCAAGGAGAAGAACTGCTATGTCGCCTTGAACCCTAACAAAGAAGAGAAAGACACACTTGGTCGTACAGAAACATTCCGGCTACCTGACGGAAATACCATCTCAGTATGTCATCTCACCCGCTCGTCGAACGATTCTGATTCGTATGCCATGTAGTTAGGGCCAGAGCGCTTCCGCGCAGCTGAGATCCTTTTCAATCCTGAGATCATTGGTCTGGAAGACGCCGGCGTACATCAAGTTGTAGTAGATTCGATCAATCGCGTGGATATGGACTTGCGGAAGAGTCTTTATTCGAACATAGTCTTGAGTGGAGGGACCACACTCTGCACAGGTACACAGTGTTCTGCTCAAGCTTCACCCAGTTCCTGATCCGAGTAGGGTACGGTGATCGCCTTCTGAACGAGGTCAAGAGAATGAAGGATGGGAAGATCAAGATATACGCTCCCCCAGAGCGAAAGTACTCTACGTGGATCGGCGGGTCTATTCTTGCTGGACTAAATACGTTCAAGAAGGTGATGCTCTGGTCGAAGCTTGACTGACATAAATACCTTACTGATCACTTTTCAGATGTGGGTCTCTGCCGAGGAATATCAAGAAGATCCGGACATCATTCACAGAAAGTTCGGATTCTGATGATAGGTCGCCCCTTCATACTCTCACTTGCATGTTGTATACTTTCGACATACCATAATACCCATGCACATTCGCAGTTGCATAATGTAGCGAAGGATTAGATGCATACCAATCACACCCTACAATATTTATGTCTGCGCATATGCATATATTCATGAGTGATACAGAGAGCATGCGCAGTGTCATGATGAGAGAGGCTCGACATGCAACGCAAAGATGACCACCGAAGTCCCAACAGCGAGCATTTACTTCCCCTTCTTGGGAGGCTCTGCCGCCTTGGCCTTTTTGGTACCACGGAGCTATGAAAGAACGCTGAGTACGACCATAAAACCAACACTGATCTCAGCAAATGCACCTTCTTTGCGCGGTTCTTGCGCTCCTTCCGCAGCTTGCGAGACGCCTTCTCCACCTTCGGCGCAAGACCAGCCTATGAAGCGCCCGTGAGTGCGTAAAGCCAAGTAATTCGAGGGCAGTTACTCACCCGCACTAAGCGGTACTTCGGCTCGAACTTCTTCTGTGCCTCCTCATCATCGTAAATCAACGCAAAACCCGTGCTCCGACCACCACCGAAGTGTGTCTTGAATCCGAAGGGAACGATACGAGCTTTGTCCGCCTTGTAGATAGAGGCGAGCTTTTCGGCCAGATCAGCCCGGGAAATGACTGGCCGGGAGGGGTGGAGGACATCGACAACAAACTGGCGCCGAGAGAGGAGACGGTTGGTGGTGAATTTCCTGGTACGGATGGTGACGGGTGCCGAGTTGTCCTGGAAGAAAGGGAATGAACATGAGTCGCACGAACAGCATCATCCGAACATAACAAGACCCATCCAACGCGTTACATGCGCCGTTCATCCAAAAACACGACATAATCGTGGTCCCACATCCCGACAGAGGTCCAGGAAATGACACTCACCGCCATGGCTTCGTCCTACGATGCTTTTTGTGTTGATCTTGAGGGGCCTGTTCGCGGGGGGCGTTGTCGCGCGACACAGATTGACTTTGAATCAAAGTCCGTTCGGGAGTTGCCAGGCCCAGTCGCGATCGGCGTCAATGACCCCGCTCCGGTGCTTTAACTGCGACTGCGCCTGACTGCGCTCACGCGTCTTACCCTGTCTCAACTCCTCGTAACTTATTCGTTCTCGTTGGCATGAGTCTCAGTGCGGTCTCGTTTGCGCCATATGTAAGCATGCAATGGGCGCCTCTTGCGCACCCGTTCACCCCTGTAGACTCCACCGCCAGATGATCCAGCCCATCCTTCTAATCAACCCTCCACCTCTCGCTTCTCCCGTCCATGGTTCAACACTCAACCTTCCACCCGAGAGGTGACATCTTATCAGTCCGGGGGCATTCCCACCTGGGATACGGCCATAGGAGGAGGCGCTGGTGCGGATGAGGAAGCAGAGGCACAGAATCAGAATCAATGGGAGACGCGTCTCCCCATGCGAGTCGACATCATGTCTGCAGGGGCATATCTCCTTGGACCGGTGACTGGTGCGTTATCCTCTGGAATATGCATGTGACGATACAAACGGTGGCACCTCTGCAGCCTTCTTTCTTCTCGCGTTCGAGACCCAGAACGATTACGTTCGGTTTCATGGTATGAGGTTCGGCCTTATATGTTATCTCACTTGACATCCAATCTACCCGGCAGCGTACCAGTCTGCGCTGCTCACTACGCCAATGATTCTTCTGCGAATACTCATGGCACTTCTTCACCTGCCCTCTACCCTACAAACACTCGTCACCGTGGTCTTTCTCTTCTCGATTGGCTCCATGGCGTATGTCTCCCTCCAAGTCAGCATTTCCATGACGCTAAACCAGCATTGCAGCAAGCGAGCTTATGACAATGCCCTCCATGACGGCTTGGCTCGCCATCATATACCATTCATAGGACACCTAGCGGAGCGTTGGTTGGCTGAGGAGTAGTTCGATGTCGTGGCCGCCTCCTCCCTGTCCCATTCGTGGCTTACGACGTAGACAATAAGTTGATGAACGTGAGACCACTACAGAACGCTCTTGATTTGTGGCCATGCAGTAAAAGCTAAAACGATATCGGAAACAGTGCCTAGGATTGGCTCCCACCATAGCAATGCAATGATAATACAAAACCAACCACAGGACAATTAGGGATACACGGACACGTGCCTGCGTGTTGCGCGATAGGTGCGAGAACATCAATGGGGTTAGTGTGTGGAGTAGAGACTCGTCTTGCTTCAGAGGCATATGCCAACCAAATCAATACCCGAGCTGCATGCTGCGTCCCCGTACTCGCCAATCAGTAACTTGAGGGTAGGCTGGCAGGCGTTGATGATGGCATCTGTGAGGTTTTCAGTCGCGTCGAGGATTTCGTCCAAGATGCATTTTATATCATAGACGACTGGACGGAAGTCAATGAATATACAGCATTGGTGCGTGTGGACGTGGACGACGCACTTGGTCCGAGAATTGGGCCCAACACAGGGACGGAATAAGTAAGCTCTGTGACGGAGCTGAGAACGTTCTTGTGGGCGTTGACAATGTCCTTAAGAAGCGTCTCGAGAGTATCCTCATGATTATAAAATGCGAGACCCTTGTCTGCGCCCAGCTGTGCAAGCGTTGTTTGGAAGCCACGAGAGTTGGTGTAGAAAGCGGTCAACTCTGAGGCGCAGTCTTGCTCGAAGGCTCCATCTTGGCGTGAGGCCGATGCCTGAGAGGAGTACGTCTCTGGAGATCAATTCCGTGAGGGGATGTGACTACTGCGGGAGGGCGGGGCATACGAAGGTTATTTGCATTCGAGTTGGCCTTCGTGTAGAGACCATTCAGGATGTTGATGTTTTGCGCGACGGTGTCTAGGTTGATGTCACCACTACGGTGATATTTTGACGAAGATGCCGTCGGTTTCACGTAGAGATCACGGGCAGGTGGGCTAGATGTATTTGTAGGACTGAAAGTATTATCTTGGGATAAAACGGCCTTAGACTTCGAGCCTTTAGATTTCAGCACCCGAGATGAGCGTTCCACCATATGATGAGCGATCGTCCCTTGAGACAGCGAGGTAAGAGCAATAGGCTTTGCGGCCACAGGAAAAGGAAGAGCCTGCGGAAACGCGACCAGGGCAACGAGCGCAGCATGCGTGGCGAAGAGAACGATTCGGTAGACAAGAGGCATAGTAGTTGACTTGAGGCTTCCAGTGAGCGGCGGGGTAAACTAATGGCGCGTCAAGCGCTGAGAGAAAGAGCAGAAAGACGCCTCGGCGGCGGTGCAGTGGGAGCTAAGAGGGAAGAGTGCAGGATGGAATATGAACCACGTACACGCTTTATAAGCGCGTCGGCAGTGTTTGGTTGCTGTCCAAATAAACATCGCGCCCCCCGCGCCTATCATGTGACCCATGAACCCCATTATATCACAACACCAATGAAGTTATATAGAAGTAATAACACGATCACTCGTAGTGTCCAAAGTTCTGTAATGTCCAATCAAAAAAATGGAGGGTATCGAGAGCCAGTAAGAATCTTGTACACGAGCGTTCAAGTTCCGCTGGTCACCGGTCACAGGGGACTTTTGTCCGCGCGCCAAAGTAGAAAGTGTCCAACACAGAAGAAGATATTAACCACACGCCGTCCTGCCAGCCCGATCCGCGCTCTTAGAGTGGGATACAGGCAGTCCCGTTCGGTGAAAGCCTGTAGCCGGCCATGCAGTTGTAGACTGGCAAACAGGTTCAGCCACGATTAACTTGAAGGGATCGAGTGAACCCACCGGTGCAAGTGCCACTTTCACATCCCACATTCCACACACCGCGGATAGCAGAACAGTCCTGACCACCAGCCCCGACGCAACCGCCGCAGGACCCGAGGTCATGTAAAGTGTCAATGCACTCATAGTCCGAGGAAAGGCCAAAAGCGCCAGTAACAGGGCAGGCAATGAGATCAGCAGGGCACAATTTGTGTGCACGGAACTTCTGGTCACGTTTCTTGTAGTTGTGAGTGCCATGGGAGGGCTTCGGAGGGTTAGGCGAAGGCGGTGAAGGGATGGGCAAGCACTTGTTGACACCGCTATTCCACTCCCATCCATAGGGGCACTGAGGAGATGGGGGGCTGGGGTGAGAGGGGATGCAACACTTCTGCTGCTGGCCCCAGTACCAGTCTTGCGATGGGCACTTGGAACCAGTGGGAGGGGAAGGAGGGGGGCTGGGTGGGCCACCGTGGGGGAGACAGCAACTGTTCGGCTCCCACCTAAGAAGATAGTGACGTTGAGTAACTCAATTATGAGACTGCGGCAGCTTCATTACCAGAACTCCTCGTTGGAACAATCACCGGGGCCGGGGTTCTTGGGGGGAGATGGGGGCGGAGGAGGCGGTGGCGGTGGTGGGGAGGGGTGAGAAGGAGGAGCAGAGCAGCAGCTTTCCTGCTCATTCCACGAATGACCCTGTTGGCAGGTCGGAGGAGGGTTGTTATGCGGAGGGTTGCTGGTCGGGAGACAGCACGATTTCTCTATTATACGCAGTGCCTGATCAGCCTCGGGAAAGGGCAGAGCAAACGCCACACAAACCGTTCGACCAGTACCAACTCTCGGTGTGGGAGGTAGGGCAGCTCTTGCTGGCACTGACCGAGGCTCAGATTTGACAGATGGGCGAAGGATGCATGGAAGCTTACGGGGGACTCGGAGGGTTCTTGGGAGGGGTGTTGGAGACACAACAACTCTGATTATCGTACCAAAATTCCTTCGTGGGGTGGCACTGGTCGGAGTTCGTAGCAACAACAGAGGGTGTTAGGGAAGCAAGTAGAGCAATCGCCACTAGGAAGCGAGGAAGGACCGTCATTTTTTAAAGAGGGGACTGGAGCAAAGAGCGACCGGAGAGAGAGAGAGAGAGAGAGAAACTAATGAGAAAACGATGGGAGAAGCTCTTTATATCGGCGGTTGTCCGGATTGATTACAATACAAGCCGTGATTCTGGGCGGAGTCGATTCCGAGTACTGTTCGATTGGGGCCATAAGATTGTAGATGGCAGGCACAAGCTTCGTAAACTGGGAAGGCACCCGATATTACAAGGCAACCGTTAAAGTGAGGACCAAGTTGCCCAAAGCCAGCCATATCGTCCGCAGAAAGCCTAGCCCTTGTGCTACGTTGCTGCCAGAACGCAGCCGTCTCGACAGGCAAAGAACAACTGTGTGGACAGGCTCCAGTCTCGTCTTGAACAAATGACCCGTGTTCCATCCCACGAACGTTGCACATGATCGACCCTGTTGTCGGCACCGGTTTGTTACGGACTGACAGAACCCGTCATGCATCATGGGCGGGATTCATGGCCATGATCTCGATCCACGGGCCTCGCTGCCCGTTTCCAATTGGTCGTTGATTCGCGCTTGCCGTACCAGAATCTCATAACCAAGTCCAGCGACGAGTCTGATACCTGATGGCGACACGTAGGGAGGACCACCGGTTGAAGGTTTGTCAAAGATCCTTTGCGTTACAGTTACAGGCCCCCATTACTGGCATCAATCACGTTCAACAATGACCCTCGTTGGCGACGATACTTAGTTTGACGTATCACACTCGAACGGGCTGTCACCCATCAATTCTCTTTCCCATGAGGAAGGAGGTCGAGAGTTGCCGCCGCAGCGTTACCAGACGATCGTTGTGGGAACATTAATGCGGCGCACGGCGCCGCCAGTGGCAGACTCTTTCAAGTCAAGCCGTGATATCGGTCGTAAGTCAGGGGCTTGGATTTCTGGTATGTGGCTATTGCGTTGATTGATGGTGACCAGCGAAGTCGCGGTGTGATGCTGGAGCGGCTGAGTCCTGTTGAGCCGCGGCGTTTGATGGGCTCCGGGCGAGTTGAGGGCCGAGGCCTGTCGGGCGTTTGCCGGGGTTTGCGGCAGGTGACCGCGACGCGCGTTCGGCTGCCGCTCCCAATGCCCATTTCCTTATCGGGGGACTCCCGACGGCTCTTCCCGTGGCTTCGCGAGAAATCTTGTGCTTGGTCACGGTCGTCGTCGAAGGGCAGCTGGGATTCACCATGCGGCCATTGACCGAGGAGGAGAGCAAGGCTGTGTTTGGGAAGCTAGCCAACTATATCGTACGCATTCCATCGTAATCCTCGTTTGATGCTCACAGTTGCGAGACCATAGGGGAAAAATTTGGTGCATCTCGTGGACAGACAAGACGAAGCGTACTGCTTTCGTCTGCACAGGGACAGGGTATACTATGTCTCCGAGGCCTCGATGCGCTTGGGCATCTCGGTCGCGCGACCTAACCTTGTCAGCCTTGGCACCTGCCTCGGAAAGTTTAGCAAGTCGGGCAAATTCAAACTGCATATAACCTCCCTGGACTACCTCGCACAGTATGCAAAATACAAAGTCAGCGCCCCGCTTCCTCCGCCTTGTATTTACCTGAATTCTCGATCTAAGGTTTGGATCAAACCAAACGGCGAGATGCCTTTCCTATATGGCAATCATGTTCTCAAGGCGCATCTTGGTCGCATCACTGAAGACACCCCAGAACACCAGGGTGTAGTCGTTTACAGTATGAATGACGTCCCACTGGTGAGTGGTTCAGGGATGTGGTGCGGAAGAGAAGCGAGTGATCCTGACGGCTGTTTGTTAAGGGGTTCGGAGTGACCTCCCGGTCAACAGTAGACACACGAAAATTGGATCCGACAGCTATAGTTGTCTTCCATCAAGCGTGAGTTTTCTTGATTCCATCGCGTTGCGTTATTCACTGGTTTGCACGCCTTAGGGATGTCGGAGAGTACCTCCGTGACGAGGTGAGGACCTTTTGTCCCCTTGTACCAACCCTACTAACCACCACAATCTCCTAGGATACATTGTTCTGACCGCTCTTTATACGCTATAGTGCTGCGTAGAGACATCTGTACAATAGTTTCCTAGGTGGATAGTTCTTCTGTATATAATGGACACTTCGACTGTACGTCGAACACGTGACTCGTGACGTGTGAGGGGAGGTCATGAACAGGCTCGTGGTTACTGGCACCCACCTTCTTGCCAAAGCCTAAGAACCCCTTTGGCATACTTACCCCACTCCTCCCGGTACTCCCATGGATCCTGACGGAGAAGATTTCTGTCAAAAATGGACCGACATATCCGACGAGGAACTCAATGCGGCCGCCATCCGAGACACACTCAGCGCCATCAAAGACGACCTTTGGGTTGCAGCAGCAGTCGCGGACAGGTTCATAAACGACGTAGAATTGTTTCGCAGCATGCTTGAAACTGGATTGAAGAGGACCGAGGGCGCAGCGGAGAGGGTGCAGAATTCTCTGGTGCTACAGGACACTGAGGACGCCTCGGCTGCCCCAGGTCAGAGTTCATCATCTGCCGACGACGACGTGGTCTCTTACTTCCGTGAGGAGCCATCGGATGCTCGATTATGTCTCATCCGATCCTCCCTATTGGATCGTAAGGACAGACTCGACACGTTTGTCGAGATGTGCGAAGCAAGTGCAACCTCTCTCGATGAGGTGGTGTCCGACGTAGAATGGGAGGATGACCCCTGGGTTGACGCCACAGATGCAGGACCCGAGCAACGACAAACTGTGGGCTCACCTCCATTACCATTGTCCAACTTCCTTGCATCTAGCCTCGTGGACTCTGCTTGCATGCTTGCGTCTCAAGAGGCGTTCGGCCCGCTCCAGGTCCTATTCAGGCGACACCTCTCTTCCCTTTGGCCCTTTCGATTTCACATCCTCTCCTACACGCCTCACCATGCACTTCCGTCTTCCATTCAAGAGCTTCTGCCGAAGGTTGACTTATCCTGCGACATGGAGCAACAACCAAGTGGGGAGCCATGGAGGGCCGAGCCGGATTGGTGCGAGTTGTTGAGGGTACAAACCGCCTTGACCGCAGCAGGCATCTTCTCCCGAACATATCCGCCACCGTTACTCGTCGATGAATCCCTCGAACCAATGTCGTCACAAGGGTTAGCGTCCTGGTACCGACAGCGGGCACATGACGTCCTCAGCACGACCGGAATGGTCGATGTTGCACTCTTAACTGTGCAACACGCTATCTCCCAGGGCGTCCCCACGCTTGACGAACTCGGAGAAGAGCTAATACTCCTCTCTCGGCTTGTCTACGACGCTCAGGCTACTATCGAAGATGGGCCCGACGAAGACTGGACCCTTGACCAATGGGAGAATATGGATTCCTTGGACATCATTCGTTCCATGCTCTCCCACTCTTCCCCAGAAACACTTGTTTCTGATATCCGAAAACTGGTCATACCGTACCTCTTTGTACTCGAAGCTCGGGCGGAACGCGCAGGCAAACCTGATCCAAGCCTCCCATCACGACTGCTCAGCGAATATGTCTTGAACTCATCGTTAGCGATGGTTGCCCGCATTTTCGAGGAGTCAAAACCTACCCTACCGCCGGCGCAGCGCCTGATCTCAGACGATGAAGACATGGCAAGATTTGCACTGGCCTGCTTATATGGCAGCGACAGTCTTGATGAATGGCACCTCATGAGTCAGATTTTCGAATGTCTGCCTGCTTGGAACATCGCTCCCAGCGATGACGATCCCGAGGACGCAGTGGAGATGACTATTACATCCCTGGGCGCGTTCGTGACACCAACGACTGCGAGGCCGCGCTGCCTCCCATCCGATCTGCTACTGTTCTTCCGCCCACTACCACTGGCAGCACTGTCCCACGCCCTGGATATCCTAGATGTACATCTAGAATCTGGGGAGATTTTTTCAAGATGGGACGTTCCTGCCCCCTTGCGTTGGTTCCTCCAAAGTATCAACGACAAGAGTGCACAGCGCACACGTGCAGTGCGCATGGCGCGTCGACTCGGTGCAAACCGCCAAGTACACACGCAGGAGGACTGGGAATGGTTGTTAGAAGACATGCTGAAGTTGGCTCGCACCGGCGACAACGGCCTCCGAGGCGCGTTTGGTCTTCTGTCGCAAGTGGAGATCCTCAGCATCTTCCTCAGTGGTCTTCTCAGTACCGGCCGTTCGTATTCTCTCCTCTCATTACCATGCTACCGAATGACGCGTTATCTTACAGAGCTGGATATGGCCAAGACATTGCTACGTTCGAGGAAGTCTGCTCTGTCTCTAAATGACCATATTGTTGAAGAAATGTGCATGATTGCCTCACGAGAATTCTATGACAACGCCAGCTCTGGAAATTACAATTTCGGTGACATGAAGTTAGCCTATGATTGGTCAGTTGGGTACCCTCTCCCATAACAATGCTGCCGCTCATGTCTGATGTTGCCAGTCTTTCAATACCACCACCTTCGGAGGCGATTGTCCGAGAACAGGAGTTCATCGAAGCCACCTCTCGCATAGCGTCATTCAATGTTGAGACACGACCTGGAGTCCCTTTATCGCCCATCGAAATTCGTCTCACCAAGGATCGAATGTCGCTTGTCTCGCGCGTGCTCTCGAGCAACAGCGACGCGTACAAGTATAAAGAAGTTATTCTGGAACTTGTCGACAAATTTGGCTTCCGAGGCGACGCTGTCGCTCGGGTCAAGGCACTGGCCATGATCACTGATACCGCTCTACAGGTAGAAGACTTTGCGTATGCTTTCAAGACGAGCGAGGCGATGGTCGAAATCGTATCACAGTTATGCCAGTCGTCTGAACTCCCGTCGGCGAGGTTGCAAGAAGCCAAGGAAGTCTGCTGGGTATCCTGTTTCCAGCTCGGGCGTCAAATTGAGTTTCCTGACGCGACCAAGAAACTTCGCCTTTTGGGCCATTCTCTTGAATTCTGTCCCCCAGACAGACTCCCAGAAATTCTTGCGGCCTGGCGTCGCCTCGAGAAGGACGACATCGAGCAGCAAATCGAACGCCGGGAAGACAACTCCACCCGCCGAAATAGCGCAGTTTCCGTTACCACGCGCGGTAGCCGGGCCCGCCAGCCGAGCACCCTCCCGCCTTCGCTGGCGTCAAGGCTTCAGAACATCCATCTTCCCAAGTCTCCACTTGGCATCGCAGAGGGTGCGGCCATCGCAGACACCTTCAGCCGAGTCGCATCCAAGCTCCCATTCGCCAAGAGTCGTCCCCATTCAGCCTGGCCGGAAGGTAAGGCCCCGGAGCAACCGCAGAGCGAGGATGGTGGGTGGCCGTCGCTGGATCGGGAAGAGGTTTCTGCGCAGGCTTCGAGGGCACTACAGCGGGGTATTGGATGGCTCATTGGTGCGGATGAATGATTTGTTGCTGCTCATAGTCTATACACATCGTCCATCATGTGCTTGTTCCCTATTTGGTTGCTATTTTGAGCATGATGTCTTCTTTGGCGAGATAGTCCCACAGAGATGGGATGTTGGCGTGCTCGCATTGGCAAATCCTCGAGTCTCCATGCAAGCTGTGTACGTATGTGGAAAGGGCGAAACGTAGGCATAACGATACACAAAGGCGGCTGATTACGTTGCCCAGTACAAATAAGTGGAGGAATATAACGATGGTCGTAACATAAAAAGACAAAGACCGAAACATGAAAATAATATAACACGGAAATAGGGATAACAATAGGGTGAACTGAGTGCAGGCCCCGCCTGACTGTATACGAAGCCCCGAATAGGCTACGTGGCTGCACCAAAACGCGTGCCCACACCTGTGCGTGCCCTTGGGCGATCTACAACGCCCGACCGTGTGCCTGCTGCTGAGCCAGGGCTCGACCCATCTGATGCGCTCCGCTCTGACTCCCCGCCGCGACCGCAAAGCAAGCACCGCTCCCCGCGCATCTCTCTAAGCCTCATCTCGTCGATCTCGGCGCGCAAGTCGCGGACCTGTCCCTCCAGTTCCCAAATCTGATGCTGCCACGCCTTGCGGGTGGACTTGATCTGATCCTGCAGCGTCTGGATGACTGCGTACGGATCGTCCTCGCAGACCGACCTTTCGTCAGAAGAGCGCTGGGCGAAGGCCGGGCTCAGGGGCGAGTATCCAGTCGATGTGCTGGTAGTTGTGCCCGAGGGAGAACCGGTAGGCACGATATGTCCAGCGAAATGCGCGCTGAAGACAGTTGAGACTGGGCGAAGGCTGAGCTCAGCGAATGACGTGGTCAAAGGAGGTGCGCTGGAAGGCACAGCACCTCGGTCCACGGTGACCTCCGGGACCAGCGAGGCGTTATTTCCTACGTCGGGATGGGCGCTTTGCGAAAATGAGCCATCGAGAGGAGCACCTGGGGAAGCATCTGGTGGAACAATGGATAAGGGAGGGCCTTGGCGTTTGAGAGTCGCGCGACCCTGTAAATTGTTCGTCCATTCGTGTTCAGCATTGTCATTCCTGATGAAGCCATCGAGATGGAGAGGACTCTGGGGCACGAGGGACGGAGACAGGGTAGGGACAGGCACGCGAGCACTCGAGATCTTGGGGGTACGTGGAAGAGAAGGTACTGCAGCGACAGGTGGTATGGGGGGCGGCGATGGAGTTGATGGCTTCTCCTTGTCCTTTCCGTTGAATAGCCTCATGAAACCAGACTTCTTGTGCTTTAATCCACGAGGTGGCGCTCCTGCACTTCCCGGCTGAGCTGCCTGTGCATCCTCGACATTCGGTTGAGACAATGGTAAAGGATTACTGATGACGAGTGGTTGAGTCTTGCTCCTGACCCCAGCGCTCGCAGTGCGTGTTCGCAGCCTTATCGCGTTTCCCGAGGAAATGTTAGATCCGTGACGCGGGGGCTCATTCTGGAGGAAATGCGCCTCGGGAGTAACTTGAACATGTGTCCGCGAACGCTCTCTCGCCTGCGCCTGCGCCTCTTGGAGAGATATCAAGTTGAAAGTCGGAGAGACAGGAAGCTCCGCCCAACCAGGAATTTGGCTTGGTAGAGCAAGCTGGTTTGGATCTCGATGGGGTGGAGGGGCGATTTGTTGACCCTGGTGACCCGCGTTTGTGGGCAACGGGTTGGAAATGGCCTTCCCCTGAATACCACTAACAGCCTTCTTCGAGGTGTCCAAGTGGTAGTCCGTGACAGATGATAGAGACGTGTCAGGTGTCAGAGTGGACGAGCTCTGGGTAGCCACTGATTCCGATATAGTAAGGTTTGAGTCACTAGAAGTAACCCCACGGCCGGTAAAGCGGGATGTTGGATACGCCGTGGTTATGTGTGGAGGACCGCTGTCATACACAAGGTCGGGGTTCGCGTATGGGTGGACGAAGTCGGTAGGACCACGTAGTGAAAGCGGGGATACTGGCCGGGACAGGCTCGGCGTGTCAGTTGGGGTTAAGATGGTGGAATACATTGATTGTGCGGGAGAGGCGGATCGTGTCGGAGTAGGCGGAATGGCTGGAGAGTGCGTAGGAGTGGGACTCATGCCTGGGCTGACGTGCGACAGAAGCAGAGATGCATCGGGACCTGCAGTATTCGACACAGTCCTTGCCCGGCCACGAGACAGAACGTGACCCGGTCGCGAAGACCATGAAGTTGGAGCCGCCGCCAATGAAGACGTCGACATGGACGCCTGGGGAAGCGTACTAAACGCCTATAAGTGATACATTATCCCTTTGTCGCGAGCAGACACTCACTGCATAGGGCTGAGGGGCGAGTGGACGTCGAGCGAATTCTTCCCCTTGCTGGTGGTAGAGCGCAATGATTCACCGCTGGGACGTGTGGATGGAGCGGCCTTTGCGGGGGTGGATCTGCCAAAGCCCTTGATGAAGCCTTCCCCTCTAGTTTTACTCCTGCTCCGCTTGGTAATGATGGAGCGAGCATCGTCCTCCTTGTCGCCCTCTTCGCTGATGGTCCTCTCCAATTCCCAGGGAGCCGGCGAGTGAAAACGCATTGTCGGGCCAAGGAAGCTCATGCGAGGGTCTAGTTCGTCGTCGTCTGGAGGCGGTTCTGGAGATGAGTTCCTGTCTCGATAGGTGTGCATGGTTGAATCTGCACCATGCTGGCCTGCATCGAATTGGGCATGTGCAGTCGCATGATAAGGCCTGGCGGGTTCGGAGGAAAGCGCATACTGTGCGGGGATAGCGAAGTCAAATGGGGGTGGGCTGGAGTCGAGATGGGGAGGGTGGGGAGAGAAATGAGCGTGGCTGTAGATGGAGGGAGAGTCCGAGAACTCTGTGAGCGACGGAAACCTGCCGTGGCGGGTATCGGCTCGAGCGGCTCGCTGGTCGAGGAGGCGACGGAGGTGGTCCGTCTGCGCGGGCGACGGCGAGTTCATCGAGGCCGGGTCAGAGCGAGGCGCGCATCCTTCGCTCAAACCCCGCGTACGTTCACTTGCCCCTTTCAGCCGCCTTCGCTTCATACAAACTCAATGTTCATCTCTATCCAATTAATTATACCGTCCCGCCCGAATCCAGGTCAACAGGTTACCTACGTTCCATCACACCAACACGTCACCGACACCATCAGTCTATCACGGCGGACAGGTATTTTTCACCAGCGGCTCAGCTCTGTAAAGTAAAGACAGCGTAGACCAGCAGGGCGGATCACCCCAGTATACATAGGCTAGAAAACATCGAGGACGAGAGCTACTGTACTGCCGTCTTATCATCGGGTATCGCGGGATGAGTCCAAGACTCGATCCAAGAGTAGGATGCTGTGAGATGTACAGTACTTAGGCGCCATGCCGTAAGTGCCAACAGAGGCCAATAGCGAAAACTTGATGCGAGACTGCGAGGCACGACCCGCACAGCTTGTCCATCACCACACATGGATCCACAACCAGCAATCCCAATCGCCACCTCGTCCAATGGCAGACTCTCAGGAAAGCCTTGGAAGCAACAAAAGTCCGCTACCGTGTACGCCTAACCTACCATGTCCACCCAATGCACCCGTCGTGATACTTCCACAGCCGCTCGCATCTTCAGCCGGCTCTCAAGTCTAAGAGCTTCGGCGACCGGATCGAAAAGACTGGCAAAACCCTAGCCATTAAAAAGTTGCAGACAGTGCTCAAAGAGGAGAAGCAGGCCGAAATCCAACGGTGCGAGCTGATTCACCATGCTTGACAGGGCAAACTCAAACCTCTTCTTTTCGTAGGAGACGAGAGGTTACGTTGGAACGAAGGAAGGCTGCTGAGGAGCGGAAACGAGCCGAAGAGCTCAAAGCCCAGGTAAGGTGACTCTATGTTGCATCACACCATCCCGTACTCATCAATCATGCCATGCCCAGTTGGGTGCGAGGAAAGCTGCACGACTACGGCGGAAGGCTGGTCGCACAAAGAAGATTGCACACTGAGCATTATCCAGATCTGCCATGTATCCTCTTCTTGGGTTCTCTGTGCCTCCTATCCCACCTTATTCATTATCCTGCGGACCCCACCATACATCGGGGTAGTGAGTTTCGATCCCCAGAACAGTTGGGTATATCACATCAGCGCGCGACTGCGTCAACAGGTAGTGTATGTACAAGTAATATATGAAGCAGACGTGCAGCCCTTCTACAGCTCCCAGGTGACATCTGACTCACCCTTGATGAATGACTTGTCCAACCCAACAATGACACTCTCACATAGCGGGCATGCACTAGCAAGGATATCCTCTAGTTCTGACTTGAGTTTCTCAATGCGCTTGCCGGCGCCGACCTCGGTTAGGGCGTTCTTCTGTCCACCGCCGATTCCCGGTATCCAACCAGCAGGCGAAGTGATGACTGTGACAAGCGCGTCAGGTATGATAAGGTCTCGTAAACGATCCCCCGCTGAGAGTATGTTGCGTCCAATGGAGTTCGTTTGGCGGTGCCCGTTCTGCGCGGGAGGTGCGAAGTTTTGCGAGAGCAGTGCGCGTTGTGACCCTGGGGGCCGTGAAGTAGGGTTGCCATCCATGTACGCAGCGTCGCCCTGGTCAGCTCCTGCTTTGCCCTTGACAATTTCGTCCTGGAGAGCGAGCAACCGCCGAAGAGCATGCGCGGGGAGATATTCCTTTGTCTGGCAAAAGGGCATAAGTATCAAAATGAGTCGTAGTTGAGCAGACACTTACTAGCCCAACAAGACAGTCAGCATGGAAGGCATGATGGCATGGGAAGACATAGAATTGCCGCGTCAAGATTGGGAGTGAGCACACAGAACATTTTTCTCCGGCATCAATGGTGATGAAGCGGTTCTTCAGCCCGGCAATGGATTCCTTCATAGAATCTGCGCTGCGGGTTGCGTCGTCCATTTCGTTCTTGAGCTCTTCAATCTGAGCTGAATAGGATTCTAAGGCGTTGGCTATCTCCTCTTTGAAGTCATCGATGACAACGAAGTCGGGGAAGAAGGGAAGGATGTCTTCTATCTTGAGTAGGTCGGTGCTCTCCAAGAAGCGCATTGCCCTGGCGTGTTCGTGAGCGATGGTTCGTACGCCTGAACGGATCTCTACTCACATCTTGATATCCTTTTTGTCCTGGACCACGAATTTGGCAATTTTTAGCCACAGCTTCTTACGTAGCTGTGGGTCGTCCTCCGGTTTATCAGCATTGAGTTTTGCGAGCTCGAGGTCGCCCTTTTCCAAGGCAAGGTCGACGCTGCTCTCCCATAGGCCCATCTGGGAGTATATATGCACGCAAGGCTGTGTCCGACCAGCTTCGCTACACAGGCGCAGCGCGTAGTCAAGGTCATAGTATGGCTTCCCGGTGAGAGGATCGACTGGCGCCGTCGCCAAGAAGCGTAGCAGGGGACCGTCGTCTTCGGAAGAACCTGCAGTGGGCGACGCGTGGAGGGTGATGACGAGGTTGTGCAGCGTAGAAGAGGTATTTAGCTGTTCAAAGACGACATGGTTCAAGTACCGTATGGCCTGATTGGGCGACAAAGGATCACGCGGTGCCGACTGGAACTGTAGGATCGCGGGGACGAGGCGCAAAGGGTCCAGGGCCGGCTGCCGAATCCAAGAATCGACCGTTTCGCGTGGTGCGTGGCTCATCAGTACAGAGGCGAACCTGTAATAGAGGTCCAGGCTCGACTGCCGGCTGATAGCATCGATGACTTTAACCCAATCTTCCTCGAGAACCCAGTGTTCGACCACCCGCTCAAAGTGGCCAATGAGAGTGGCATAGAACAGATACATATCCGTGCGGCCGTGGTTTTGGATCAACTCATATATAGTATTTGGTTCGAGGTCGTCCTAGTCTGAAGTCAGCCATGGTGTCCAAAGTACTGATGACGGGGACTGAGGCACCGACTTTATGGGACTCTAAGAAGTGCCGAATATCCTCCTCCAAGATGGTGCGTTCCGTCTTCACATTCTCGACGTCGTACAAAGCCGATGAGGATGCGATGAGATCATCTAGTTCATCGCACTTGCTGAGGTAGAACTCAACGAGCCATGTTGCGAGCATCATTCGCTGTGTCAGATCCTGTAGTTTGTTAGCCTCAAAGGTTTATACCGGTGCAACGAGCACACAAACCGACTTCCGAGTTTGCTCTAACCGGAGCATCAAGTATTCTCGTAACGCGTCGCGCTCGTTGGCATCTAAGAACTTCAATACCACATCTTCGAATGACACCGAACATTGAGCGTAAGCCTTTGCTGCCGGGAAGTACCTCTTGGCATTGAACAGAGCGTGTGCTTGCGACGAGAAGACGAGGTCCCGCTGTCCTGCCGTCTGTTGCCTTCAGTCATCGAGCGTACCAACGCGATTAAAGAGCGCCTCACCTTGGCGTATTGGAGAGCAACGTCGAACCTCTCCTTCTGGAGGTTGATCTTCCAGACATCGCGGTCTTCGTTACCGACAATGAGTTCGAAGAGCGATTGGTCAGTATATACCCAGTACGTTTTGCGTACAGGATCAGCGGTAAGGGCGCGGACTACTTCCCCGTGTTTCTTTATGACGTCCACCTCAATCGGCGCCCAAGTGAGATATGGAGTGCAAGACTTACTAAAGGAAGGACTTCTTCGTAGGTAAGGTTCTCGTCGAGCAGCGATATCGCTGCTATCCGGTCACTGTAGAGCAGTACCAGATGGAACTCCGTGAGAGCTACGGAAACGGGGAAATCTGCAGCTGCGGACTGTTGGGAGGCAACCGATGGAGATGCAGAGAACGACGGGTAGGGCAATAACTGGGCTCCGTCGATGAAGTCGTCTGACGTCGACTGAAAGTTCAGAGTTCCGTGGAAAACCCCGGGACCTTGTGCATATTAGCTTGAATTCTCGAGAGAAAGAAGACTTACTGGTCATCCAGGCTACTTCTCTGGGCAATGAGTGCGATTGGCCACTGTTCGGCGTATAATAGTGCAACTCTGAATGTCGAATATTCCCGGGTAGCTCAGAAATCTCTTTGCATAGTCAGACGTGACTCGCGCACAAGAACATGGCCTACACACTTGGCGCGGTATCCCGGTAAGTGGCGAAAATTGCGCCAAAGACGCGCCCTCCATCGTCTGGACGCCGAGGGGGTACCCCAACAAATTGGTATATTCGTGAGGTGGTGATCACGACGATGAGGACCTTCTTGGGGTCTATTGGGGGGAAGAAGTCGAAGTTGATGCCTGTAATGGCTTGCCGCTCAGGAAGAGAGAATACAGGGTTGAGGTATCTCTCTTGCGACTTGAAGAAGTCCTCCTCAGCGTCAAGGGCGGCCTCATATATAGTGCCGTTTCTAGCACCTATCAGGATCTCCCGTGTGGAAGTCAGATGTGACGAAGATAGCAGCGCAGCTTTGTTCCAGGCAACGGATTCGATGACCATCTTGAAGCTCTTAAGCTGCTTGGGCTTCTTCCAGCCTCTGAACAGGTACCAGTTCTCACCCTCGAGAGAGGTGATGATGAGATGGCGGCCGGAAGGATCCATGAATATTTTGTACATCGAGAACTCTGTAGGTTTTCGGGGGATGGGGGTCTTGACAACTTGGTCTGAATGCGCAAGCTCAATGAGAACGATGACGTTGGAGGAAAGCCCCATTGCGAGGACATCCGAAGCGACAACAAGAGAGACGAGGGGAGCAGGAAGCGAGTACTGGACTCTGCCCAAGTCGAATATTGGCGCGAGGGCGTTTGGGGTGCCTGTGTGCTGATTGACGTCCTAGAAGTAGAAGTTTAGCAGTGCTGTCAAAAGAGAGAATAGTCACGCACCATATTTGGTTCGTTCCCTCCCGCATCCTGACTGCCATACGGCGAAGGCTCAAACCCTTCGTATTGCAGTGGAGGTAGCGGCCCCGCTCCATCCAAGAGACCACCGGTTGTGGTTGTAGCATGTTCTACATCTGCGCGATGCCTCACTCAGGTATCTGTACGGGAAGAGCAGGAAGAAACTCACAGTCATCGAACATGGTCGTGTGTGGTACTGAGCGACATGCACAGTCGACCGTCGCGCAGCGTGCCAACTGGCTGCGCTCAAGGCCGGCGCGGGCCCGTCTGCGCGCTTCGCGGATGCCCACGTGACTGCACAAAGTGTCGTCGGTCGAGTGCAAGCCGTCGCGTTGTGCGGCCGCGGTAATTGGTAGTCCTACACGCATGCACAGATCCGTTCGATAGTACACACGTATTCAAAGTAAACAACGATAGCAGTGATACATAGGAGAGCTGGTGTCGATCGCTAAAACAACTACGGACACAAGAATACACATAGACAATATATGACACAAGTCGCCTTCAGCAAGCGTATTCAGGTTGCTGAACTCATCACCAAACGAGACGAGGACGAGGTGGGATGAGGCGATTAATCCAAGCCATATGTAGGGGGGTGGCAGCAAAGCTGTATGGGCCGACGGTCCTTGGATATCGAAAGGAGAGGGGAAATAGTGGAGTGCATACAAATACATGGACCAGGCGAAAACAATAGTAGGGCAAACGCTCGCAACCCAAACAACCTTGAGATCAGATGTGCTCACTGACTGTCTTCCTCCTCTTCCTGACTGGGGGTTGCAAGCTGGGAGAACACTGGTTGTCATCTTCGCGGTCAGACACGCTATTGAAGACGAAGTCCCTTGCGGATGACGAGCGGGCCCGAACAACGGGAGAGGACATGAGCATCGTATCGATTTCACCATCGTCCTCATTCTCAGCCATTTCTTGCCTTTGCTTCAATGTGAAAGCTTCCAAAAGGCCAAGTCCGATATTGTGGTCGCGACTTGAACTCGATTTAGCGAGGCCGTCGGTGTTCAAGTACCTCCCCGTCCTCACGACGGGGCTGTCAACGTCGGGGCTTGACATGGGCGGCGTAGCGATGGAAGACCCAGGGAGCGACTTTCCTAGGCCAGACATTGAAGGGTCAAGATTGCCAAACGGGTCCTCGAGGGTAGCTGCCGACCTGACCGATACGTTGCTCATCTTCGTCCGCGCGGGAGTGAACATAACCTTCGGCCCACGCGGCGTGTGGCGGCCGCCGATGCGCCTCAACGGGGATTCTTCCAATGGGCGAGATCGCTCGAAGCTCAGCCGTTCAGTGATCGGCGTAGGTAGAGAGCCAGAAAGGAACAATCTGCGAGGGGTTGGCTTCGTGGCGCTCCTTCCTGGGTCTTTCCTCCCAAAGAGGACGACGCTAGGTGTGCTGAAGACGCTCGACTTACCATCGCGTGGGGCGATGATAACAGGACTGACGTCTAAAGCAGACGGCGCTCCCATGGCCCCGGATGGGCTGCCCTGCCCACGCACGACCATCCCCAGCGAGACGTCAAGCGCAGTAAAGTGAAGGGGATGACTGGGACTGGGGTATCGCCATGGCTGGTCCGATGGGAGGCGCGGAGGAGAGTGTCGGAAAGAGGGTGTCGTGAGGGGGTTGTAGGGCGAGATTGGGATAACGGGGCGTGGGGGTGACAGAGATGCCTCACGTTGTAGAGGTGCAATGTCTGGTGTGGTAGAGCGCGGAGAATTGGGCGGAGGTGTGGCACTGTCTTGGGATTCTGCTTTGGACAACGGCGGTCGGGACAGTTCTGGAGCCGGATCAAGAGAAGGAAAGTGCCCTTGGGGAACACGGGGAGCAGACGGAACAGGCGGGTCATCATCGACATCGGAGTCGTTGTCAGTATTCCTGTCGAACAACGCGGACGAGCCGGTGGAAGCAGCAGGCCGAAGAGATCGCAATCTTGACTTCGTAGCTTGGTGATCATTGCTACGCCTAGAAACAGAGAGGTTTTCCTTCTCTTGGCCACCTTCCGCACGTCCACCACGTTAATGGCGTCTCAGATAATTGGACCAATACGACTCTCACCTTTGCGGGACCTCTCGACATTCTCACGGCGATTTGACATCGCAATCTTGTGCTTTTCGAAAACGTGCCGCCTCCACATACTCTTAGCGTTCACTCCTGCGTACGTCCGTCTGCAGAACGTGCAACGCAACCGGGGCTCCTCTCCATCCGGCCAGCCCTCAGCACCTCGCTCCTTCAGGTCCTTCTTCTTGGCGGGGCACCAGCCTCGGGGAGGCTCGAGTTGAGGGGGGTACGGTATCGCATTAGGATTAGAAGATGCGTGCATCGAGGTAAAGTCAGTGGAATCAAGAAACCAATCGGGGTTCATAGCCATGACGGTGTAAGTAAGGCCATCCGGATATAAATGAGAGTCTGGGAAGTCGAAGAAGGGCGGGTGTATGAATACGGTGTTCGGCTCACCCGGGGTGGGGTCCATTGGGGGAAGTGGGTGTGTGAGAGAGTTGTTGCGCGCCGGAGGTGGGGGTTTGGGGGGAGGCGCGGACGAAGGACTGGGCTGATATGGACGAGGATGGAAAGAAGACGCGGATGAGGTGAAGAAGTCAAGGCCAGCAGGTGAAGTGAGACGACGCTTGAGGCGATTTGGCTTGGGGTCAGCCATGATAAGGGAGAGGAGATAGAATTGCTCTGGGAATATGCGAAGACAAATGGGGCGTACGAAGGTTGCGCTGCGCAGGCACGTAGTGAGAGGAGTGTGCTGGCGTCGGAGAGAGCGGATAGAAAGGATGATGTGAGCTCTGAGACGAGACCGCGCCGGAGAGCGCCGACGCCTCTTATTTTCAGTCGGAGTTGACACGCTCTTCACACGTCGCGACGCGCTTCGTCACGTGACCGTATCGTACCAAACGTACTTCATTCCTGCATTCAGGACCCTCTCAATCACATTTCAAGCCAGTCGAGATCAGAATGCAAGAGAAATGTAACTGCAGGCCAGTGAGATTAGCCATGGACGGAAGTGTGCTCGTGAATGCGGCCGACGCACCCCGCTATCATGAGTATCCCACCCAGTGGCGTCACCGGCCCAAATGATTTGAAGCTGTTGCGTGAGGCCGAGCACTCAGCGCCGAAGAGATAATTCGCAAATAAAGCGCTTACCGCTCCTTGTTCAAGACAAGTGCCATGATCGAACTTGAGAAAATGAAACCACCCGCGGCGATGGCTGGACCCGCGAAGCGGTGCGCGGCGAATCGAGGGTGCAATGAAATAAGGCATAATCCAAGACCGTTGAGGACCTAGCATAGATGGTTGTTGGTAACAGGTCCCAAGCAACGGGATGGGTGGTGAGACTACCGCATATTGGGATGCCGACATGAACGCAGATACAGTGTCCTGGGTGACACCAGGTTTGGACCTCAAGCCATGCGTTCCAAAGGCACCTGTCATCATACCCGTCGCAACTGTTACAGAGTAAGAAGGTCAACATGCGCAGGCTTAGGTGCGATCTTCTCACTGAACAGCGCCCCCGTGCGCCACAGAAGCGGAGAGCCAGAGAGCGCGGCCGACGTAACCTGAGGCGAGAGAAGAGGCGTCAAAGGTGAAGGACTCGACATGGTAGGAATAGTCGGTATTCAGTCGCTGCTGAAAAGCACTGAGCAAACCAGGAGAGGCTGATCGCCGTCCCAAGTTCAAATGCACTGGAGTAAATTATTAGCAACCCGAACCAACGCGGCTTCACGGCGAGCCGGCGCAGTTCTCTCAGGCTCGCGCCAAGCTCGCGCTACAGGTTGTCCGGCCCGCTACCCATGCGGTACGTGAGCGCCAAAGCAGGAAACCCAAAACTTAACGCATCCTCTTGCAACTGCAGCAATCCGGCTGCGTCCCCAATCCACCTGTTCACAGCCCCGCCTTGTGATCTGCACCTTCGGTGATGGGAAAGACGCAGAAGAAAACAGGGAAGGGCCGGTTGGACAAGTATTATAAGCTTGCCAAGTACGCTTCGAAGTTCTGTTTGGCCAAACTACCCTAACGCTCTCGTCTCCAGAGAGCAAGGTTACCGTGCACGTTCCGCATTCAAGCTCATCCAACTGAACAAGAAATTCAGCTTTCTGGAGTCGGCGCGATGTTGTATAGATCTGTGTGCGGCGCCCGGAGGCTGGCTTCAAGTTGCGAGCAAGGCGATGCCCATCAGCAGTTTAATTGTCGGTGCGCCGAGCCCTGCAGCATTGGCGGCGTTTGTTACTCAAACAAAAATCTCTCGGAACAGGTGTTGACCTAGTAGCCATAAAGCCCATCCCCAGAGTAACCACATTCGCTGCCGATATCACTACAACGCACTGTCGTAACCTCCTCAGAGGCGAGCTCAAGGACTGGAAGGCAGATGTCGTGCTGCATGATGGCGCACCGAACGTCGGTACTGCTTGGATACAAGACGCATACACACAGTCGGAACTAGTTCTCATGAGCTTAAAACTTGCTGTGGAGTTCCTCATCAAAGGGGGCACATTTGTCACAAAGGTCTTCCGGAGCAAAGACTACAACAACCTCATTTGGGTCTTTAATCAATTATTTGCCAAGGTAGAGGCGACCAAGCCTCCTTCTTCACGGTCCGCCTTTCATCTGGTAGCCCATCTCAACGCTGACGTCTCTTTAGTAACGTTTCGGCGGAGATTTTCGTTGTCTGTCGCGGATTCCTTGCTCCCAAGGCCATTGATCCGAAATTCCTTGATCCCAAGCATGTTTTCAAAGAGCTTGATGCAGGTGCTCCTGGAGACAAGGGATTGCTGGGGGCCAACGCCCAGGCAAACGTATTTCAGCCCGAGAAGAAGAGAAGGCACCGTGAGGGCTATGCCGACAACGACTACATACTCTTCAGGCAAATTGGAGTATCAGAGTTCGTCAATGCCTCTGATCCCATTGCCGTATTAGGAGTGGTCAACAAAATGGCATTCACCACGGAAGAGGAAAAATCGTGTGTCCGCCAGAGTCCTTCCGCAGACAGCAGCTTATGCCATGACTCTTCAGATGGGCTTCACTTCCCCTAACGTCTTCGGATGTTAAGGCTAATCTGGATGACCTCAAAGTCCTTGGCAAGGGGGATTTCAAGACATTGCTCAAATGGCGCACCGCCTTGAGAGAAGAGGTTCGCCCAGCGAGTCCGCAGTCCATCTGATCTGAGACCCACTTTCGTTCAGCTAGGTCTGGAAGTGAAGACGAAGCATGCTGAGGAGCTCACAGAGACCGCCGAGGTTGTTAAAGTTGTCGACGAAGATGAGCAGATGCAAGCAGAGGTGCGTTTCCGTACTAGCTCTTCTTGATGTGGCTTCTCTAATCGGTATCTAACAGCTGGAGCGCCTAAATGCAGAAGCAACCGCCCGAACGAAACGCGAGCGGCGAAAAGCAAACGAGGTCAAAAGGAAGACCATCCAGAGAATGCAATTGCGGATGACTGCACCACTGGACATCGGCCTTGAACAATCAGACGCAGCGCTCGGTCATGGACAAGATGACATATTCGATCTCGTATACACAGAGCGTAGTGCGAAGAACGGGCGCCTCCTCGATTCTGCTGATATGGACGAGGATGAAGAGGACCACAGCAAGGTGGAGCCCAACGTCGACCCAAATGATGAAGCTCTCGACACGGATGAAGAGCAAGATCGGCGAGTGCAGGCTCTGGAGGATGACCTGGATGGTCTTTACGATGCGTACCGGGAGAGGCTCGCCGAACGGGACACCAAGTTCAAAGTACGTGAGGCAAGGCGGAAGAACAAGCAGCGCGAAGAGTGGTCAGGTATCGCAAAAGACGCAGATCGGGATGATTCAGATGGCGACGACGACGACGAAGGTGGTGGCTGGGATGAGATGGAACGACGTAAAGCCGACAGCGATGATTCTGATTCGTCATCGAACGGCGATGAAGACGATACCTTTTCTCAGCCATCGAAACGCAGACGGCCAAGATCGGAGGCGCCTCCCCGGAAGAAGGCAAGACTACTGACCTCGCTGGAAGAACCCAAAACTACCTCACAACTGTCGCGGACGACGAACGTGTGGTTCAGTCAAGATGTTTTCAACGGGCTTGACGACGTCAGCGAAGATAACGAACCTGTGTCCTTAGAGGCATCACGTAGTGGCGACGTGAGTCCTAGCTACGTATCGCATTCTGGTTCTCACATAGTATTAGGCGTCAGAGGATGGGAAGTCAGACGCGTCCGACGACTTCGAAGTCGTACCGAAAGCACCTGATGACACCGAAATGTGGGACATCAACGATGAGAACGAGGACGAAGCTAAAGAGTCCCATATCAAAAGTGCGAAATCCAGCTATTGCCGTGTACTATATTGACTAATAAACATGCTAGAGCATGGTCTGCTCACAGCAGAGGCGGTGTCCTTGGCTCAGGAACTTGTGAACCGACGGAAGACAAAAACGGACCTGATTAATGACGGTTTCGCGCGCTACTCTCTCAATCACAAAGAAGGGCTTCCATCCTGGTTTCTCGATGACGAAGCCAAGCATATCCTTCCTAATATACCCATATCAAAGGAAGCTGTCCAAGCGCTGCGGGCCAAACAACGTGCTCTCGACGCCCGACCCATCAAAAAAGTTGCCGAAGCCAAGGCGCGGAAGAAGCTGAGAGCTGCGCAACGCTTAGAGAAAGCGCTGAAAAAGGCCGAGGGTGTGACCCAGACCGACGACTTAACAGAGCGCGAGAAGGCACAGCAGGTGGAGAGGCTGATGCGCAAGGGGTTGTCGAAGGGTACCAAGCGGAAGGAAATAAAAGTCGTCGTCGCCAAGGGGGCCCACAAGGGCCTCAAGGGCAGGCCAAAAGGTGTCAAGGGCCGGTATACTATGGTCGACTCGCGCATGAAGAAAGAGGTAAGATGGATTCCCACAGGTTTGGTTGATTGGTGGCTGAAGCGTACTTGCCAGGTTCGTGCGAAGAAGAGGAAAGAAAAGGAGAACAAGAAACGCAAGCGGACGTGATGGAGCTCGTTGACGTCCATGTCTTTGCGATATTGTCTTCTCCTCTGTTTCTGATAGATTACGCCGCGCGTGCCCGTGCTAATGGGACTACAAGCTGGTATCATAGAGTGATGTTCTAGCGGGTGGTTTAAAACGATCCGCGGTTTCTGGAGGTGTCTTTGGCCGTCATCCAGTCACACTTGCGGAGAAAGGATTCCCATTCTTGCAGGGTACTCATGCCCTCAGATAATACCTTTGGTGAGGAACATAAGCAACGGCGGGGGAGAAAAACTGGCATGTACGGTCGGGACTCACCACACAGACCGCGGAATGTCGGCCACTCTCGAGGTCAAGGATGCTCTCTGAAACCACTTGGGACGTCGGTGAAAAGTCTGCTGTGGGTGACTCCGTGCTTTTCCTAACGCTAACGCTGGATGTGAGAACGAAATCACGGCCGTCGTGCGACAAGAGCATTGGCGGGGATGGCTGGGTCACATTAGGCTCGTTCGAAGTCAAGCTGGCGAGAAGTGTCAGGTTGGTGTCAAGAAGCTTCGCGATACGCACAAATCCTCAAGCCCCCTCGTATAGTTGAGCAGCTCGGTTGGTTGGTGATCTGAAGGAAGGGGCTCCGCGTCTGATACAATGAACCGGAGATCCATGTGTCTGGTAGCCTAGGGTCAACAAGAGAAACTAGATACTGTAATCAAAGTGGCCATACCGATCAGGCATGAGCAAGTCGACATTGGTAGCAACACCAATCCAACAGGTAGCACCTTTGACCAAGTCATTGTATTGAATGTCCATCTGAGGTTGTGCTTCCCTCGGTTCTACTAGGGGGACTTCTAGCCGAATAAACCTCATCATTGTCGAACCTTCCTGGCCTTCAGCGGGTAGCCCGCGGTACACTACTCTATGGACTACTTGCTGTTGCGATGGCCGAGCCCTTACGAGCTCCAGAGGGAGGCTATAGCGAGTGAGAATAGCACACGAAAAGGCGTGATGGTGTCACTCACCTTGGCAGGAACGTGGCCGAGGACCGCTGCTTGGATATCCATGAACATGTATCTGAATGGGTTGATTGCCCATTATACATGGATTTTAGGGAGAGCTTTGGGTCAGCCTGCGCTGACGGGAAAAGGATATGCCCCGAGCTGGCGAACAATCAGCACACATGGGCAGTGGGGCAGCTGACGACCGAAACCTACGAGGCAGATACGAGCCTCCTCGAATCGGTAGGTGACGCAGAGTGAGGTGGTGCGTTTACCAGCAGTCGATCATGGAGATTGACTTTGGTCCTGCAATGCCTTTCAGTCGAGACTTGCAACCACGCGGTGAGCCACTCACCCATCTATAGCAAAGAGACTGCTTCGAGATTGTGCAAGCCCGCTGGCGTCTAGGCTCTGCGATCGCGCCTCACCCAACCAATCACCCACCCTCCTCCACCGGAAAAACATGTTTGACTTTGATGTTGAAAAAAGAGAGCGAGGAGCCAAGAAGGGATACAGTGAATAGGCAAGGGGTACTGATGTCGGGAGGGAATACTCTTCCGAGGGATACGTGTGCTGCATGAGAAGCTCCGATGGTTCTACCTGGTGCGGCGTGTAAGCAGTGTATGTTGACGACCACTCTGAAGAAGTACCTGATATGTAGCTCTGATAGCAAGCCTTTTGGCTGTGGTGATGCTCGTTGTATTGATACCCCGCACTCTTAGCTTCGTTACGTCAGTACTTGCAGATCTGACGAAGGTGTCCCTCACCTTTCGGCCTTCGATGTTCTCTACGAATGCTCCTGCCATCCGCGACACGCTCTGCAGTACTTCCTTTGAGATGGATTGCTTAGAAGGAACCTCGAAAATGTCCTCAACCATGTCCTGCGAACCATGAATTTGCAGACCAAGGGTACAGCGGCTACTCCATACCTTAAGAACATTGGAGATGTGACTTTCGATCTCCCTGACGGACTCCCGACTTCCCTCCACATATACGGCCAAAGGGTTGGGCTTCACGGATATATATACGTTGAACTTCCGCGATAATTGAAACAGGTCAGAACCATCTGGGAACATCCATCTGAGGGGAACGTTGAGAGTATGGAGGAGCGAGCAAGGCGCACCTTTTCCCAATACGATGAAGAGTTCGCTTGCGGTTAGCGGGAGCGCTGTCAGGTGTAAACATAGTATCCATGGGAGCTCAAGGACACGTACTTTGTGAAGTCACCTCGGTGCGGTCCCTCTGCATACGCTTGAGTTCCCTAAGGGACGGCCATTGCCACGCTCTCTCGACGATGGCCTCGGCATAAGCTCTTTTCTTCCGCTTTGAGCCTATACTCAAGCCATACTGTTGGGAGAAATCCCTGAGTTGATCACTGCTGAAGGATCGACATATGTTGTCCAGCAGCGTGGCGTATTCCACGGCATATTCATCCGACTCTGGATTCGGGCGTCTCCTAGGTTTTAAGCGTTCCAAGTCAGCTAACGTTGGGTCGGCGCCCTCGGTTAGTAGAGAGAGCAAGAAAGACTCGGTCTTGCTGGGCTCCAACGTCCGCCGAGGGGCCTTCGTCGCGTGTTTAGCCATACGCCGTGGAGAGGCGGATTGCGGGCTGTCTGCGGATGCGACTGGACCGCTGCCCCCATCATCTTGTGATTCTCTATTTGCAGGGCGAAAGGATGGCGTTGTAGTGGCAAACCCGGAAGTCGGATAACGTACGGCGCGGAATGCATGAAGACGAGGGAGAGAAGATGACGCGACGGCGACGCGACGGACAGAGTTGAATGACATGGGCAAAAGCCAAGGTCGACGGCAGCGCCGGCCCGGGATATACATGCTACTCTATCAACGTCACGCATCGCGTACCCGCGCAGTAGGGCACCAACTCAAGCGATCCGAATTATCAGTCTTGCTACAGCTTTGCATCCTCCTTGCTCTCGTCGAAGGACCCTGCCTCGATCAGATTTACGTCGTCTTCCTCGCCAACCTCCCCTTCCCACCCATTCTCCTTGAGGTATTCCATGAAGCGTGCATCCTCCTCCGACAGGTCCTCTCCTGTCATGTCTGGCACGAAGAAATATGTGATCAAGATCCCGGTAACACCGCAGATCGCGGCGATGATGAACGTCCACCTGAATGGAAAACGTGCGATTCAGCATGGTTTCCCATCGAGGTGGGTGGCAGATACAGACTTCTTCCCGAGGTTGTTTTGAATGGGCGTAAACGCTTGCGTGCCAATCGCGGCCCCAGCTTTTCCAACGGCGGCAGACAGCCCATAGCATGTTCCACTTATCGTTGTCAGTTTGGCAAGAAACCCCCGTGTGCGGTTCAACATACCGAATCGGGGTCGCGTAAGACCTGTGCGTTGGAGCGATGCAAGTCACTTTGTAGACTACCCTTCGCCGGAAAATGCCGCACTCACTCCGCGCTGACAAGACCAAGCATGTCTCCGGGGCCCTATATACAGTCAGGATCACCTTGTTGAGAGGAGGATAGTAAGGCCTACCAAATTACCGAAGGATTGCATCAGACCGTAGCTATTAGGTGGTGTGAGTTAACCAGACATTCTCAGCCACCGAATCAGGGGAGCACGACATACAAAACAACGAAGAGGGGTATGATCTTCGTGATCCGGTCGTAGGCGAGTCCGATGGTCAAGCCTGCAGTACATGTAAGATCGGCGCGCCATTGACCCAAGAGACAACTGTACCAAAGACCAAGTAGCCGCTGAACCCCAAGATCATCTGATAAAGCTCATCAAGCCAATGTTGCTTACGGGAGACCACTGCGACTCACGGTATTTCGGCGACCAAACGGGTTGCACAGGAGTGCGCCAACGAACACTCCGGGCAACGCGATAGAAGAGAGAAGGAGCTGCCATTCCGCCGTTTTCTTGATGTCATTATCATGAATGACGCTCGAGATGATGGTTCCCGAGAATACACCATTGGGGAACGTCACAAAGTCGTACAAGAACCTGGGTGAAGGTGGTCATGCATTTACCTACCACGTTGGCAGAATTACGCGCACCATGCACCGCAAGTACCAATGAGCGGCTTCCAGTATCGCTTGACAACCAGGTGATATGGCACACTCTCTGAAAGAAGGTCAAAGGGAGCCCGCAGGTCAGAGCACGATTTCATGCTTACTTTTGATGGCACCCTTGCGATAGAGCTTAGAACTGAGCATCCTCAGCCGGAAGATCAACACTGTGAGGGGGAGGACGATTCCAACGCCGAAGCAGACACGCCAGACGGTGGGAAGATGATCCTCTCCTGCAATCGAGAGGACGATGAGGAATACGGAACAGGCGAGAGGGCCACCAAACTGCCGAGATTCAGGACGAGTTATAAGGTGTGTGTTGGTGCAACTCACAGAAAGCACGAAGTTTGTAACCATGATAAACACTGAAGCACACACGGGCCTCATCAGACGTGCCAGATTGTTGACCTACTCCACATACCTGGCCCGCGATTCTTCAGCATCTTCTCATTGGCCGCCTCGCTTGCGCTGGTCGAGGATGCGGGATATTCACCACCGACACCCTACACAGAATGTTAGAGCAAGGAAGCGCTATTGCAAACACCACTGACGATGCCAGTTATTCCTCGAGCGAAGGTCAAGAACCAGAAGAGCCCCTGAGCACTCCCGTGAGATCCGTGAGCTGCTGTCCCCAATGTGGCTCCGAGGACAATGAGTAGCGTTGTGAAGACGAGGGCGACCTTTCTCCCGAACCGATCGCACAACAGACCGACAAACAGCTGCCCAATGATGGCACCTAGAAGAGATAAGTCGCAATAATCTGCCTATTTTAAGAAATGCGTCGTTACCAACTAGCAAAGAATTAGACACCCTCGTCGATACGGACGACGTGTAGTCCTTAGGGTAGAGTCGTTTGAAGACAACCTGATGGGCGGATGTGAATTATGCCAGAAATCGTGTTGTCCACCCCATACATTCGTCATAGTCATAAGGTTGTTCTGGTCTTCATAGAAAATGAGATAAACAGTCTGCACGCGCGCAAAATTCTATGAAAACACGACTCACATCCATCGCTGATGAGACCAAACGCCGCTGCCGCAATCGTGAAGTAGGCGCTGATCGTCTCCCTAGAAGTGCTAGTCGTCCGCTTGCGAAGCGCAGGGACTTCAGTCACATTCTCGGCAGACTCGACTTGCTTCGCATCTTCCTGCGAGGCCATGGCACGCGACCGGGAAATTTGTGAAGCTGGAAACCCGAGGGAGAAGGAGCGAAAGGGAGCCCTGCCAGAAGCTGGAGTCTCATGATGTCGATATATACCGGTTCTCGGCTGTCAAGTGTGGGGAGAAGAAGCTGATGCATGAAGAAAGATAGTAGCCCACGTGCGTCCGCGACTGAGCGCAATGGTTGAGTTGGACTGCATGCAACCCAACGAGGAAAGTGGACGCGCCATGTGGCCACAACGGCTGTCCAGTGCGGATCATAGAAGGATCATAGATAGCTCTCCGATTTCGTCGAGCTCTCTCCGTTCGCGGGGGAGCCAGAGCGCGTCCAGCAAGAACGTTCGCGGAAGCCAGGCAACACCCCCCAATTGACTTGCCGCGTGCACGATAAGCACTGCAGCACGGGCTGCCTGACACTGCACGAATAAAGAACGTCTTTCAATGTGTTCACCTCTTTGGAGTGGAGCGTGGAGTGTACCCGAGGTTTATATGAGCGATGAACTGGACGCCTTTTTTCTACTCAACTTCGATCGAACGGTACCGTGCCGAGCGTTTCCCACGGGCTTCTTGTAGCGCTTGGCCACGATGGTGACCAGGTGACCGACGGCCGGCGATTTGCACCCCTGCACGGACAGTGACTTATTTCTCCTTTCTCAGTCACTCAGTCGACCAGAATAGCTTTGAAAATCACCATGTGTTCGCGGACTACGTACGGCGCCTTGCGGTCGTGCATTACCTTAGAGTCGCCCGTATCCGGCCTGGGGCTCATCCCTGTGGATGCTGGTAAATCTTATACGAGGGGGACTCCCACCGGTACCGAAGCCCCCGCAGTGGGCTGTGCGAGTTCGAGAGCTGTCGGGCATACCAATGAGCCCAGAGCTAGCTCCCAAGGTCCATAGCCCTGCGGACATAAGGGTTTAGCGCGCCGCATGCTGGTAAGGATTCAGAGATAAGGCCAAATCTCGGACGTCTTTGAGACGGACCAAGGACGGCTTCGACCCTCTGTCTTTTGATCATTCAAACATGTAAGCCTACGAATATGCAGACATTCTATTTTTGCAGGCATGCGGCGGAGGTGATCGTCGAGTTTTGAAGGTAAAAAGCCTGTTTCCATTCCCAGCGACCTATTCTCACATGGGGAGAGCATGGTCGGGGCCTTTTCCTGGGAACAAGAAGGCAAGTTGACCCCCTCGTGTCAACAAGCTGAGAGCTTCCCGGTACTCGGGCATCCGGGACCAAGTCAGTTCGGACAGTTCAGAATTGACGTCAGCTTCGAGGAACTGCAGCGTGAGAAGGGCGTCGTCTCAGGATCCCGGACTTTGATATTGCTGAGTTCATGGGTGGTAGATGCGATGGGCGCGCGGGATGGTCCTCTGCGATATTTGTCGTCAAGAAACGAGTGGTGCGGTGATGGTGTCAAACTGTGCTTGGCTCCAGCTTGGCCCTGGAGACTAGGGCGGCTCGGTGGGGCGGTCCCGGCGGCAAGAAAATAAGTAGAGCGTGTGAAGTGAAGGTGGGAACTGTGGGAAAACAATGCAGGCCCGAACCCTGATCCGAGTTACCGAATCACCCGATAATCTAATCAGTTAACAACTCTCGAATAAATATCATCCTCCCCCGTCTCCTTCCCACCGCAATGCCTACTCAGCCCCCGTCTCCCGTTATCTCGTCTTCTTCCACCCTCTGGGCGACAGGTGGGCCTGATTTTATCGTGTTTTTGCCGTTTTTTTTTCCGCTGACATCCCGCCAGCTTCCAAGGAATGGGTCATACCCGCGAAGCCCAAGCCAGGCCGCAAGCCCAAGAAGGATCCAGTCCCCACGTCCGCTCAACAAGAAGAGGTAACTGTTTCTTTTACTGATCCTGCTCAAAATACCTTGCTGACTCGGATCTAGGTCTCGGATGCCAAAGGGCGACGTGTCCAGAATAGGTACATGCCCACGTACATGTTTCGAAGCATAGATATCTGATTATCTTACATAGGGCCGCTCAGCGCGCATTCAGAGAGCGAAAGCAATCTCAACTCGCCGAACTCCAAGCACGCATACAGCTTTATGAACAAGGAGAGATCGAACGTAACGTTGCCCTCCAGGCCGCAGCCAAGCGTCTCAAAGAAGAGAACGAACGCCTCCATACGGAGAACGTGCAACTCAAGGAAAGGGTTGCTGCGTACGAGCGCGATCGTGCTGCGCAGAAGGCCACCGACGCCAAAAGGTGGAGGGACGTCTCTTCGTCCTCCCTCGAGGATCAAGACCTTCCAAATAAGAAGAGAAGCAGGCTCGCCGTTAAGACCGCATCTGCTTTCCAGGTCCCGACCCCTCCTGCCATCGCATTTTCACCATCTCCTCCATCCCTAGTCTCCTCACCCGGCTCTAACGTTTCATCTGAGAATGGGTTCTCCCCGCTACCCGTGCGGTCCCCTAATCAAGGAGATGTGATGTTCTCGTCACAGGTCCAGGCTCTCGATGGAATATTCAATTTCCACCCCAAAGCCCCGGTGTTCTCCAACAGCAACGCCATCGACTCTTTCGAGTGTGGATTCTGCGTGGATGGCGCTTCTTGTGTATGTCGCGAGATGGCCCTCCACCCTCTCCCAGAGGCGCCGTTCAAGATCGAGGCCGTAGAACCCGCCGCTCCCCTGGTCCAGGTCTCATTGCCTGCCGCCCCGCAACCGAATGGCGAATCCATTCTCGACAACCTTCCCGCGTATCAGCCACCCGTCCCTCTCCGGCGCCGTCCCGCTGTGAGGACGCTCAAGTCGCTATTCCCCGTTGTTCCTCTCACCTCCAGTCCCTCGCGGTCCGCCTCAACGGCGCCGGCGGAGTGTTCAGGCGATCCGTCGAACTGTCTGGCGTGCGCGGACGATGTATTCGGTCAGGCGTTCTGTGCCGCCGTCGGCGAGTCTCTTGCCTCAAGCGGGTCTTGTGCCAACTGCCCCGACGGGTCCCAGTGTTCGGGCGCAGGTCCGAGTGCTCCTCGGGAGGACAGCGGCCCATCGGAGACTATCCCGACAAGCGACGCGTGGCGGCAGCTGAAATCGCACCCGAACGTGTCGTTCGCCGACTTGACGCTCTTGGCGGAAGTTGTCGCTCGGAGATCAAAGTGCACTGGGCCCACCGTTGTCATCTCGCCGCCTCCGGGCTCCCTTACCCCAGAGAGACCAGCGTCCCCAGCTGATGCGACGGAGACCCCAGTCGCCGGAGTGGATGACAACGCAGTCTTACTCTCGGACCCGCATGCTCACTACCGCATGAAGGAACAAGAGCGCTCGGCGGGCTCACCGCCAAGACTGGCGCCGCAAGAGGAGCTTATACAGTGTGCCCGGTCGCGGTCGGTACGGGAGGTTCACGCAGCCGGCCTTAGAGAAGCGCTGGCTCTTCTTGACTCACGGTTTTGAGATCGCGATGAGAAGGGAACATGCTAATGTATTAATTATATCAACCGCCTCCATCAATCACTTATGCTTCCACCTATTGGGCAGGCCGATTACTAGCTTGTAGTTGTATTTCATAGGACCCCCCATTCCACACACTAATAGAAATACTCGGTGTTCATGGCGAATGCGATGGTGATATTCGACGTCGTGGTGTGGCGAGGTGCTTAGCATACATTGTGTCCTGGTGTGAGTCCGCCCGCGCCCTGTCCGTCGACAACCACGTTTGCACCAACTCCTTCAGCTTAGCGAGAAGCGCGCGTCGCTCGCGATGTGTCAGTTTCCTCGGTGAGAAGATGTCGCTTTGTAGGTTTCGAAGATGATGGAGGAGCATCTTGAGGGACGTCCCTTCAAACCCGCGCGGCAAAGGGGCAACGGATGACCATAGGTTCAACAACGTCTGACGGGCGGCTCGGTATGAGCCAACTGCGAAAAACGCGCTGGTGATGGCATCCACGGCGGCGATGTCTGGCCTGACGCCCGCTGCCACCATGTGCTGTAGGACCCGCATAGCCCGCCAGGGATCCTTGTCGCGCGCGTGTCCTACTATCAGGATGGTGTACATGACGCAGTTGGGCTTGATGCCTCCTCGCTCCGCAGCGTTGATGACAGCCTCCGCAGCTGCCAAGTCTCCCGCCGCGATGTACCCCTCCATCAACGCAGCATAATGATACTCGTTTGGGTGTAATCCCCGGTCTAGCATCGTTTGAAAGATATCCTTGGCAGCTGCCATATCGCCTTTCGTTACAGCCTCGTGGCGGATCCGGAGCGCGAACATCCACCGATCCGCGAGCACACCGCGGTCAGCCAAGGACTGAGCCACTGGGGGGGCACGTGAGGCGTTGCGAGATAGCATCGGATGGATCCCAGCCGCCGGATCAAAGGGCCAGCCCGTGAGGAAGGGGGCCGGTGAAGGCGATTGAGAGGGGCTGGCCTTCACAGAGGCCGTCCTGTTCCACCCTGATCGCCTGACGCCGCGGAATTCGCTGCGGAGAAGAGAGTCGAGGAGGCGGAAGAGGTGAGGTAGCGAGGAAACATTCGTAGGAAATTCCTTCATGACGCGATCCACTTCGGCTGAAGGGAGCCCTTCGACGTGAATGAGGTACGACTCCAGGAGGGCCGCTGTGTGACTGTCGGGGATGATTTGACACATCTGCATGAGTCGGAGACAAGCGTGCAATCCGTCAAGGCCGCGCAGGCGCAACAGACCAGTGGCCAGTGCGTTGAGTATCTCTATAGCGGGTTTGGGTAGGGCGCGAAGTATGGGAATTTCCTCGTTGGGATCGAAACGCATATTAAGGCCCTTAAAGATGGCCTGCGAGCCTTCGATACCTGCGCACAGTACCGAAGCTAGATGGACTGCTGCATCAGGCCGGCCTGTGGCGAAGTAGAGGCGGATCAGAGCGGCGACAAAGCGGTGATCAGGAACGAGAGTGGAGCACTCCATTTGCCTGAGCAAGCCAAGGGAGGAAGGCAGATCGCGTCGAGATGCCATATAGTGTAGGAGAATTGTATATGTGGCGACATCGGGGGGAATTTGGGAGGAGATGCGACTTTGGGAAGAGGAGCGAATGAGTTCTGACAGGGCGGCGCCGTCTCCTTCGCGACGTCGGAGGTGACCACCAGGCAATAGGAGGGATGTGTCGAATGTCCCGAAGTTGAAGTGTAGGAGAAGTAACGCGACACGCTCTGTATCTTGGGTATCTATCGAAGACTGGAGCAATGCATTGAGGATGCGAGTGGATGACTTGGCGTCGGCATCCTTCAACGCATCTAGCGCGCGTGTCTGGACAATGGCATCTGGGCCAAGCGTCCGATATGCAGAAACTACAACGGCCTGAGTCTCGGAGTCGACGGGGAACCCGGCTGCCAACATTCGCTGGATGATTTCCATGGCTTTGGCGATATTCCGGTTGCGGATGTGACCGCATAGAAGGGTGTGATACGTCCTGCGGGTTGGAAGGACGCCTTCTGCTTCGAACCACTCCAGAGCGCGATCCAAGCGCGAAAAGTGCGACATCTCGACTAGCGCCCGAACTTGCCAATCGAGAAGCCGTGCAGTGTGACGTCCCGACTGGTGCTTTTGCAACGCGACGAGAGGAGGTATCAAGTTCCACTCGCGTGCTTCGGCAAGTCTGTGAGCCAGTGACTCGTACACTTCCCTCCCCAGAGCACATCCCGAGCGATGCGCGACAGCCAGTATGAAAAGTGCTCTGTGGGGATGCGAAGAGTGCGTCAGGTGTTGCGCGAGCCTGGAAACCTTGCGACTGTCGGAAAATATGCGAAGCAAGTCGTGGTTTCCCGGAACGTTCCCGAGCTCTTTCCGGATAGTTCGACTCTCCGCGACGCGAAACTGGGGACTGTCTATCAACGATAACAGTTCCAGAGGAAGTTCGTGAATGGACGTTGTGCGCTGGCACGGTGTGGGGGCCTGTGCGGGACCTGAAGAGGGGGTCTCGAGTGAGACAGTGTCGTATGAGTCGGGCGACGCGTGGGCTGGCCGCGGCTTGGGGCGAGTAAGAGCAAGAGATCTCAGGCATGTCAGGGGAAGGGGTGGGCGGATGGGAGAGAGGTGATGTGATGAGGGGCTGAGAAGATCTGCCAGAGAGCGTGCCAGCTGATGGAGAGACTGCCTGGTGGTGGTGCCACGGCCGACTCTCCAAAGCATGGACAGCCAGGGGATGCGTCGGGGGGAGGCGGTGGGGAAGCACCGTGGGCTGGGACACGTTGTGAGTGATTGAAAAAACGCGAAGAGGGCGAGGAAGTGGCCTCACATGGGACACGAGGCAGATATGAAGGAGAATGACGACAAAGCTAAGCCGTGTCTGGTCTGAATTGCAGTCGCGCGCAGGTTGCGGTGCGACACAGTCACGACTGGGCTCACATACGCTGAGCGTGAACGCGACCCAGAAACACACCCGGCGACGCGGGTGGGGGCCTTCCGGCCGCTTCCGGCCACCCCCACCTGGCCCCGGCCATTGCCGGCACCTGGCCGGGCCCGGCCACTCCTAGGCTGGCCACTACGCCGCCGCTGTGAGTGTGGCCCCTGCAGCTGTGTGCCGCGTCGGTGCTCAACACCGTCTAGCCATGGGCAGGGAGCTCTGCGCCGCGCGCACCGCACAGCTAGTCTTTGCCTTCCGTGATCGCAATCCACCCACAGTGCTCCACACCGCCAGCGGTCCATTTCCCGTCCGGCCCGCAAATTTCTGTCCTTCTCATCATCATCCACCTGTTAGTCTCGAAAACAAATACGTGGGAAGAGCCAGCCGTCACGCTGCTGCTAAACTAAACACGCTAATTAACGCCCATGTATTGCCGTTCATTGGCGCAGCCCATCACTGGTGGGGGCCCTGCCGTTACAGCGGCAGCTGCCTCGTGACGGCCCGCCCTTTTCAGCCAGACTGCGATCGCCCCCGCCACCAGCCAATCAGCTGACGCACCATTCGTCGTCAGAGCTCGGGCAATGTCAGTGAGTCGTCGTTCCTGTGAATACCCCGCTTTTGATCATGTTTGAGTCACCTCGGAGGATGTACGGAGGATGGAACGCAGAGCCCGTGTATATCGCACTGCATGGCAGGACAGGTTGTTTGTGCGCTCCGGTCTAATGATCTGCTCGGCAGGCGCCTCCGCCCGAAAGGCACGCTGATTTCATGAAACTCGTCACGTCCGCTCCAGCCTCCATGGCGGTCCACCGAGCATGCACAATGCCTCGAATCTCATCAAGCCTTGTCTGTTACATACCCAACCTGCAAGTTGACACCTACTTCCGCTCCCAGTCGCTTTACCGACGCAAAAACGTTAACAGCGCATTCCCGCGGAATGAATCAAATTCCGGGGTGCTTGGCTCAACGCGTGTTCGGGCTGCTTCCCAGGTTGTCTAGTCTTGATGGTCGCTCATTTCTGTGCTAATGGCTCAACTCGAATGCCACGAATGGCATGCCTCCGGAGCGCGCTCAGATCGCCCATCCGATTGACTGCCAAGCGCCTAAGATTCGCGTAAGGGACCAAATCTTTCAACGTTCACAGGTTTACACATAAGCTAACCGCCGCCTTTGCCCTGGCGACGGCGCGTATGAAGCGCGAGTTTCATCCTTCTTGCCTGCCTCGGTTGGTTCGCCGTGAATGCGGCAAACAACGCGTGCCACCCGTTATATATAGCTGGACCGAGCACCCTCAGCCGACACTCACTCCTTACCCGTCTTGTTATTATTATGGCCACCACCCTTAGATCGCACCTCTCTGTACTCGAGACCAGCGCATCCCTCTATGCTTCCTCTCCCGCCTTTCAAGTACCCCAAGCCATCTCAGCGTCAGGTGACGCAGACTGCTGGCGACCTGTAACATATCTTCAATTCCTCCAAGACGTCGAACTCTTTGCAAGGCACTGGGCGCGTGTCCTGGCACACGACGCCATTCCCCAGCGATCCGTCGTTGGCATGTGGTACGTTGCGCGTCGAACCCCCACTGTGGTCCGACGGTATATCTAATGATCTGATAGGTTGAGTGGAATGACATACGTTGATGTCCTCCACATATATGGCCTTTCGCGCGCCGGTTATATCCCACAGATGTTCAGCATTCGGCTGCCCAACCCCGATGTTGTCTGCGAACTGCTCGTTAGGGCCAAGGCACGGGCGCTCATCTTCGACCCTTCGTTTGAAAGCATTCTCAAGGGCTGTCCTGTTCCGACACATCGCGCTGCGATGAGCACGTACGAAATCGACTCACACGACGCACCCCTTCCAAGTCTTCCCACGCTCAAAGCCGATGACACCGTCTTCGTCTTCCACACCAGTGGTTCTACTTCTGGAACCCCGAAACTCGTCCCATGCAGTCTATCATGGCTTGATTCTGCTGTCACCAAATCACATCAGATCGGCAAGCCAACTGTGCGAGCGGATCGCGACCAAGATGTCACAGTCTGGATGTAAGTGATTATAGATATTTCCTGTGCGCTCCATCTCATGCTTGATTTCTCTCAAGGGGAAGCATGTGTCACATCGCACAGACATTCAGTGAGTGACTCCCGTGAGTCATGCGATCTGATGGTGCTGACGCAACACGTTTCCGTCTTCCAGTGCAGTTGGGTTCGCTCCAGCATGGCGCTTGCACCGTCCAGCCCTCGAAGCAGGCCTTCTCATCAAACGAGCTTGCTTCTATGATCCAAAAGTGTCGCCTCAATCGCCTCAATCAGTTCGCTACGTTCCTGGCTCAGCACCTTCGCAATTCTCGCCAAAATCCGAAGCTCTTGGCCCTCATGCAAACGCTCGACGATGTGGTCTACAGCGGGCTCGCACTACCTCATGAAGAGGAGGAGTGGGCCTTGGGCAACGGCATTCCGCTGCGTGTAAGTTTTCGCTGCATTTTCTTTCAGCGGCGCAACGTGGGCTGATTCCATACAAGAACCTCTTCGGCAGCACGGAGTGTGGCGCGATGCTTCTTTCCTCAGGGAGCTCCGGGGAAGCCGCACGGTGCCTCGAGCCTCTGAAAGGGATGTCATACGCCTTCCTCCCCGTCACTTCGCAGAGCGAAGCCGGATCTACGCAAGCGGACGCTCAGTCGACCTCATCTCCGTTGCTGGAACTCGTCATCCAGGCAGAATCGCGCGATTGCCCCGATCGCAGCCTCCGCGCAGCCGATGGGCATTTCCACACTGGTGACCTCTTCCAAGAGGTCCGACCCGGCTACTACCTCTCAATGGGACGGGATGACGACTGGATCAAGAGCGAGAACAGCCTCCGTTGCGATACCAAGTACGTCCCGCGCCCGTACCTTAAACGAGGGCACCCCAGCTGATCCGCTCAAAGGGCCATTGAGGACAACGTGCGCGCTACATGTGGCGACTTAATAACGGACTGCATCGTTGTCGGTAACGGGCGACCGTCGCCGGCGCTGTTCATCGAGTCAAACAGCGATATCCCTCAGCCCAAGCTGAAACGGGAGATCATCCGACGTACCCGACAGTTCCATTCTAGGAGGTACCTGCACGAACGTATCGCGTCCGCGGACATGATCGTAGTCCTGGAAAAAGGCTCGCTGCCCAGAACCGCTACCAAGGGCAACATCCGCAGGCGGGCGACAGAGGAGAGCTACCGGCCTCTTTTGGACAAAATTTACGGTGTCGAGTGGACTGGCACATCATAGATTGATTAACGTGGACTCACCTCAAACGGACATCTGCCCCTCTCACGCATCACTTTCGCACAGATAATTATATCTCTGATATTACCATACCCGTAGCAGTAAAGTTAATGCCACGCGCGGCATCCATACATCATAGACTCTTATTAGCTTGCACCTCTAGGACATTCCACTACTATAATTCTACTCCTACCAACGCATATATAAAACAATATATATTGCCTGCTATTGCTCTTCTTCGCTGTCTGATGCATAGTCTTCATTTTCTACGCGAACCACCACTTGCTCGGGAGTAATTCTCAGAAGGAGTAGCTCCGCATCATCTCTGGCAGATTTGACGTGCGCGTGAATCTCTACATGCCGTACAGTAGGTGCTGTACTACGTTCATCCGGACCAATAGCGGTGCCGACGGGCAACGGGGCAAGGCGAGCCACATTGAGAGTTATGCGATGGGTCAATGAGAAGTGGTCGGAATCATCGAGTTGCGGCGATGGACCGTTGGAATTCATTAATGTTGGGAACAATTGGAGGTGTTGTCCGTGCAGGTAAGAGTCCGCATGGAGGCTGCCAGCCGCGGAAATATGATTCAGGCCCCAATTGGTGAGGACGGTGACAGGTAAATGCGATCGACGAAAACTCCGCAGTGCTGTGAGAACCGTTTGAAAGGGATTGATAGCGGGGTTCGGGAACAGTGAGGCAGGGCCTGCCAGATGGGCGGCGTGTAGCTGCTCTGCCATGAAGCGGTCGGACCAGTGGAACGCGCTCAGCGAGTCGATGGCAATGAGCGCAATTTCGGAGGTGGGAAGGTTTGATGCATGATGGGACGACAAATTAGCTATGCCAGAGGCAAGCTGCAGCGAGGATTTCGGGCGGTAGATGTGCACGTTGCGAAGAGCGCTGGGGATAAGCCGACCGGAGGTGGAGTCGAGAGGGACCTGCTGCGCAAGCCGTCTGCGGAGAATCGTTTGAAGACGGTTGATATCAAAAGTGGCATCGGCATCAAAAACGACGGCAACTTTGTTCCATCCACCGATGTGGAGCGGCAGAATGCATGAGCAGATGAGATAGTAGAGGAGATGTGTCTTCCCAGAGCCAGACGGACCGTGTATCCCAAGGATATCTCCGCGGCGGAGCGAAGATAGAGAACAAAGGCCGGGGTGCGGAGGAGTAGGGATGCCAGTTGGGGCAGCACCTATTGTCCGTAAACTCGTTCGTTGTTCGTTATAGGCATAGCAGATGGGACCGACCTGTAGATCTTGCGACGCTCAGCAGCTAAGTGATGCCGATTAAAAAGTCCTGGCGGGGGGTGCGGAACAGAACGCATTACCTGGTCGAGGGGCTCTGAGGCGAGCTGATCGATGTCGCAGACGCTGGGATCGACAAGTGGTAGACGACTGGCCTCTGCGTCGGGGGATTGCATGAGAGATGGGCAGGAGAGGCGGGGAGGACACGTGACCGCGACTATGAGGATGATGATGAGGAAGAAGTCGTGCCCTGGCGACCGCCAGCCGCAGGCGACCGACTCGGGAGCGCACCGAGCTCGGCCACGCGCCAGCACGACCCTGTAAGACACACAGAGCCACTCCGATACCCTCCCTCGACCAACCCCATGGCCACCGCACAGCCCAAGACTGCTAGCACACCGGCATCCCGCCGCTCTTCCTCTATCTCCTCCCATACCTCCACCCCTTCCCGCTCCTCTTCCATTACAAAGGGGGCTACCGCTCGCTCAGCCGTCAATCCACGTGTCTCTGCTTCCCTGAACTCTCCCCGCCGCCCGTCCTTCAAAAGCACAACACCGCCCCCAGCCAACGGTGATGACCGTGACGTGCTTGCTGCGTCTCTCAAACGAGAGACGGACGAGAAGGAGCGGGTGTGTATCTCACACCGTACTCGATGTGCCTTCCGTCCTCACATGCGTACAGCTCCTTGTACAATTACAGAATAAGGAGCAAACCATCACTGTGCTGACGGAGGAGAATGGGAACATGTCCACGACCCTCAACGCTGTTGAAGCACGCCTGTACGAGTTCTACACCGAGCAGGCCAGAATGGAAGAAGAAATGTCTGCTCGCATTGAAGTCGCAGAGAAACTCAGGGCCCAGGTCCGCGAGCTCGAAAAGGAAAAACGGGACCTGCACAGGCGATACAATGAGCAGGTACGTATTTACACACATCCCGTAAGACGTACGAATTGACAGCTTTGCGTCTGCAGACCGCTACTTTTGAGGCAGAGCGCCAGGCTTTCTATGACAATGAACAGCATCTCAAATCCCGTATCCAGTCACTCACACAGGCTCGAAGGCAACCACCTATACCACACTCCCCCAGTGTGTCGAGCATTCCACCAGAAACCGACACAGAGGACGAAGAGGAAGAACCCGTCCAGCCGGCTATTCCCCTGCAGGACAAAGAGGATCTCGACTCGGAGCCTGCTGAAATGACAGCTCTCAGACTCGAATTATCCACATTGTCCACATCCTATGCGTCTCTCCACAACACTTTGGCCTTGCTACAGACCCAACTTGTTGACTTGAAGCGCGTCAACCACCAGCTTCAGGAGGAGAATGAAAGCTACAACATCTTGCTGCGCGAGAAGACCTTGAGTGGACAGTACGATTTACTGAAACAAGTCAACGGAGACAGACCCAACTCTAGCGACGACGACGACGACGATGACGACGGGCACACGGATGACACAGGCGACGTCCAAAGCATGCGCAGCGGCGCCCATAGCAGCCAGCTGGGCACAGTCGACGAGCATCCTGATGAAGTTTTGCATGCCGAGTTTGTTGTGGACGCTGACGACCTCATACCTCAATCCGAAGACGAGGACTCCTTAGCGTTGGACGGTTCCACTCGCGGCAAGCGCAGTCGCCACGGCCGTGGCCGCCAAGGCAGTTCGGTCTCTCACTCTCCCACCCCCGCGGCGAATCCCTGGCAGGGTTGCCTATTACTGGCCCAGGTCTTGATTTGGCTGCCGAGCTTGGGCGGGCTGAGAACAAGGATATTCTGGAAGGCCAGACGGTCGAGATCTCTAATGCGCCAAAGGTCAAGCGCGGAAAGAAGGGCTCGTCCGAATCTAGGAAGGCCGCTCTGGTGGAGCCTGGCATGGAGCCCAGCACCTCTCTCGGTGACTTCGAATCTTTGCGGAATGAAATCAAGTCCCTCAGGGATGCCAACAAAGCACTTTCCTTATACGCCTCCAAGATCATTGACAGGATCATTGCCCAAGAAGGATTCGAGCACGTTCTGGCCATTGACTATGAAGCCAAGACACCAGCGACTGCTACACCGAATCTTCTGTCCCCCACTCCACCAGCCGATGAGTCAAAGTCGAAGCGCCGGAACACGATGTTCGCTCGCTCGGCCGCGAGCCCGCCCACTCCTTCCCCGAAAGTCGAAAGACTCACCACGTTCGACTCGCCTCCGACCCCCAGTCTGGCTCCTCCCCCTGTGCGCCCGAACCGGCGTTCCCTCTCCTTTGACTGGCGCTCGCTCTCGGCTCTCGTGGGCGGCGACAAGAAGCCTGAGCCAACCTCTAATCTCCGCCCCCTGACGCTTGTCGGCGGCGCGCGCAAATTAGAGACGCACGAAGACGAGGAAGACCGCAAAGAACGCGAGCGCCTAGACGCCACCATGAAACTCATGGGCATTGAAAAACCGCCTGCGCCACCGTCAATCCAAAAGAGCTACTCGTCGCCAGAGAGCGCCGCTCCCGTACCAGAGAACGTAGCCAGCCCATCGCTCGTCTCCCGCTTCGCGTTCTTCCGTCGCAATACGGTGTCGACTGATACACCGACGCCACCGTCTCTTGCAGCATCTCAGGAGAACCCGATCAATCTTACACAGGATACCCTCGTTCAGGCACAGGCAGAGGAATCACTTGCGGCGCTTGACGCACGAGAGCGCGCTCTCAGTGCAGAGATCGCTAAGGGCAGCAGCGGTGGTTTCACTGAAATCGTGCCTCGCCGCAAATCTGGTAGCAAACGCTCTCACACCAGCGGGGGAGGCAGCGGGGGCACCGTCTGGAGCGCCGGGATGAGTCGTACCGGCGACGACGATTAATCACTTCCCCCGTCTCAACCCGCGGCGACCGAAGGCACGCCATCGCCGTGGACCATCGAACCTCATTATAATTTTGCACTGGGACTACGACCGACCCACGGAACGCATATATCTGTTATGTGCCCTCTCACATGTTACGCTAGAAATGTATACCCTATGTAGTTCTCACATGCAAACAGGATTAGGCTGCACCATCGTTTTAGCTCACATTCAGCCGTAAACATCCACCGCTCAGCGCCGCAGCGTCGACTAAACACCGCCAGCTCTACGGCATGCCGGCAGACACGAGGGCAAGGGGGAAGACAAAGTTTCGGACACCTCTGCCGGGTCGCAATCCCTGGTCATGAGGCCAGTTTGTGGGCGACGAGGGTATTCCGGGCGTGCGTGCGGATCGTCTCGAACGGGTTCGCGGCAAATTCGGGGGTCGCCAGGATCAGTGGCTGGCGGAACTGCTCGGCCTTCCTGCAAGGCGGAAAGCAACGCACGCATCAGCCACAGGAAGCGGGTGGTGGTGGCTGCGACACGCACAGGGCTCGCTTCCGCTGCGACCGCTTGAGGGGTGCGCCTTTGCCCTCCCCGATCTGCCCTGGCCGGGGCGGTGGCTGCGCAGGCGCGGTGGACGGCCCGGCGCCATCCTGCGCGGGCGCGCCGTCGTCGGCCTCCTCGCCCGCGGGCCTCGCGCCGGACTCGACGGATGAGAGCACAGATCTGAGCACGCTCAAATCGCCGGTGAGCTGCTCCTTCTCCTTGCGCTTCAGCCGACGGGCGTGTGATTTCGAATACGGCGCACGGGACGCCTCAAGCCCTGAGACACGAACGCACGGCGTTCGCCACCGGGGTCAACGAATGAAAAAAGAAATCCCCCGACGAGAACAAAAAGGGCCCGAGGCGTGGGTGCCCGCGGAGGCACCACGTACGTTCGACGAAGAGCTCGTGTTTGAGCGTGCGCTTCTCTTTTTTGCTCAGTGCAGGCCCTTGCGCCGCGGGCGCAGTGTCCGCGTTGTTCACGGAATGTAAAAGCTCGTCTGCCTGCAGGGCGGGCAGGGGCACAAACACAGCGCGTGAGAACGGACGAGAAGCACCAGCATCGTTGCGCACCGAGGCGTCCTTGAGTGCGCCGACGTCAACGTGCTGCACGGCATTGTCCTGCACTGCAAATGTGCGATCGACAGGCTTTGCAGACGCGGCGTGCGCCCTGGCGATGGTGCGCTGTGAGCGGACTTTGGGCTGTGTTCGTGATCACTCCCTGTCTGCGGTGTTGGAATGAAGATCAGATATCGCTCACCATGCTGTTCTAGGTTTTTCCTCGTCCGATGAAGGAGGGACGTTACTTGATGTTCTGCCCTCGGCGCAACTGGGAAGCAATAAGCTGCCGTGGGAATGCCGCCGATCGAGATAGCGACGCCACGTGCCAGATGCGTGCAGATAACGCGGCTTTGGACAAGCCAAGAGGCGCGCAGCTTGCTGTGCAGCGCATGGCGCGTCATACAACGTTTACAACAAGTGTATCATAATCCCAAGGCACGGTCACTATGAGCGCTACAAGATCTTCCAATGCGTTCCGTGACAAGTTCTACGAGTCTATATCTAATATCTCATCTTGTCCTCCCAAATCAGCTCCTTCTGGTGGCTTGTTCGAGTCCTCCAGCCCGATAACAACGAAGCTGACCAACACCAACGCCGCTCCGAGCACCACCTGGAGTTTGACAGGGTGCTGTAGAAACACATCACCGAGTACAGCAAGCGGCATGGTCAAGCTGAGGCCGACAGTCACCACTAGTGGCGTTGTCTTCAGCATTGCTAATACATAGATGTAGTCGCTGGACAGTGTGATGGCCATCTGTTATACATGTCAGCATCAGAGCGCCGGCGTCGATACCGCAAGGAAAGCCATACGTTGACCAACAGGCCGGCTACAGCCCTTCTCGATGTAGGCAATTCCAATGTTTCCACGCCGGTAAGATGCAGGACGACGCCGATTGGCCAGCATGCAAGGATGTTGAAAAGGCCGACAAATCCGAAGAATAGCTGCATGTCAATCCGGGACTCGGAGCGGATGCGGACCTTGAGCAGGATGACGTAGAATGCATAGAACAAGGCGGACAACAGGGCCAATGAATCTCCAAGGAGAGAAAGGTGGCCACTCTGGGGCGCAAACGACGCCGGTGGGTCTGACGTCGGAACAGGACTTGGCTCTACAACCGGTGAAGCACTGCTCGAGTCCGACAGGGAGACCAGGATTACGCCGCCAAAGCTGCCGGAGATATGTTACGTCGCTGTCCACAGGATAGGATGACTGTGCGCACCTAGCGGCAACAGCCCCAACCTTCGCAATAGTGAAGTGGTCGACGTTGAAAACACGCCCTATGATCAGCGTGAAGAAACCTATATGCGAGATAATCTCAGAACGAGGAAGAGAGAAGATGCAGCACAACGTACCGCTCATGCTGGACAGGATGGTTGCACTAGCCACGCTGGTTAACCCGAGCCCCGCATTCAACGACCAGTTTGCGAGGAACCAGAGGAAGCAAAAGACTGATGCAAGCTGGGCAGTCTGTCGCGTGTCCAATGGTGGTAACGAAGTAGATGTTGGATCGGATGGCACGTAGAGCGAACGGCGGTATGGACTCTGCGTATTCTCAGTTGGTACCGCCAAACAGCCAGGGTCTCGAGGGATTGCTCACCGCGCCGCGTAATGCCTCGTCCTCGTTCACGAGAGGTTCGTACTCATCCGGGGCTCTGTACCTGGTTGGCGAGGCACTGCAGACAGTTGGGTGCATGCTCACCCCGACCCGTCGGCATGGCTAAAGCCATCACGGTGCCGCCGAAGATAACTCTTGATCAAGAATGGCAAGAGATACAGAGAGAACGAGCTCGTTGTGAGATATGTTATCCTACAGGGGATTAGTGGGAGGATTCCCCCGAAGAAGACGTGATACGCACAGGAACGGCTTTCCGTATCCGCCGGCGAACAGATCCTACATGCGAAACACTGTCTCAGCCTACGCATACGCGCATCACGCGACGCGAGGACAGACCTGTGTCACGAAATTGGAGCTGGTCCAGAGAAAGACCACGATGAGGAGCAGCCCAATGCCCACTGCATAGTCGCTCCGGGCGAGCTTGGTGAGTGCTGGCGACTTTCCCCGGGACGATTCGTGGGCAGATAGCTGGTCCATCTCGAGAGGAGAGGATGGCGGGACCGAGTCGTGATCAGGCATGCGCCGGCGGGAGCGACATCGTTCAGCTGCGCGTCTGACCAGGTCTGACTCCCTCCGAAATGGCGAATACTCGCGACAGTCCTGCTCACGTGCCACAGAGCCAGCGCTCACAATGTTCAACAGTTCACGCCGTAGCATCATCAGTGGCCAGCACCCACGGGCGGTGATAATCAATTGATTGAGATGTACATTCGATGAGTTAAATGGTGTGAAGGTAAAGTGGATGTGCATCCGAAACCAAAATGTCCAAGTGCTTATATCCTTGTGGATGACGCCCCCCAAACCGTCGGATGGTGGTACTTTACCTTTTCAAAAATCCGGTAAAGACTGATCACCAGATTGATACAGTACATGAGTAGACCAATCCCCACGAGACATACCAACGCCACCTGATCGTTGCATAACGCCGCGGCTGGCCCACCCGTGCTATTCCCGAAGGGACTGGGTGGGCGCGGAAGGCTGCTATACCAGGATATCGCCGAAGCCCTCGCACAGGGTATAGGAGAGGTAAAGAAGTTGTCGAAGCAGAGGGAGAGTGCGGCGGACCATGCACAGATAAACAACACTTCAAGGAGGGTGTGTGCAAGTTTAGCCGAGGTGCGCCAAAGACCTAATGGCCGTCCAAAATATTCGAGCTGTCGACACAGTGATCAGCGACATACAGCGACGAGCGGAAAGATGGCGCACGTATATGGCAACCATGACATGGACCAGTGTCAAGGGTGCGAAAATCACCACCAAGGTGCTGATCATGTCATGTCCGAGTCAGCCCGCAATCTCGGTTGCCGATCGAGCGCAAATACGCACGGGGAGCTACCGAGTGCCCCGGTGACATGATTATGCCGTTCAACCGCTCGTATTCGAATAGCGACAGCGAGTGCCGCCGTGGTCAATGTGATATTGATGAATCGGAAAAGCTGGTACGATGTTAGGTGGTCCCGCGCCAAGACAGAATGGAAAGCACTTACTAAAGGAACGTAGGTGTTGGTTAATAAGTACGCGCGCGCTCGTTTCCTCACGCGGGGCCACCAGCTCTGATTGGTTTCGGAGCTCTCAGGTGGCTGGTCTTCCGAACCCTCGCCGTTGTTCTGCAGCTGCTCATAGATGGAGCGATGACCAAAGGGCTCCAGCGGCTTTGCGGCCCACGGCGAGTCCCACCCTGGCGTCCGACTCTGTGCAAGCGTGTACGGAGCAGCAGGGGGTGTCGGCATCGTTATGCGCAAGTTCCAGTCTCGGGAACGCGAGGGCGCTTGCTCCGAGTTCTTCTCCCCCAACGCCGCAGCGTGGTCATCCTTGCGGGGAAGAGAGAACGGCAGCTGAGAGACTTTGAGGGAGCTCGATCTCTTTTCCATTCGAATGGTAGAGGGACCCGCGCTCGATGCGTCGGATATGAGGATAGGGCGGCGGCGGGTGAAAGGAAACCAACGGTGTTCACCATCGGATGGACCGACAGAGGAGTGGTACGAGATAGCGTCGGAGCGACGCGTCTCGGACGGACGCGGGGAGCCGCCGGGCGAGGGGGGCTCGCGATGAGAGTCTGTGGGCGACGGTGGTTCGTCCTTAGCCCATGCTGCGGTTGATGGCCATCAGTGCGGGGAAGGACGGGCAAAGTTGAAACGCACGGGGCTTGGTGACGATCTTCCTCTTGGACGAAACATCGACCGTATGTTTGATCCTGATTGTCTGTGACGAGGCTAGTGTTGAGAGAGAGGAAGATGGGTGGAGGGAGGGACCCTCAGCCATGGAGGAGATGGCAGCAGCTGAGAGGGAACAAGCTCCGGGGCAGATTTGGCGCCAACGCGTGATTGCATTTCCGTTCCGGCACCCACCATCATCCTCTCACCACCGAATGGCCGACGACGCGATCCCTTCCATCTCCTCTGGCGCAGTCGGCTCTCGCTTTGTCACCCAGTCAGACCTCGACGAGGCCCGCGTACGCAGAGACGAGCAGTGGAAGGCCGCATATGCTAGGTCTCTCCCCTTTGCTCTCCTCGTGCCGTGGCTCAACGTACGCGATGCCCCAGACTGGGCCAAGAACCGCCACCTGCACCGCAGGAAGACTCCTATGATGGCCGCAGCTTAGCAGAGGTCGGCGTTTACAACTCCATCGCATCGCGTGCCTCTCCGTGACCTCATTACCCAGAAACTCGCCGCCAACCGCGTAAGTCTCGCGTCGTGGCGAAATCCCCGCATGCACCCACTCCTCATATTCCCGAACACACTGTAGGCAGCCAAACAAGAAGAATGGGAGGAGAAAACCAAGCTGGCAAACCAATTCCGTGCTCTCGAGGAGGACGAGATCATGTTCCTCGATTCCGTGCGGGAACGCCAAGAGCTGGAGGAGCGCGAGCGCAAGGAGCGGGACGGCGAGGAGCTTAAGAGCTTCCGAGAGTAAGCGTTGTTACGCGTCTACCGTGTGCTCACCGTGAGTTCGTTCCCACATAGGGCGGTCGCCGCGAAGGTCATTGTCAAGTCCCCGCCGGTAGCGCCCCCCGCAGAGCCTATACCGGCCGCACCACCGAAGAGCGCGCCGCCTCCCGCCAAAAAGTCAGCCAAAGCTTCACTTAAGGGCGTTATTGTAAAGAAAAAGCCCAAAACTGCTGCATCTGACGGGAAAGCTTCCCAGGAGAAGCCAAAGAGCAAAGCGACTGTGCACGACGATGCACCTCCAGACCCCAAGCGACGCAAAGTTGCTTCAGAGTCGTGACTATTCATCCCGTTCACGCCACATATACATATATGACACATTCCCTCCTCCCTGGCAATCGTTCTCGCAATTGCATGCTATGACCTTCATCTTCGCGTGACAGGACTTGGGGTTGGGGTCCACCGTACGCGATTCAGATCCTTGTCCTTCTTGCTCTCCCAACCTGCAATCTTCCCCATGGCGTCTGCTCTCCGCGATGCTGCGGTGCCTAAGGTCGTCCTGTCGAGCAGCCGTTTTGCCGCTGGCGTCAGCGCACCTGGTGCCTCTGCCCGACGGGGTGTCCACGTGGGCGGTGCCATGTCTCCCTTTCTCCGCGCGTGACTTGAGCTCAGCAAGTTCGCTTTTACACGCAGACTCTTCGCGGCCGACGACGAGAGCTTGTGTGAGAGACCTCGCGCTTCGTGGGCGCAGATATGTGGAAGGGCGTGCTTGGTATCGGCACCGCGTCTTCGGCAGGATCATCTGACTGGGATAGTATGCGAGGTGTTCCGGCGAGCGTTCCCCATGTCATAAGCTGTTTGACGGCCGCTGGTCCGAGTTCCGACGGCGTTGGGGATGGCAGCGAGGGAACGTAAGAAAAGTTGTTGACCCCGGGGGACCTCGGTCGATCTGCAAGTGATGTCAGCAGCGTCAGACGTTACGAGACGTGCACCGACGCACATGGTGTGCCTGCGATGGCATGGTTGACGCGACTCTGCGTAGGACTGGGTGGCTCGGACGCCGCTCGAGACGAAGACAAGCTTTCGTCTTGTTCCGGAAGCCGAGTGCTCCCGTGAGTGATGATCTTCGGAGGCCCTGTTGGAGGCACGTTCCTGCTCGACGAGTTCAGTGGGCCGTACGGCGAGACGTCCGCTCCCGGCGAAAACATCAAGGCGTTCCTCGCACGGAACGCCCAGCCGTCGACGCCTGCAGGCCGGGTGTCCTTCTTCGGTGCCATGACGTCCATCGCCGTCTCCTCCTCAGCCTCGACGAAGTTCTTCAAAGGCACGACCTCTTTGCCTGCGGGGGGCTCATCCTTGTCCTCCGCCTCGGCCGAGGTCTCCCCGTTGCCGCTCTCCCCGTGGGCGGTGATCAGCCCCGCCGACGCGGGCGCCTCGATCCTCATCCGCTCCCTGACCCCCGCGCTCTCAGGCATCTCGATGAGCGCCCTCTCCCGCGCCTCGATCGCCTTGGCCTTCTGCGCATCGACGCACTTCTGCGCGTCCCAGGCCCACGCGTACTTCTCGCGCCGCTGCGCGTTCTCCTCGTCCAGGATCTGCGTGAAGCTCGCGTTGTCCTCGGACGTGTAGCGTGCCTGGAAATTGTCGAGGTTCATGTCCGTGTCGTAGCGCGGCCGCTTCGCGGGCGGGCCGCTGCGCAGGGGGGTGTCGGAGGGGCCGCCGCCATATGGCGTCTCGGAGGGCGTTTGCCATGGGGGGGCAGAGCGTGCTGTGGCAGCGACTAACTCGAGGTGGCGCACGCTGGCGTGGATCAGCTGCGGGTCCTGCGTTTGCAGCGCGTCGAGGTAGGAATTGGTTGCGTCGAGGTGCACCAGGGAGGGGAAGAAGTCGCGGGCGATGATGTGCGAGAGAGCGGCAGTGTACTCGTCCTCGTCTAGGACTGCCTGCTGGTTCAATGAGCGTTTCTGCGCGGGGGTGGGGGTCGACGAGGAGGGCTCCGACATGGTTGTCTGTGTCTGCCTGAGGGCGAAACAGCCGCGCTCCAATCAACTCATCCCGGGCCGGGCCGGGCCCCCGGGACACTCGTGGTAGGAGAATAAACGTGGGGCATAGTGATTCAATCTACTACGTACTACGGTAAATCAGAACAGTAGCGTAACACACAGGGAATCTCGAGGCATGGCGTGGTATACGATCCACCCTGTACTGGGCGCGTAAAGATCCGTTCTAGCGTATCAATCGGAGGCGTCGTGGCGTCTGGGACAACATAAACGGGAGACATTACTCATATGGTCGTGATGGGTGGGAGGAAGTCGGCAGAGAGGGGGGTGGGGGGTCAAAGGAGTGTGTGTTATCTGCGGGATCTGCAATAATATAATTAGAATAGTACGGACGCTTGAAGAAAGTAAGATATTCGACAGATACAACGAGAAGTATGTCACAAGTACAAACCAATATCCACCAAGTACACCCAATCAACCACGCCTTGAGTTGGAGCGTGCCCGTCCCTTATCGCGTGCGTCCAAGAGACGACTCTCCACGTCAGAAATATCGCCACCCGCGCTCCGCCGGCCAGTAACACCGAAATTCGGTCTTCCGATCCGGCTTTGCGAGAACGGTGACGGTGTGGAAGGGGCAGGGAGCCTGGAGTGGGATCGGACTGTGACGTTGGAGTGCGGGGTCTGCGACAGTGATTTGCCGCTCAACGACTCCTTGAACGACGAAGGGGACGAAGAGGTGCTGTGACTTGTGGTCGTCTGGGAGATAGAAGGAGGTCGATTGCGATGCGGGAGGCCGCTGTCAGACAAGAAACTGGAGTTGGTTGGCGAATCTGCAGTGCTCGAACTTAGAGATGAGCGCTTGGAGTATGCACCACCGATTGTGGGTCCATTGGATCGCTTGAGACCTGTCGCACCTGCAGTCGAGGAATGCGCATATAGTCCAGCAGAAGGAAGTGGGATGAGTGTAGGCGTCGCTGGGCGTGATGTTGGTGTGGGAATGGAGCTTACGGTCGCGGTAGTGCTGACACTACTACGCCCTTCGGTTGAAGTGGAGAGACGAGACTGAGGTCTTCGTATCCCAGAAAGCGACGCCGTACGAGACGACACGTCCTGCGTGCCTGATACGCCTAACTGGGGCGAGTTGACAAGAGAAGCAAAAGCATGAAAGGAAGCAGCAGATGGAGGGCTGGAAGTTCTCCTAAAGTCTCTTTCCTTGGGTCTGGTAGGCGATGGCGAGTCTTCCATGATCAGTACCCAACCTGAGGAATCACCTGCGGGCGTTCGCTTGTTTTCATCGATGTCAGAGCTATGCCGGCTCAAGAAGGAGGGCCGCGACCGCTCTTCTGATGGCCTGCGGTGTGAGGACTGGCTGCCGCTCGTGGAAGAAAGCGTCGTAGACTTTGAGGTAGACGTAGATACCGCCACGGTAGGAGGGTTGGGGCGACTGGTACTCCCCATACGCAATCTAGGAACACGCGTGTGGATCTTCTGCTCTAAATTCTTGACCTTTGCCCGCATCTCAGACACCATCTGCACGCCTCTGTTTTTGGAAGGGGCGGTGGCGGCTGTCGAAGATGCAGAGGGAGCAGCCGATTGAGGCGTGGACCGATTAACAGCTGTCCTTGGCGGAAGCCGGGAAGGTGGAGGCAGCGTGGTAGATCGGCTCAGAGATGTCGGGGTTTGGGGCGAGGTTATCTTATGGCGGGGAAGGGTGAAGCCTGCGCGCTGGAGTAGAATGGATTTCCCTGATTCTGCATCGGCGGAAGATGTGGACTGTCTGGATGTTTCAGGGATAGCGAGGACTTCACATTCTGGAGTAAGATCGGGCGAATCGAGATCAGGAGGGGGCTGCGTATGAAGGAGATTATCGTCCGAAGATTTGGAAACGTTAGGAAGTAGAGAAGAGTCATCCAGTGACCGTGACTCGGAAGTGGGAAGATTGGGAGATGTCTTAGATACGCGAGCCTGGGCGGCTTGAAGTTGATCTTTGAGCACGGAGACTTCCGCATTCGAGTCTTGAAACGGCTGAGTAGGGGTGCCCGGTGTATGACGCTTTGGAAACGTACCTCGAAGTTCATCTTTCAACCTTTGGCACTCTTCTTCAAGATGGGCTTTATCAAGCAACTCGTGTTCAAGGAGGATCTTCTCTTCCAAGGCGCGAGAGTACTTGGCTTCGATATCAGAGAGACTTGAGGCAACTGCGCGCTCGTTCCGTTCCAGGTCGTCATTCCCCATCTCCAATTCGCGAAGCTGGACCTTGATCTTCTGGCTCTCCTGGCGAAGGGTATCGAGTTCACGTTGGAGAGAAGCCGTTGTCGTGTTATGATTGGTTTGAAGTGACATGTACTTGGACTGGATGCGACATTCGGTGTTAGCAGGTCGAGATGAGACGGTGTGGCGTACCTTCCACGAGTCACGCTCATTCTCCGCGCGTTCAACCTTGACCTTCAGATCCTGCTGTGCCTTCTCAGTTCTCTGCAGCTCCCGCTCCAACTCCTCCTCAAGCTCCTTACTCGACGTATGAAAGTCGTCGAGCTCGTTCTTAGTCTCCTGAAGCATCTCTGCGACCTCATAGTACTTGGCCTTCCAGTCAGTGACGGATGATAAGGAGGAAGAGTAGCTGTGATAGACGCGAGGTTCAGCAACGTGAGGGTTGCAGCAGGGGATAAATGTTACTTGATATGATTGTCGTCGAGAGAAGCCATGATGTTGTCCTTCCGCAACGCGTCTGAGGCAGAAAGGACCGCCGTCATAGCCAGTGACGAGGGAGGGGACGGTGAACGGAGCGCGGTCGAAAGGTGAACTGTGAGCACAACAGGCTCCCGGGCAGCAACCTCTTGTTTGGGTCCTGTTTGCTCGCGCGACGGTTACCTCGGTCCGCTTCTCCCGGCCAGCCTCCGTCGGACAGAAAAGTGGTGCAGAATGTCTCATACAATGCGTCCATATAATACATAGCTGCCCTCAAACAATCCCTCACAACCCCTCGGGCTTTGCGCACTTTCGCCTCTCTAATTTCCCTGTCTTCGGACACCGCATCTCCTGCCACGAGACCGGTTCCATTGTTCCGCCTGTCCCAGAGATCCATGTCAGCCACATCTCGTCGCCGACGCATCCAACGCAACGGTCACACGGACCTGCTTCGCTCGTCGCGAATATCACTCCGAGGTCATTGCGTGCAGTCGTCACATAGTAACTGCGCGCGTCGCCCAGAGAGATCTGTCGACCACCAGCGCGGCTGATTAGGCCAGCGTGAAATTAGGGCGGGCCGCGGTCGCTCGCACCACTGAGCCTCGAACAACATCGCCCCCTCGGAAGCAGTCGCCAACTTTGACTTTATCCTTCTCTGTCGCTCGGATATCTTGTACACGAATGACCCCTGTAAAGTCCTCTCCGGGAGGTAGAGGGACTCCGTCAACCACGGTGATGGAAATCGTGGCCTGCTGGGGCGACAGTCTGGTGATAGAACCCAGAACGACCGAGTTTGGCGCGGGCGGATGGGGCTTGACGCGCGGTATGGTCAAAGTCTAGCCGAGACGAGCGGGAAGATGATTCAAGGTGACGCAAGGCACAGAGAGAACAGGGACCGACAGAGCCTTGGTGCAGAGGGACGCCGAAGAGACTTGCGCGAGTTTGACCATCCTTGGTGTACACGCCGCTGCCCAGCTGGAAGGCAGGCCCTCGAGGCAGCGGGACGGGCTGACCGGGGATTAGGTAGTCGGACGACATGCGAACAGCGCTGTCGCGTATTTGTTGAGCAGAACTGTGAGCGCGTGCGGCCGGTTGGGGGTCGGAACCAGTTGGGGATTGTTTGGCTCAGTACCGAAGGCTCACATAACCTCCGTCTTCCCTCCCGTTTCCTCCTCCGTGCTCTTCTCTCTACTCCCTTCCCCATGTCTTCCTCTTCGCTGGCTCGCATTCTCTACAGAGGTACGCCCGCTGCTTACGCGCTCGCCTAACGCGACTCACCGTCTTCTTGCTTCACGTCAGGTCTCCATGTCTCGGCCCGCCGCAATGCCCTCACCAAGATGTCAATGCCTGCGATGAGTCCGACCATGACTGAGGGCGGTATTTCCTCCTGGAAAAAGGCGGAGGGAGAACCATTTGCCTCCGGCGACGTTCTTCTCGAGATTGTACGCGTTTCTGTCTTCCGTGCATATGCCAGCGCGTAACACGCGTCACTGCACAGGAAACCGACAAGGCAGTAATTGATGTCGAGGCCCAAGAGGACGGTATTCTTGCCAAGATTGTCGTGCGTCCTCACACCGCGATCGAGCGGGCGTCCCAGGACTCACGCATCCACGTCACAGGTGCCTGATGGCTCGAAAGGCGTTTCCGTGGGCAGTACCATTGCGATCCTCGCTGAGGAGGGTGATGACCTTTCTGGCGCTGCGGACCTGGCTGCTACAGCCTCGAGTGACGCTCCTCCCGCTCCCAAGGAGGAGGCAACCCCCGAGGCCCCGAAGGCCCCCGAGCCTCCTAAGACAGAGCCTTCCCCGTCCGATGCAGATTCCAGGCCTGAAATCCCCAAGGGTGATCGCATCTTCGCGTCGCCCCTTGCGAAAAAGATTGCCCTGGAGCGGGGTATTCCTCTGGCCAAGGTCAAGGGCACAGGACCTAATGGTCGAATCATCCGGGAGGATGTCGAGAAGTACAAGCCTGAGGCGTCACTGGCGGCCGCGAGTCCATCAGCATCGACGCCCGCTGGCCCGTCTGCAGACTATGTGGACATTCCTCTGAGCAACATGCGCCGCACCATCGCCGCTCGTCTCGCAGAGTCGAAGGTCCAGGCACCTCACTACTACTTGACTGTCGACATTCAGATGGATAAGGTGATGAAATTGAGGGAGGTCTTCAACAAATCTCTTGCCGAAAAGGGCGCGAAGCTCAGCATTAACGACTTCGTCGTTAAGGCGACAGCGAAAGCACTTGAGGATGTTCCAGAGGCCAACTCTGCGTGGCTCGGAGAAGTCATTCGGCAGTGAGTGTTCTGGATCTCTCTCTCTCTCTCTCTGTGCTCGAGCTAACGCTTGTCGCAGGTACAAGAAGGCTGACATCTCAGTCGCTGTGGCCACACCAACAGGTCTCATCACCCCCATTGTCAAGGATGCTGGCTCAAAGGGGCTCGCAACCATTTCGGCGGAGGCGAAAGAGCTAGCTAAGAAGGCTCGCGATGGCAAGTTGGCTCCTCATGAATACCAGGTATGTTACTCCAACTTGCGGCTGGTTCCACGGGTCGCCAATCAATATTCCTCGACAGGGTGGCACCTTCACTATCTCCAACCTTGGCATGTTTGATATCTCTCACTTCACTGCCATCATCAACCCTCCGCAATCATGCATTCTCGCCGTTGGATCTACCCAGCCTACTCTTGTTCCCTCGGCAGAGGATGAACGCGGCTTCAAGACCGTGAACATCATGAAGGTCACTCTGAGCAGCGATCACCGCTCCGTTGACGGCGCACTTGGTGCACGGTGGTTGACCGCCTTCAAGGGTTACTTGGAGAACCCATTGACGTTCATGCTTTGAGCGTCCCGAAAAACGCAGGTCTGGATGGGCGATCTGGTTTCGCCCCCATAGAGTCACGGTTTTTATGTCCCTCACTTACATAGGTGCTAATTCTCACACGAGCTCTCCTCACATCTCTGCGGAGGTAACCTTCCATCAGTTCGAGTGCATGACGTATTCGACTTACGAAGGTCTGATCTCTCCCTTTGTACGAGTGTGACCCGGGACCGCGGGACATGAGACACGCGACTTGTTGGCCGAGATAATGAGATCGATGTTCGATACCAGGGAGCCTACGAAACAGATGTAGAGACAATGTGGCTGATCGTCGAACGAGTGTGTGAGGGGTTTCGACGCCCAACCGGCACTTTGCACTTTGACTGGAAAACTCGGCCCGCATCATCCACAATCGCAGATCGCCACTGTCACCTACTCCCAGCACTGGCAGCAGCAGCCTTCGGCTACTCGTCAGGCTCACCCAACGCAGTAGAACCAACTCGCTTCATTCACTTTGGACAAATGCCGACCCGCGTACGCAGATCCCCGCTCAAAAGGCCAGGTGCGAGGGCTCGCCGAACCCCTCCAGCCCCGAGCCTGATCCCGAGTTACCTCAGACAGGCCGTATCTTGCGCTCGGACTCGAAGGCTCCGCAAACAAACTGGGCGCAGGAATAATACGACATGAAACAGATGGATCATCGACGGTATTGTCGAATGTGCGCCATACCTACATCACGCCTCCTGGAGAAGGCTTCCTCCCCCGCGACACCGCCCTGCATCATCGCCAATGGGCTCTGGATGTCATCGAGAGTGCCGTCAAGAAATCTGGAGTCAGCATGCACGAGCTGGACTGTATATGCTACACGAAAGGTCACTCTGCCCCTTCTTGAGACGGATTATGTTACCTGACCTAGCTACAGGCCCTGGCATGGGTGCTCCGCTCCAATCTGTAGCACTGGTTGCCCGGACACTGTCTATGCTGTTTAACAAGCCACTAGTTGGAGTCAATCATTGTGTTGGCCGTAAGCGTGTGCCCCGACGTAGTTCAAAACGTCTACTGACAGAAACAGACATCGAGATGGGCAGAGAAATCACTGGTGCACAAAACCCAGTGGTACTCTATGTGTCTGGCGGGAACACCCAAGTCATTGCCTACTCTCGGCAGTGTTACCGCATCTTTGGTGAAACCCTTGATATCGCAGTCGGAAATTGCCTGGATCGCTTTGCGCGCGTTATCAACTTGAGCAACGACCCTAGCCCGGGTTACAATATCGAGCAAGAAGCTAAGAAGTAAGCCTTTTGCTATTTCCTACCGCAGCTCCTGAGCTGATGTAGCACAGAGGAAAGCGCCTCGTGTCCTTGCCTTACACCACGAAAGGCATGGACGTCAGCCTGTCTGGGATTCTGACAGCCACAGAAGCCCTGACATACGACAAACGGTTCCGATCTGACGGCAAACCTCGAGACGAAAGTGACGAGGACTACTTCACTCCGGCAGATCTTTGCTTCTCGTTGCAGGAAACCGTTTTCGCCATGTTAGTGGAAATAACGGAGCGAGCGATGGCCCATATTGGCAGCAAAGAGGTCCTCATCGTCGGCGGTGTTGGATGTAAGCATCGCATCCGGATGTCTGTGCATCATGCTAACTTCCGTCTCTGAAAATAGCCAATGTAAGGTTACAGGAGATGATGGGTATCATGGCTGAGGAGCGAGGTGGAAAAGTATTTGCTACTGACGAACGGTGAGCATATTCGCTTCTCACCCATTCGGAACACTAGCTCATACGAACGAAGGTTCTGCATCGACAACGGCATCATGATTGCCCAAGCCGGCCTGCTCAGTCATCGGATGGGTTTCCAGACAGCCATACCGAAGAGCACTTGTACACAGAGGTATGGTTCGTTGCTACCGGAAGGTCTGTGTACTTAAAATACCAAAGGTTCCGAACAGACGAAGTTCATGTAGCATGGAGAGCCTAAAGTCGTTCAAGTTGGCAGGGTACGTAGCCGAGCATTCACGAATGTATGATCGAATCTAATATGCAACAAGGTCCAGCACGACCTTTCGCGTCTCGGGGTCATCAGACTCCAGCTCGTCGATCATTGCATCACATTGTTTCCACCACCAAGCATGCGTCTCTTGCATCGGATCGACCACGGCGTCACTGCCGACCCTTGCTTTCCATGGTTTGTCAGGGAGAATGAGGTGGAGGCACCGCACTTCGTCATCGCGCCAGAATTCTTCGTGGATAACCCTCAGCGATTTGAGAGCGTTATATACCCACGGCAGCGGCTTCCACTTCCCTTCGAAGAACGCGGCGAGGAGATCTTGATCTGGAAAAGAGAAAGTAGGGACAAGCGGTGAAGTGTTGAGGAAGTCCACAATCGAGTTCGCAAGTTGGCTGGAAGGGGTAATGACTACGAGGCCCGAGTTGAGGAGTCCGTACGGGCGGGGGCTGGACGGCTCTATCGATGACGGTTGCGTGTGAGCGGTAGGGTGCGTAAGGGGTGTGTATGCGCAATTCGCAGGGACCCTGAAACGTTCTCAGTCTCACGGACAACGCGCTGGATTCGTATTGAGTTCACCAATCCTTCGGATAGTGGGCCAGCTTCCTGGGATTACACGCGCATGCGTGCACTGCAGCTATCCAGTCTGAAGGCAGATCGAGCTCCATGAGCTCATCCATGTTGCGCATGATCGCCATGTCCGAGTCCATCATAACGATCCGCTGAAGTGAGAGGCTCGAGCATCAGGTCGATAGCTCAAAGCGAAGTGCATGGAGGGATGGACCGACGTCATATTCAACCAATTCGAATGCCCTTCGCACCCATGTGAGCCGGGCTAAGGACACATTTTACGAGATGGGCCTCACCTTAACTTCGTCCAGGTGTCCGCGAACCGCTCGTCGTGTGCTGACAAGCTGTGGTCTCCTTCCTTCGGCCGCAATGGTTGTATCTCTCGAATCGGGATGCCGCGTCGGATGAGCGCATCTCTTGCGTATTGCGGCAGCTCCGGGGTGACCAGGACGACCAAAGGATATCGGGATTGCACGGCCTTCAGCCCGTAATCGACCACTAAAGTACCTGGCAGGTAGGAGACCTTCGTGAGAAGGGTAACAAATGCCGCTTTCTTCGACATGGCGAGGAGAGTACTGGGGTGAACAGGAATCCACTGACCATCTCCCGACAGGACCGGACAACTATATAGAAAAAGTAATCGCCCGGATCGATCCTGTCACCCTCTGTCACCAAGATGCAACGTTCCAGCACCACACAGCAACACACAATACACGATGGGACTATCTCTATCAACGCCACAACTATAGGGCAGTCCCATCGCCCACGCGCCTGCGGAGATAGGCAAGGCCAGACCCAGTACCATGTTACACACAAAAGCTAGATATTCGGATATGACAAAAGGCTGCGGCTTCAACTTCCAACAAAGCCACCGGTCGGCGGTCACTCTATGACGCACGAGCCGGGGTGAGTGAGCGATACTTCAACGTTCAACGTTGAGAAGAGCCCGCTGGCGGTATCCGAACACGCAGACTTTGCGGAAGTCTTCCTGTGGTCATGTATGCATTGCCATACAGTATGCTAAGACACAACAAAAGACGGAGCAGCATGTGGAGCGAGAGGTGCGATGATTTTAACGAAGGCGGCTAGATAGCACATGCATGAGCGATGGGTACACCAATGGATCGGCAAAAGAATGCGTACCGTGCTTCACGCTCACTCTCCAGGAGGGCCAGGATATCCTGCTCCCGCACAGGACCCTTCACGTTCCTGATGATGGTCCGCGTAGTATCGTCCAAGAACTCTACGCGAACCTGCGTGACACCTCCACGAGAACCGGTGCGCCCGAGCACCTGCGAACGAAACGCCGTGTGTTAGATCGGTCAGGAAGTGTCTGAGTAGCAATGGGGTGGGAACCTTGATAACGCGAGCGAGTTTTACAGGGGCTTTTGATGAATCCTACGCAGACAATCAATGACAGCGATCCAGGCTCAGTGCAGCGCGAACGTACCATTTCGTGTGAAGCCGCCGACGAGTACAGTTGAAAGTTGGTTGTGTGTGTGGATATGAGCGAGAATCAAAGTTTGAGCGAACAAAGTTCGAACTCCGACTCGGCATCTGCCTGCATAGGTATTAGGCCTGCATCTACACCTTGCTCGACGGATCGGGAACCGCATGCCTGTGCTCCGTTCGAAGTTCGAACCCATACCGCAGTTTACATCGAATCAATACAAGCAGCACCCGATGTTTTGTCCACAACCTCAACATTACCCAAGAACAGGTGCGGTGGTATACAGACCGTGTCTAGAGGATTATCCCTACATCGAACTGTCACCAAATGCTCGCCTTCGCCATCCAGCTGCCCAATTGTGAAACCATTATGTCAAGAATATAGTCTACTATCAGAGGCGATTAGATGATATCTACAAGGTGCATCCAAACAGTGCCAATCACTCTTCAGCCCTGAACAAGCCGGACTTGACATCACGAAAACCCGCAAAACCTTATCTGTACTTTTGAGTCCTTATAAGGGTCAAAAGGGCCAAAATGGCTGCAAGGAGTCGGTTGGTCTACAAGGGTTGATATGAGTTTACTACTTTTTGAAATCCCATATATTTCAACATAATTCTTGTGGGCCACATGAATCAAGATGTCCCTTGCCAACATGGCCTGACATTGTCAAGCTTGCAGAAACATTGTACAATGTCCATATGTTCATGTATTCACTTGCCAATTTCAGACACTACAAAAGGCTCTACATGCCACTGGTAACTACGGGTAGCTCCATCGTACACAGACTCCACCCATGTGCTACAATGGTGCTGCGCGCATGTGACCGGGCGCGCGGCATATATGCTGTTTGCGTGGGTGCGGCGGTGGGGAATGTAGGTGCGGTAGAGGAAGAGGGCGCGCAGGGGAGCAGGAGGGGGGGGGGGGTGATGGGGCTGCGGCAGCGCGGGATCATTCGTGGGCCCGGGGTTGGGTGACAGTAGGTGCATGGGCAGCGGTGGGGGTGGCAGCGCGTTGTGCGTGGGGCTCACCACGGGGCTCGCAGATACGACGATCGTGGTTGCGGACGCGGGTGCCCGTGGTGCAGGTCGTTGGACCTGGGGGGCATAAGTCAGCTGGGGGTTGTGCGGGAGGGCTGTGCAGGGGCACACACACACGCACGCACCTGCACCTGTCAATGTGCGCGACGATGCCAAACAGCTTGTACAGCCGGTCGGAGAGATTGACGGTGTTGACAAGCCACAACTCGAAGGAGAATGCGATGCGGTACATGAAATTGATGTACTGCTGCATGTCCTCCTGGCACTTGAAGCACTCGAAAGGCAGTACGGGCACATTGGGCGACCTCCTGATCATCATTCTACAGGGTGGGGAGTCACATGTGTGAGCGCGAATGCAGATACGGATGAAGCAGGGCGCAGCTGCTGTCGCAGAAAATTTGTATGTGCCGCACGTGAAAGGGTACGATGGCGGCGAGTGCGAGTGTGGAGCGGGGACGGGCGCACCACCCCTGGTCTAGGCCTTGAGCCACCCTGTGCGCCCATGTCAAGGTGGACATAGCTCGGCGAGACGAGGCACTTCTTGCCCATGAGCGCCTTGAGGACCTTGCTCGCAAACTCAGCGCCAGGGTAAGCAATCGAAATTGTCGCCGAGCCCGTCGTCCTTTGCCTTGACAACCCCACCACCATCAAACCAGATGCGGTTCGTTGACGCATCCTGTTTGTCCTGCACGAGATGCAATGCCGTGTGCATACGCCATCTCGATGGTCTACAGCGCCAGAGGCACTGGGAAGGACGGCGGGAGCTCCACGCCCGTGTCGAGGCTCTTCACTGCCCCATTGTTAGCATCAGAGTGGGGCCATATGCACGTAGGGGAGATAATGGCTGACCTCGTGGATCTGCGACACAAGCACCGCATCGCTGGGGATGACGAACAGGTCATCCTGCTGAGATATCAAATTGATTTCGAATACGTGGTAGTGGGGACGTACGATGGCGTCGATACCGTGCTCGATCTTGAGCCAATCAGGGTATATGGTGTGATGCATCTGATTGGGAGCAGGTGCGTGACTGCGAGAGAGGTGGCAATCTGTGGCGGCCCACGGGTGAACGTGAGCGGGGCGACTGGGCGTGCACGCGACAGGGACGGTGCACCGTGGTCTTCAGAGTGGCCACCGCTGACGGGAACGAGGACATCAGGCACCTTGAAGAGGTCGCTATGAATGACATATGGCCTTCGTGACGAAATTGGATGGCGGCGTGTGCTGGGGAGCCGTCGCTGCTCGGGTTCGCGGTGCTGACATGGCCGCGCTCGTCAGAGCATGGCGGGGGTCCGGCCCAGTGCTCAAAGGCACGCGGGACGTCGTGCGCATGGTCGCGGAGCGGCGGGGGCGGTGAGGCGGATGCGGGACCGGGGGTGGCGTCCTCGGTTAGGGAAGTGGGGCCGCGCTCGTTGGAGCATGGCAGTGGTTCGGCGCAGTGTGCGATGGCGTGCGGGGTATTGGCGTGGGCCGCGCGCGTGATCGCGTGGCAGTGGGGGTGGCGAGTCGAACACGAGGACGGTGGTACCGTCCTCGCCCGGGAAGACGGAGCCGCGCTCGTCAGAGCACGGCGAGGAAGTGGGGAGGCGCGCGTCAGCACGCCACGTCGCGGCCATGTCGCCGCGCGAAGGAGCTCGCGACGGCGGCGCAGTCGGGTTGCCTTGCTTCGGCACGAGGCCACGAGAGGGGGTTCGCAGTGTCAGCGTCGTGACGGGTCCGGGTCCGGGTATGCTGGTGGGTGTACGATCGCTGTTTCTGTCGGCGGAACCGTGCGGCAAAAGCGGCGGCGGCGAAGGCTTGCAGGACGCATATTGCTGCACCACATCGCGGCCGCGCTACACAGCGGGACCTGCTGCACCGACGCAATGGCGTTGTTGTGGTGTGACACGGGGTGGTGCGATGCGAGTTGCGTGCGCGCGTCGTCCTGCGAGGTTCTCACATGAAAGCAGTCGGGCTGGCGACAATATTGGTGGCAGCGGAATCGTGCAACACGAATCATCATGCTGTCGTTCCATTGTTTAGGCCTATGCGCAGAGTGGTGCCTTGGATTTGACGATAGGAGCCGTCTCTGCAGTGGAGGAGGGCGAAGTCGAGCGCCGTGATGCGTGATGTATGATGTTGAACATGGGGGTGAGAAGATAACGATGTGGGCGACGACTTGCGCAAATTTTTCGAATCCGACTTCCACGGCGTCGATGTGTGGGTTATATTACAGAGCGTGCCTTTGAGTTGTGAGTGTTTTGTGGTGTATTGGTAATACCAGCGTTAGTCGTCTTCGTGTTGAGGGCTCGCGTTCGACTCTCAGATTTTACATATTTTTACTATCGTCGCTAGCGACTAATACTGCAACCTCTTGAGGTCTTGCTAATCCCATAATTATTGTACAGTCTCATTGGAACTCATCGTACCACTGACTCAATTGCAAAGGGAGGAAAAGGAATGTGCACCCCTTGCAAGAAGCAAGGGATAATCATAACATCCGATAGGCCCCTGCAAAGGTTGCAGCATGTTCCATGTGGATTGCCAATGCATGCACGGAGTGAGATCTCGCTTTGCAATCGGACTGACATATTATAATTCGTGAGCTGACCCGTTAGGTACATTATCCGGGGATCTAATCTACAAAATCCCAGATAAGGGCATACCAGATCTTGTAATTCCGGCGAGACCCCACCTGATGGTCACCACATTCATTGGTCACGGCCAGATTGATCCGGGGCTTGCCGGCCTGTCGGCGGTAAGGCGTACCTTAGTTTTCCCCTCCCCAGCAATATCTGCCTTCACCCAGCTTATCCCGGCAAGTCCCGGTACCGGTAAAATGCCCAAGTCCCACCGGTATGACTCCCGCCCCATCACGTGCCTGTCCCACGCCTCCCGTGCCTCCGGTAAGACCGGGACGGCTCCCGACGTTGAGCAAACCCTCGTGCTCGCTGTCGTCCACAGCGAGCACGCTGTTTCTGTTTTTCCCACGTATGTTCCGCATAAAACATACAACATATATATACCGTTCGAATCGTATTCTTAATGCGGATACAGCCGTAGTGCTCACGTGACGCGGTTGTAAGAGTTATAGTCGTCAAAGGGATGGGGAGCCAATGAGGGGGCTCGGGCACCTCGGGCTTGGCCCGGCAGTGACCGATGATTGATGACCGGTGACCGGTGACCGGTGGTACCGGTCCCGGGCACCACGTGCCTCTCCCGCGCCTTCCGTGCCTTCACGTTGTCCCGTGTGTCGTGCTCGCTGTCTCCCATGGCGAGCAGACTCTTTCCTCATTTCCCACACTATCTCTGCATAAAACATATAACATATATATACCATTCGAATTGTATTCTTAATGCGGATACAACTGTGATGCTCACGTGACATAATTGTAACATATATATACCATTCGAATTGTATTCTCAATGCGGATATAACTGTGACGCTCACGTGACATGATTGTGAGTCTGTAAGTGGTGAGCCAGCCGCACGGCTATGGGAATCTCCGTGTGTATGGTAAAGCCGAGCTCCGGAACAGAAGTCGTCAACACGTCACGTGTCACGTGATGTCGCATGGTATCGTGCACTTCAATGGCTAAGTCGGATTCTTCTTGTATACACCCCCTTCTGCGTGGCATTTGTCCACTCCATCATAATGATATTACTGATAAATAGATACATGCACCAGTGTACAAAAATAAGACCGCGCAAAGTGTATGCATGCTACATCACTGCAATCCTTGCCAACGTGTCAGTAATGCGCAGGACTTCGTCTCCCTGCTCTTCGTCGTAGAGCTCGTCTTCATCGTCCGAGCCATCATTGGTACTATCCGCAGGTGGGAGAGAGGCCGCACCAGAACTTCCACCCAGCCCACCTTTGAGGTGAAGCTGCGCGTCATCCCAAGGGTCGGCAGGAGGGCTGGAGGCACCTGGGGGGCTGTTGGCACCAACGCCACCTCCTGTTGCTACTGTTCGTGGGTCGAATACTTCACCGCGGATCGCGTACAACTGGGCGAGTCGTTTACGAAGCGAATCGTTCACTCGCTGGCGGGTGGCCTGGATGACCTTGAGATGAGAAGTGAAGGCGGGGGACAGTGCCTCGTAGTTCTCAACTGCGGCCACCATAGCCTCGTCGTCCGCGTCAACCCATGCATGGAGGCGGTGTGCTTCGATGCCGCACCTCACAAGCTCTTCCTTCGCGCGTTCGAGTTTGAAGTACCTGTTTGCTGCCTCGCGGTTTGACCGCAAGGCCCACGGCTTGCGCAACATGTCGTCGTCTGTGTGCTTGAGGATCTCGAACTCCGAGAGGCTGCAGTATTCGAGAACCTCGGAGTAGTGCAGCAAGGGGCGGGGGGGTCGCTGCTGGGGTGCAAGGGTGTTGTACCGGTCGATGGCATTGCGCAGCGCTGTGCAGCGCCTGGACAGTGCCTGTGCGATGTGCTTGCGGAGCTTATAGCCTGTTTGTGTTTCTGTGAGTTAACAGGGGGCGCTGCAAGAAGACAGCTACGCACCTGACCCTGCCAAGTTAGCCCTGTCGAGTTCCATCAAGCGGCTCACCACAAGCCCCTGCAACTCCTCGACGGTTCGAACAAACTGACGGTTGTTGATATACTCGAGGGTCTTGGTGTATTTTGCGTCGCCGTACTTCCATGGCTCGGGAACGCCTAGCAAACGCTCAGCATCCTCAACCGCCTTGCTTGCACGGTCCAGGCGCCCCATTAGCAAACGTCGCTCGCGGTCGAGCGCCTCCCGTTTGCTTTCCTGAACGCTGTCTGCACTAAGGCTCCCATATTGCTCTGCAGTCACCGTCACGAATGGGTCCAAGGCTGCGATGTCCTCTCGTAACCGTTCGTACTGCGTGCTGTTCTAGCGGTTAGCGCGGCAGGTGGTTCAATTTCGAAAGGGGCGCACTTTAAGGCGCGCTCTTTCTCCAGGGCCTCCACATACGCTACCTCCAAGCTTACTTGCATGGGTTCCTTGCGTTTTGCAGACGCGAGGAACGCGGCTTCTTCTTTTTGCCACTCGATGAAGTCGCTCGGGCTGTACTTAGTGCTCTGGTAGTAAGTGGTGAGCTCGCGGGTGAGGGTGCGTTGGAGGTCGTAGGCTTGCTTGTAGTTCTGTAGGATGAACCAGCCTGTGCATCCAGATCAGCCGGCTTCGAGTTTCAGAGGGTGGGATACACACCAAGGGACGCGTACCGGTCGTCGTTGAGCTGGTCGACATGGAGATCGATGGCTTGATGCCACCTGTAGTTTGATGCATGCCGGATGTTGCGGGCAGTGCCGTTGAGACTGGAAAAGAACCTCTCGCAAGTGGAGAGGTCCTCAAGGCCGAAGCCTGGGCGGTAAAGCGGGTGGTACTTGAGTTGGCAAGCTCGTTTGTGCGCCCAGCAGTGAAACGCGTCAACAACGTGCTGTAGACGCAGCTCACTGGCCTTGTTACCAAGCGAGCTGTTGCGTACCGTGGTCTCGAGGACGCAGTTGATGTCGTACCCCAGGGCTTGGTCTTCTCCAAACTCCTCTAGAATTGTAGAAACGGCGGCTAGCGCGTGCTTCGCCCTAGATCACCCTTCAATGCATCAGAACCGTGCCGCGGTGCAAACGGGGGCTCACCGTTCGCCACACTGCACGAACTCGATCAAGAATTCGACGATCCCGTGTCTGCAGAGGCAGGCGAAAACGCCGGTCTGCTCGAACGCCTCTTTCGATGCAGGCGGCAACTCTTTAGTGTTGGCAGCTTTCCAGTTGCTGCCACAACGGTCGTCCTCTTGGTCTTCTGGGAGCGCGAACCCGTCTTCGGCCTCCACTGCGCGGACGCGGGCCTGAGAGGCTTGCGAAGATTGTCTTGCTGCGGCATGTGATCTGACCTCGCCATGGAAGCGGTTGACAAAATCACGGCTCAAGAACAAGCGGCTCTCGAACGCTCGTTCGTCGCAAGTGCCAGCAGCCTTGTCTCGTTTTTGTGAGTCGCAGCCATCTACGGCGTGCATGCGGTCGGGAACGAGCCTGGTCTCACCTGCGAGCTTTTTTCTCGCATAAGCGCGGGCTCGTCTGTTCTATAGAAGGCGTACCTTGTATCCACACGCAGGGCACCCATACTTCATCCTCCAATTCGAAGCATCTCGCTTCAGGGCAACATCAACTCTTCGTTGGACGCGGCGGCGAACGTCACAGTAAACGTCGAAGGCGTTCGAGAAGAGCGCCTCCAGGGTGTGGACGTATGGAAACTAAAAACAGGTCAGGCAGGCGCGTGGAAGCCAAAGAGTGAGTACGTACGCTTTGAACAGCGCACGCGGATTTGACAAAGCCTTGTACGCCAACGCTAGGCTGACGCCGCCGGAGGTGGTAGTAGAAGGCAAGGAGGTCGACAGAGAAAGCGAGGGAGGGGGTAACTGGCGTCCCAGGAACCAGGCCCGCATGCATCAATGCAACGTTGACGTTCTCGTCGCGACGCTGCCGGATCACCTGCGACTGAGGAGCAATGGCTGAAGGGATTGAGGGCGAGCCAAACGAAGGAAAAAGGTTAGAACGCACCTGTAAGGCCCAGAACTCGTAATTCACGGATCACGTCTCCTTCAAGCTCCTGGCGGGTCGTAGCGTGAGAGTGAGACCATTCAAGGAATGGCTCAACGAGAGTTGGAACGACGGCCTTCCACTCGCGCGTGGCAGCTCGACGCCGGTGCAAGCGCGTTCTGTTATCTGTGAACATTCTGCGCCGTCCACCGAACGCTCTGCGGTAGAGATGAGGGAGCAGCAGGCGCGCAGATGAAGACAGTCGAGCTCACGAGATAATTGCCCGCAAGCGCGCGTCCCGCAAAGCCTTCTCCTTCAAGGTCTCGTCGACAGAGCTGCAGGTCAGCTCCTCTTCAACGTCCTCCCACTCGTCGAGTGGGTCTGCGGGGTCAAGAAATTGGTCCGGCTCAGGCACAAGCGCCCAGTCGACGTCCTCGAGCTCGACGTTCGCAGCCATACCAATTTCGACAAGTTTTTGACGAAACGCGGCAGTGACACCTAAGAGGACATAAGTCGGCGATGCAGATGCAGTCCCGAAGTGAATGACGTACGTTCTTTCTCCCTCTTTGCCCTTTCTTCTGCCTCAAGGTGCTGCTTGTGTGCTTCGCTTGCCTTGATGCGTTTTGCCACGGGAGCTGAATTCCAAGCGCCGCCATTTCGTTTGTTCGAGTAAGCCTTACCTGAGGAAGAAGTAATTCTCTTTCCTCGGTTCATGTTGGACTAGGGCAGGGGCTGAGAAACGCGCCGTGAGGCTGGGGCTTGAAGCTTGAAGCTTGAAGCGCCAAGGATTGTGAGTTCGTTCGCAGTACTGCGGCCGGGCGAAGATCACAGTAAACAATCTCGATCATGTGAGACATGTTCAGCACGTGATGGACCTCGCGAACTCACCATCCGACGCGCCGGCGCCCGGGCCAGGCTGTTGCAATATTATCGAGGGACATCAAGGAGGCATCGCCGCACGCTCAGCACCACCATGCCCACGCAAGTCAACGTCACCGAACCCACATACCTCGTCCCCGACGACTTGGTGTCTCGGGTTTTCGTTGTCTTGCGGGGCTTTGAGCCCGGCGTTTTCACAAGGCATGTCTCTCACTTCAAGCCTGAAGCGAGCGCCGTCTGATGGTCTTTATCGCAGGCTCGACGCAATTTTGTCAACTGTGAACCTGCAAGACACAGTTGTGTACCGGTGCTCCTCGTCCGCGGAGGCAATAAGCTTGTTTCGCCGCGCCCTGATTGATGGGCATGTTACCCCCTGCGGGGCGGACTCTGGAGCAGCGGTGAACATTCCTTCCCACTGTCAATCAGCCTCTGCCAACCCTGACCACCTCCAAAGCGCGACGCACTCAGGGAGAAGGCCAGGTCACTATGGCTTGGCAGGCTCTCTGCCGATCCAATCCTCGCGTCGCTCGCATCGCTCAGCCTTCGTGGGCTAGACGAAGGGCAACCGCGCCACTCGAAGTTGCAGCACACGCCAATCGATCGAGAGGTTGTCTCGAGCACGCCCGGTGTGGCTGATGCTCCCCAGCCTCAAATTTCGATGCGCGCACTGCCGTACAACCGCCCGGCAGTTGTCCACGCCGAAGACCCGTCGCCGCCCTCTACGCCTGCACCAATGCCGCCAGCGCCCCCTGCTAAACTGCCATACAAACGGCGTCCCAGGTTTCAAAAGCCAGGCGCATGGTCTACACCTACCCCATGGACTCCGCCTCCCGGTGCGCCTCGAAGTTGGCGTCCGCGCATCCCGTGGCCCAAGAAAGGCCGCTGGTACGTCGAGCCTGTGCAGGGAAACACCGATGGGATATATCACATGCGGTACGCCTCGCGCCTGAGCAACTCGTTTCTGTCTTACACGTACGCAGGGTGACCACCGGCCCTGCACCGCTCGGGAGGAATTCAAGGTCGTACTGCGAGACCTACGAGGGCGTGTTGAGCCTGTGGCACGACCGCTACGAAAAGAGTCTCGCTGTCCAGAACGAATGATCGCTATTATTTACACTTTGTACCTGCTTCAATAAGAGCGTGGGCGGCCCCACGATTGGCGATGTACGAAAAAATTCCTTGAGCCACGCTGTGAAGCGTGGTTGAGTGGAGTCACGACTCTGGGGCACTCGCGTTTACCCAAACATCAAGGCGCGTTTCGCGAGCGGGCGACGCTGCTTCTTTCTACGTTATTCGAGGTGTAGTAGTCAAGACGATCCACTCATAGTACAGAGGGCTACAGTGCTGGGAAATCGAGACTGCGCGCTGTTTCTTCGCACTAAGGATTTACGAGCACGTCCCAGACCGGGATAACACTGCGGCGACAACTCAACACCAAACCATTCAAGGCATGCGCATGACTATGTGATTTCGTGTGCTTATCCTGGGTGTCCTATTGGTCCGGGGATTTCTCAAACATGATCGAAGTCAGTATTTCCGCTCGCAGCCCTGATCGACTCGTGATCGGTGGTGTGCGACAGTAATCGAAGCATGCATATGAGTACATTCGCTTGCAGCAGAAACTCTCAGTGAAGCCTGGACGTCGAATTGTCCTGGATGCTGATCGCTTGATGTCATGTAGCTTTGGTATTTGCTCCAGTCACGGTCGAGTATCAGAACAGATTCTGACAGTAGCCACTGATATATTATGCAAAAGAAATGGCGAGAAAGTTGAATTGTCTAGATCGGTGAGCCCAGCCATTTCCGAGTCCAGGCAGCGCGAGACGAGTCCGGAGAGTGCTCAGTGGAGCGGGAGCGAGAGTGCGAACACAAGAGGCGAGAGGGAGGGAATTGAGGCACGCGCATGACATTTCGAGAATAACGGATGATGCCACAAGCCGCGCAGACTATAAGGGTTCTGTAAATTGGTACATTAAGAGTCAAATGGCCGTAGAAGTTCTTTTTGCAAAGTGAGGAGTCGGTACAATGATTCGGTAAGCATAGGAGACGAAATTATTACACGCGTGTAACATAGAATTTCGGTTAACCTTGAAGGAGTCTTCACGCTAATTCTTAAGGCGTTATGAGGGCCGGAAGTGGTGTCGCGGAATGGAATGGCAGTGGGACGGTGTCGGACAAGCAGGGGATAAAGCGGGGCGCGCCGGCGGAGCGCGACATGATACAACAACAAAGGTCAGATCCTGGGGGAGGCAAGATTGAAGCCACAAGATATGACGTGAGGTGTGTTTGCACAAAGTGATTGTGACCACAGAGAGACCCCAGAATGGTGTGCAGCTCAAGGTCTGAGCTCTCGAGACCTCTCGGCTGTAAAGTCTGCACAAGTGCCAGGTTATGCTACATTTCTCAGGCCATCAGCATTGACACAAAACCTGCTAGTAGATCGGAGGCGACCGTTAGATATTCAATTGAAGCGGCTTGGAACAAGAAAGACGTGGCGATGAACACATATGCGTTATGTTCGAGGGGTGTGCTTACCTCCGAATTGCCTCCGAGCATCGACGCGCCCGACGCGCGATGAATCACATGACTCGACGGTTGATCACAGCCGAGCCTCGACGACGCCGGGCCTACTTACCTGCTACTTGGATGCTTGCTCGATGTATGACGACATGACCGGTAAGCAAACCTTCGCTCAAACCTTCGCTCAAACCACACCCACACCTCCTCTCGCAAATCATCGCTGGACACGATTTTTGTGCTAACGCTGGCGGCGCTGCGGCGCCCCGCCAAGGTTACTGCGCGACGCAGCGTTATGCAAAAGACATTGAACGCCCACCACCCCTCCCTTTCTTTCACTCTCTTTGTCGCCTGTCATACATCTGATTGATATAGTGTATGCTGCCCCAGGTATTGACGCCGATAGCGGCGTGCAGCCGCTGAACACCGACGTTTGCTGTTCAGACCCCCTCGGCCCTGGAATCCACCACTCGGATTTGCTCCACCAACTCGAGCTTGAAAGCAGCGCCCCGCGACATGAAAACGATAGCTTCCGGGGCTTCCGTTTTCTCCAGCGTCGATGGCGCGGGATGGTAGGGCTTGGCGCCTTGCGGCGGCGACGAGGGTGGGGAAAGCCCTCGTAACCACGCGTAGGGCTGTAGCCGCAACCGAGGGGCAGGGGCCGAGAGCACTGGGCGCCAGAGAAGGCGCGACGCGACGCGAAGAGGCAAGATCAACGATTCTGTGCCATACGAGAAGGCCCATCGCAGTGTGATTGGAGGATCGCAGCGTCTGGTACGGCGCGGCGCACGGGGCGAAGTCGGCGCGTTAGCTCGTTGCGGAGGAAGACGCCGTGAGCACCGATACCGACAGAGCTCGACGCAGCCGGCTTCTCTGAGGCGACGTGAGACAGAAGGTGCACCGTTCCTCCTCACCCCGCAAGGCGCTCTAACTACGCCACCACAGAATTACGCTCGTGAGTCGTCGTCCTCGACTAAGACGAGCGCGTCATCACGATATCCTTGGGCATTCAAGCTGGGTCGGCGCTTGCAACAGGCTTGCGGGATATTTCGAGGCGCTGCGTGATACGGGGCCGTGGTCCCTTTGCCACGGGAGCTTCGCCGCCCTCCCGTCCGAGTCGGCGTCTCTACGGCAGTGGGCAGAAGGCGCGCAGCCACCACCTCCTCTCCGCACCTGCGCTGACGTTGCCCAGGCTCCCATGGACTCACGCCTCGAAGGGGAGAAGCTCCTCGCTGACAAGGGTATGCGCCGCCTCACTGGCTCCGGGTCAGGTGCGCTGTCACCGCTGCTACACCCTCCACTGCTAACCCGCCCTCCAGAGGGCCTCGCCACTACTTCCCTCTCTCTCACAAACACGCGCACTGCCGCCTTACGGCTGCAGGGCGGCGGTGGGCTCTCTAACCGCGAGAGGATGGAGCTGGAAGTACGCATCCCCGCCCCTAATAGTTAGCATTTGCATGATCGGGCTTAGTGTACAACATGGATTTGATTTCAACGCGATCACGTGGGGATCAACATCTAATGCTCAAGCGGCTGTGGCCACCAATGGGTTAATCTGAGACAAGGGTAAGAAAATTGAAAGTCAGTAATCCTCAAACTTTTCAACCATCTGTGAATCCCCTCTTCAGCCCAGTCCTCTAGAGCCATGGCAACAAGTCAAGCGTCACAGACTCCCTCCACTGCTGCTGGCAGGACCAAACAAGCCCGCGAAGAATGCCTTGCCGACGTGCAAGACGCTGTTGACATCTTCACGGGCTCCCTCGGGGAGGCTGCGAAGAAACACGGTCGGTGCGCTACATCGTTCTTCTCGTATTCGCGCGCTCAGGTTTGGGGCAGTTCTGACGAGTTCATTCGAACGGCGGCCGGCCTCGGGGCCTTCAAGAACGTCAACAAAGGCCACGCCACGGCGTGGGGGGCCTTTTGCAGTAAGGAGCTTGAAAAAATAAATGAAGGTAAGCTTGCGTCCGGGTACTTCGTGCTGCACGCCCTAGCGGGTGCACTGGCTGCGCGCGGGTGGGATAGTCGCCTTTCGGCGCTCTGCTACGCCGTTGAGTAGCGTTTGCCCATACCTACTGCGTCTTGACGCGCAGTCGGCGGTGTGCCTTTTCCGCCTGCCGCCCCCGTAGTGGTAGCCCGGTGGGCTTTTTTCTATGCACCTGACATGTGATCTCACCACTAACGTTGTCAGGGAAAATGTGCGGATTCAAAACAACCCTCCCTGAGCTGCTCAAGGCGCAAAGCGATGGGCTCAAAGGGCGTTTCGACCAGCTTACTGGCGAGGAGAAGGCTGCCCTACTGGCCAGTCATGAAGCGGCCAAGGCGGAGACGGCGAAGTCTGAGCAGCGCATAGCTTCGCTCTCGAACCGCGCCATCAGCAAGGCCGTCGACGCGCGAATCAAACGCGTACTGGCCATAGTACGTTTGCTGGCTCTTTTGCTAGGGGCAGCTGATTGAGCATGACCACACCGCAGTGCGGCAGCCTCCAGAGGGACTTCAAAACGGAGGTGGTCTTGCTGTGGGGCCGCGGAAGCATTGGCCACTCGTACGAGTTCGGATCATACCTCACACCCGCCGCGAGAAGTGGTTTGAACACGCCGACCACTCGACCAAGGTGCCAGCGCAAGCTGCAATGGAGCTCGAGGCATTCGCCGTCACAGGCTGCGCTGCGAGGGTCGAGAAGGCACAGAAAGGTGTGCTGCGCTGCGCCTGGAAACCGCGTCAACCTTGACTTACGCCACGCCACGCCTACAGGAAACCGGGCAAGGACAAACCAGCGCACCACCGTCGCGGCATGCCGCGAGAGCATTCAGAAGGGCCTTGGTAAGCTCGCACCCCTCCTGCTCTTTGTACCTGTATCAAACATCTTGCGCGCAGAGGCCGTGCTCAAGAGGGTCAAACATGTTCGAACTGACATCAAGATGAATTACGATAACTACGAGCAGCGCATCGTGGAGAAGCTAGGCGTCTGCCTTGTGGGCTGGCCGATCCCCTCCCCGTACGCAACCCCGGAACCCTCACGCGCGACGAAACCCTCGTCCTCCATAATGCCCTGGTTGCTGGAGCCTGCAGATGGGAGGCACTTTCAGGCGAGGAGGTTGAGGCCCGCAAAGCAGAGAACCGCCGCCGCCAGGCAAATGGTGAGAAGATCTACAAGCCACGCAAGCCCCGTGCGAAGAAAGCGAAGGGCATCGCTTCGGCTGGTGCTGGTGAAGGAGACAGCGAAGGCACTGGCGAAGATGGCGAGGCTGCCTAGTTGACGCACGTCGAACGCGTCGGCACGGCGCCATGTGCTAGTGCACCGCCTCTGCGGCCTGAGTTGTAGCACGCCCCAATGCGCACACTTCGGACCACACCGCTCCGTAGCTCTTCGTTTACACATGTACTCACATAATACTACAAATGTTTGCTGTCACTGGGTACCCCAGGGTAGTGGAGGGACCGCGATGTAGGTGCGGATGCAGAGGCTCGACTTAGAGAAATAAAAAAACACAACACTTGCACGTGATACGGGAAGAGTCAAGACACGTCAAGGTCACCCGGTCAATTGCCCGAGATGCCCGAGTGCGTATTTCGGCCGCTACCCCTTTTCCACCTACAGGCTTTACTATCCCATCACATGAGCCACGTAATCACACCCGTATCAAAAATACGAGTCAAAACATATATATATGTTGTATGTTTGAACAGGAATTCATGTGGGAATAAGGCATACTGTACTTGTTGCGACACCGGGGAACCGTCCCGCATTCCGGCGGTGCTGAGCTGCCGTGTGAGAGCCGCGTGAGAAGATTGAGGGTTTCCGGACAAGCCCGAGCTACCCGAACGGGCTCCCCACCCCTTGTCCGCCTGAGAAGCCCAATAAAACACCACAAAACGTGTATTACTATATTCATCAACAATAGGAGTCGAATAATATACATATGTCATGTATTTCATGCAGAGGGTGTGCATGAATTATGCTAACATTGTACTCATGAGTGAGTATGCACCATTCTGCCCTGCAGGGTAGCCGGCCCGGCGGTGCTGAGAGCGGGAGACGCGTGGAAGGTGCGTGAGAATATTACGGAAATTCCCGGACCACTCGAACTGCCCATCTTTCCTATTGACTCACAATCTCATTATTCGGTCATTTCAGTATTATAGTTGTATTCGCATTGCAAATACAGTTCAAATGGTATATATATGTCATATATTTTACGCAGGGAAAGCGTGAGAAAGTGTTGAACAGTGTTGCTCGCTGTGGGAGACAGCGAGCATGAGTGCGGGACGATGATGGGAGCCGTCCCGCACTTGCCGGTGGCGCGGGAAAGGCACGTGGGGCCGGGAGTCATACCGGTCATATACCGGTTAAACCCGAGCTGCCCGAGCTGCCCGAGCCCCCCCGGTGGCTCCCATCCCTTTTCCATTACAAAATGTCGTTATTTAGTCACGTGAGTATCATAATCATAACCGCATAAGAAATACGAACTGAACGGTATGTATATGTCATATGTTTTGTGCAGAGAAAGTGTGGGAAAGTGGTGAACAGTGTTGCTCGCTGTGGGAGACAGCGAGCACGAGTGCGGGACGATGACGGGGGGCCGCCCCGCACTTGCCGGTGGCGCGGGAAAGGCACGTGGGGGCCGGGAGTCATACCAGTCATATACCGGTTAAACCCGAGCTGCCCGAGCTGCCCGAGCCCCACCCGGTAGTTCCCGTCCCTTTTCCATCACAAAATGTCGTCATTTCGTCACGTGAGTATCATAATCACATTCGCATTAAAAATCCGAATCGAACGGTATATATATGTTGTATGTTTTATGCAAAACATACGTGGGAAAAGTCGAAACAGCGTGCTCGCTGTCTCCCACAGCGAGCAAGCACCCTTACGCGATGCCGGGGGGCCGCCCCGAGCTTGCCGGAGGCGCGGGAGGCGCGGGAAGGGCACGTGAGGAGCCCGGACACGTGCCGGTCACGACTTAGCGGGACTTAGGCATTTTACCGGTGCCGGGATAAGCTGGGTGAAGGAGGATATTGCTGGGGAGGGGAAAACTAAGGGACGCCTTACCGCCGACAGGCCGGTAAGCCCCGGATCAATCTGGCCGTGACCAGGGAATGTGGTGACCATCAGGTGGCGCTCCGACGGCGGAGCTTTAATCTCCTCTGTCACGCTTAGAGCCCCTCCGGAGGGAAAGCCCTCGCAGATGGTGTTCTACCCATGTGAATGATACAAAACTTGGGGGTATAGTAGATATGTATAAGTGTGTTGTGGACACCAAGTTTCATGGCATATAAGCTATTTCTTCCCCTGTTCCTGGAGGATTGGCAGCTGTCCACATCAGTGTCCCAGAAGTACCGATTTCTCTAGCATCATCCGGCAGCTCAATCTGCTTCAAACTTCGCAAGCATGTAGAATGGATCTATTTATTCATTGTATAAAATATAAACGAATTCTATGCAGCCATTGCTGCGTGCGGAGTCGATCTTTCCAAAATGTTCACTTCCTGGTCCTGTCCACTTCCTGATCCGGCGTAGTATTGTCGAGAGGTGCCCCCCCCTTCCTGATTGGGACGGCATAAGTGGGGGACATTCGAAGTCCGAAGTCTCGCGCGACACTTGTGCTCGAAAATAATAACGTTAACTCGCCCATAACCATGCATATGCCTTCGCACTTCGCGCCCCCTCGCTGCTTCATCCTCTCCCAACGTCGGTGCGTGGCCACTTCGACCCCGGAGGAATCTGTTGTTACGCCTCGACCATAATGTTGCCAACACCACGGAGCCATATCGCTTTATCTGGGTCCCTTCAACCCGGGGCTTCGCATCTCCCCCACTCTTGCAGTCCAATAGAAATTTATTCGAAAGTCACACGCGCTCGCACCACGCTCAGCAACTTCAATGCCAACTGGGGCACATACGTCTCGATGTTCAAGGTGTCGCTATCGGGGCGGCGAAGGGCCTGCAGGTACTTATGCAGCAGGGGGCGCACTGCGTGTGTGCCCAGGCCGATGGCGATGCAGCTTTGCTGGTGCACACTGGATCGCCGGCGAGTGTCAAGATTGTTTTGATGTGTCAAACTTTCGATCGGGCAGACGGTAGACCCCTGGACTCGAGACTCTGTTGCATTGTGGCCGCATACATTTGGGGAGGAGGATGCACGCAGGAATAGTTAAGGCAAATAATTATACGACTGAGTGCGAAAATCATAAAGAGGAGGACCTCCCGTTAGTGCACCCAGGAAGAAAAGCAGACGCCAGATGGAGGATCCCGAGGTACGAGGGTTGACGTAATCGGGTGTCTGACTCGGGGAGACTAATCCCGTCCAATCGGCGGTGCCTTCACGGCGCGAGAAGTCGAATAGCGGAAACAGCGCCGGCCTCCACCGGCCGGCGCCAACAGATCACATTCTGAGAGTGCGCGCGGACCGCACCTAGTCAATGGCGTAATATAGGGTGGTGGAGTGGAGGCTGGTGGTGTGAGGGATTGGAAGGGAGCGCGCGAGGTGGTGCAAGGAGGGTAGCGAGCAGAGCAGGGTTCTTCCGGATGTAAATCTGAAAGCTTTCAGAAGACCACCGCCCCATGATACGGATGCGATCGTCCGACCAGCCAAGCATCGCAAAGTAAGTCGCACCACCAGAGCGGAGCGAGTGGCCGGCCACGTTTGGCGTGTGGCCGGCAAATGAGCGTGGCAGGATTTGCCGCAGTCGGCCTAAAAACCAGGACCGCGTAGGCACGGCGTGGTTCTGCCGAATCCAAAGCGCGGGGTGCAAGGGTGCCATGGCATCGCGCGAGCGCAGGTACAACCGAAAGACGCAGAGAGGTCTGAAAGGGACGTTGTAGTCGGTGACGACCACACGGTTGCCCTCGAAGAAGCGGTCCGCCTTGTGCGTGGGCAGCTCGTAAGAGAAGTAGCCATGGCCGAACTTTACCGATACGCGGCGGATAACCTTGCGCCAGTCACGATGCTTCGTGCTGTCCGCGAAGGTAAGCTCGCCAAGGCGATGCAGCCCAAAGAAGCCACAGACGAGGATCGCAATGAAAAGCAAATCATCATGTGACGGGTTTGGAAAACGGTGGATCGCGAGGAGGATGTCGTTAACGAAGAGAGGGTCCTTGTGGTTAGGCGGCACCTGAAAACGCTTGAGGCACCCTGCCACCGTGCGTTTGACCAAGGGCGTGGCACGCTGCTCGCGCACGTTGGGGTAATGCGCCTCTAGCTGGTTGCAGATGCCAGAGAGGTAGGAGACGACAGACGACGGCTTGATGTAATGTGACATGTATGTGACGTAGAAAGAAAGGGTGTCGGCGGTGGGGTCAACAGGGAAAACGTGCATTTTGCAGAAAGTGAGATACGATTGGAGGTGCGAACCATACGCAGCGGCCGTGGTAGACTCGATTGCGGCTCCAAGTGCGAGGGCGCGCTCGTAAACAAGCCGCTGCAACGTCCAGGCCGGGCGTTCCGGCTGCTTGGACGTCGCGGAGATCTGAAAGCTCATAAGTCATCCTCCCCCAGCGTGCCTCGAGGGGGTATGAAAGAGTTCAAGATTAGAGTGGGGGTGCGCTGCGCGAGCACCGCTGTGAGGCCGCGGGAAAGCGCGTCCGCGACAACGTTCTCTTCACCAGGGATGTGAAAGACTCGCAGATCGATATTGTGATGCATGACAATTCGCGCTGCACGGAGGAGGAGGTCGTTGTAAGGTGGCTGCGCGCGAAGTGAGCCAAAGATCTGCACGGTATCGAGGTTGTCGGTGTAGATCGCGAGCCGCCTAGGCGGTGCAGGCAGGGCACAAGCCCAGACGAGCGCAGAGAGCACGCAAAGAGCTTCAAACCAAAAGATGGTGTTGGCGGTTGCTGGTGGCTCCAGGAGCTGGGCGGCGTAACCCTCGTTGCGCTGGGGGCACCAAAACCCAAGCCCAACCAGGCTAGCGTCGCAAAACAGGACAAGGTCGGCCTGGGCAGGTGCCCAGTTCGATGCGCGCACCATGTGCACGCCGTGAAACTGCTCGAAGGTATCGGCAAACCAGAGAAGGTCGCGGATCACGGTCTTATTGAGGTAGACTGGCGCGAAGCGGATCTTAAGACCGGCAATCTTGCGGTAGCTAGACGAAAGGGCCGGTCGAAGATACGGGGCCACGCTGAGCGCCCAGTTCATCCAGCCAAGCTTGCGCCACCATTCGACCAGGGGACGCTTGCGCCCAGGGGCGTTCAGCGTAAAGTCACGGACCATGTCGACCAGCTTGTCGATCCGGTGGCGCTCCAGCGTGATAGTCATGGTGTCGGAGTCAACGAGGAAGCCAGTGATGACCAGTGATCGGCCAAAAAGCTGCTTAGGCCGCTCGTGAGGAAGCCCGATGAAGTCCCACAGCAGTAGCAGCTTTGCCTGCTTGATGGGGAACCAAGCGTCGTAAGGCGCATAGTACATGAGCTGCGTCGCGACCTCATAGCAGTGAGTATCGTCAACATAAGCAAGTAGCGCTTCTAGCAGTAAGACGTTGATGGCAATCCAGAGCACCAGCGCCTTAAACGCGCAGAACAGGGTGCCTGCAGCGCGGTTGCCGAAGTTATCGCAGCGGTCGACGCGGCGCTCGCCATCAACGGTGACAACTTGGCGCAGCTGCCAGAGAGGGTGCATAGGAAGGCGTCGGTAGGCCTGGGAGACGTCAGACTTGAATAGCCAAAGAGGCGCGTCGGGACCGTGCTCTTCGCGAGCGCGAAGGAGATTGGTGCCGAGGTGCTGAACGGTGTGAGCTTCATGTAGATGCTGTCACGGTCGATGCAGGAGTTGGGCGAGAACTCGCCGGCCGAATGGTCTACCACGAGTCTGCGCTTATTAGACTCGGGTTTAGGAACCGTGTGCACTGGGACGCTGCACATCCCAGGCCACAGAGGCTCATCAGCGTGAGCGAATGGCTCCGAGAACCGCCTAAGGCGCTCCTCCTCCCGCACCTGCTTGCGAACGAACTTGAGCGCGTCAGGCGACAAAGGTCGCTCTGGGAAATCGCGTGGCTGCTGGTGCTGTGATGGCTCCCAGTCAGCATAGGGCCAAAAGCCCTCACGAAAACCGCGCAGCACAGAGTCGACGAATGGACGGTTGGGATGGTCGCGCAGGAGGAGCTCAAAGCGGTCGACGTTGATAGGGGTGATGATGCGGAAGAGGTCTGGTCTGGCGCGGATTGTCGCACGAGCTACTGGGTCGTTGACTATCTGAGGAGGAGGAGACGGGAGCGCGTCGCAGACTTCCGTGAATGAGGCAGATGGGGTCAGCGGATCTTCCGGGGAATCTCCCCACAAGAAACCCCGAAAGAGGCGCGGCGGCTTAGGCACGCGCTCCGCTCTCGCGTGAAGCATCGTGCTTGCCGTCTGCTGGTCTGGGCGCTGAACCGGTCCTGTTGCAGCCAGTTGCATTGTGCTTGGAAGAGTGGCACACACTGCAGACGTGCTTAAACTTGCACCAGCGCTCGTTGCCGGAGCACTTGCCATAGTTGAAGTTGCGGCAAATCTCGTCAGAGCGTCGCCGAGGACGAGGCACTCCAACAGCTGACGCCTGCGCTCCCGTTGCTGCGGCGTTGATGAAGCACAGGTCGTGGAGGTCACTGAACTCGTCATAGTCTGAGAGCAAGAGTCGATTGACACGGGCAATCCTGGTCCGGACTGCACGGTCGAACTCGATGACTCTGCCTGGGGCGTTGCGCCATACGGCGAAGTGAGAGTCGATGCGCCCTTGGTAGCAGCGCAGCTTGTCAAGTCGATGGGGGTAGAGGAAGGCCACCGCGGCAGAGTACTTTCCCCAGGCGATGGTCCATTCGCCATGAGTTCGCAGCTGCGCAGCGGACTTGGGTCGTCCAGATCCTCCAGCTCCATCTCCAAGAATGTCGGCATCGGGGACGTCTCCGTCAGCCGAATTGACTCCAGCGACGATGCGATCGAAGTCAACAAAGGCGTTGGAGATGACAGCATTCCAGACTGCAGAGGGTAGTTCCGGGCAATCGGTCCTAGTGAGCATGAGGCGACGGACGTAGGCGGGCTCGCGAAGGTAGTTCTCCTTAAGTTCAAGAGTACGTCGGACTGACTCTCGAACTCCGGGCTCGGACTTCTGCAAGAAAGGAATGAGGCTCTCATCGATGCGGCGGCGCGCGGCCTCGGCGTCGCGATCGAGAGGGTCTCCGAGGCGCTTGGCTGTGACTCTAACCGGCTGCTCAGCGATGGGGGGTCCTCGGAGATCTGCATCAATCCCATCCTCTCCAAGAGCGTCGGCGGCGCGGTCGGCGTGAGGGAGGATATGCGGTGAATGAGGCTCAGGGGCATTGGGGGCCCCTGAGTTGCCAGGGGCTGCAGGACCCGGGACACGAGACGCGGCATCCGCAGCGGTGCTTTCGACGGCGTCGAGAAGGCCGAGATACGCCTCAAGCGTTTGGTCGAAAACCCGCTGAGCGAGTCCGCGGCCGGTGCGGCGCTCGTCGTCGAGGGAGCGGTAGACGCGCGCGAACGCCAGCGCCTTCGACGTGAGAGACCGCCGGAAGTCGTCGACATGGGATTCGAGAAGGCGGACGAGGTCGGCGTCGACAGCTGTCGGTCCTTCGTCAGAGTCGAGGCCAGCCCAGTGGGATGATCCCGTCGCTCCCTGCGGTGTGCCGCCTGAGGCCGGCCCTTGAGTCGGCTGCGTGCTACTGGCAGAGGGACCTTGCGTGTCATTGGCACTCATGAGTCGACAGATGTATGAAATATATGAGTAACGCGAAAATGCGTGCGACCCTGGCAGGGAGAGAGAAAAGTAAGAAAGCGATCGACACAGCTGCGTCGACAAGAGACGTACCTGGCAGGGAGAGAGAAAAGCTGGGATTCAGGGGACCAGCTGGACGCCCTTTATCCCCTCCCCTGCCAGGGGCACAGGGGTCCCACGCATGCGAACACCCCTCGACGGCCAACACAGCCGCGGGCGAGCTGCGACCCGCGCCAATAGTCCCTAAGCGGAGCGAGCGGTCAGCTGACCTATCCCTGAGGGCGTACTGCTCGTATACTAACGAGGCTTAGGATTGCGAGCAGCTGCTCGATTCCTGCGAAAGGATGCGCGACACCATCGCAACCTCGGACTACGCGCGCCTATTGTACTTTTGTAAACCAAGGTTTAAACTCGATACCAACTAGCGGGACCTATTGGGATTTTCTCTAGCTGGGGATGTTGGACAATTTGGTACGGGAGGAAACCACGATTCTCGGTTGATTCTCGGAATAACCATTCCGGTATGTTGGTTCAACTTTGCGCTTTTTCTGAAGATCCGACGCCTTCTTTGCAGACAAACTCCGACGCGTATTGTCGCCTGACCGTTTTATCCACAACAATGAAGAGCAGCTGTGCCGACAATACAGGATATGCGCGCGCAGCGGGTCTTTGACATCGCTTCGTGAATGACATTTTGATCAAACCAGACTCATCGTCCTGCGTGGATTTTGGTGAGACATAGCTTCGTTGGGAGAAGCGGAAGGAGATGTATTGCGAGGGAAGGACCGACACGGTTACTAGTAGGACTCATAGATGACCGGTGAAGCGCGATTCCCACAAACTGACACTCGCACGTGGTCCAGAACCTCGAAGGGCAGGAGGGACGCAGGGGTAGTTCTAAACGCATTCGGCAGTTGACGCAGCTTCGACGACAATCCGTGTTTTCCGACTCATCAAGTACCAAAAATTCTGGTGGGTCTATCGCGTTGTTTCAAACAAATAAGTAAAACTGTACGTTTCTCATAGATATCACTATAGCTCAGTTAGCTCGACGTCTTTGACCCCCTTTCCCTCTGCGTAGCATCATAATCGTGCTGCTTCCTCCAGAAGGTCTCCATGTCTATGACTTGCAGCTTGATTTGCTTCATATCGTGAGGAAGAATATCCGCGAAGCAGCGCTCGCCCTCGTACTCATACGTGAGGTATGACAGTTCGCTGATTGTCTTCCACCCGAGTTTACTGAAGATGTTCTGCGAGTGGCTGCTAGCCTTGGTCAATGCGTCCGTGAATCCCATCGTCTGGGCATTCTTCATCGTCAGCTGTGGAATGACACTCAATACCCGGAAACCCTGGAAGCGCCCGTCGACCGCGCCGATGGCCCACTCGATGAACCTCGGCTTTTCGCTCCGTGTAACAACGTGCGCGTCGAACTCGACCCCAAGCTTTTGCAGCACGTCGTAGAGAGGCTCGATCCCTGCTGGCGCCTCACTCGGCGGAGGCGTATGCTCGAACGGCGTCGCCAGCAACACGCCGATCACGTCCCCGCCAACCTTGACTATTGGTGAGAGATTTGTCTGTGCGCCTTGGTATGCGATAGCGGTGCAGAATGTCGTCATTGACTCGCGGGTGAGGGCAGGGTTCCGTAATGCAAGCTGCCGCGTCAGTGGTTCGCGCTCGCAGAACACGCCAACAGCCAAGTCCACGGCGGCCTTGATGTCGGCAGGATCGTTCGTCAGGAGGCTGACTTCGGCGCCCGGGATCCCGAGCTGCCTCTCCGCCTTCCGGCACAGCTCCTCTATCGACAGCCTGGCCAGGTCTTCATAGCGCTCGAGTCCTGGACGGGATGACAAGTGTCTTATGACACGTGCTGGGAACCTTCTGAACATGATCAGATGGGTTGTAAGCTGCGCAGCGGCGGGCGGCTCACCCTGTCCTCGACGGCGCCCTGAATGCAAAGTCTTGCGAGCGTCGGGGGGATGAAGACCCAGACACTGGGTACGGTGTCAGACCTGCGTCCCCTACGACGACTGACGGGTAAGACTCTAACTCACGCGTCCTTCTGACGTTGAAAAGCAGCAAACGGTGTGCCATTCTCACAGGCACGTGCGATGTTCGCACGGTTGAGTATAGGGAAACAAACTGGGGCACATCCAAAAGCTCTACGATACATGGCCTTTTATAATGCACAAGAGGAGTTGCTCATGATGGGCATTCATGCCCATACAACTAGCGGGATTTGTTGGGATTATCCCTAGCTGGGAACGTTGGACAATTCAGGTATATTTAGGTACGGGAGGAAACCGCACTTCTCGGAATAGCCTTCCCGGTATGTTCTTCGCTTAGCGCTTTTTCTGAAGACCCAACGTATTCTTTGCGGACAAATTCCGACGCATGTCGTCGTCTGACCGCTTGATATATCACAACGAAGAGCAGCTGTATCGACAACACAGGATCCGCGCGCGCAGCGGGCCTTTGACATCGCTTCGCGAATGACATTCCGATCATACCGGAATCATCATCCTGCGTGGGTTTTGGTGAGACACAGCTTCATTGGGAGAGGCAAAAAGAATTACAATGCGAGAGGAAGGCCGGTACGGTCACTAGTAGGACTCGTAGGTGACCGGTGGAGCGTAATTCCCACAAACTGACACTCGCGCGTGTTCCGAAGGACGGGAGGGACGTTGAGCGGGGGTAGTTCGGAAAGCATTCGGCAGTTGACACAGCTTCAATGACAATCCGCATTTTCCGACACTCGTCAAGCTTCAAGTAGTTGATGCCCGCGTCTGAGATCCGACGCAAACTAGTAAGACGCCCTGCCACAATGAGCCCTAATTGCTGTACTGACACACCATAATCGCAGAGTTAGATGCAGCTTGAGGCATGGAGGCAAGAGCCACGCCGGAAGCATGGAAAAAATAAGCATCGGATCACATTGTGAAGCTAACAGCGCCGTACTGAGAGGTTTGGGGGGTGGTGGAAGGGGGATGGGATACCGCGGACGGAACTGCCAAAGACGCATGAGCGCGTCTTCTGAAGGGAATTACGAGGACCAGATGGCCCAGAAACTGAGTGACCGGTGACAGAGTAGAAGGAAAGGCACGCATACCGCAGTCTGTGAGAGGATAGGCGATGTGCATTCGAATGCCGTCAGGTCACGTGCACCGCAAATCGGTGAGCTCGACACCCCCTTCAAATTTCAAGTTTCACCAGTCGCCTCCCGGCGATTTGAACGGGCCCAAGACACCCGGTTCGTCCCTGCGACGCGGTGCGCCATGAGTGATTCTGCAATTGATCCACTACTAAGCTGATGACTCACAGCAGCTTGGGCGGCACCGCCGGCGCAAGTGGCAGCGCACGTACGCGCAATCCGGTGACAGGATCGGGAACACATGCAGGCGGTATTCATCTGTATGGGTCAGATGTAGCCATCAACAGATGCTGACCATATAACTGCAGGCAATACGATCAGTGAAAGCGGCAGGGTTCGAAGATTCACCTTGAGGCTGGTGCTCGAACAGAAAAAGGAGCTGATCGCGTGTGCTGACGTTGTGAATCAGCGCAATGACACGCATATACGCCACTATTCGTGGACGGCGCGCTGTGCGCGCTGTGCCAGTGGATTGATTGAGTTACCAGGGAACGCCAACACTAGACCGTCCCTGAAGGCCCAGGGACGAGTTAGTGGACAGAGCCACGTACTACATTCGCACCCCAGATTGCGAATGCAAAACTGCAGGTTCAAGCGGACCGATGCGAAGCAGCGCTATTGCGGCTGTTGCGCCAATCTCAAAACGTTCGAAAGCGGATATAGCCTGGGTGTGGGCGTTCGGGAATAATTCCTATGTTTGATGATATGTTTGAGCAAATACATTGAACTTGTACGAATCAGAGTGTCAGGAGCGACCCATGAATACAGCAAAGAGGAGAAAAACGCACAGTCAAGATATTAAGTGCCCTAAGTCGCATGGGGCTTCCTTTTCCGCCGCAGGAATCGAGCGATTGCATGAAAGCGACCCTCCTGAGATGTCAGGAAGAAGAATCCCGAAAATGGCAACATTTTCAAGCTGCCTTGAACGTTCGGGGCTGGTCACTGGTAGTGGCAGCGGAAAGGCTCGATCATAGACCATTGCATAAAGGTACCTTGGGAATAAGATGCGGCACGAAGCGAAATTATGTCAGTCTGTCTTGCACATTGAGAGTCGAATACTGAACATCGAACAAGTAGTATTGATGGAGATTGGTGGGGAGACTCTGACTCGGACAAGTCGGACACGTCGTGGTTGAAGGAGACTCTCACGGATTCCGGCGCTTACGCGTCCTGTGCGACGATCGGTTCCAGAAGCGGCATCCGGGTTCCCTGAGACCCGAGACCGGGCTCGCGGGCCGTCCGCCTCCTTTTGCGTGCCGCCGGAGTGACACCTCCGAATTGCCCGAGATCGCCGCTCGAGCCTGCCGCTCGTGTTGCAGTCGGACCTGCCAGTGGGACTGAGAGAAGAGATGTTCAACTTTGGTTCAACTTGAACTTACCATCGACACCCTTGAAAGAACCGTCCCCCAATCTCTCACTTCTCCATCTTTGCGCCTTCTCCCTTGTCCCAAAACTACTGTTTTGCTTCAGGGGCTGTCGCTGGTATCGAGAGCCAGGAGCACATTGAGGGGCTGGTCCGGGCGGGCCCCGTGTCCGAGCCGGACCATGCACTGATTCAAAAAGTGAGCCGCACATTATTATATCACAGCGACCGTGGAGAGTACAGCGACTTAACCAGTATACGAGCCAGCCCCAACTTCTGGGTCTTATCAGGTTCCGCACCCATTCAGCGTGAGTGACTCTTGTCAGCGTGCTTGGAACGCTGCCATTTTCCAACACAAGATCGCCGACCCCGAGGCGGAAGTCTTGATGTATCCTTGGACCTGTGCCGATCTGTCGGTCGTGTCATGTCAGATGTTACCGGCGAGACCATCGCTGAAGGACGAGGCTGTTTACATGATAATTATCGAGCCACTTCACTGACGGCTTCACATGGCTCTCCCCCACATCTCACGCACCCTTGCATAATTGGAGGAGAGCCCGGCGCACAGTAAGGGGTGTTTTGAGGCGACACTAGTAGCTCACTTCCATTACTCCCCGCTCGCCACAACTATCCATGGCCGGCGGGCCCGGCTCAGCAGAGGAAACTATATTGACATGTTACTGCGGGAGAGCAGGTGAAGCGCCAGACACGGCTACCCCTGGGGTCTGTCGGCCAAAGCACGCATATACGACGAACCACCGGTCCGTTGACTGATCTCCAAAGGTGAGACCCTCCATTCTTCTCTCTCTGTAACTTCGCCCTTCTCATGCCGCTTCCTTTCAGGGGCCCTGTCGTGTTCTGTTTGCGCTTCTGGTGCTCGGCATACCGTCCCACGAGCTAGCTTTGGACCGTCGTCAAGCTGGCACAACTTCGCTTGCCACTTTCCCGTATGTCTTGGGAATTATCGCTCTATTCGGGAGTAGCCCAAGTTGCCGCGTTCTCTCGAGTACAGGACGTCTATCTGTGGATAAATTTCATTACCGCAAACGCGCCCCCTGTTCTATGCCTCAAGTAACCTTGAGACGCCGCGCCTCTGTCCGAGGAAAGTGAGGTATTAGTTCAAGTTGCAGATTAACTTTAACTTCGTCGCGAAGTGCACGGGCTTCGGCTCTGACCACGTGTGAAAAGGCACTCGGTTCCCCGTAGCCACGTCTACCAATGCAGAGATGCATTCTTTACTGCAGTCAACGTCATTTCAGATGGCAAGCATGTTCCGCCCCGTTCGCCTGGCACACTACCGACGACATTCATTTCTCAACGCAGGTATCGATTGTGCTCTCAACTGAGCTCACTGTACTTCCACCTTGGCGTGGACGACCGAGCGCTGGCGGAGATCGGACGGACCTCGCAAAGCGTGGGTCGCCCAAAGAGCAGTCCATGCGGCAGGACACCCACCCAGGTATCTCTGCGCGGGTGAGCGTGAACAGGCTCCTTTGAACTCGTATAGATACTCTACGTCACGGCACTATAACCCTTTTCTCGTGCTGTGCATACCAGCGCCATATCAGGGTCTCCGTTTGAAAAACTGGAATGGACCCCTATCTCGACGTCTACAGTCTAACCTAGTCCAATCTCAGAGACCATGTGGGACTTGGACCATGAGTGGTTGAGAGCAGCGCACCAGATCTCGGATAGGAGGTTGGACCCCCAAAATACGAGTATCTCAGGGCGAGCCTCGCACTGTACCTGTCGACTCACCGGTATCGCTCGCCAGCGTATCGCTAGGAGCAGGAGAGTGCTGCGCCGACGGTATGTGCATGACGGTGTGCTTGTGATCCAGGATCGGACACGCCACGGCGGGTAGCGCGAGAAATATTAATAGCCACGATGACCTCCATCCATGTGCTTCGAGCAGACCGCGGAGAAGAAAAGGCAATGGCGGAAGGGCCATTGTGGCAATAGTTACCGCAAGAGGTATCCAGGAGCGACGGGCGCATCACGAGGGGCAGGGAGGAGTTGAGACTGCGAGGCTTGAGCGCCGGGTGGGCTTCGTAGAGTTCTCGACATGTCAGCAGCAGAATACCACAATTGTGGCCTCGGCACGGCGTGCATTCTCGGCAGAGGGGGTGAGAGATAAACAGTAAATGATCGAGATGTCCATTCCTATACGGAAGCCCAGCCATGTCAGAATCGGTTGGTATTTCCTTACTCTATTCTCCAGCGACAAAAGCTGGGCGGCCAGTCAGCAGATTGCGTCAGCGTTTCCCGCCGCGGTTGTGCTTCGTATCTACTCGTCTCATGCCATGGGTTTAGTGTGGGTTCAGTCATACAGCAGTTGACTAACCAGGAGACTAGCGGCCTGTTGGTGGCCCCGATTGGCGCCTAAATGACGGCGCGCTTTGTGCCTGCTTCAGAACTCCTAAATCTGAGTATTGAGTTTCAACCTCGACGATCTGCAGATTAGATCTAGGCGAGATTCGCTCTGACAGCACCGGACGGAGCACGGCGCCGTCGGTCAAAGAGAACCCAGGGCCCGACATGATGTGGAACTCGGCATGCCATAGGGGGGCCTGAATTGGCCCGGACCTCTTTTTGGGCCTGTTTCGCATTGCAGAAGCTGGTGACCACATATGGCGGGGAACGAGGAGTTGTGGATTTGGGGGGTTGTGCTCGGCACGTAAAAGCGCTGTGGTCAGGGGCAAGCGTGGCTGCACCGACTGGACGGTCCGCCGCGGACCTACAATTGACAGATAATGGAAATTCGAATCAATGGGCGCCTCGTCCGGCATTTTAAGCTTTAACTCGCTAGGGGGATGCAGCACAGCGAATGAGGATGGTGGACAGGTGAGCGGGTCATGCGTCGATCCACCAACGCCGAACGGGCAGGCCAAGGCACGTTGCGAGTGGGTGGGCAGGCTGGGGTTGTGGCTGTTTCACCGTGGCTCACCTTGTGGGTGCCGTCTCAGTTACTCATCAACTCACGAGGCACCAAGATCGAGCGAGGACGTGCTTGGTTAAGTTCGAGGTCTCCATTTCCATTTCCGCATTGTATTTTCGCTTTTTCTCCCCGGAAGGTCTCGGATCCCCTTCCCTTTTCGCGCACTGTATTTAAATCAGCCACCACAGCACATCACCGTCGCAAATTCCCATCGAACCTTTCCTCACGCTGCTCCTTCCATCTGCCCTATGGAACACACTCACAGCGCCCGCCCGCAACACCTCAACCACCAATCGATACGCGCGCACGCCGCTGCGTCCTACGAATCCCTCCAGTCTCCGCTCTACGCCGGCTTCCCCGACCTGCTAGGAGGCCCCAAGGTCACCCAGCCTCCATGTCCTCAGTTATCGTACGGTTCGCATCACTTCGTATCTGACAGGGGGATGCCGCTCGACATGCAGAAATCCTCGCCGTCGTATCCATCGTCGCTCGACCGGTCACAGCAGCATGACTACTCCCGATTTCGGTATCCCACCGCACCCCCACCGCTGCAACAGCCTCAGCCCCGTCAAGCTGCGGCTAGCTCATTGTTCCCGCAGTCGCAACATGAGGCTTATCAGGTCCAATCTCAAGCATTTACTTCCCAGCTCTCCCGCACGCACGCGCAGCCGCAACACATGCCCCTCGATCCGTGGATGATGAACACCGGAGTCTCTGACGGTGCGAGCGCGCGACTTACAGTACTTCAAGGGGGACTCCCGAGCCTCTACGACCCCGCCTACCCCTCCCCCTCGCAGCACCAGCAGTCCCTCTCGCTGTCTCTTCCGCCCACTACCGCCACCGCTCCGCCGGCGCAGCGCTCTCCAGTGATGGCGCTCAACATGGCCCCTGGACCATCATCACATCACGAGCAAGATGATGAGACCGCAGCCAGGGAACCTGGACAGGCATACCGTGCGTGGGGTGGTGCGGGCTCTCTCGACCCTGCGACAGGGGTGTTCTCCCGCGCTGCAGACCACCCGCGCATCCGCACAGCTCAGGCGTGCGAGAAGTGCCGTGCGCGCAAGGCAAAGGTGCGTCTCCGTCCCCTCATTCCCCCGTACACGTTCTGACGCATCCCGCGCGTCCAGTGCTCCGGAGAACATCCAACGTGCCAGCGCTGTCTTGCGCGGGGCCTCGTCTGCGCCTACGCCGCTGAGCGCCGCATGCGCGGGCCTAACAAGCCCAAGCCGCCGGTATCCCCGCTTCCAGACGGGTCGCAGCCTGACTCCGCGGCGGGGCAGAAGGCGCGCAAGCGCGCGGCGACGCTCCCGTCCGCCCCGCGGAGGCGGTCCCAGATATGGGCGCAGCAGGAGCAGGGCATGACTGTGGCTGCGCCGTCGCCCGCGTCGTCCGTGGGTAGCGGTGGCAGCATGGGCTACCCACCGGTGTCCGAGTCCGAGGCGTCGCCCATGACGCCGCATAGCTTGCTCGACAGCCGCACGGCGCCTGCGGCGGGCCTCGCGCCCTCGCCGCGCGTGATGGTCCAGGACTTCTCTATGCCGGTGCGGCGCGAGGTGCTCGGAGGTGCGGGCGGCAGCGACGGGCTCGACGAGGCGCACCCGGCGGCCACAGGAGGTGTGCTTGGGGGTATGTACGCGCAGGACATCTTTCCTGATGTCGGCATGCCCTTCGACACCTCCAAGGCGTCGTTCTGATGTAATCTGTCGTCGTGTTCAGTGTTCTCTACCATCTTTCCGGATCATCGTCGGTGCTATTGTTACTCCTCTCGTGCTGTCCAGTCACACTCTCCACCTCGTATCATTTGCTGCCGTATCCATGGACTCGCTTCGCACAATGTAGCTTATCCCTGTATTTCTAGGTGTGCAGTAGACAACAGAAAATACAGCGTACCTAATGCCGGTCCCCAGGGCCAGTGCAGACAATAGGCTATGAGTCAACCTGAGTCAGTCCCGCCGCGCCCCCGATCTCTCATTGGCCACCTACGGTCAGAAGCGCGATAGATGACCCGACCTTTCCTGACCCGTCTCAATTCAATTTGTCCATCTGGGCGCCGGGGATTTAAATCGTGCTCCCAGCTCTCCCCGATTCAGGCCTGGTCCGATCGAGCTGCGCTGCAGCATTACCCCTGAAGGCCAACCCACGCCGATCACGTCTCTGGGAATGGGCATGGTCGGAGATTTATTTAAGATGCTGCCGGAAAAAATGGATGGATGGTGGGGCCTTTGAGGAGCGGCGGGCCAAGCTCAAGTATGCGTGTGGCGAGTTGCGGGTTAGTTCGCCAAGTGGGCGTGGTGCAAGAGTCGATACGTATGTGCGGCGTGCAGCCGCATCGCGGTAGCTGGGCAGCACTGCCTTCGCGGCGCCCGACGCGGGATATGCTCTTCGTGGCTATTTCTGGACATCGTAACGCAGCTTTTGATGCAGTACGCCGCGTCTGGCCGAGAGAACGAGGAACGTGCGGACGATGGGCAGAGTGCAAAAGCGCTCAGCTGTGCCACCGCTCTTGAAAGTTGGCGCCGTTTATTATTTCAAACTGCATCGGCAGGGGTGCTGCCCGGGGAACGCTGTGCCCCGGACCGCTGGCCCTGGCCATGCATCGCACGGGACAAGGCGGCGGTCGAGCTCCGAGTATCTAAGCAGACCGAAAAGAGATCAGAAAGGACGGGTGCTTCGTCAGAAAGCCAGACGCGAATTGGTCCACCCACCGCACTGACCCTCAATCAGACATGTGATGAATAATGCAGGTTAATTGAGTAGTGAAACGTAGGGTTAGAGGTGACCAGCGATATTTATTCGACGGTGAAAAATGAAGTTAGTCTGCCGACGGAGGGGCCTAGACTCGGGCCGCTTGGTGGTGGGCCACATTACCTTCTGTCAGATTGTATTTTGTGTCTGATGGATGCGGCTGATTCGCGTGGTGTTCTATAGGGACTTGAGCGCCAGAATGTACCCGGGGCCCTGCGCTGCTTTCGACCGAAACGTTGAGGATCACTGGATGGTGGGATGTTCACTTGGACGCCGCTTACCAGGAGGTTACCCGGACTGCTGTGCGGGGCATTAACAAGATCTGATCCTGCACCGCCGGCTCCGAGATAGAGGTAGAAAAGGCACACTGTCAGGCAACGCAGATCATAAGGTCCGAGGACGCCAAAAATAGTACGCGAGGGCGACGAACAGGCTGTCATGGTGAGCATGTGCTATCACGACGGCGGGGGTTTGTGCTGGATGGGGCAAGTGAGCACTGGACTGACAGGTACCAATCATTTCCAAGGGCCGGTTGGGACACAACGAAGTGACGCACGTTATTATATCAATGTTCAGGTTCAGGTCCAATGTGCTTGAGATAGGTCCTCGGACTCGAGCAGGGTGACCAGCAACGTCGAACGACGGGGGATATGATCGAGCAAGTGACGGCCGGAACTTATCATCTTGCTGACTGGGGTCGTAGGAACTCGAATGTGGGTCAGGTAAAAGAGCACGCACGATGCTTTGCCGGTCACCTCAGTGCGGCCAGACGGCTCGACGGGAGGTGGTAGGACCAGGGACTCGGGACCTGGGAATGAAGAACGAACGAGTCGCCCTGTTGTCCGAGATTCTTGAAGGACTGGCTAGAGTTTGTGCGTTCAAAGACTGCGTCCGAGGAACGCTGCGTCACGCGCTGTGATAGACCTCCTGCTCTCCGTGAACGTGGTCAAGGCAACAAGCGAGAGCAGCGAACCGCAGCACGGCTAAGCGAGCGCCCGGTCCGTTGCGTTACCCGATGGACATTGCATAACCCGTCTCCTTTGCTTTGCAACCACGACGACCTTGTCGAAATCCTTGAATACATCGTTCATCCGAGTCTCAACATTTATCCACTGCAAAGGTTCAAACATTTGCGCGCCGTGGCCGCTGCTACGACTGCTTCGACTCACCACAACAACAACCCCAGGGAGTGCGTCAGGGTGGCGCATAAGAGGCAGTCTTGACGGCGTCCAGAAACTTGACAGAGTGGGGCTATATTTAAATACAATGGACTCGAGGTAAGTGCGCGCCCGCGCTTCTATCGATAACATGCTGTGCGAGCGCTTCGAGCTGCGCGGCGTGCGCGTCTATCGACATCTCTCCACCAAGCTGTTAACACACAGGACTCGGACTCGGCCATCCGACCAGAATGCCGCCGCCGCCCGCTCACTACAACGTGTACCGCGAGCAGCTCGCCTCGCTCTATCACGGCTGCGCCCTCTGGGAGCCCGACCCCGCCAACATCTACGACTGCGTCCAGGTGGGCGACGTCGGCTACCTGAGCGAGGGCTACTTTTTCCGCATGTTCAACGTGCTGCTCCCCGCGGACGACCCCTCCAACCAGACGCTCGGCAACCCGAGCTACGAGCCGCTCAACCTCGGCCCGTTCGCGAACATCCGCGAGTCGCGGCTCAGCCAGGGCGACTACTACTCGCGCAACGTGTCGACGAGGGAGCACAACATCGGCGCGCAGGCGCAGGTGCCGGGCGCGTGAGTGCCAGCCCCGTCGCGGACGCCGCCGCTCCCCGTGCATCCGCTCACATCCACCATCGCAGCCCAGCGGGGGGCGGCGCGAGCGTCGCGTACCGCTGCCGGCGGAAGCTCGGCGCGTCGCTGAAGCTCCCGTTCGAGGCGCGCCGCGCGGACGCGATCCGCACCAAGGCGTTCGAGGACTACACGCGCGACAACTGCGACAACTGGCTCGCGTTTGCGCAGCGGAACCGGCTCGGCGTCGAGCGCATGGAGGACATCATCCTCGTGTCCGGGTGCACCGTCGCGAGCGCGTGGGCGGCCACCGCGTTCGTCAACGAGGACATGGACGCCGAGATCACGCTGAGCTTCCAGGCGTTCGGCGCGGCGGGGGCCAACTTTGGGTGGCATGTCGGGCAGGAGAGTGTGCAGAGCGTCGCGTACCACAACAGTCGGGAGCTGGTGCGTGCCCGCCGCCGTCTCCTTCGCCCGCGCGCCTGCTCAGGGGGGCGTGGCAAGCCGGATCCGCCGCAGAACCAATGTGTGTTTATCAGAGGCTTCCGCGCCAAGCGCATCCTGGGGTTCTTCACCAGGGCCCGAGCCGCCGCCGAGCCGCTGCCCGACGACCCCGACAACGAGCCAGAAACAGGCCCGGCGGTGAGCGTATCGCGGATCCCGGATGTCCCTGCTGTACGTGGCCGCGTGCGCTGTCAGTCCCCACAAACAAACAAAAAATAACGAAGTGTTGCTGAACCCTAGTGGCGCGACCCGCTGGTCGGCGTGTTGGACTATATCGCCGAGGTGCGCGCCGCGCCCACGATGCTCTGGCGGGACGCTCACGCGACGCGCGCCAGAAATGCCCGGACCAGCAGATCGCCATCGCGCACGACGACGACCTGCAGCTGATCGAGGAGGTGGTGCGTGCACGCCCCCGCACCACGCACGGCGCGCTCACTCTGCGCGCGCGCACGCAGGAGACCCTGACCGCCGACGCGGTCGAGAACTTTCTCCGGCAAAACGAGATCGGTGTGCTCGTCGAGAACGGAGGTGCGTCGCGCGGCGCAGGCGCAGGCGCAGCTGACGGCCCGCAGCCGCCATCCTCGTCGCGGACGAAGAGAACGAGGTCCCGGAGGACACAAAAGCGATCTTCTACGCGCGTGCGGAAACCGAGGTGCGCCCGCCCGTCCGCCCGCGCGCCAACGCACGCCCACTGACCGCCCGCACCCGCTCAGGGCGAGCTGCTCCCGCTCGTAGTCCACCCAGTACTACTCAAGTACCTGCTCAAGCTCGACCCCGCAACCCAGCCGCCCGAGCACGACTTTGACCTCCCCCCGAAGAAACCACCGCGCCCGCGGTGCACCCGCCCGTGCCCACACTGCACCTCGAGAGCGACCAAGGCTACCCGGCAGAGATCGACGTGCGCGCGGCGCCCGGCGCGCCGCCCGAGACGGGCGTGACGGTGCAGGACGTGCTGCGCGCGGTGGGCGCGGACCTGCGCCGCGCGTCGCGGCGGCGCGAGTGGGCGAAGCTGACGCCCGAGCAGCAGCGCGGCGTCGACGCGGCGTTCCGCCGGCGGTGCCGCACGGAGGAGGAGCTCGGGCAGGGCCCGAGCCGCGTCGACTATCTGTGCGGGCGCGATCGCCTGCAGGTGTTCCCGAAGCTGTCGCACGACGGCGTGCTGCTGCCGCTGGCGCCCGCCGTGCCGCCCGAGCCGCTGTGAGTAGCCCTGCGCTTGCGCGGTCAATATCCGGTGCTCACGGCGTGCTATGTTATAGGGACGAATCGAACGTCGCAGGCCCGTCGAGGCTTCCGGGGAGGTAGTTACCAGTCGGGCCGCTCGGGTGTCAAAGTCCCAATCTGTACGATTACTTTGTACAGCGGATCGCATAATCTTAGGCCCTTTCTCGACCGATTACACACATAGGCGTTTGATCCCCGCTGAGCCCAAGATGGAAGGTCCGCCTGTAAGCGCACTCATTTTGATTAGTCATGCTTTGCTGATGGGTGCGCGGGCAAATGTGATTGGGCGGCTCCTGCTGCTTGGTGATAGTTCCGATCCCTGCTAGACTCCGGCTGTGTGTGTAAAAAGTCAAAAAGGGGCCTATCGTTTTGCAATCCGCTGTAACGAACTGAAGATACCACGCCGTATACACAATCCAAAAAATTATAAGTTCGATGCGCACACCGCGCCGCCCTAATACTACGCCGCCCCAAGAATAGCCTCCAGCCCGCCGCCCACAGCGAGCGCCGCCCCAATCGCACGCTGCACCTCCTCCGGCGACAGCCGCGGCCCCTCCGGCGCGGCGTACTCGCCCGGCCACGCCGGCGCCCCCTCCTCGTCGCTGAGCGCCGTGAGCGCGCTGAGCGGCGACCACCGCGCGCCGGCCGCCGCCCCGGCGCGGCGCAGCGGCGCGCGGCTCCCGACGTACGCGCGGCCCGCGGGCGCGGGCGTCGCGCGCGGGAGCGGCACGACGCGGCCCCACGCGGGGAGCGGCGCGCCCGCAAAGACGTGCCTGCGGCGCTTGCGTTTGCGTTTGGGCGGTGGTGCGGGCGCGGGGGTGGGCGCGCGCTCCTCCTCCTCCTCCTCCTCCTCGGACGTGGACTCGGACTCGGAGGCAGACGGCGGCGGCGGTGCGGGGTTGAAAAAGACAGAGGGGTCGAGGCGCTCGCCGTCGAACGAGTAGATGGGCGTCCAGAAGGGCGCGGTGCCGAGGATCACCTCGCGCGGCGCGATCCGCCACCCGGCGTCGTCGGGCGGCGGCGGCGGCGGCGGCGCGCGGCGCGGCTTGGTCCCCGCGCCTGTCTTTTTCCCCCGCGCGCTCGTGCTCGTGCTTGCCTTGGTAGAGGACTGCTTGTGCGTTTGCTTTTGCTTTTGTTTTTGTTTGGGCATGGGGGTGGGCGCGGGCGCTGGTGGTTCCGTTGGCGCAGGCTCCGCCTGCGCACTCACGGGCCCCGCCTGCGCGCCCACGGGCTGCGCCTGCACACCCGCAGGCCCGGGCTGCGCACCAGCAGGCCCCCAGCGGCGCCACCCGCCGTTCTTCTCCGGGACGTACGCCTCTCCGCGCGCGCGCGCGCACAGCGAGCAATTGCAAAACCCGCGACAATACGGGCACACAAACGCCGTCGCGAACGCGTCAAACGCGAGCGCGGGGTACCTGCGCCGGCGTCAGGCGCCGCCGCGGCGGGGTGGCGGGGGTGGGGCGGCGCACGCACCGCTTCTCGATGCAGAGGTCGCAGAAGAGCTTGCCGCAGGGCACGCCCGCGGCGCGCATGCGCGCGCAGGCCATCTTGGCGCGCGCGGTGCGCCGGCGGCAGTGGTGGCAGAACGAGAGCGCGAGTAGGTCCGCGGGGGGCGCGGCGGGGGGCGGGCTGCGCTTGGGTTTGCGCGGGGCGGGGTTGGGGGCGGGGCGCGGGGCGGGAGGGGGCGAGGGCGAGCGGCGGTCGGGGGGGAGCATGAGCATGTCGTCGACGCTGTCTTCGTCGCGCGCGTCCGAGGCGGGCGGGGGCGAGGGCGAGGGCGCGCCGCCGCCGAGCATGGCGGGGTCGATCGTGCCCTCGCCCGGCGCGGCGCGGCGCTCCTCCTCGCCGCCGCCGCTGCCAGCAACGCGCGCGTCGTCGAGCGGGGCGTACGCGCTCGCGTGGGGCGCACCGACAAAGTCGCCCGGGGCAGCCCAATCTGCGATCCAGCGCGCGTGCAGGTCGTCCGCCGCGTGCAGATCAAGGCCGATGTCCATAGCCAGGTCCAGCCCGAGCCCATCCGGCACCGGCACCGACGCCGGCCCCTGCACCTGCACCGGCACGGCGAACGGCGCGCCGAGCGCCAGATCATGCCCCAAATCGGGCGGCACCGGCGCCGGCCCGTCCACTCCTCCTCCTCCAACTTGAAGGGCGCTCTCCCCCGCTGCTGCGAGGAGACCGCGCGCGCCCGCCGCGGCCCCCTCATCCCGAAAACCCGGCCGGTGCGCGGGCGACGAAGCAGGCGGCGGGTCCGGCGGGCGCAGGTGGCTCAGCGCGCGCGCGGGGATCACGATGTGCGTCGGTGGCGGCGCGGGGAGGATCGGCAGCGGCAGGCCCGCGAGCGTGTCGACGTCGCGCGGCGGCGTGGGCGGGGGCGGCGCGCGGGCGGGCGCGGGCGTGCGGGTGGGCGTGCGGGCGGGCGTGCGGGCGGGCGTGCGTGCTGGCGGCGGCGCGGCGGGCGGGACCGCGTCGTTTGCGCGCGTCTTGCCGCGCTGCGGGCGCGCGGACACGGGTGCAGGCGCGGGCACAGGCGCGAGCGCAGAGAGCGGCATGTCGTCCTCCGGGTCCGTGTCCGTGTCCGTCTCGGGCGCGCGGTGCTGCGCCTTGGGCGTGAGCTTCGGCTGCCGCGCGCTGCGCCGCGCCGCCGACACCGGCGCCGACGCAGGCACTGCGGGCTGCGCGTCCTCGACGACGGCGACGCTGCTGCTGCTACTGCGCTCGCGGCGCGCGCGCTTCCGCCTCCCGCGCCCCGCGCCCCGTGCATTGTGCGCAAACGCGCTCGACAGCGCGCGCGCGAGCGCGCCCTCGCCGACTTGCACGTGTTCCTCCTCGTCCGACTCGTCGTCCGAGTCCGTCTCGACGCGCCGCTTGCGCGGCGGCGGGGGGAGGGCAGGGAGGAGGGCCCCGCGGGGCCTGCGTTGTTCGCGAACGCGCCGCGCAGGGCGTGCACGAGCGAGCGCGGGCCCGCGTTGTCGCCTGCCGCGGGCGGCGCGGGTTTGAGCTTGAGCGGGCGCGGGGCGAGCGGGCGGTAGGCGGTGCGGCGGGCAGAGGCGGGGAGGGGCGGGATGAGCACGCAGTCGAGCACGACGCGGCGGGGCTTCCGTTTCGCTTTCGCTTTTGTTTTTGGGGAGGGTGGGGGCGGGGAGGGCGAGGACGCGATGGAGATGATGTCGGCGGGTGCGCTCGGCGCGTCGTCCGAGTCGGACGGGAGGAAGAGCGGGGTGCGCGGTGCGGGGGGCGCGGTGCCGTCGGCCATGTCGACGTCGGGGTCGGGGTCGGGGTCGGGGTCGGCGGCTGAAGCGGGGGTCGAGGCGGGGGGCGCAAAGGGCGAGGGCGCGACGGACGCGCGGTCGGGCTCGGGCGGGGGTGCGGGGGCGGGCTGAGGCGGCGCGGTGAGCAAGTGAGCGAGCGAACGAGTGAGGCGGGCAGACCTGCACGGGGGGCGCCCAGACGGCTGGGTCGTCCGGGTCCTGGGTGATGTCCGCCATGAGCGCGCGCTCCTGCGCAGAGAGCAGCTCGCCGTCTGGCTTTGCCGCCGTCGTCGTTGCGGGTGCGTCGGTCGTCGTCGTGGCGGCGGGGGAGGGCGCGGTGTTGGGTGTGAGTGAGCCGTCCCAGTTTGCGAGCTCAGAGTAGAGCGACATGGCGATGGGGCGAGATATCAACCAAACAGACGCGGCGACTTGGCCACGGGTTTTAATTATGTAATCAATGCAAATCAAATGCCCTCTACGACCAGCGCGCTCTTCTCCTCGCCGGCGCGCGCGGTCACCTCCACCCGCCCGTCGCTCCCCACCAATATCTGCACCTCCACCCGCGACGCGCCCCGCGTGTCCAGAGCCAGCGCCCCCAGAAACGCGCCCTTCTCCACCGTCCGCTCGCGCACCTCGATCTCCTCCTCTTCCTCCTCCTCCTCCTCGTCCTCGTCCGGCTCATAGTCCGCGTCGCGCGGCGGCTTGACCGTGTCGATCCGCACGCCCTCGCGCACCTCCCACACCTCGAGCCCCACGCGCCCCGGCGCCACCTCCACCGCATACGTCCGCCGCGCCGGCACCGCCGTGTCGCGCAGCAGCGCGCCGACCCACGCCCCGCCGAGCCCCTCCGCGCCCGGCTCATCAGAAGGAAACAGCACCCCGACGGTGCGCGCCGTCGCGCGTGCGCCCGCGTGCGTGCTCCCGTGCGCAAACGCCGCGCGCAGCCGCGCGTCGCCGACCCGCGCGAGCAGCCTTGCCTGCAGCGCCGCGCCGCGCGCGAGCAGCGTCGTCGGGTCGCCCGCGCCGCCGCCGGCCACCGTGCCCGCCGCGAACGGGCTGCGCGCGTCCTCGCGCAGCCGCGCGGCGAGCACCGCGTCGAGCCCCGGCAGGCACGCCGTGCCGCCCGCGTAGACGACCTCGTCGACGTGCAGCCAGTCGAGCCCAGCCTGTGCAAGGAGCTCCGCCGCGCGCGCGACGACGGCCGCGTAGACGGGCGCTGCCTCCATGTCGAAGCGCAGGCGGTTGATCGAGCCGGTATAGTCGAGCCCGTCCTTGAGCGACTCGACCGCGCACGCGGCCGCGCCGCCGCCGCCGCCCGCCGCGACGGTGCGCTTGGTGTGCAGCAGCGCGAGGCGCAGGCGCGCCTCGGCGCGCGCGTCGTCCGGCGTGCCGGGCGCGAGCGGCACGCGCGTCTTTTTCGTAAAGTCCTTCGCGAAGAAGCGCAGCAGGCGCTCGTCCAGCGCGTCCCCGCCGACGTCCGTGTGGTGCGCGGGCGGCGCGAGGTGGTGCACGAGGCCCTGCCGCACGGACAGCAGCGCGAGCGCGAGCGACGACGCGCCCAGGTCGACCACGAGCTGCGTGCGGTCCGCCGCGACGCCCGCCGCGTCCGCAGCGCCCGCCGCCGTCTGCGCGCACAGCGACGCGGCGCCCGCGTCCTCGAGCAGCTGCAGCACGCGGATGCCCGCCGCCTCGGCGGCGGCCTGCAGCGCGGCCAGCTGCGCCGGCGCGAACCACGCGGGCGCGGTGAGCACCGCGCCGTCGACGGGGCGCCCGAGGAAGGCCTCGGCGGACGCGAGCAGCGCGCGCAGGAAGAGCGTCGTCGCGTCGGCGGGGGTGAGGATGCGCTCGGCGGGCGTCGGCTCGGAGCGCGGCGTCGCGACGGCGGACGCCGCGGGCGTGTTGGTCTTGGTGGTGAGCGCCGAGGCGGGCGGCGACGCGAGCGGCGTGGGCGCGGGCGCGAGGACCTGCACGCGGTAGGCGGGCGTGTCGGGCTGCTCGGGGTGCTGGATGACCGGCGCCGAGCTCGTCGGCTGGTCTTTTGGGATCTCGGAGAACCTGGGCGGGGGGTTAGCGCCGCGCACGGGTCGGGCGAGGGGGCGCGCACTTTTTGCCGAGGAGGTTGCGGAAGCCGGTGATGGTGTTTGCGCTGTTTTTTACAAAGTGATGCCTGGCCTCGTTGCCGATGTACTGCGCGGCGCGTGAGCGCAGACGGGACGGCGACGCCGTCGCTCGGCACGCACCGTTTCCTCGCCGTGGAAGGAGATCGCACACGCGATCTGGCGCTCGCCGTCCTCATTCGCGATGCACTCTGCCTGGCCCTCCTGCACGGGCGTCAGGAGCGCAGCGATAAGCGGGCGGCGAGGAGACGACGTGCCTTGTTGAGGACGGCGATGGAGGCAAAGGCGTTGCCAAGGTTGATGCCGATGACGGTCTGCGGGGCGACCTCGATGGGTGCGTCGGCAGAGCCGTTGGGAACGTCGACGGGCATCGTTGCGAGTTGCGAGTGCGAGTGGGTTCAAGTCAAGAGGAGGAACGTTGCGAGGAGGAGACCAAATTTGCCCCGGCGGTGTTCCTTCCTAATGGGGACCATCGCCGGCCGTGATCTATCATCGCATCCACTCACTCACACTCACTCTAACACTTGCACTAGCACCTACAGCTACACTTGACCGCGATGGCGACAATAGACTCTGCCGCCCTCGCCCTCCTCAAACCGCCAACGGTCGCACAGTCAGTCCACAGAGAAGAGTGCACGCAGTGCTTCGACAACCAGGTGCGCACCTCAGCGCTCAGCCAGCGCCACACTCACGCGCTGACCGACCGACCGCGCCAGGACGACCCCCGCGGCATCGACGTCTGCCTCGCCTGCTTCAACGGCGGCTGCCTCTCCGACGCCCGCCACCACGCCCGCACCCACTACGAAAAGACCGGCCACGCGCTCACGCTCAACATCCAGCGCCGCCCGCGCCCCAAGCCCCCGCGCGTGCGTCCCCACCCCCCTCCCCGCTTCCCTCGTCCCACTCACCCCCGCGCACCCAGTCCGAGGACGCCGAGCCCCCCGCCAAAATGACGAAGCTCGCGATCGCCGCCGAGCGCGAGGAGGACGCGTACACGCACGCCCTCGCGCTGCGCGACTGGCGCTCCGGCGCCTTTGCGCCGGCCGACGCCGTCCCCGCCGCGCGCGCGCTCGTCGACGCGCTCATGCGCGCGCCCACCAGCGCGCGCCGGGCCGAGGTGCAGGCGTGGGAGGAGGAGCTGCTCCCGTGCGAGCACACCCTCACGCTCGCGCAGCACGCCGCGGGGCCCATCCCCGCCTCCGGTGCGCGCCTCCCCCTCCCCTTCCTCTGTGGCCGCGCGCTGACGTGTGTGTGTGTGTGCAGGCCTCGCGAGCTGCGCGCAGTGCGAGCTCAAGGAGAACCTGTGGTTGTGCCTCGCGTGCGGCGCGCTGGGCTGCGGGCGCAAGCTGTACACCGGCGCCGGCGGCAACGGCCACGCGCTCGCGCACTTTGAGGCGAGCGGACACCCCGTGTGCGTCAAGCTCGGCACCATCACGCCCGAGGGCGCCGCCGGTGCGCATGCCCCGCCCCCGCGCGCATAGATGTTGGCTCACGCCCGCAGACATCCACTGCTACGCGTGCGACGACTCGAAGGTCGACCCGGAGCTCGCCGCGCACCTCGCGGCGTTCGGCATCAACGTCGCGGCGCAGAAAAAGACCGAGCGGTCCACGACCGAGCTGCAGATCGAGCACAACTTGAACTACGACTTTTCGCTCACCGACGAGTCGGGCAACGCGCTCGAGCCCGTGTCCGGCCCCGGCCTCACAGGCCTGCAGAACCTCGGCAACAGGTGCGTCCCCCGCGCCTTTCCTGCGTGCGGGCTGCGCTCACCCGCCGCGTGCAGCTGCTACATGGCCTCGGTGCTGCAGGTCCTCTTTGCGCTGCCGCGCTTCCAGGCGCGCTGGGGCGCCCCGCGCGCGCCACAGCACTGGGCCGCGTGCGCCGAGCCCCTCCCCGCGGCGTGCCTCGCGTGCCAGCTGCACAAGCTCGCCGACGGGCTGCTCTCGGGCCGCTACGCGCGCCCCCCTACGCCCGGCGCCGTCCAGGCGGGCGTGCGCCCCGCGTCGTTCAAGGCGCTCGTCGGGCGCGGGCACGCCGAGTTCGCGACCATGCGCCAGCAAGACGCCGAGGAGTTCCTCGCGCACCTCGTCACGTCTCTCCGGCGCTACGCGCGCGCGCACCCGCAGGACCCGGGCGCGGAGGAGACGTTCGGGTTTGCGCTCGAGCAGCGCTTGCAGTGCACCGCGTGCGGCGGCGTGCGCTACCGCGTCGACGCGCATGACGCGTTCGGCGTGCCTGTTCCCGCGCGCGAGGAGGCCGCAGACGCGGAGGGCCGCACGCGCTATGCGCCCGTCGCGCTCGAGGAGTGCCTTGCGCTCGCTACGGCGCCCGAGGCGCTCGAGTACCGCTGCTCGCGCTGTGCGCGCGACGTCTCTGCTACCCGGTGCGCCGCGCCTTACTCCCCCGCGCTCATTGCGCCCCTGCTGACCGCCGCACATATACACAGCCAGACGCGCTTCGCGACGTTCCCCGAGACGCTCGTGCTACACGCTAAAAAATTCCAGCTCGTGAACTGGGTGCCCACCAAGCTCGGTCCGCCATCCCCTGCTCTCCCTGCCCTCTAACACTGAACTGACCCACCGCAGACATCCCGCTCGTCCTGCCAGACGACGACACGCTCACCCTCGACGCCTACCTCGGGCACGGCCCGCAGCCCGGCGAGGACGCGCTCCCCGAGGACGACGCCCCGCCCGTGGCAGCGGAGCCGCCCGTGGACGCGGACGCGCTCGCGCAGCTCGAGGGCATGGGGTTCCCGCGCGCGCGGTGCGAGCGCGCGTTGCGCGCTACGTCGGGCCAGGGCGCCGAGGCTGCGATGGAGTGGCTGCTGACGCACATGGACGACCCTGGTGCGCCCCGCGCGGCCATTGTGGTGCACACTGGTTTGCTGATGCGCGGTGCGCAGATATCGACGCGCCGGCTGCGGGCGCCTCGAACGTGCCCGCGAGCGAGGAGCAGGTCGCGCTGCTGGCCGACATGGGCTTCTCGCGCGCGCAGGCAGGAAAAGCCCTGCGCGAGACGGTGCGGCGCCTGCTTACTCCACTGCCCCGCCCCGCCCGCATCTGACCCTTCGCGTTTGACTCCTGCAGGGCGGCGACCCCGAGCGCGCAATCGAGTGGCTCTTCTCGCACCCAGACGACACGGGCGCTGAGGACGCCCCGGCCGCCGCTGCCGTGGAGAAGGCAGGGTCCGCGGTGCCGGGGTCGGCGGCGCTGCCTGCGCGCTTCCGCCTGCGCGCGTTCGTGTCGCACAAGGGCCCGTCCGTGCACTCTGGGCACTACGTCGCCCACGTGCGCACGGACGCGCACGGGTGGGTGCTGTTCAATGACGAGAAGGTCGTGCGGGCCGATGCGGAGAGCGTGCGGGTGCTCAAGGGGCTCGCGTATTTGTATGTGTTTGAGCGCGTGCTGGAGTGACGATGTGGTGGTTGAAGTAGGCGCGGTTGTACGATGGGGGAGGGCGGTGTTTGTACGGTCATCGGCCAGAATTCTGAGACATCCCCAAGAAACGCTGTAATTTGCCTCGTTGGTGCGCGAGGGTTCCATTCGCAATAACTGTACTCCGTCGCAGTAAGTAACGGTACCACTGCGTCCGGAGGCTCGGGGGCGTGAGTTGCTAGCGACGCGATCAGGTGACACCGTGGCGGGCGTCTCCGACGGTTTTCTGCGTTGTCGCCGCGGATCGATCGATCGTTGCGACTACAACTGACTTATCGACTGGCAGCGTAGAACCACTGCCACTCATGCTAGCGGTGCTCAGCGAATTTCGAGCACTTTTACCCACCTCCGAGAGCTCGACGCACAATTTGGTGTACGGGACCGCCGAGCGGTCTATCGCCGACTCTGATGGCCTTGTTCCATGTGACGTTCGACATCACTCACGCTGCTGAAACGTGTTCATAGGACGCCCAGTAACCAGATCCGGCACATTGTCCTCTCCACTCCATCCTTCGAGTTCTTCTGCCCTATTCCAACCTCCTCTCCGGCGTGTCACGTCCCGTAGGTGTTCAACTCTGAAGCAGCAAGCACAGAATGTCGACTCCGTGAGTACAAGGATCCCTTGTCATAGTGTTTGCTGTAGCTGCGGTCGGAAATGTCTGACTCACAAGGCTTCCCAGGAGCGTCCCACCAAGTGAGGGAGAGCAAGTTCACGAGCAAGTCCTCGATCCCTCCCAGCAGCAACAAAGCCCAGTTCACCCCACATTGACCGGTACGTCGTAAACGCATTTTTCTGTACTCATGACGCTCAAACATTGCCTTGCGTCAGTCGTTCGAGTAGATGGCGTGCCTCACCTGAAAACACTGTATCGAAAGGAAGAGCGGAAGTACTATGTCACCGCGACTGATGGATTGAGAGTCGAGAGGACGTCGGCTATCCGAAGTAGGGGGCAATCGGTGCAATGGGACGAGATTCTCTCTGGCTTGTGCGACATGCCATCCTCTCGCCCCCGCTTTGATCTAAACACACGTTTGCAGGACTGTGAAGCCCTCTTCCCGTCTTATTATGCGCGTGTTTGCGCAGCGAACACGGCTGAGGGACGTCCACATAGGACTGCTGGCGATACCATTCGAGTCGATTCGCTCATCTCCTTTCCAAGGTGCGTCCTTGGTAATCTTGTTGACTCGGCGGCGTGCTCACCTCACGCACAGAGTTCGATATTTCGTTTGACCCGACACTCAAAACAACACTGGTGCTCTCTATGGCTCTCCCGGAAGCATCTCAGCATGCGACATCTGTAGTCATCAGCTCTCCTGAGGCCCTATGGGCGCCTAGCGTATTGGGAAGCGCCGATCTGCCTGCCGGACCGAGTACCTCGTCGGATGGTCCCGACCCAGCAGACCCATTGCAAGTCGCGGACAGAAGTCTGGTACGAGCCGAGAAAGCGGCCACCGGCCTAGGGGGTGCCCAGGGTCTCCCGCTGGAGCTGCTGAATGCCGTAGACGAAGCACCGGACCAACTTGAGAAGGTCGCTGACCTCTATGATACTTGGAAAGTTGCTCTCGGGAACGTCAAATTGGTCGTAGATGTGGTGGATAAGATTGCAGAGGTAGCGCCCTCGTTTCATTGGTTCGATTCCCAGTGCTGAACCAGAGGTATTCGTCTAGATTCATCCTTGGGCGAAGATGGCGTGGAGCATCCTCTCATGCATCCCAAAGGTATGCAGTCCGACCTCCGGTGCCTTTGAGCTGTTCGATTGATCCCGCAATGCGGCATCAGACGCTCATCGCTCAAGTTGAACGTGACGACAGCTTCAAAGCCTTGCTGATCGCCATCCGCGATGCGTTCGACCTTGCGAAGCAAGCAAAAGAGTTGGAGAACCTCCTTCCGGGAAGTTCTCAGGTCAAAATCTTGAAGGAAATGCTACGTCACGTAGGCGCGTGTGGGGATCTGATCCAGAATTATGCGAAGGGCACGACATTTCGTCAGTCTGAATCTTCTCTCCACCCCGATCCCGCATCTAATGCGAGTGCATCGTCTGAAGGGAAGCGACTTGTGGAGAATATCGGTAGCGACGCCAGTGACCAAGTCAAGCACTATAGCGAGATGCTCACTAAGCTCCGGGGTGACTTCCTGGACCACGCGGCTATCAGCACTCAGATGTCTGTGGCTGCACTCTCAGACGATGTGGCCGCGCTCTCAGGCAGGCTCGAGGGGTTGGCGGGTAGCGTCGCTGACATCGGTACGCATCATCCCAGTAGCTCAGTCGCTGTGAATCATTGGCTGATACAATCAATTTTCGTAGGTCTGGACATGAAGCTGGCAAACATCCCGTTCCCAGAGGGAGCACGACACAGCAAGGACAAGACGTGCATCCTAGGGACTCGCGTAGCATTTCTGGACCACATCACCAACTGGGTAAACAATCCCGAATCTCCACGCGCACTCGTGCTCTTCGGACAAGCAGGGACAGGAAAGTCTTCGATCGCGAATGAATTGGCGTGCCGATTCGAGGAGACGCATCGTCTCGCGTCGTCATTCGTTTTTTCACGCACAGAGAAGTCGGAGCAGTCTCATCGCGCTGCTCATGCCCTCTTCTCTGGGATCGCACGCAACCTCGCGGATCGGTACCCAACGTTCAAAGCGTCCCTCGCGAAGATCATCAGCAAGGATGCGTCTCTTGCTTCCGGCACGCGCGACCACACCACCCCATTCGAGTCTCTGCTACTTCGTCCACTTCAAGAGTCCCCCCTGATCGGTCCCATCTTCATCATAGTCGACGCACTGGATGAATCCGGCGACGCATCCGGTGTGAACGGGTTGCACACCTTCCTGGCTAGTCATATCTCCAAGCTCCCGGATACTTTCCGCGTCCTTATCACCTCACGGCCGGAGAAGGACATCCAGGATGCCTTCGACCCTCTGGACTCGCCATTAGTTACGCAAATCCTGTATATGGACGACCCAAAGTTATCTATAAGAACGGTTGAGGATATCCACATTTTCGTCCGCCACCAGCTCCACAAGAAGCCAGACCTCCTCGAGCAGTGCGGAGCTGAACTTGCTGAGAAGGCTGGGAACTCTTTCCAATGGGCAGCTGTCGCTTGCGACTACGTTCAATTTGGCCCAGCTGGACGGACTCCACGTGAGCGTGCCGATCAGCTCCTCCAACTTCCACCAGAGAGTCCGGAACCTGTCAACTTTTTGGACTCACTGTACAAGACGGTCCTGTCCGCGTACTTCGGCGGCGATAAAGCACCGCCTTCAAGATTCACGTCCGTCATGGGACAGATAATCGCCGCGTTCGAACCTCTTTCGACTAGCTCTCTCGCAATCCTGCGCTTGTATAACGATCCGCCAGACCTCATTGGTGAAGACTCTGTACTCTCCATTGTTGGCTACCTCGGCTCCCTGCTGAGCAATGTCAGCTCCTCCAAGTCATCCCTGCCCATTATCCCATTGCACGCATCATTCCGCGAGTTTCTTACAGATCCGAAGAGAGCTGGCGAGTTCTGGATCAACCTCAGCGACGCTCACTATCAGCTGGCACATTCTTCATTCGGCCTCATGCACGGCAAGCTCAGACTCAATATCTGCGACCTCCCGTCATCGGACCATCGCAACGCGGACATTGAAGACCTCCAATCGCGCATCAAAGAGCACATTTCGGATGCTCTATCATACGCCTGCCGGTCCTGGGACGACCATCTCGAGCACGTCTCTCTCGACAAGATTGTTGACGGCGTGCAATCATTCTTCAAGACTGACCTCCTGCACTGGCTGGAGGCCATGAGCCTTCTCGGCGCCATCAATCTCGTCCCGCAAGCCATGTCGATCACGGGAAGCTGGGTGGACAAGCATCGTGACAACGTGAGTCATCCCTTATTTCTCGCATGACAACCGTTCTCACGATCCGTGTCAACACTAGTACCATCTGCCAGAGTTTGATACGCTCACGACATGGGTCACTGACACGCTGAAGTTCGTGAGGTACTTCGGGCTGCCTATTGCACAAAGTGCTCCACACATCTACCTGTCCGCGCTCCCATTTTGTCCAAAGTTGTCCATCATCTTCAATCACTACGCGGAATATCTCCCAAACACGTTGTCGCTGCAACGAGGGCGGATGTCTAACTGGCCGGCACAGGAGATGGTCATTCCAGTGGGCGATGTGTGCCGCGCCATGGCTTGCTCGTCGGACGGCTTGCGCATTGCCTCGGGCTCCGGTGACGGCGCGGTCCGTATCTGGGATGCCAAGACGGGTCACGCAGTCGCAGGGCCATTCAAGGGGCATGAAAATTTGGTCAGCTCTGTCGCGTTCTCGCCAGACGGTCGCCACATCGCCTCGGGGTCGGATGACTGCACCATTCGCGTCTGGGACGCTGAGACGGGGCGCGCAGTCATAGAGCCAATCGCGGGGCATACGAGTTGGGTCAGCTCTGTCGCGTTCTCACCGGATGGTCACCGCATCGCCTCGGGGTCGCATGACCGCACAATCCGCGTCTGGGACGCCGAGACGGGGCGCGCAATTGCAGAGCCATTCACGGGACATACAGGCTCGGTCACGTCTGTCGCGTTCTCGCCGGACGGTCACCACGTCGCGTCAGGCTCAAATGACCACACCATTCATGTCTGGGACGCCGAGACGGGACACGCAGTTGCAGAGCCATTCACGGGACATACAGGTTCGGTCAACTCTGTCACGTTCTCCTCAGATGGTCACCGCATCGCCTCGGGGTCGGATGACCGCACGACCCGTGTCTGGGACGCCGAGACAGGAAGCGCGGTTGCAGGGCCATTCACGGGGCATACAGGCTCGGTCACCTCTGTCGCGTTCTCACTGGATGGATGGAACATCGCATCCGGCTCGTACGACTGTACCATCCGTGTCTGGGACGCCACGATGGGGCATGCGGTTGCGGGGCCATTCACAGGACATACAGATGCCATCAGCTCTGTCACTTTCTCGCCTGATGGTCAGCACATCATCTCAGGCTCGTATGACCACACCATTCGTGTCTGGGACGGCGCGAAGGGGCGCACAGATGCAGAGCCATTCACGGGACATACGAAGGCCATCAGGTCTGTCGCGTTCTCACCGGATGGTCACCGCATTGCCTCGGGGTCGCAAGACGGCACGATTCGTGTCTGGGACGCCGAGACGGGACACGCAGCCGCAGGGCCATTCACGGGGCATACGGGTTCGGTCACCTCTGTTGCGTTCTCGCCGGATGGTCGCCACATTGCCTCAGGCTCCCATGACTGCACTATTCGTGTCTGGGACGCCACGACGGGTCACGCAGTCGCAAGGCCATTCAAGGGGCATGAAAATTTGGTCAGCTCTGTCGCGTTCTCGCCAGACGGTCGCCACATCGCCTCGGGGTCGGATGACTGCACCATTCGCGTCTGGGACGCTGAGACGGGGCGCGCAGTCGTAGAGCCATTCGCGGGGCATACAGGCTCAGTCAGTTCTGTCGCGTTCTCGCCGGATGGTCATCACATTGCCTCGGGCTCCCTTGACGGCACCATTCGTGTCTGGGACGCCGAGTCAGGACACGCAGTCGCAGAGCCATTCACGGGACATACAGATTTGGTCAACTCCGTCACGTTCTCTTCGGATGGCTGCCACATCGTCTCGGGGTCGGACGACTGCACCATTCGTGTCTGGGACGCCGAGACGGGAAGCGCAGCTGCAGGGCCGTTCGCAGGGCATACAAATTTGGTCACCTCTGTCGCGTTTTCGCCGGACGGCCACCACATTGCCTCGGGTTCGGGAGACAAGTCAATCCGGCTGTGGGCACTGGGCATCCGGGCTGCCACAGAGCACCCCGGCAGTCCACAGATATCCGATGCCCTGCCAAGCTTGTAAGTTCAAGGACGTTCCATCAGTAGAGCCCCAAGCTAACATCCCATGTTATATAGCATCGTCAGCCCTGTCCAGGACCCGTCTGGCTTTACGGACCAGTCTGCGATAGACGACGAGGGTTGGATCTGTGGGGAAAACGGGGAGCTGCTGATGTGGATCCCGGAACCTCACAGGACGGGTCTGCGTCGTCCTGGCAATGTGTGGATCTCTACCGAACACGAAACGGTACTCGATCTGAGTAGGTTCGCCCATGGACGGAACTGGACTCAGTGCGGGGCCCAGATGGGCGATACGACTCATTAGATGAGCACGAGGTTCGAATACTACAGACGACGTATGCATGATTAATTGGTACCTTGGACAGGAGGCCAGTCGTTGTGTTAGTCGATATATCTGCCTTTGACGTTCGTAGGTTAAACTTTCCACCGCCATATCACATGGGATGTACTCGTTCCATAACCGTACCGTACTACGCACGTTCTTAGGACGAGATGGATTCGCTGTATTGCATGTAGGACCCGTGGGACCCGCGACAGATAACAATATACATACACCCCCCGATGACATGCTATGTTCGGAACTACGAAATCGGCGACTATCGGGGGACGAGAGTCTCCATCGGACTCTGTGGCACAACGCAGCGATACCAAGGATGGCGAGCACGCCTGCATAGATTCAATCGGCTTGGGATGCGGCGCGGCGGCTGGGGAGGCATGTCGGGCTTGTACCGCTGCGCATGCTGTGCTGCGAGCAGGGGATGTGCGCCACAGGGATCGACTCTCACAGGATTGGCCGTCGCGCATCGCCCACGAACTTGTGGCAACGTAACGGTGATTGCGTGCCACGTGTGTGTATTGATGAGCAACCATAGAGGATTCATGCACTGGAAGGACGATGGGTGGAGAAGGTCCCGGTTCATCGAGGTGATCAAAGGGAAAAGTGAAGATTTACCCGACTGAAACAAAGTGTACGCCCTCAGATTCGGTCACCCGATCGAGCACTTGGGAAAGTCTCAAGTCCATCATCAGGCAATTGCTCTTTGCTCCGTCAAAGAGAGGCGCGTAGTTGTACGCTGTGGTGGATGAGAATGCAAAAAGGAAACAGGGCGAGACAAGACGCACCCATGACAGGTATCGTCCAGGTGCACTCAAACAACATTGTCGGGTAGATGTTCTGCAGGGGAAGGGTCTGCAACTTGCAAGCGTGGCAGTCGCCTTGAGTATTGCGGGGTGTTGTGACGAATGCTCCCAATTACCAGACCGGTTGATGTTATGTTCGGCTCATACAGAGCTTAGCACCACTTTAGTCTCCATTTGACCGATGTTGTAGCCTTGAGTGAGGGCCATGAGAATGGGAGTTCGGATGGTGACGAAAGCGCGCACATGCAGGGAAATTTGAGGCGGCTTGGCACGACTCCACGAGCGAGTCGTCGATGGTTGCAAAGAGATGTCGATGGGGTGGGAAGGCAGAGTGAAGTATCCTGATGATTCGATAGGATTCGAAGAAGGGTTTGCGGCTGCGACTCCCAGAAATGATCGCAGCGGCAGACGGGCAGTCGACAGCGGCGGCTCGAACTCTCTCGAACCGGTCGCTCGACCCGGAGTTGACGCCGGTTTGGCCTAGTTTGGCTCGAGCTAGCTCGAGCTGGCTTCACTCCCGTTACCATCCCAAATGCATCACACTTCCTCCCATGTTCGGCCGAGAGTTCCACTTGAGCATAAGGTTCAGGCCCAAACGGGCCTTCCCTCCACTCATCCATATCCTCTCACTGGCACCGGTCCCGGTTACCCCAGTATTCGATTGACACAGAGTGTGCCAACTCTCGAGTCCCCAGAGTTCAACGTTCAACATCAACCCTGACCGGGGAAATTTGTTTCGTGATCCAGGTCGCTCTTACCCATATAATGATGCACAGTGCCTCAGTGGCGGAGACGGCGGAGCCCCCGAGGAACCAGCGTACGGTACATCTTCACACCCGATAGCCGCTCTGACGTTCAGAGGACAGATCATGTTGGATATCTGTGTGCGACACCCGTCGAGCTCCCAGAAGACATCCTCCTCGAAATATTCGATGCCTACCGGGTCGCCATCTCTATTTTGGGGCGACAGGCGTGGGTGGTACAAGCTTGTGCATGTCTGCAGGCGCTGGCGCAAGCTCGTCCTTTCCTGGGCCAGCCGCCTGGAGCTATATGCGCACCTCACAGCCAAAATACCCGCACGCGAGATGCTCGCGCACTTCCCGTCTCTTCCTATCACCGTCCACTATACCCCTCCCGGCTCCCTCGACTGCCTCGTCACCGCGCTCGAGCACCCTGCACGTGTGCATGTCTTCTACGTCAACATGCCGCCCGGACCCGACCTGATTTTCTGGCTGTTTAGCCAGCCCCTTCCCGCGCTGGCAAGGTTCGATCTCCGCTTTACAAAGGACGCGCGCGCGCCGTGCGCGGCTCGAGTCGGCGCCGCGGTAGCACGCGTTCGCTCCCTCACGATTCATGGGCTCTCCCTGCCCACGCTTGCGCCGCTGCTCATGAGCACCACCGCGCTCGTCAGCCTCGCCCTCGAAAACATCTGCCCGATGACCCACCTCCAGCTTGACGTGCTCCGCGCATATCTGTGCGCGATGCCGTTTCTCCGCAACCTCATCCTCACTTTTCGAGTAACCGGGTCGGACCATCCCGCGCCGCTTGCCCCCAGCAATCGGGGCATAACACCCTTTGCGCATCTGGAGAGCCACCGATTTGACGGGAGCGCTGTATACCTCGAGGAGCTCTTGGACGGCGCCGCTGCACCGTACCTCAAAGAGCTCAACGCATCTCTCTTCCGTGTTCCCTTCACCCCTCCTCACCTTGTACGGCTCTTGAGCGAAACCGAGGGGCTCCAGCATCCCATCGCCTAGCTGGTGTTTCACAGCGATTACTGCAGGCTGTGGTTGACCGCGCAGCGCGGGCTGGACACGGGACTCCCACCTTGCGGCATCAAGATCAGAGTGTCGGCTCGCAGGAGCCAGGCAACCGCCCTGGCGCAGCTGTGCGCTTCTCTTCTCGCCGTGCAGGAGGTGTCGTTCGTGTTTCATCCCAGCCGGGAACCGTGGGTGCCCGAGGAGACCATCCCTGCGCCCTGGCGCGACCTGCTGGCGCGCTTCCGCAGCATGCGCACGCTCCTTGTCGATGTCGGGATGGCCGAGGTGATCCCTGGTGCCCTCGCCGGAGACGAGGGATCAGATCTATTGCACGTGCTCCCCGCGCTGGAAGAAGTCCATGTCCAATACTTGATGGAAAAGTACTCGGAGGCCTCCACGCGCCGTGCATTCTGTCGCTCACAGCCGTTCTTCGACGCCCGCGAGCGCTCCGGCCGTCTTGTGAAGGTGTTATACACTGCCGTCTCGCACAAGGAGTGGGCGAAGATGGACTGGAGCCAGAACTTGCATGGGTGAAGATCGGTCGCAGCTTCTCGGCAGTGCTATAGCATGCGACACGAACATTTGGAGGCGCTTCATGTGTCACTCAAAAATCCTTGTGCATCGCGTCAAGCCATTCCGCCATTTGTTCCGTGCAGGTACCCACCGGCGAGCTTGGCGAATCCGCCAATGAGACGGGTGCATACCATACGCACCCGCGGGGGCTGGAACCTTTTCTCAACGACGATTGCCGTCGGGGTGGACGTGAGGAATGTCACACCGGGGGCGTATGGCGGGTGCGATGGCTGGCCTTGGCTGGCGTGTGGCGTTGAGCAATTACTCGTTGAATATTTGTATTATTACGTAATCATAGGATTTCGGCTGTCGGACGACTTCGATTCAATGAATGAGCGCTAGCGCTTGAGCCTCTCAGTCCCGACGACACCACTGTCCTCTCCGAGGGTCTCGATGCTTTCGAACTCGACATTCTCCACGGAGTTTAATGTACACGGAGTAGCAAGTTCAGATGGTATACGCTCGTATATGTCAACAGGCGCTGGCGCAACATCGTCCTAGGTTCCGACTCGGTCGCTCGCCTGGGCCGAGACGCTCTAGTATCTAGTAGGAGATCTCCAGTTCACACTGCACATATCCGTGCGAGAGACGCTCGCGGGCCTCCCGTTCCTCGACATCGACTACTACACCCGTTACCAGAAATACGTCATTTGGCTTACTGACACTCTCGTCGCTGAAGAGCCACCCTGCACCACGCACTGTCTTTTTCATCTGTTCCGAGACCGACCTTTTCTGGCGCCTTTCACGGCGCTTGGGACGTCCAGCAATGAGCATGACAACCGACAAGGGCCCGCGGACGCTCAGTGCCCCCGTTCGCGAGCCGTCGTGTTCCCTCAAGCTCTCCGGACTCTCACTGTTGATGGTCTGGCCGATCTCCGCGACCGCTGCTCTCCGCCATCTCGTCGTCGACTTCACACGTTGGTCCGTCGAGTCCCCCGTAGCCCCTTTCTCTATCCTCTTTTCTGATGGGGCGCTCCAGATCCTGAACAACTTTCGGTTCCGCAACCGCGCAGCTCATTCCGGGGCTTTCTCGGACGAGCCTGGGCTGAGCCCACCACAATGCGCATGAAATATGCACGGGCCATGTGCCGTATTGCATCGAGGTCCTGAGGAACCGCCCCAACTGCCGAATGGAGTTACTAATGCAGCTGTGCGCACCCGAAGTTGGCTGCCTTTTGGGCACCATTGGACGCATGTTGTTCCCGTATCCCGTCTGTTCCACGACGGTCTCTGGGACACCCCGTCGGCAAGACGGTGGCACGGCGTCGCACAGGGGGTGCCGTGCTAACTCGGCGACAGGGGCGCGCTGCTCCAGGAGCTCCCCGCTCTGGAAGAGGTTGATTAGTACTGTGTTTTCAGGCACAGGGGAGGCATCCGAGCTCGCGCGTAAGGCCAAGTTGAGGTGCGCCGGTTAATCCGGACATTTCTCAACACGCTTGGGCGCTAGGCCGTTATCAACAACTCGGAGGTGTCTCACAGGACCCTAGCGCTGGCCGGCCTGTGAGAACGTCATGCACGCACCTCTCTGGTGACGGCATGCGGTGGCTGCGTGTCGCTGCTGCTTTCTGAAAGTATGCACAGGGCTGAGCTTTCGGGTCACGCTCGATTGTATCTGTGCTTCTTTTCAAACGCGACCTTGCCATCTCTCCAGTTAGTCTCATTTCCTCACTTCCTTACTGTAACCTCCGTTGAACACCACCATCTTAGTAGTACGTTGATACGATTCGGCATCGGCATGGTCTGCTGCCGTCCTGATCAGCACTATATTGCCTCACGTAGCTAAATGTAACGTGGTTCCCCATCCTTTGTGGCTGGGGGCCTGCCAACATCTTTCCCTAACCCACCAGCATCTCGCAGTGGCACTCTCCCCTGCAAATTTACGGCCCACCAATGTCTTTCATCGCGTCCGACAATGTATGCGCTTCTCTAGAAGCGTTTGAAACATCTGCTACCGCCGTGATGGAGCTTTCTACGAAGCGTATGAATCCTTCACCGTGCTCTGCCATGCGATATCACTGATCTCTACCAAGCAGGTGTCATACTCACGTTTGATCAACTCCCTGACGATGTTGTATTGGAAATTTTTGACACATACAAGGACTTGGTCTTCCAAGATAGTCGGGTTCTGGGGATGAAAACGTGGAATAGCAAACGTGGGTGGTACACCCTAGCCCACGTGACGCGCCGATGGCGCAGCATTGCTCTCGCCTCATCGTTCCGTCTGCGGTTGATGCTTCATCTGAGCCACGGCGCCCCAGCAAAAGAGATGCTCAGGCATCTGCATTTCCTTCCGATCGTCGTCAACTATGCTTCTGCTGGCACAATGAGTGGCAACGACGAAGACGACATCCTCACCGCGCTACAGCTACCCGAACGGATACACGCGATTCGTATCGAATTCCCCGAAAAGTCTCGCCAAGAGATTCTTGCGGCATTATCAAAGCCATTCACAGCGCTAGAGTCCTTCGAACTCAACTTTACGGGAAGACCAAACGTCCCTGGCGCGCTTCTTGGCGGTTTTGCGCCGCGCCTGGCATCGCTCACATTGCGCGGGGCTGTCCCCGCCCAGCTGCCACGTTTCCTGGATCCCCTTACCAATCTCCTTTCTCTGCGTTTAGAACGCATTCATGCTCATCCTTCGCTGACACCGGACACCTTCTTGGGTCTCCTTCGAGCCGTGCCTCGTCTGGAGCGCCTAATATTCAGCTTCCTACCCTCATCGGACATTCCTACTCCAACGTTAACGACACCAGCACACTCGGGGGATCTCCATTCCACCCTCCCGAAACTGACCACATTCCACTATCGAGGGCGCCCAGAGTATCTGGAAGGTGTTGTAGATGACGCAGAAGCCCCTCTTCTCAGAGACCTCCAACTGACGCTATTCGGCGAGTTTAGCACTGACCTCACGGTCCCGCGACTTTGCCAGTTCATAACCGAGTCGGAGCTATTGCGATACCCCGTCGCAACTATATTCTTCACTGCGTCCTCTTTCGGTCTATGGGTGGGCCCCCGACCCTATTCAAGCGCGCAAGCCCCGCTCAGCCTTGAGCTAGCGGAACGCGGGATCGAGAAGCAGATGTCGCTCATGGCGCAGCTGTGTCACGCTCTATCAAGTACGTTGGATAGCGTCGAAGAACTTACCTTTGTGTACTGGCAAGACGATCTGCAACATGAATGGCGATCAGCTGCAACCCCGCCGTGGCACGAGCTGCTCAAGCATTTCCGCAGCGTGCGGACGCTCCGCGTGGAGAGCGGGGTCCTATTCGACCTCGCACGATTTTTGGCTCCCCGAGGAGATGGGGCGTGCGCGGATGTGTTGCCCGTGCTGGAGGAGATCGAACTCCAGTTCGAAGAAGGGTACGTCCAGCTTGGTGAAGCCTTCGATGCCCTCGAGCCCTTCGCCGCGGCACGCCAGAGCGCCGCTCGTCCTGTGGAGACTTTTTGTAAGATGCTCTCGGCGGAAGAGTGGGGAAGGGTTCACTGGTTCTTCTGAGAGTGGGAAGACCTACGGGATGGGTAACAGATGCTTGCGGGAGGTTCCGTGGTGACGCGGCACGCTTTCTGGTAAATTCTATGCTATCCGCAAATTGAAGACGCTCCCACATTTACATACGTATACCGTCTCTTTACGTCGTCGGGGCTATTCACTGTACATAGAGGCTCACATGCAGTGGCTTTGTTGCAAGCAGTGTGCCCCTCCAAGTTGACTAGCGCTCCTGACACGTGCCAGCCGAGCCAAGCGTGGGAACGAAGGCATTGCAGCAAATCAGCACGGCCGGCCACCGTAGTCTCCCCGAGTCAGACGCCCGATTACGTCAACCCTCGTACCTCGGGATCCTCCATCTGGCGTCTGCTTTTTCTCCAGGGGGTATTGTCGGGAGGTCCTTTGATTTCTGATTTTCACACACAGCCGTATAATTATTTGCCTCAATTATCCCTGCTACTCTGCGTGCATCCACCTCCCTGAATGTATGCAGTCACAATGCAACGGATAGTCTCGAGTCACCGCATCGTGTGCCCGGGAGAGCCCCAGCCTACGCTGCCGGCCACCTAGCAGCTCGCTGCGCCCACCCGCCCTGGGTCCGCCGTGGCGTAGTGCACCTACTGCCGCGCGCCCACAGACCCTTCGCCACCCCGATAGCGACAAGTTGAATATCGAGGCATGCACCCTGGGGGGCATTCGAGATGTTGAATATGGTGTGAGCCATTGAAAGTGGATCGTTTGACTTTTGGATACTTTTCTACTGGACTACAAGAGGGAGATGCGAAGCCACGGCAGGCTGAAGGGGCCAGATGAAGTGATGCGACTTTGCGGTGTTGGCTGTGTTATGGCCGGGGCATAACAGGTTCCTTTGGGCTCGACATAGCCATGCACTGACGTTGGGAGAGGATCAAACAGCGAGGGAGCGCGAAGTGCGAAAGCATACAGCATCGTAATGGGCGAGTTAACGTTGGCATTTTCGAGCACAAGTGTCCGCGCGACACTTCGGACTTCGAATGTCCCCCACTTATCCCATCCCAATCAGGAAGGGGAGGGCACCTCTCGACAATACGTCCTCTTGTAAAAGCAGACTAGGCCACCGCTACTCGGACTCTTCCGACCGCGACGCTCGCATTCAGGGGCTCACTACAGCGTTTAACGTTTAACCCGACTAGCGGACCTGCATCAAAGCATAACCAAGTACTCTCTTCCAAGTGAGCTGCACGCCTAGCACGGCCGAGCACTGTCAGTTTGTCCACGGAGCCAGTTCATGTCTGCCACCGCTCCACCAAGGGACTCATCTGGGCCCCGCCTCTCGTCGCTCGCAGATGTTTCTGGGAGTGGTAAGTCCATGCCTTGCCACGCATGTCGGTCTTTGACTCCGGTACAGTAGTCCGCGACGGTCGGTCAGCGTCGGCCAATAAACTCTCAGATAATGTTCTCCTCGACATCTTCGACTTCTACCGGCTAGGATACCATCGGGACCGCACCGTCATCCATCAGAAAAATTGGCAGCGTGGAAACTCAGGGTGGCGCATGCTCACGCATGTGTGCCGAAGATGGCGAAATGTTGCATTCGCGTCCCCTCGCCGCTTGGATATGAAGATCTTCCTGACGAATGGCTCCCGCGTGGAAGAAATCTTAACAACCTCACCATCCCTTCCGATCCTAATCGACTACGCGCACCTTAGAACTTTCACCACGGACGAAGACGACATGATGTACGCGCTTCAGCATCGTGACCGCATCAATAGCGTTTCCATCCATGGATCGGACTCCTCCTTGGATAGGCTCTTCTCGTCGATGGATGCGCCGTTTCCGGCACTGGAGATTCTGAATATCTGTCCCCAGGGAAAGCTTAGCATCCCCAACACTTTTCTCGCGGGATCTGCAAGCCACTTGCTCCTTCTCTCCATGCGCAACGTTTCCCTCCCTTCATTGTTCCGATTACTCTCATCCGCGACGAACCTTGTTCAACTCAATCTGGAGCGCATTCAGGAGACCCCATATCTCATGCCGGGGATGTTGGCTATATATTTACGCTCGATGCCCAGACTCAATCGCCTGGTTTTGGACTTCCTGATGTCCCCTAGGTATTCGAGCGGAGGTAACCCGGGCCCTGTCGCCTTTAAGCAGTATATGACTGTACTGCCCAAACTTTCCATCTTCCACTTTCTCGGAGATAGAATGTATCTGGAGAGTCTTGTCTCTGGCTTGGTCGCGCCTTACCTTGAGGACCTCAAAGTGTCTCTTCCCAGCGGGCCCGAGTTCTCTATCCCACACCTTGCGCAGTTCCTCAGTGAAGTGGAGACGCCGAAGTACCCGGCCGCACAGATTACCTTCCTAGGACACGCATTCTACTTCGGGATGCGAACGTATTCCCAGCCTGTACAACAACCCCCGTACAGGATCCGGTTCTCAAACTTCGCGGAGATCGGCCAGTTTGCAGTAATGATCCAGGTTGGCGCTTCCCTCCATGCAACGCTCTCAGTCGTAGAGGAGCTCTCGCTTGGGTACTTTCGACGCGATTTCCGATCAACGTGGTCAACCATGACCGAGATTCATGCAGGGCCCTCCTCGGAGTCGCCATGGAATGGATTCCTTCAACCGTTCTGCGGAGTGAAGAGACTCCGGGTAGAAGGCGCGATGGCATCGCCACTTGCACGCTTCCTGGGAGAAAATGGCGGAGAAACACCTCCGGATATACTGCCCAACCTTGGAGAGGTGGAGCTCCTGTTTGCGAGGGGCGACAACCGGCACGCGTCCGCACTGGACCCTTTCACAGCATTCCTCGGGGCACGTCAACGGGCAGGCCGCCCTGTCAAAGTGTTTTGTAACACCAACTATGACAATGCTCTGAGCCACTGGTGTATCTAATTTTACGGAAAGACGTATCATGCAATCTGTTACGCGCTCCGAGAGAGGTGTGGGGTCGGTGAAGGCCAATCGTTGACAGCGGTCTCGGAAGTAGGGTAGAGCGAATTAGGAGGGCCTAGAATCGGTTTGTTGGCAAATATACAAATATTTTTTATTCTCTCCTTCGTCTCTTGCGTTCGCTGCCCACATACTGCCGCAATCCAATGCGGCCAAAAGGGGCCTGAGGTACAAGGAGACCGCTCGCACTGGCAAGACAAGTTATTCACTGACTTCCACTAAGTGAGCAATAGCTCGAGCTAATGCGTTCGGTAGAGCCAATGCTAGCCAATGGGATGCTGTGGTCATCGCTAGGACCCAGGGCCTATGCAAGTCTTTGGGTTTTCTGGCGCGTCTGGAGCTCGGCTCAAGCCTCAAGTTAGACCCATAACGAGCGTTTCCGAATCTTTACGTATGGGGCTCCCGGCGGGCCGGGCGCACCGGAGAAGGCTTGACGCAATCGAACAGGCACCGAACCTCGAAGCTGCCCAAAACTTCCAAAACGACACTACCGAACGGCCACGAGCAAGTGCGATTCGGCCGAACTATGTCTCAAAGTCTTCTGGATTTACATGTGTCCGGAGTAGAAGGCCATAATACGTGCTCCATCAACCGCGGAAGGTCACAGGAGCATGCACGATGGCCTGTCGATAGCCGCCTCGGCTCTCCGTCCTTTCTCTCTCAGGCCTCGTTTTCAGCTGCCCGATAAAATGATCGACTTCCTTCGGGGCTCAACAAAACACACATCCCTCCTACCATGATTTCCACCGGCGCCCTCGTCTGGACCTCGGTGCGGCCTTTAATCCGAACGTCGGTGCACCGCATGCGTTCTCATCGATTGATGAGCTCTGACACGCACGCAGCTTCTCAACGGTGGGCGCGGGTTTCGCACTCACCAAGGCGGATCTGTTTCCTGTGGAAGCTGCGCGTGGTGCGGCTCAAATTGTCCTGGTGCGGTTCTTTTCATCCGATGACGCTTGTCCGTCTAAGTGGCAGTCTCTAGAATATCGCCATGCCGTGCCTTCTATTCTCTCGGATCGTACCTTCGTTTACGCCACAAAATATCAACGCACTAGGGCCTTTAACCGTCGCCGGATTGTTGTATGGAGTGCTGGGCTCCGTGATGGCTTGGATGATCAAGCAGGTCTTCTGGGTACCCCACCGGTTTCGGTATGGGATTATAGCAGCCGGAGGATGGGGAAACTACGGTGATATTCGTACGTCCCTTCTCGGTCTATTCTCTTCGCATGGTTCACAAACGTCGATCGCAGCGACTGCCATTGTACTGGGCATCACGGCGTCTGCACCGTTCGATGGCATCGAGGACCAGAATCTCGCAATCGCATACGTAGCGGCGCTGATTCTTATCTTTTACGTGCGTAGACCATCCTCATGGGTGCATTTCATGATTCTGACAGAACGTTAGATCACTCTTTTCCCTCTTGGAGGTTTCTTAATTGTGGCCAAGGATTTTGACGGTCCCGATATCGAGTCGGACGAGGTTCGCGAGAGGATACGTACCCGAAGAATCAAATTAGTCGCAAAGATCACCACATACCTCAGATTATTTTCCTTCCTTCACCGTTCGGAGAGGGTTGAGAGGCCCAGCGATACGGAGGCACCCAAGTCGGACCCCCGAGAAAAGCCGGAAGCCCCATATGACTCCCGTGCCCCAGCGAACGCTTACGAGTACGGGCGACACGATATCCCTTCCGATGCTGTGGATGGAAAGGCAGTCTCCAAAGCTCCTACAGTGGTGTCCCCGACGCCAACTGTCGTGCTCGATGACATTCAACACGTCCCCATTGTCCATTTCTCCGACATCCTGCCACCGACATCAAGTTACCGCTCCCCGAGCCGCCTGCGTGCCCGCGCAAAGCGGTTCATGATGGAACTCCTCAAGCCCACGCCGCTGGCGATCCTCCTCGCGATTCCGGTCGCGCTCGTGAGCCCGCTCAAGGCACTTTTCGTGCCGCCATCGGCAGGCTTCCAGCCCCGTTTTCGGCCCGTAGCGCCGGACGGACAGCCGCCGCTGGCGTTTGTGCTCGACACGGCGACTTTCGTGGGGGCTGCGAGCGTGCCAATTGGTCTCGTATGTCTCGGTAGCGCTCTCGCGCGTCTGCGTGTAGGCGCGGGTGAGGCATTCCCTCGTGGCGCCATCACTGCCTTGGCACTTGGGAAGATGGTCATTACACCCGTGTTTGGGGTTGGCATCACGCAGGCGTTTGTGCACGCCGGCTTCATTGACCGCAACGACAAGGTTCTGCAATTTGTATGCATGTACGCATTCCTTTCCGTATGTATCTTTTGTGACTGATTGTTGTTGAAATTAGCCTATTCTCGGGTCTGCCAACTGCCACGACTCAGGTAAGCTCTTTCGCTGACCGCGACTCAGCATTCCCCTGACCGGCGCATCAGGTATTCCTTACTCAAATATACTCGCCAACTGGTTCGGCGGAACATTTGTCTGCATTCCTGATTCCTCAATATGTCCTGATGTTCTTCACGATGACCGCTTTAGTTACGTATACCCTCAATTACTTGTTCTGAGCTAGGGACGAGCCGTTTTAGATAGATTCAATCGATTCACAGACCACACAGTACCTCATAGTACGCATTGATCACTAGATTTGTACGGCATTACGAGATGTAAAACAGCACTTTTATCAACGATTGTTGTCGATTTGCGCTCTCATTGAAGCAAGTCATATGCATCGAGCCATAACAGCACGAAGTGAACCTCGTTCATAAACATCTACATGGGAACGAAGATTGCAAGCATCAACTGCAGATGCCATACGCCACAAAGAAGGTAGTCACAGCGGTGTTCGAGTTGAGGCCGTCTAAAGGTTGTAATTCGTGGCCGTGGCAACCACGATCGCGCGTGCAGGGAGGGCCGGAGGTTGCCAGCCGGATTGAGCCGAGCTCCAGCCTCCGGATGGAGCAGCCGAAACTGGTTGGTCTTTGCCTGTCTTGGCTCTCAGCAACGGCCGCCACTGGCAGTAGCGCAAACTGGAACCACATCCTCTCTCTAGGCCATGATATCCTACATTCATTCACTCACGTCGGTTGGCTGTCAATCTCAGCACCTGCTGCCAGGCTTTTCTGGGATTTACGTCGGGCCATACGTCGCAGACTTCCCCATCGCCCATTCCGAGCCGGGGACGGGACGCACCGTGATGATGCATGCCTAGCATCCCCCTCAACACGATCAAGCTGCACCGTTCTGCTGAAGTATTTGGGCGACTTCCGCGGCAGACTTGCTGCGTCATCGTGGAGATTGGTCAAAACCCAAGGTTACTTCGTGAGTCGCCTTCGATGACGGACTATTTCGCAGGGCATGAGCGTTCTCGATTTCATGTTAATCAAACATCCTTTCCTCAGCATTACCTTGTTTCCCTGACTCGGTAGACCCTCTGTGCACGGTCGCTCGCCGATCTGTCTGTACTCGGATACGTTGTCGTCGCATGATCATCATGGATGGTTATTGCATAAGGTCTGTCCTTCCGGTTCCAACACGGCAGCCATCCGCCTAATCACTGAGCCAGATCAACTGCAGGATACGTTACGAGGGGACTAGAGCAATATTTTACACATCTCCGGACCCGGGCCTTCCGACGCTAATGCGCAGGGCATTTCTGCGCGTATGTGCGGCCTTAAGACCTGAGCCCAATAACATCTGTCACTAGTTCGTCCCACTATCAGCCTCCTCGCCTTAGAATCTGCCGCCGTATAATTGTATCGTTTGCCGGCCCTTGCCATACTTCATCCGCTGCTGACGTCATGTAAAGTTGTCCTACAATTCACTACTACGACTATCCCTCTCTCACCAGACACTACCAATCAACCCTACCCATATGGCAACCCATACCCGCTGAGAGCATTCGGTCATCCCCCGAGCTATCCTACCCCGTTGCAAATTCCTCATTGCGTAAACTTGATCCCCTTGACGCGGAATACCCGCTTTCATCTGGAATCTTCCGACTCCTGATCGCCCGACAGATGTACTCCGGGACCATCGTACCTCAGGACTGCCGCCCAATCTTCGCTTTCGACGCAGCGTGCACCCTCGTCGTGGAGGAGCCTCCGTACTGCTGCTGTATTCGGTTTGATGTCGCCACATCCCGGTGCGAACGTTCCTCTCATAGCCTGTCCATCCTTGGTCCATATCGCAGTATATGCGACTTGCGTACGACCCTGTGCAACCTCGCGTAAATAATTGAACGGTGGCGCTGGACGTCGCTTTTACCTCAACATCCTCCATGAAGCTGCTCCCAATTACGTTGACGAGGCGCCACCGCCCGTTCCCGCCGAGTGCCCAGGCGGTATCCCCATTCTACCCAAGATTCAGTGAACTCCCTTTATCAGCGTGCAGTGAGACGGACCTGGAAAGTGCAATTCCATGGCTGGCTCGCCCAGCCGGGTGAGCCGTCTGGCATTACCACGGGCTTGTCTAGAATATACGGCAGCTGGGAGGTCTCAACAGACTCACTGCTCGGGGCGGCGGATGGCAGGGACATTGGCGGTACAGGCGCACGCTTCATTCTGAGGATAGTAGTCAGAGATTGCATGTGATGTGACCGTATGTTGCGCGGGGGTGAGTTCGTTGAAAGGTGGAATGACACGGTCGAGCATGGTCGCGTTCGCGTTTTATTCTATCCGTAGTTGGCAAAGCGGAAAGGCTAGCCACAGACACAAGCTGACACAAGTGTCCAAGCCCTTTGATCCACAAGGCTCACGCCCAAGTTCCTGTGGCATGGTCACGCTTACGCTGCGGCATTCAAAGCAAACAAAGACCTGGATCCATAGTCCCTGGTCCGGTCGTGTCGTTCACGGAATAATAACGGTCCTCGACTCCGAGCCGACTCGTCGCTTTGCTTTCTAATCACGTGCTTCGTCGCGTGTTCTAGGCGGGCCGACAGTTCCGATATGGCAGTTGTTCGCGTCCATTTTCAACGGGCTCGCAAACTTTCGATTCAACATCCTTGCATTAACGATTTAGTGACATTGGCCCCTTCCTCCCTCACTCATTCCCCCATTAGTTGCGCACACTACGGGGCAGCTTTTCCATGGCTCGTCCCCGTTCATCGGTGGAGCCGATTAGATGACTATTTTGGAAAGCTCCCTGCGCCGGACTGCCTTGAGAGAGCTCATGCCGACGGAGAGGCGGATGTCATAGGCAAGTCATGGGTTGAAGACGACACACCTCGGCCCGTCGACCCCTATTTCTTTTCAGGACCTATAAATGAAACGACTCGTGTTCGTATATACAATCGACCCATCGCAGTTTTCCCAGACGGTCTATCTACCTTTCAGCGGCGATGACTTCTATTGCGGACATTAATCGTGCACCCCTACCGACGCTAGAGAGACTGGGAGTTTCGGAACCCAACAATGTAGATGCCGCCGCGGTAGCGCAATCTTGGTTCAACACTTTCGCTAAGCACGTCGAAGCTGGCGATGTGCAAGGTGTCCTCAGCCAAATCTTGGACGACGCTTTCTGGCGCGATATCCTTGCACTCACATGGGACTTCCGCACCTTCTATGGTACCAAGAGCATCGGTCAGTTCCTCGCCGACCGTCTCGCGACCTCCAAGTTGTCAGCCCTCCAGCTCGACACAAAGTCTGCCACCCTGCAGGCGCCATATCCGGACTTGGCGTGGATTCAAGCCTTCTTCACCTTCTCGACAGCTGTCGGCACTGGATCAGGTATCGTCCGCATCGTCCCGACATCAAGTGGTGAATGGAAGGCACACACCGTGTTCACGAACCTTGAAGGCCTGAAGGGCTGTCCGGAGCTTATCGGCCCGCTGCGAGAGCAAGTATCGAAGCACGGAACATGGCCGGAACAGCGCCGCCAGGAGCGTGAGTGCGAAGGCCCTGACCAGCAGCCCATCGTGATTATCGTTGGTGGCGGTCAATCTGGACTGGAGCTTGCAGCGCGGCTCAAATACTTCGGCATCAAGACGCTAGTTGTTGAGCGAGAGGCTCGTATCGGCCAGCTATGGCGGAAGCGTTACGAAGCCCTCTGCTTGCACGACACTGTGTGTACGTTTCCGGCCTCCTTACCCATTCTCCTTTCTCTCACACATTACGACAGGGTACGACCACATGCCATACTTACCGTGAGCGATGGCTATCTCGAACATTCCAGTTGGCTCACAATCAGATGCGATTGCGCATAGATTCCCGCCAACGTGGCCTGTCTTCGCGCCAGCTCCAAAAGTATGTCCCGGAAACTTTCATAGTCACGGGCTCACTGACGGCATATACACACAGCTTGCCGATTGGCTCGAGAGCTATGCTCATGCACTCGAATTGGACGTGTGGACATCGTCGACCGTCACGCGAGCGACCCAGGATCCAGAAACAAAGAGATGGACGGTGGAGATTGAGCGCGCGAATGCAGAGCCTCGCACTTTCATTGTGAAGCATCTAGTGTTTGCCGTGGGAATTGGTGGTGGGACACACAATACGCCACAGTATCCCGGCGCGGTATGTGCCTGTGATGACCCTCTCTAGGCATATCTGAGTTTGCTGTCAGGATGATTTCGAAGGCACGATAGTGCACTCTGGGAACTATACGACGGCTCGAGAGTATGAAGGGAAGAAAGTAGTTGTCGTCGGCGCGTGCACATCCGGTGAGTCGGCTTCGGAGCTTCGATGTACAAGTACTAATCTCGGACAACGCAGGCCACGATATTTCTAGAGACCTCTGCGACCATGGCGTCGGTACGTTCCTGTTGCTATCCTTCTAACAAGCCGTGTGACCAAATCCTCCTTAGATGTAACCATGTTCCAGAGGAGCTCAAGCTATATCATGTCCGTAAAGCACGGCGTAACGACTGTCATCGGAGGTCTGCTTATTCTCTCTCTCTCTCTCTCACTTTACAAAGCTTATAACACAACGTTATGGGGCAGGACTGTACCACGAAGGAGGCCCATCGCCTGATGTTGCCGATCGCGTTAATGCTTCCTTCCCAAACTTCCTCCAGAAGCCCATTCATCAACGATTAGTAAGGGACATAGCAGAGAAGGACAAGTTCGTCCTCCGCTTGGTCTTGGGAACTCAAGGACGCTGAAACACAAGGACAGAGAGACCCTGGACGGACTTCGCCGAGTTGGCTTCCGCCTCAATACGGGCATAGATGGTTCGGGTTTCATTTTGCTCGCGTGGAGCAAGGCCAGCGGATATTACTTCGGTGAGAATCTCTTAGCACCTCTCACAGTCACAGAATCATGAACTTGTGACCGCACAGACGTTGGCGCAAGTCAGCTGATAATCGATGGCAAGATCAAGCTCAAGAACGACAGTCAAATATCTCGCTTCACACGCAAAGGTCTAGAGTTTGAAAACGGAAGTACGCTCGACGCGGATGCAGTCGTTTTCGCAACAGGGTAACTTCCATTCCGCTGACTTTTGCGTCAATCCTGGTTTATGGCCCTCTTAGATATGGAGATGCACGCGATCCGTTGCGTAAGGTGCTAGGACCGGAAACAGGTGCTCGTCTGAAGACGATCTGGGGTCTCGACGCCGAGGGTGAGATACGGGGTGCGTGGCGCGATATGGGTATTCCGAGACTATGGGTCATGATGGGTATGTGTTCCACTGTATCTCTATGGCCTAGCGGGGGTACTCACATACCGTAGGCAACCTTGCGCTATGTCGATTCCATTCGACACACCTCGCTCTCCGTAAGTCCAATTTTCCGATGTGTTGACTACTTCTGAGAGTGCTGCATGTGTCGCAGAAATCAAAGCGATTGAAGAAGGGTTGTTCGACGAGAAGAGGTACAGTCTGGAGAGTCTCCCAAACTGATTACGTAGCGCCTATGCACGCTCGGTAGGGAGGTCGGAGGACCTCCCTCCAACATGTCGGACGTACCAAGGTTCTAAGCGCAGATTCCACGATACCGTAGAGAAAATGTACTTCGAGCGTAAGTTCGTGTATCATACAATGTCAGGTGTAACTACGGTCCAGCATCGGAGCATCACTCCCTCGACTCAGTCTTGAAACAATGCCTACAGCTGACATGGATCCGGACAATCACTCCTTGACCACTGGTACTGTCAAGTTGAACATGCTATTTGCTGCAGAGATTTCTCTGAGTCTTCATGTATCAGACTAAGTATCAAGGACAGTTGAGTTGTCATCGAAGAGCCGCGTCTGACAGATGGCAGCAAGTATGTGACGTGTAACCCTAACCCGAATCCTTGGTCGCTGCCGCGACGCGATCAGTCTTGCTCTCCTCCGACTTCTGCCATAAAGCATTTCTTCGCGGCGTACCCCCGGACTATTCAGAGGTGGCAGAGTACGCTCTCATTTCCCTAGCTCCTCGAACACCTCAGGCCTCGACCTTTGACACGGACGCTCATCTCACTCGACGCGGGACCCTTAACGCCCGGTGGGCCGCAAACGGTAAATGGCATGATTGTCAGGTGTTCCGGTAATCTGTGTGCCTCGCGCTCTTCATCGGCATTTGAGAGACTCCTTGACAGTCGGGCGTGCCTCGGCGAATAGTATGGCTCAACTGCTTCTAGACTAGACGCGAGGCTTCAAGTGGTCCACCCACCTGGGCTTCAGCTGCTTCAAGGAGGACGTTGTTCAACCACCACGTTACGCCCAGAGCCCAAAGGCCGGTCGCGACCGCTGATAAGGCCTCGCTCAAAGTAGAACATAGCAGCCTGGGAGATTTACCGGCTCATCGGAGCTCGCCTGTCTGCCACCTGTGCGCGCGCTGGACAGAGACCAACGGCTCTGGTCGCATGCATACCTGACAAACGGGGTGTTGCATTTTCGAACTGTCTCTATTGGAATCCCCGGTTCGTGCATGTCTGGCTCTTTGGTACCCCGAGCAAACATAAACTCCCCGGGACACCGCCTTCCGAACCCCTCCTTTCGTTGCATGCTACGCTACTTTCCGTTCCTGAATAAAGCGACAGTTCCCCGATCGGCGTCTCCAACCTGCTCGACAACCGCAATAAGTCAGGGGCGTCTTCGAGCAGATCGAATCACTTGAATCCCAGCATTGACATGCCGATCTTACGCATACGAACGCTACCTTGCCAATCAACAGTCCGCCCTAAGCAGGGATGATTGGATGGATGTAGGCCTCCAGGAAATTGTGCTCCGCAACGCACCAGGGCGTACCCCAAGATATTCAGTCTATGCCGTGAGTACAGTCACACGTTGACGGTTCTCTTACTCAGCGCCATTTGATCGTTGGCAGACAGTGCGATCGCTCGAAGTCCAGACCTCTCAAATACATAACAGATTTTCTGTGCGTCGTCCTGCATCCCTGCGAAATCAGACGTTGGTGACTTCACTTTACGACTACTCGGGTTACTTCCGGCCTCACGACCTACAGTACATCTCTCTCACCATTGGCGCAACCAGCGGCGATTGCCACCATCGGCGTGATCTATTCTCCTACTTTTCACGTCTGATGCACTCCCCAGTCGACATGGCAGCCGCGACGGTATCTTTCCATAAGTTTGTAAGGTTCCTTCGGACGCCTGTCTGGCTCCTATTGGATCCTGATCATTTAAAGTGTTGTGCCTTTTCAGATGATATCTCAGAATAGGACAGCGCGAAGTAGCTTTCAATGGCGTACATTCACGCCAAAGACTGTTTTGCCACAGGAACCTCAGAAGCCTGATCCCTTTGTGCACTTGACGAAGGCGAAAAATTTCAGTACGTAAAGGTTTACATGGGTCTGATGACCTGTGAGAGCATGAATCTCCGTTCCATTAGGGGAATGTTTACCACACGAGATCACGAAGGCAGTTACCACATATACGAGGCTCGAACCATCCGCGTCCATCATCCTAGGCAGTCTCCACGTCATGCTCATCGTTGCGAACCTAGGACATAGCTTGCCATCCCTCAATTCAAACAGACTCGGCTCCTCAACTTATTCATTCTCAGCAACTGTCTTTCCGCCACTATCGTGGGTGCCTCAAATTTGCCGCAAAATTCCAGAATCTCACGCGGGTCCTGTCAAGCGACCATTGGTTCACAGAACAAGGGCTGTCCGCATTTAGCAATTCAGCGTTCCGAAATGAAAGCCACGTTGCGCAATGGGTGCTCGCCCTTGACCAGGACCCGTCAGGTGAAGTTCCCTGTAATCTCATCTCCGCCGTACGAGCGCCTCATTCACCAAAAGTTCTCCTCGTCGGGTGTCGGCGCCTCCGTGCCTTACCCTGGTCCTATGTTGACGCCCAATACCTATAAGTAATGCATGTTGAGAGTGGTCCGGTTTCCACCCCATCCCAGCAGTAGCGGTAGCCCCTAGTCCGACCGTTGCAGTCATGACCATCTCCTTCTCCCTCTCTGAGATCGTCGCTCTCGCCGTGGAGTCATTCTTCTTCGGTGAGATAGACGACTTCCATGGCGCGCGTCACCCGTGTTAAACCCGCGACAGGGATCTATTTCGCGCTCTTTGGCTCCTCTGTCAAGGTGCTGTTCAATAAGCGCAAAGTGATCTCCGGCTCTCTGCCACTGCTTGGGCTTGCGGGTGTCCTTTCCGTTCTCATTACATGGGTACGTACCAACCTTTCCAATAATCTCCGAGAGGCTCTGCTCACTTCTATCGGATAGCATGTCGTCACGGATGCGGTTCGAATGGTGTTTGCCTTCAAAGGTAGCCAACTCTCCGCCGGTGCCGACCTCTACTACGCCAATGTCTCCTCCTCTCTGAGTTTGATCAAGACGGCACTGTACTTGGTGATCACTGTATTGTTTGATTCCTTCATTGTGAGCAGCTCACGTCGACATATACATATAAACTATGCTAACCTCATTCTACAGCTGTACCGCTGCTGGATTGTGTGGGAGCGCAACTTCCTCGTGATCATTCTACCTCTGATGATTTTCCTAGCCGATATTGGTAAGTTCTCATCTTGGGATATTGCCGCCGGCTTCTGACTCGTTCACAGGAACTGGCGTTGCATCTGTTCAAGGACTCTCCAAGCTTACCACAGCCGACACCGTCTTCATTCAGAAGCAGGAGAAGATTACGAAGTCCTTCCTCAGCGCTACTGTTGCCGTGAACGGGCTCTGCACCTGTTCGTACCCATTCCGTGATCGTCTTGGTGGCGTCGCACTGACACCTTGTGGACGACAGTGCTGATCGCATACCGCGTTTGGTCACGCCAACGCTCCATGCGCGATTCGCGCAAGGCGTTCGGTCTCACCAAAGAGTCCGCGATCATCGCCGAGTCCGGCGCGATCTACTTCACCAACCTCATCCTGGTGATCTCTACCTACACGTCCAAGTCAAATGCGTTCAATGTCTTCCTCGACATGGTACGTTGCTCTGTGCGATCTCCACGGAACGTTTCTGATGTGTGCGACATGATGCGTGGCAGGCGTCTCCCGTCATCGGTATTGCCGTAAGCTCTCCTCGAGTGCATCCTCCAGCTTCTTCTGATCTTGTTCCCAGTTTTCCCTCATCGTCCTTCGCATGGGAGTGGCGGCGACCGAGGCTACGCATATCTCCATGAAGGGGATGGGAGATGCCCTCCCCGATGATAACCAATCTGTCGCGGGCTCCATGGTGAAGGAGTCCCGACCACACAGCGAGGCCCACGTTGGTGTCTAGTAAACCAACGCCCCGAGCACGACGACTCACTGTTCCCTATTCTTACGATGCGCGCCCTCCCCTGCGTATTTATGCTGCGACGACATTGCGATGCAAGCGATGACTCGATGTACTACTTATTCCTTCATAATGTTGTTATTTTCTCCCTATGGTGTTTGTTTGTTCTGGTGTTTTGTCCTCGAATAGAGACATGTTTAGGAATCAATTGGCATTATTTCACGATTGGAGTGCGAAATGTCAAAAAGTCTGGCTAGCGCGCAATCATTGTTGTAGTCCAGCAAGCGTGCAAACTTTTGGCAATGTTCAACGTACTAGATGGTGAAATCATTGAACCCACTGGCCGCCGTTTGAAGTTGCAACTAAGCCGGTGCTTTGTGGCGTCCAAGGGGTGTCTGGGGACCGATTATAGCGACCGCGCACACTTCCAGAACGGGACCCCGACTCGCCTGATCCGCCTTTTCGCCACCACGACCTGCAGTCAGATTCTCGGAACTTTCTCTCTCTGACAGCTGGAGTGTTCCCACTCCGCCCCCAGGCTACACTGAATACAGAAGAACGGCTCAAAGATAGTCAACAGGACCTCCAACTTCTATCTACCAGTACAGCGGGTACAGTCTCTGGAAGCGGTCCTATGTTCTTCCTGACCTCTGCACGTTCATGCTGAAACCCGGTGCACTATCTGCTATATCACCGGCTCTACTCACAAAACATCTTTCGAAGGTGACCTAACTGTAGATTTGTTCGGAAGCTGTATGTCGTCTCCTGCAGTCCTTCCCCGGCCCTATCCTATGTGGACTCAGACTCCTGGACGCCGTCTGGCAATGACAGAAGGTGTCCTAGTGCCGGACTGGACTATTCCCACCTCAGCGTATCACAAGGTCAAACTCTCAAATAGGGTCGGCACACGTGTCTTATGGGAACGCAGCATGGCATCCCCACGTGTATTCAATCCAGGCTAGCCTCGATGAACATTGTTGGTAGGGTTCATGAATCGCGGGTCCGGCGTCTTCGTCATTTTCATGCGCCGTTGGGAGGCAAGTGCGCACATAGTGCTCGATCGTTGCTCGTCATGAAAGAGGTCCTCGTCTAGACGAGTCGTTCATGACGCCTGGCAGACAATAGCAAGCAAACAAAGTTCAGCTGTCCCAAACTAGACGTGAAGGGTTAAGAAGCCCTGGCCACGCTACAGAGGTTTGCTTGGCCCAGCTACAATTCTGTGAAGCTTCACCACGGCTCCACTATTGTGCCACGATATTAATTGAGGCCAGCATGTGGACGCGTTGGAAGTAGAGCTCAGCACTAACTCTTCGCTACTGGCGGAAGGCGTTTCCGACGCCCTCGAAGTTGTGAAATTTTGTGCTTAGCACCGAAGCAACGAGCTGCAGTTCAAACGTGGGCGCAAATGAATTCATATCGTGGCTCATCCTCAATTGACCGTTGCGCGCTTCCAGGTGGTCACCGATAACCTTGCTCGTCCGCTGATTGCGGGGCCCTCCCCGCATCACAAGTATGGAGATTGGACGCGCCAGCGAGCGTGTCGGAGCGCTGTACTGCCCAAAAGGCGCAAGTGCACGCGGGGCTGATGGGCGGGCTGGACACTTCGGTGGGGAAAGATGTGTACAATCCAATAGCTTTGCATTCTAATGAACAATGAGCGTACAACCTCTCCCCCCATGTCCGAGCCGGGACATCCCGAGCGAAATATGATAGTATAGATCAAACATCGACGACGCTTTCGACGTCGTGCAGCTCCTCCAATTTGAACGAGCCCTGCGACTCGTTCGCCTTGAAGGTGCTCTCCGAGCTGGCGCTGGGACCGTCGGTGAATTGCGTCGTCGTAGTCGAGCGGAACACAATCGGGCCGTTCGAATGTGTCCCGTTTCCGGTTCCCTTGGATGGCATGGAGAAAGAGATGGTTTGCACCGTGTGCCGCGTTTCCTCCGAGCTGATGCCCAGACCCACGCGTACGATAATGAGCGAGAACTACGTATGGAATGCTGAGTGTGATGAAGGGAGAAGCCGACGGACTACTTACGACAATGCCCTGGAATGCCAAGTGCAAATGAAAGGGGTGCAAATGGGTGATCAGTAAAATGTAATGGAGTGCTCAGGCACACAACTTACAATTATAGGCGAGGTCTGAACAGTGGCGCTGTCAGTGGGGATCAAAAGGCGATCCAAGGCCGACTCACGATATCGAGGAAGATATTGAACAAGAGGGATTTGACGGTGTACGATGCTACCACACAGGCCAGGACAGTCAGGTATATGGCGCCTGTTGGGGACGAACGGGTGAGTTACGGGTGGCGGACAGGTCAGAATGTCGCACGTACCAGACTCAATGACAATGACAGAGACGTGTGAAAGGCTGCTCCCCATCTTCGCATCACGAGTCCCGCGCTGGCTCCACCAGATGCGGAATGCAATCAGCACTGGTGTGGGATATGAGCCCATGCCCCAGTCCCACGGAATGTAACGAAGACTCACAAGTGCAGACGGTGTTCACCGCGAGTGTGCATGAGAAGAATGCGTTGGTGATTCTCTCCTGTTTCTCGTCGAAGACAACGTCCGTGCTGATGAGCGTCAGCGTGTACACGGCGGCGATCCCAGTCCCTAGAAAGCCCAGCCACGCTCAGTCATCCGTAGATGGCAACTCGAGCGAGTGGACTTGCCTATGTCGGCAATATAAAGAATGACCGGGAGGATTATAACGGGTATGTTCGCATTCCACACAATGTAGCATCGATATAGCTAGCATCGCTATCAGTGTTGGGATACCAGACAGTATGATGTGGCACGCACAATGAAAAGATCAGACACAACGGTCTCAGCGAGGTAGACGGCGGTTTTCATGACGCTCAGCGTTTGCGTCACGTTGGCGAAATAAATATCAGCGCCAGTATCTGTTTGACTGTTCCTGTATGCGAGGAACAGGCGGATCGCGTCGATGATCTCGTGCTGCAGCCCACATTAATGCGGCGATAAAGCACACGACGCCCAGGACGTACCCAGGTAATGAGAGCGAAAAGAATGGACGAAACTGTGATTAGGCGGTAGTTCGCACCCGCCCTTCGTCGCCGCCTGTTGACGAGCACCTTGACGCAGCCCACGAAGAGAACGAAGTACACCCCTGCGGCGCAGACTGTGAGCATACCGCACCCAAAACACGTGCAAAATGCCAGCACGCACCATATAGCGCCGACTCCAAGACCATCGCGATGGTCTCCGAACCAGCAAAGGACAGCGGCATAGTGGCGGGAGGGAGCCTTGAGGGAGCGGGGAAGGGACGGGGTCGGGTGCCAATCCAAGCAAGGGTAGATGCTCCTCCATATGTACTCATGCACAGCTAGCGCTTGTCACCACGCCGAGAAGTCAGAGAGGCGCCCCCCACTGCAATTAAGGAAGGCTTTCATCGAGAGACCAAGTTGAGGCGGCCCGGGCGAGGTCCGAGATGTCACAAACAGGAACCTGTCTAAGGCTAGAAACGCAGCTATTACGCCCACGCTCCGCACTGGCAGCTGAAGGGGAAGAAGACATAGAGCAATACCGTGCTCGGGTGCGTGGGCAGAGCCGCTTCAATCAGGTAAGCATGTTCGAACTTCGAGGAAGGAACGTTTACGAGACCAGCGCCTTAATCCGTACGTCATGTCGCTAAGCACTGGCCTTGTCCACATTCAGTCATATCGTCGGCAAGTCCGATAAGAGATCAACGTTTAACGCCATCGCAGGGGTGCACCAGTCCCTGAAGTTTGACAAACCTTGTGTTCAAAGTTATTGAGGGTGCGGATTTTTCGGAGTGAAAGCTGGCTCGTCGCAGTTGCTTTCAGCAGGATTCAGGCATCCAATGCATATGGAGCAGACTCTGAACCATTCTGAGACGTCCGGGCAAAGACGTCCGTCAACTAGGACGCGATGCTGATGGTCGTGGAGGCACGAATCGCATGGTGCTGTCCTCGGAGGGGTCGAGGTGGGAGAAAATAGCGGAACCCGGTTCCTCGGACGTGAGCGGGAAATTTGGAATCACGCACCCCGCCGACGCCACTGCGCGCGCGAGTTCCCGCGCGCGTCTCCTGCCTCGTAAGGACGTCCCTTTGACGTCCCACCTCAATCAGATGATGCGTCGGTCTATTAGGGCCCGCCGCCGTCTTCTCGATGAAAGGGCCTGCCCATTCAACGATCGCACGATGGACTTCCAGGAACCACTGACAGGAGTGCATCGTCGGCTAGCCTTCACCGGCATCGTCGCTGGAGTTGGAGTTTGCTCGCCCGAGTCGGTTGCAAATACCAGAACCTCTCATTCCACCTTCTGGTTCCCCGCAGTTAGTGCTGCTGCTCCCACCAAGGCACACCCTCCACCGCTTCACGCTCTCGTCGCTCGAATCCAACTTTGCTACAAACCGCCTTTACTCCTCCAGGGGGACAAGGCGATCTGCTTCCAGGCTCTGACAAGTCGTTGACGGGCTCAAGATTCTGACGTGGCTTCTTTTGCATCGAAGGAACCGCGCCGATGTTCATTTCGCTGCGGCCGCCTCACCGTGGGCTGGCAGAGTACGGCATGATACGAGAGCGAGCACAGTCGCGGGGTTTGCGGAGGCAAGGAATCACTCGCGCGCGAGCGTCATGAGGGTCTCATGAGCTGTGCTTCGCGGTACGTGCAACTCTCGATCCTCACCGCCATGAATTCATCTCTCGCGCATACGCAGCCGCAGAACAAAAGCAACGCGCCCCACGTTTCCGCTAGCCATGCTCCAACGTGCGGCAGGCGGCGGCTCTGTCGCCACGCGTCAGCGATAAATATTTATTCGATGACGCGCCCAGGGCCGGCGTGGTCGGACTTGGCCTGTGGTGCCCAGCGCCGGGCAGCACCGAGCAGGCAGCCCAGAAGCCCAATGCCGGGGCCCCACGCTCGATCACCGTTTTTTTTTCTCTGCTGACTCGAGCCCGTGTGGCGTGCGTTCGCAGGGCATCATCGTTGCTCGTTTTGGAAGCGGCGGGCAACGTCAAGGGCGGGGCCACGCGGAATTCTGTCGGGCTCGCGGAGCTCCGGTCTGCCGGTCCCACGCCCGCACAGGAAACCCGTTGCCTTCGCGCAGCCCTGTGTGTATTCCAGCTCGTCGCGAGGGCGGTCGTGCCGTACCCTACAGATCGTCCAGCCCAAACTCCCACAGCGCGGACCAGTCTGCAAAGGGGCCAATAAGTACTAGGCACCGTGCGCCCAACTTCAAGGGGACCCAGCTCGGGCCGGGGTCCAGAACAGAACGGTCGAGAAAACACCATGCTGACATACCATGTACACGAAAGCGAATAAGGGACATGCTACTAATATATGTATATACATACGCCGATCGAACTGGGGAGGCAGTGATGAGGGGGCGACGGTCATCGGGAAATCTGGTGTGATGAAAGGGCCAAGTGTTACAGCATGTTCGTCCCTGCTCTGATGAGCTCTATGGCCTCCTGGGAGCGCGGCGTGAGGCGGCAGGGGAAGGGCTTCGGGTGGCTGCGGAGAGGGTGGGGTCAGCATCGCCGCGAGCCCACACGTTCGCATCAGCCTGCGACGAACCTTACGAATCCTGCCGACGCGAGGAGGGGGATCAGCACATGCCTGGTGACGAGGATCGATGTCAGATACGTACCTCCGGTGAACGCGGGCTCGACGGGCAGGTCGCGGCCCTCCTTATCCTGCGCACGTAAGTCGAACACAGACAGCAGCGAAGAAACAGTGATGAAGATCGCCGCGGTCGAGTAGTGCACGCCGAGGCACGCGCGACGACCAAAGCCGAACACGGGCGACTCGAGCGCGGGAGAAGGGCCCAAGTACCGCGTCGGGTCGAAGCGCTCCGGGTGGCGGTACTGCTTCTCGTTCATGTTCATCGCCCAGATGTTTGGCATGATGATGGAGCCCTTCGGGATGTGGTAACCTGCGCGGGGTCAGCCGCGGCATGTGTGCGGAAGGGGCAGGTGCGCACCCTGCACGACATCGTCCTCGCTGAGCCGGTGCGCGATGCCGAGCGGGGTCGGTGGGTGGAAGCGCAGAGACTCCTTGATAGTGGCCTCGAGGTAGGGCAGGGACGCACGGTCTTCGAAGGTCGGCAGGCGCTTGCCGCCCAAGACAGAGTCGAGCTCGGCCTGCACGCGCTTTTGCACGTCTGGGAAGAGCACCATCGTCAACAGGAACGTCGTGATGCTGGATGTAGTCTTCAGCAGCATCAGTCTCAATCGCAAACGTGGCATCTGAGTGGGCATGCACTCACCGACTCGGTCCCGGCTGGTGCAGCAAGACCCTGTGAGCGAGCGCAAACCTCGATGCTGGACAGTGCGTACCTCCGTAGAGCGACCCCGCAGCCCACTTGATCGTGTATTCGTACTCATCGCGGGTCATCTCCTCGGGCCCGTCGCGCGACAGCAGATTCCCGACAAGCGACACCATCGAGTCTTCGCCCGCCATCGCCGCCTTGGCTGCATGAATGCGCCATCGACCATATGCTCGCCGCGCGTCTTGGCGACGCGCGCGAGGCGCTTGAAGCCGCGCCGGGGAACCATTCTGGGATGAAGCGGACTGTGGAGCACGTGAGCAGCTCGAATGGCCACAAGGGGTCAGGCACGTACGCGCCGGGAAGACGTCGACGAAAAAGCTGCCAGGGACGACCGCGTTCTGGATGACCTCGTGCGTCTCGCGCGAGAGCTTGACGTACTGTGTGGGGCACGCACGCGTGAGCGGAGGAGCGGACGGACGCGCGGGCAGTATATTTTACCTCTGAGCTGGGCGACGTTATCTTGATGCCGTACGTGTTCTCGATGATGTTTTTGCCAAGCGCGCTGCGGGTGGCACGTGGTCAGACGCGTGCGCGGATAGACGCAGGAGACGCGTCGCGTACTAGCGGATGGCGCCAATATACTTGTCCGGGTGCACGAGCAGCTCTTGTAGAAGCAGGCGCGCGTCGGAGAGCTGGCTGGGCAGGAATGCCTGGGAGGACGCGCGGTTCAGGCTCTGCTGCGTGACGCGGCGCATCGCCTTCCAGTGCTCGCCATACGGCGCCAGCACGATGCTCGGCGTGAAGTTCATCCTGGTGCGAATCAGCAACTGCGGAACAGACACGCCCTGCCGGGCCGGGCTGGAAGCTGGAGGACGCACAGCTTTCCGACCATGGTGAGAATCGGGCGGTCGGAGTACGATGCCTGGCTCATGAGGCTGTTGGCGGTCTCGAAGCTGCTGAGGATGACGATGTGCATCCCGAAGACCTCGATATGAATGATGTCGCCTGCGCGTGGAACACGTCAGGACGCCAATCCCTGAACGCGTCGCCCGCACGTGCACGGGCACGCACTGCGTGTGCGGCAGAACACGTACCAAACTTCTTGCTCCATTCCGCAAATGGAATCCAGGCAGACTCGAAGGGCCAATCGAAGAGGTTGGCGATGAGCGGCCAGCCGCGGGGGCCGGGCGGGAGGGGCAACCTCGACGCATGGCGGCGGCGGCGAATTAGGAACGCAATTGAGAGGATTGCGGCGGCGATGTAGAATGCTTCGGGGGCGAACATGGTAGGGTAAGTGAAGTTTGAAGGAGTGCAGCTGCTGGCGAGAAAAGAGAGGCGCGCTTCGACGGGGGAAGGGCCACAAAGAAGAGATTAAGACGAGCCAGGGCTCTAATAAGAAAACACAGCAAGGATAATCAGGGTCGATCAATGGAGTTCAGGGGGTTGCTGGAGAGCACAGAACAATTGGCAGCGGAGGTTTTGAATGGCGGTCTTGTGAGCGCCTCCCGGATTTGGATTTGACTCGGATGTTTCGCCTTGTGTAGCCAGCGTGATTGTTTCACTCTTATATTGACGACTGTTCTGGGCCACATGTCGTGGGTACGCCGAGGGAGCCTAGCGCACGCCATTGGATAAAGTAAGTAAGGTTACAGTGTTGTTCGCAACAGCAAGGCAACAACTCGACGCCGCGCCACTCGCGTCGCGACGACGTAACGTGTTTCTCACGGCCATAGCCGCCAACGCCAATATTGCCGCGGCCGCGATCTTCAGCACAACACTGCTCTCTCCTCCAGTCCAACACAAGGCAACAGTGCACTACAATCTTTTGGCCGCAGACAACACCGCTCGACAGGAGATCCGCTGATGCATAGCTCACAAGAACTCGTCGTTTGTTCCACGTCGGGGACACTCGGTGCTCTCGGCTCTGCGGCGTTCTAGTTGAGACAACTGCCACGCATTGACAGGAACTTAGCTAACGCCATTTTTTCCATTCTACGGTTCGTGGGTGGCTCAGGGGTCCCGCGCGGGCATCGCGGGTCAACTTGGGTTGGAATAGCGAGGTTCCGTCTCTATCGCGACTTGGCTTTGCAGAATTGGCCAGCCTTGGGGCGTGTACTCCGAGTCCCCAGCGCCGCGACATGCGTATTCATTATTCTATCCGTACCACATGGAGATTAGAACAGCGTTTCGTTGTGTATGTAAAGCAGTGGACGCCTGCGTTACCGGACCTGTTGCTCTCTATGGATTGCACCGCGATAGCTCGCATAGCGCGCGTGCTGCGGGGCCCTTGGTTCATTCTTGCGGAACGGTGCGAAATCAGCGCGCTACCCACGAGCTGCATTCATCAAATGTTGGGGAATCCTCGCACGCGCGGGGGCGCGGGGAACATACCGTTCCCACCGAGGTGGTTGATCAAACACGCTGTGTCTGCGCTGTAAAGCAGCAGGGAAAAAAGGGTAGCTTTACAGTACTGGTGGTGGGCGTGCGGCCTCCTCGAGATCGACGCACAGATGTTATTAATTTAGATGGTGAATGCAGTGAGAGCGTCTATGAACGTCCATTTGTGTTTTGCCTGCGGCGATGACTCTCAGTGGAGGTGCTCGGCCCGGCGGGCGTCAGCCCCAGAGCACCCTCTCACCTCGACCGCCACATCCCTCCATCCCCCGGTTCCAGCCATGACATTGTCACCGCTGTTTAACCTCTCGAACGAGCTCCTTCTCGAGATTCTCTCCAGCGTCTGCGCCAAGGACATCTGCGCGTGCAGGCGTACGTGCCGGAAACTGAACGCCCTCATTGATAACTCGCTGTACATCCAGTACATCCTCCGCACAGCCCAGTCCGGCGTGTCCGATCCCTTCGAGCCCGGATTCTCCATTCCGGAGCGCATGGATTCTCTGTGCCAGTGGGAGAACGCATGGGCCGTGATGGACCTTCGCATGCCCACAGCCCACATCGATGCGCCGGTGTCCCCAAAGCATGAGCGCCCCGTCGAATTCTCCTTCGGGCGGTACTTCGTGGTGATCCGCGAGGGTTACGGATGGCCGGCGGGGTACTCCTTCCTCGACATGCGTGATGGTGCGTCGCTGCACGCCGACACGGCGCAATGGACCACGATAGACATCGATTTGCCCAACGTCCTGGTGTTCGCGTTCGCTTCCGAACTCGACTTGGTGGTGGCTATCTCGTGCGTACAATCACATCCTGTTCTCATGCAGCGACGCTTATAGGGTTTTATGCTCAGCGCACCCTCGCCAATAGACCCACACCTGACCAACTTGAAGATATGTCCCATGAGCTTTAGCACGGGCAAGATACACCCACAAGCGGCCAAGGAGTCATTGGAAGTCTCCGTTTCTGGTGCCTCTGCATACAACCTGTCAGACACCGAAGTGATTGGTGACTATATCCTGTTCTGGGTTGGTAGCCCGGATTTCTCCCCGACGAACGAGGGTACACTATGCAGCATTTACTTGATTGCATGGAAGGAGGGTTGGATCTCCGAGGTGCGCCTCGCGCTTCCTTGATTTTTCGCTTGCATTCACCACACCACAGCTCCGCCACAGTTCTCCCGGTGTATATGGCTCCGTGTTATCAGTGCTGTCCGAGGACATCGTGCTGCTCGTGCGGCTGAACGAGCCTGCGCTCGAGCTCTGTCGGCTCTCCCACATCGTCGAGCGCAAGCCAACCCTCGAGACCGTGTGCACCCTGTCGCTCCCCTCGCTGGTCTCGACCGCGCGTATGCAGTGGGCGACCTGCTTCGGTGAACACCCAGGGCACGCCCTCTTCTCGCGGCAGCATCCACCACCATCGAACCGCCACACACATCCACGGCGACATCTCCGCTCGGTGCCTGAGAATGGCATCATCAGCGTCGTGATGCATATCCACAACGCGTCAGGCGGCTTCCGCACCGTCGACCTGTCGGTGCATTGCCGCACGCTGCTCGCGCATGCCCCGCCGCACCGCCCGATGCATCACGTGCGCTGGGAGGACTGGGGTCCGCCATGCACACGCATTCTCGAGCACCGCTCGCTCACGTGGGGCTCGCTTGTCGGCGAGCGCCGCGCGACCGTCGGGCGCCGCGCGGCCACTGGACTGTCAAATATGCCCGTCGAACTCACTCTACGCGACTACAACCCATACCGGGTCGGGCTCGCGCTTGAGCGGACGGGCGCGCTGGACCAACTGGTGGAGCTTGAGAGCGGGACCGTCATCCGGGTCGTCACGGAGCCATCAGTATTCCCAAAGGATGACTTTTTTCGCTCAAAGCTGGAGACGCGGATGCCATATGTCGAGACGATCACCACCTACCCCGGATGCGAGGGGATATTCATGGATGAGGACAATTTGTTGGCAGAGGTGCGCACAGAGGTGAGTCGCGTGCTCTCTGTGTATTGAATACGGGGCTGAAACGCCTGTGCTTTAGGACGACGATAGACGGTTCTTCTTGCATTGCATGTAGTTATAGTCTTGTAGGTAGGAGCAGTAGCTCCGAGATGGTATGGTGGGACTGTACTTGTACCTTCTTATATCAATATGTCGCGGGCCGGGGGAGCCGAGAGATGCGAGGGGATCATCGATCACTGCGCCGTCAGTCAGTACGTTACACTTTCACTGGCAACTGCCAGCAACCAGTAGCCAGGGGACTACGATGTATTCGCGGCTCCTCGACCTCCCAAACGAGCTCCTAATACACATCCTGTCCTTGGTATGCCTCGGTGACATCAGCGATGTCCACTCTTGCCAATTGACCTGCCGCGCTCTGAACACCGTTATCAACGAGTCGACGCTCATCCAATACCTCTTGCACACCGCGCTGCTCGGTGTATACGACCCCCTTGTCCCCGATGACAACGCTCCGCCATTTTCAGAACGCTTCAACACGCTACGCGCTTGGGACGCCGCGTGGCGCGCGCTCGACCTCACCACACCCATCACAAGCTTCACGGCCGACTTCCCCCGCCCGGCGTCGGCGACGCAAATGCACTTCTCCTTCGGACCATGGTTCATCGTCGCAACGCGTGAGGGGCCGGGAGTGCGCGCAGGCTACGCGTATCTCGACGTGCGCGCGTGCTTCGCCGCGCCCGCGGGGCCGCACCTATGGACGTCCGTCGACGTGCCTGTCCCGAACGTCGAAGCGTTCGCGCTGTCGACTGAGCTCGACCTCGCGGTGGTGATATCGTATGTGCTACTATTTTACATGTTCTTCTCGGGCTCGGTGATAGGACAGGTGAACACAGCGCCGAGCGCGACCGTCGCGTTGTGCCAGACTCTCCCAGCCGGCTCGAGATCCGCCCACTCCGGTTTCGCGATGGCATGCAACACCCCTGTGCCAAGGCGGCCGTGATGGAGATCACCGTCTCAGGCGCGTCTGCGCACAACATGGCGCAGACGCAGGTGCTCGGGGACTTCCTCCTCCTGTGGATCGGCGGGCCGTCAGAGGAGGATTACAGTCTGTGCAAGGTGTTCCTGATTGCGTGGAAGGAGGGCCGCGTCACCCTGGTGCGTGCATCTGTCCGCCGCGTCAAGTTCCTTCCGCTCATTGTGTCGTCCTCGGCAGCTTCGGGAGAATGACGCGGGCGAGTACGGGTCGATACCGACGATGATCTCCGCGGACGTCTTTGCGCTCGTGCGACTAAACCCGCCGGCTATCGAGCTGTGCCGCATCTCCGGCATGGCGAGTGCCGAGCCGCGCATGGAGCGGCTCCGCGCGCTGTGCCTTCCGCCGCTCCGTGAAGGCGCGGTGACGGACTGGGCCGTGTGCGTCAGCGAGCACCCGGGCCACCAGGCATTCTCGCGCGGGCCGTGGGCGCCGTACCGCCGCGCGGCGCCGCGGCGCCAGTTCCGCATCGCGGCGGAGGACAGTATCGTGAGCGTCGTGATGCAGCTCAGGGCCGGCGCGGAGCACCGCGTGCGCATCTGCGACGTCGTCGTGCGCTGCCGCACGCTGCTCGCGCACGCGCATGCGGGCGCGGACGTGCCGTGGGCGGAGTGGGGCCCGCTGCGGACGCGCATGACGGACCACTTGGCCGTCGTGTGGAACGACCTGCTCGGCGAGCGTCGCGCGATGGTCTGTGAGCCCGAGGGCAGCCGCCCGACGATTCGTATCCAGGATTTCAACGCACACCGCGTGCGGGAGGCGCGAATGCGCAAAGAAAAGGGAGCCGATGATGCATGTACCTCGCCTGGTGCGTCAGAGGCGGACAATCACACGGAAGTCGTCACCGGAATCTCGGAGTTCGCTGCTGGCGAATGGTTCTGCGAGGACGTGAAGACGTCCCTTCCGTACGTGGATACATGGGTGAAGAAGCCAGGATGTAAAGCAATCTACATGGAGCAGGACCAACTACTGGTACAGATGCAGAGGGTACGTGCTCGGACTCCACACGGTGCTACGCCAATGCTGATGGCCGAGCTCTTAAGCGATCTGCTATGAGTAGATATACAGACGAGTTTCTGCTCTTTCGAATGTAAAGGACAGCAACTGCTGTAAATGTTCTTAGCCCCCGGTTCTGTAGAGGCCGGCGTAGAAACACCACATTGACGAACCGCACTTACAATTACTGAGTCAAGGAACTAGGAGAAGCCCTCTGGTGGAGGGAGCCACTTGGCACCGTCCAAGTAGAATTCCGCAAGCCAGAGGCGCCGTTTGACCCATAAGGCTGTGGATGTGGTGCGATCGCCTCACCAAAGTCCCTTTGAAGTAGCATCGAACCCAAAATCAGAGTCGCGTCCTATGGAAATTCTACGAACCTAGCCCGAGTGAAGGGTACGCCGATAAGCGAGGGTCCTCCGGCATTCAAGGGATCTTTCAAATACCCATGGAAGAAGTGGTGGCGTGAACACGAAGGAGACAGCTGATCACTGACATTGATAGCCGTACAACTCGCTTCCAGAGTTGACCCGCGCGGCTGTTGAAGCTGGAGCTCGAAGCATTGGGAGACAAGTACACCCGTCCTGGTGTTACGCATCTTAATGCTGATCACGAAGACTTGAAGTTTGAAGAGTAAGTATATGCGCTACCCAGCTTGGATTGAATGGCCTGACGATTCGCTCGGTCAGTCTGCAGGCACAGCAAATTGATTTTGTGGCATATTTCGCATACACCGTAGCACGTGTGCTATGCCTTTGGCTGGTCGTGTGCAGGACGAACCGGTTGAACGCTGCCCTTGCGCTGCCCCGTGTGCAGGAGGGCCTTAGTTGGTGGTTGGCGATACCGTTGGAACTCCGGCCGGGAATTGCCTAGGCTGCGATTGGCTGGAGCGGTCCGTGGGGATTCCGACCTGGTCCTGAGTCAGTCGGACGACATAGTCGCCTCTCGCCGCCACTCCGATCTCCTTTAATCTGATGACGCTGGCTCTCGCAATTGTGGATCAATCGGAGGAGCCACCACCGTTCGTCCATGATTTGTGTCGGGATCTTTGTTCCTTGCAGCCAATTCAATGTTATGGTGACTTAACGGGAGTCTGCGCGAGTGTGTGCCTACCTGTCCTTCTGCGCTTTCCGGTTTCATTGCCTGGGTACTTAATCTCTTCCTGGTGCTCTTGGTGGTTAGTGCGGCCTCTGAATTTGTCTCATAGCTCACTCTCGGCGACGCTGCGGCGGAAATACTTCACACTCACTCTTAGAATCATTCGTAGACTCACATCCTGAAGCCCTTCTCAGAATGTGATCTGAACGAATGCTAACGTGCACCTGGCAAGCCCCAACTTCCCCTGTGTACATGACTCATATCGTATCTCGTGCCTCGTTGTCAAAACCAGCGCGCGGTGAGAGCTCCGCGGCACCGCTTCGCGCATGGCTTCATGCCAAGAATAAACGTGTCGTTAACCATTGCTGACCCGGCAGCGCTGACAAGTGTAGGACCTGGTTGCCGTTGCGCAACCTAGCGACGTGAGCACCTTTGCTGCGAAGCAGTCAACGTGAAAGTACAGAGAATTATTGGGACCCTGTATCACACATGGTGAAACATTCATCTCAAGACGAGTTCATTGTCGATTATAATACAATGATGTCAGAAGACGCAGGGTAAGATGAAAGTGTATCTGCTGGTTTTCATGTATAGCTTCGGAATTTGGGCAGTCGGCCGATGAGGGCACGGCAACTCCGCCAAGCGCTCGGACGACGGTGACGGAGTGAGATTCAAACCTTGATATACTCGTACGTACAGCTAATGTCATGTCACCGTTCCGTCGTCTCTTCCCTGCCATTTCTGTGCTCCCTTTCAACCGCCAGAATGTCCTTTTTTTTTTAACAGCGCTTGTTTCCTCTGCTCACGGGGCGCCGAGTCGCTTTATCAACGACTGCCATCATAAGAAGCTCGTGAGCATGTGGGTCTACTCGTTTGACATAGCCCCCATCGTCCATCTGCGTCATTCCAAAGAGACTGCGTCACGACAGACGTGGCTCTCCACGACCGTGTCCTTTCTACTGAGTCATCGAGGTTGTTTGCTTTCTCCAATTCAGTGAGTGATTCCGATTCTTGACAGGTGTTATCGATGCTAATGTTGTCACCTCAGGTCCTGTTCCTCTTTCACGCTTCTATCGGACCCGACCTATCCAAGGCACAATCATCTAATAGCGAATTCGTGAGACCGGTCAAACGTGTACCCGGGTGTCGTACGAGTGTGGGTGTAGGGTGCCTACTTAGGAAGATCAGAGCAATCGGGCTTCCTCCTTGGGGAAGCGTGTCAGAAGTGTGGTTCTTCCGAGTCCTCTCAAAAGTCTGGGGTATCCAGCTGGTACGCAGACACTTTCCTTCACACGTATTTTAAACTGAATTGGGACTCGGTTGCTTTAGTAGCCTTTTCCCTTACCACGAAGGTGAGCAGCGCTCTCTTCCTCCACCATGCGTGCCCTGATCGAGCTGTCACTTGCACCCACGTGAAGAAACTTACTTTGCACGTTGTCCTGGAAGTTACGAATCAAGCAATCTAGCCACTGGAAACACTCTTCTACCGGTCTCACGGTCCGCGATATACTCCATCTCTAGAGTACATACATCCGCAACAGTTCTCGCGTGGGCTTGTAGCACTTCCCCATCATGTCACCCGGACGCAACCTCACTGCCTTCGAGAAGACGATCCCGGATTACCGCAAGCGTATCCTCCTCTCGCTCTGCAAAGCACTCATCGCCCCTCCGCTCCTGACCTTGCTCGCGCTACAATGGGCCTGTCGGTCCCTCTCACTATGGGCATCCTTCCCTCTCGCTCTGCTCAGCATACCCATCACCATCACCTTGCGCTCCCACTACACCCTACTAAGCCAGGACCGTGAGGCGGCACGTATGGGTGCACAACCCATCACCCGCGTGCGTGGTCGCTGGCCAGGGAATCTCGATATCGTCCTACGCTTGGTCAAGTCGTTCGAGAGCGGATACGTGCTGCAAGGCTTCGCCGACCTGTTTGAAGAGTACGATTGTACGACGCTCAACACGAGGTTCTTCTGGGACGACCAGGTAAGCAGTGCGCGTGTTACGCCGCAAAATGAAGGAGTGCTCATGAGCTCGGCTAGATCATCTCTATGGACGGGCAGGTGTTCCGGTTCGTGGCGCTCACCGGGTTCCCGCACTTCGAGAAGGGCATTCTTTGGCATGAACGGATGTACGTGATTCATTGATCATTGTCTGCGCCATAATTCCGAAGCATCGCTCAGAGACAAACTGCTGGGAACTGGTCTCTTCAATGCGTGCGTTCATTGTCACTTCCGGGTGACGCCTACGCTCACGTCTTGGTCAGGGAGGGCAATCGTTGGAGAATCGTGAGGACTCAAGCACTCCCTCTGCAATGTTCACGTATATCTAACCCACGTGATATCGGCAGGGTCGCCAAATCGCTCGGCCATTCTTCACGAAGGAACGGATATCCGATTTCCATATCTTCGAGCGCGTCTCTGTCAAGACACTCGACCTCATTTCCGGACGCGCCGCGAGATACGCCCCGATCGACATACAAGACCTGCTATCGCGCTTCGCGCTTGACGCAGCTGCGTTGTTTCTGTGGGGAACAGCGCTCAACACTTTGGACCAGCCTCTCACGCAGCCTGGCCGTGTTGTCCTCGGCCCGAAAGGATCTGCGCCAGCTGATGGCGGCGGCGAGTGGGACGCGTTCACAGAGGCCTTCGAGACCGTTGCGGTTCTCATCACGCGCCGCGGCGTGCAAGGCGACACCTGGCCGCTGCTCGAGTTGTTCAAAGATAAGACGGAGGAGCCAATTCAGGTAATCATGGATTGGCTCGAGCCGCTCGTCCGCACAGCGATCGCGCGCAAGGAGAAGCGCAAGGAGGCCGATGCGAAAGTTAGCGCGCGCGATGAAGAGACCGTGTTCTTAGATTATCTCGCCGACAAGACTGATGGTGCGCATTCCATTCCATTCCGTTATCACTTCCAGCAGCACGGACTCATGACCTACTCGTAGATGTTGAACACATCCGATATGAACTCATCACTTTCCTTATCGCGGCACGAGACACTGTAAGCGCGCATCCAGATGCGCACATGTTGCATGCTGACGCTTTCCGCAGACGTCCTCGCTCTTGACATTCGTTATGTACTTCTTTGCACTGCATCCTGAAGTATGCGGTCGTCTCCGAGAAGAAGTTCTTGAGACGTTCGGGACGTCCGGGACGCCGACATACGAGAACCTCAAGGCCATGCCATATCGTGCGTCGCGGACCCATTACGAGACTGAGGAGTTTGCTAACTCTCTCGTTAGTCCGTGCCGTGCTGAACGAGACTTTGCGTCTTTTCCCGTCTGCGCCACTCGTCGCACGCACCTCGCTTGACGACCCTCTCGTCATCCCGAGCACGCAGAGGCTGTACCTTCCTCCCAAGACGCAGATCATGATGGCCTCGCTCCTCGCACACAAGCGGCCGGATATGTGGGGCCCAGACGCGCACGAATTCCGCCCCGAGCGCTGGTTCGACGCTGGGCTGGTCGAGAAGGTCACAACGACGCCATTCATGTACTGTCCTTTCTACGGCGGCCCGCGCATCGTGCGTAACACACTCTCCCTCCTTTTCTGCGGTGCTGACGATGATGCAGTGTCTGGGGCAGGAGTTCGCGCTGAACGAAGCGGGCTACTTTATCGTGCGCCTGCTACAGCGTTTCCGCTCGTTCCACCTCGCACCCGAGTTCATGCCAGCCGGTGCGCTTCCACCTGCGCACTGGGCGGGGATGCCTGGCCGCCAAGGCATCGAGAAGATTCATCCTGCCATCAACTTCACGATGCATAGCAAGGTATGCCGTTCGGTTTTTGTTCTCGTGCAGGACGATGTGTTGATGTTATCGGCGGTGATACAGGGCGGTGTGTGGATGTTCGCAGAACCTGCTGCATCTTCTGACGTGGTCGCGTAATTTGACCCTTGCTGAATGCCAGCCTGCAGCCCGAAGTACCTGCAGCATCACTGTCTTTTCATGACTCTACCCTCACGAGTTACCTTGCCTTCATACCCCACAAACTGATGTACACCCTTTCCCTCCTTGTGCCTGGCTCTTGTTTTCAACTGCATTGTACGTTACCTAGAGAGAGCGAGTGTATGATGGCCGCGCACGGTGTTTTTAAAACTATGCTATTCCCTCAATATACCATTAGATACCTGGTCTTCCCCCTCCCAGCAGCAGCCGTGATCGCCCCTGATGTGCCGTTTATCACGGCGGTTCTGCGCGTGGTAATTTCAGGCTTCTTTCTCGACCCTGCGCAAGCCAGGGGTTATTATCTCTGTTACACCATATGGCTGACAGCATGCACATTCTGTGGTTGCGAAGGCACTCTAGAGTCGGTACGCTGTTCTCTGAAGATCTCACACTTCGAGGGTTTACGCGACCATCAACAACGGAGACTTTCACGATCGTGACGGCATATTCCGTGCTGCATGTCCTGTTCTCTGATGGATGTTTACTGAATGTATGTTCGCCCCTTGGTTGCTGGGCATATATCTCTGCACGTCCGGGCGGGTCTAGGCTTCTCAACGAGCTTCTCATAGAAGTGGGGCATAACGACGCCCTTCCAAGCGTTACAGCAGTTTCTGATGCACTACATACAGCGTCCGGCAGGTACTTGCGCCGGAATATGCACTACACCAAGAGCGGAATGAAGCAGGGGAGATCATTCACAAAGGACTCCCATGACGAGATAGAGTCGAAGACTGTTAATACGACAAGATTGAACGAATGGTCATCCTCGATACAATTCGAGGAACAAAATGAGCTATAATGGGTCACCTGGGTGTGGTTTCACCTAGCTGAGAAATTGTTGGCATGATATAACTGACCATTCTTCACGATGCGTGGCATATATCCTGCAAACCAGGATATCTTTCTAGGCTCGCGTGTGCGGCTCAGACGAAGCGGGGAAGAATGAACATATTGCTTGGTTGCAAATTTGCCATTGTCAGTAGAGCTGTGCGAGACGCCGGCACTTGATGGACTGGGTTCAGGGGACTAATTCTGTCAGTACCGTTTGCAGAGCCCGGATGCGGGGTACGCATAGAGGTATGACCTGTTGGTGCGCATTCCCGGCGATATCGGAGATTGAACGAAACATACCCGAACTCTAGCGGAGATGCAGGCGAAAGACTCAATAATAAAAATGAAGTGCATTGACAGACGCTTCGAGTCCAATCTGGGTCATAGAGGCGTGGGTCATCTGCGGTAGGATCGTGGGTTTGTGATATGTAGCATTCGTAATGGTATGTGAGAACTAGAGTTAGAGGAACAGCGTCGGGATACCGCAGAGACTGGGGATACCAACCAACCCTAGCAGATAAGGTGCAACTTGAATTCGGGTTTTAGGGAAAAAGTCGATGAAATTGAGGTCTTCGGGTCCAATCCGTGGCATCGCGATGGAAGACGGAGCCTTGATATTCAAGGTCAAGGTCGAACACAGCGAGTAGTGGCGCAGCAGGGATGCTACTGAGGGACCACCATGCTGGAGACGCAGTGGTTCCTGAAAAACGCGAAGGCGAATCGTCAGAGCTCGAGCAAGTCGTGGGTAAAGCGGGCCGGATTTAATTACATAATGGCCGGCGACAGCTTTCACTTGTCAGGTGCTCCGGCTTTTGCCGCACCACGTTGGCCACTGCCATGATCTCACGCACCCAGCCACCGTGAAGCGCCCTGAATGGTACAAGCTAGCGCTGGGCGTTGGGCAATCAAGGCAAAACACACTCAAGTATCCACTACGACTGCTCCCTGCCCCCTGGACAAATCTCATATTCGTCGTCTTTCTTCCCTTGTTCGAACGCCATTCTCTTGCTTTCACTGCTACATAAGCAATGCATCTTTCGGACATCCCAGTGGAAATCCTCCTCCATGACCTATTCCCGATCGCTTCTATAGGCGGTGTTCTGAGACTTGGGTGCACAAGCAAGTTCTTTGCGTCGATCTGCAGTGACGATGCGTTCTGGAAGGGCAAGTGTCGAACCGATTTTGCAAACCTTTCCGGCACTGGGGTATTTTCACGGAAGACCGGATGGAAGGCGCTGTACCGTGCGTTCAACTATCCTCGGGTTTTTGTCTGGGGGTCTGTCCACCCTCGCAACCTCTTCCTATACCACATCATTCAGACTCGGTTGCATTCCCCAGCAGCCTCGACAAGGGCACACGCGGTATTGGCAGGGACACCCAGTTCGATCGCAATGCAGGGTTCCCGTATCCCGTCGAGGTCCCCTTTCCTCGTACCCGGATTGTGAGTCTCGTGACATGTGATAGGTACATCGCACCCATCCGTGCCGGAAATCCTCTCACCCCTTCCAGGGGTTTTCAAGCCCTCGACTCCGAAGGTTCTATGTGGGTATGGGGTAAGGTCATAGCTTTGATCCAGAGCAGGAGCTGCCTCACCATGCCATGGTTTTCAAGGGACGTCGGCTTTGACTCCCAAAGACGAGGATGATGGCGTGAACACAGCATATAGACCGCACAAGTTTGTCATGCCCAACCCTATCACTGCCATCAGGCGAGTGCGGCAAGCCCAGCTCTCGCATAATACCACACCTCATACTTCTCTGCCTCACAGTTGCACAGGCATGCAAGTAGCCGTCATTGATTCTGCCGCGCAATTCTGGACGTTTCTCAGCTGGAGAGATCCCTTTCGCCTGAAATCACCCCTTCTCGACGGCAATTCTCCAGAGACCACGCCACTGCATATAGCGTGTGGCTGGAGTTTTACTGCTATTCTGACCCACTCTAAGGATGTCCTCGTCTTCTGGTGGACCACGAGTCGACCGGCGCGCACCCGAGACGAGGACCCCACCGGATCTCCATATACTACCGAAGATTATCGCATCTTCTGTGTACCTGGAGAGCTGACATATGACCCAGCCAGGCTGCCTCAGATACCGCGACTGCCCAATATCGAGGGCGTTCAGGTCTCGGAGGAACCCGATGCAAGCGATACCTTCATAGTCGAAATTGCAGCCCTCGAATTACAACTCATCGCTCTGACGAACAAGGGCCACGTCCTCAAGTTCCATGACTTAAGATCCGACAGACATTTTGAGGTGTCCACAAGGGAGTGGGAATACGTCAGGCCTCTTCGATTTCGAACCCAGCTGCCTCGTGCTGACACCTCGCCACAGCTCGAACAGTTCAGTGAGCCGTCCAGGATCGCGCAGCACCTACCCTCCCGAGTCGTCGACAGCTCCAGTAGCCCGACATTCCCTCGTATCAACCGCGTACGGGACACCTTATCGCGCCAACTCCTGCTCTTTTCCTTCACTGACTCGGACCTCCTGCAGATCACGGCGCGGAACCACTTCTTCGCTGCATACTCGACCGCGGACGCGTTCATTCTCATGGGCACCGACGCGACGCGCGCGGATGACCCGCCCTCTTCTGCCGGGCGCTGGTTTCCTGACGACGTGCTCGCGGCGGTCGCACTCGACGACGGGCACTACGCTGCGCTCAGCGCGGACGGCACGCTGCGCACGTGGGGTAGCAACGCACACGGCGCGCTCGGGCTGGGCGACCTCGCGCGCCTCCCGCCCGACGCTGTGCAGGTACCAGAGCCGGGGTCGGGCGCGCCGCTGTGCGTCGCGGTGCCTTCGTGCGTGCGCTTTGGCAATGGCGCGCTGCGCACGCTCTGCGTCGGTGTAACTGCTGCGCGGTCGCATATGGGCGCGCTGGTGGTTGAATTGCCAGTGCGTGCGGGTGTTCGTTCTTAGCGGTTGGACTGACATGTGGTTTTGATTCAAGCCGGAGGAGGACGAGTAAGTAGGGCGGCTCGCATACTCGATGCCAGAGGCCGCATTCGGAGTGCCGCTATAGGTCACAGTTCCGAGTTTTTATGTTTTCTCTATGCGCAACATATACTGTCTTATGTCTTTTATGAGAGACATATCTATATGATATTCCATTCAAAACATAAGGAAGTAATTTATCCATATAAGTGAAGTCATCACCGAGGTTCGACGGACTATTCCGAGATTTGAATACCGATGAACTCCGTTTCACAACACACCGTCGACGCCGCACGCGCCGGCGCACCGAGGGTGGACCAGTGGCCGCAGTGCGGTCACTGTCACTAGAGTCGCCTCGAGTGCACAGGACACTCCAGGCGTATCAACCAATCTCATAATTTTTGGCTAACACACAGACCCAAACGCTCTTGTGGCCCCGACCTTCCGAGAAGTGTTTCAGTCAGCTCTCAGCCAACTGTGCTGCCATGATGGAACGTGGACGACGCGCTTACCTCGGAATGCCTCTCTGGGTATGTAAGAGTCGACACTGACTCCAGTATCGCCGACAGTCTCAACAGCGATAACACAGTGCGTATCGTTCCGCGACTCTACCTCGCCATCGAGCTTACTCGAAATCGCAGGAGCTTGACGCCGTTGTCGCGATAGTCCAATCTTACATTATTCGGGTCCTGTTATTGTTCTTGTCTCATCGCACCCGATCGGCGTTACTGGAGCAGCGATTTGTTCCGTCTTCATACCAGATCTTGCTATGCAGCCGTGATACGGAGCCATCCACAGCCCTAGGTGAGACATCGTGGGCACAGGGCCTGCCTTGTCCTCCTTAAAACACCAGCGAGGCTTTCTAGTCCTATATCTCATTCCCCCCTTCCCCCCAATATCGAGATGACTACCGTTTTCTACCTTGGAGCGACAGGATACATTGGCGGTGCATATGATGGTTCCTCTCTATTCCCGCTGCAACTGACTCCGCTCTTGCAGGTGCAGTGCTTGTCGGCCTCTGCAAAGCGTACCCGGACATCAAGGTGACTGCCTTGGTGCGCAACCCCGCGCACGTCGACGCAGTCCGTGCAGTGGGCGTAGAAGTCGTCCAGGGCACGTTCAGCGACACCGATCTCATCGCGGCACATGCGCGCGCTGCGGAAATCACGGTCAACTCGGCCGACAGCGATGATGTCGCGCTCATTACCGCTGTCCTCGCTGGGCAGAAGGCGCGCGTCGTAGAAGACGGCAAGCCCCCCGCAGTCCTCCTTCACACGAGCGGGGTCGCGGTGTTCTTAGATGGTGGCAAGGAGGGCAAGAGTGACCCGAATGGCAAAACCTGGAACGTACGTCGCGGTATCTCATTCACGATGCATACGACACTCATGAGCCTGTCTTGCAGGATGGCAATGAGGCTGACATCCGCGCGATCACACCTGAGATGCTGCATGGTGCTGTTGATTTCCCGTACGTTGCCGTGTATAGCTCGTATGGCATCCCCGTCTCTGAAGCATTTCTCAGCATTCTCCGGGCTTCTGAAGCGGGCTACACGGAATCGTACATCGTTTGCCCCGCAGCGATCGTTGGTCCGCCAACAGGACCGGTCCATGCTGGCTCGTTCTTTATCAAGTTCATGGCTCAGTTCGTGCTGGCATTCAAGAAAGGGATATATGTTGGTGAAGGCTCCAATTTATTCTACACGGTATGTGTTTCTATCAGTCGCTCAAGTTCGTGGGTTAACCTCATCGTCTTTGGTTAGGTTCGTCTGGACGACATCGTCGACCTCTATCTCCGAATCTTCGCGCGGGTGCTCAGCCACGCAGACACAAAAGCTAGCCCGTACGAGCGGTACTACATCGCCGTCAGCACGCCCTATACATGGAAGAACATCATCAGCCTTTTCAGCGCAACCCTTCACAAGCAGGGCCGGCTCGAAGAAAGCACGGTACACAGCGTCCCGCTTTCCGCTATCCCTCCGTGCGTATTTCAGTCCAGTTGTATATAGCTGGATTTATTACTGACACGCCACCTCAGTGGCGCGCACTTCCTTGGTGCGAGTCAGCTCGTTCGGGGCGAGCGCGTGAAAGCACTGGGATGGGTACCGCGCCCGGTGGTGCTGGAGGACTGGGTGGACGAGGGTATCGCATCTGCGCTGGCAAAGCTACAATAAGTGCTCCAGTGTTGTATCTGTCGTTTTCCTTCCATTGCCGTGCCCCACTATATCGCTCGCAGCATATATGCGGGTTGATACAGGGGGCCACATGTCCATGGGCTACGATGAATCCGGTACTGGCGATGAGCGCTGAGCATGCGCCCTCTTATAAGCTTGAGGCCCTCGGCGATTGGCGCACAGACACGCTGCTGAATAAGAGGAAGCCGACGGACAGTTAACGTGGACTTCAGTGATGACTCACTTCAACAAGCAGCTTACACGTCCAAAGCTATCGGACTTAGGCTCTATCTCTGGCAGTACTGTGACTCAGCAGTACTTGTCGGCGCACTGCAGCATGCAACGAACATGACGCTCACAGCCCTCGAACTTTCTCATGCGATATTGCATCGATTTCCATTACCAGGCTTCCGCAAGCCTCTAATCAATCCAGGCGGGTTCTATTTCAGTGGGGCTGCCAGTGCGTATGAGTTAGGGGCCGGCATAAAAGAGCAGCGCCAACCAGTGGCAGCTTCCCACAAACTTCCCATCGCAGCCCATCTATTCGACCCACCACATAGTTAACATGGCCAACGTATTCTTCATTGGTGCGACGGGCTACATCGGAGGTGCGTCGTTGGCCCGTAGTACGTTCCAACCCTCTCTGACGCACCAACGGCACGACGCAGGCGCCGTCCTGCACGCGCTCCTCCAGGCGCACCCATCGCTCGTCGTCACTGCGCTCGTGCGCCGTGCAGACACCATCGCCCGCGTGCGCGCGCTCGGCGAGCATGTCAGCGCAGTGCAGGGCACGTTCGACGACCTCGCGCTCATTGAGCGCCTCTCGCGCGCCGCGGACATCGTCATCAACACGGCCGACTGCGACACCGTCCCACTGACCAACGCGATCCTCGCGGGCCTGCGCAAGCGCGTCGAGGAGGACGGCAAGCCGCCTGGCGCGCTGCTGCACACGGGCGGCGGCGCGGTGTTCCTGGACGGCCGCAGGGAGGGCAAGGCGGATCCGAACGGGCGGGTGTGGAACGTACGTGCGCTGCCCCTGCTGCTCTGTGTGCGACTCTGAATGGCGTTGCTGCGTTCAGGACGCCAACCCGGACGACATCCGCTCGATTACCGCGGACAGGCTGCACGGCCCGGTCGACGTCGCGTACGCATCGCCAGCGCTCTCGGCGCGCCGTTTCGCGAGCTGACCTGGCCCTTTCGGCCGTGGGCTGATAGGATCTTGCAGGCGGGCGAGGCGCGCTACATCGACACGCACATCATCTCCCCCGGCGGTGTTATCGGCGAGGCGCGCGGCGCGCCCGTGCTAGCGGGATCCATCTTTATCAAGCTCCTGATCCAGTTCTTGACGCAGAAGCAACGCGTGGCGTACCTCGGCGAAGGCACGAACCGCTTCTACATGGTGTGGCGCTCGTCTTGTGCCCTCTCCTGCTCGCAGCCTGATGGGGTGTATACTAGGTGGAGCTCAATGACCTCGTCGATCTCTATTTGCTCGTGTTCGCGCGCGTGCTGAGCGGCGCGGACAAGGACAAGAGCGCGTACGAGAGGTACTACATCGGCGCGGTCAACCCCTTGCCGTTGAAGACCATCATGACCGCCGTCGGCGAGAAGCTCGCGCGGCGCACGGTCATACCAGATGCCACCCCCGTCTCAATCAGCGTAGAGGGGGCGGATGCGTGCGTTTCCCTGGCCCTTTTCTTACATCCGCCGACGTGCTGATGTCTTTGGTCATGTCATTCAGCCTGTCCCAAGTCTTTGCTGCTGATCAGAGGCTCGAATACGACCGGGCGAAAAGCTTGGGTTGGAATCCCAAGCCAGTGGATATGAAGGAGTACATGAACGAGACCATCGATGCTGCTCTGGATACGCTGCATCGCCAACTGTAGGACGGAGACAACGGGTTTCTCGGCGACAAGCCTAACCCGTACTCGTAGATAGGATTTGTTCTATCGTTACATACATCGCAGTCTGGACAGGGAAATGGCAACCTCATGAGTACTCTCGCACCTCCCCCGACGGCCACGTTGTGTCAGACCCCACCACGCGCATCTCGACCTCGTCGAAGACAGTGACTGTCCGGGCGATGCCAAACCCGAGGCTCGTGAACAACGCGATGCTCCGCGCGTTTGAGGCGCCGATCCGCGCCACGAAATGCTCCCTCCGGACACCGAGCTTGTCGCATGCGTAGCGCAAGAGAAGCGAGAGCGCCGCGTACGCTCTCCGCTGTCCGCGGTAGGCGGCTTCTGCGGGAGCACGTCAGTGAGCGGGGAAAGGGCAGTGGGGAAGGGTCCGAACCGGCGATCATGACCTCACACTCGACCTCGAAGTCGGGATCGTCGCGCGAATTCTTGAAGAATAGGTTGACGTCGCCGATCATGGGCAACGCTCGAATGTCCTCGTTGGACAGTTCGACGTTGGACTCGGCTTCCAACGAACGGGCGAGCACGATGAATGTGAGCTCTGCGGAAGGTGCAACGACGCTGAGTATATGGAACGAAGAGATATGGAGGTCAGAATACGCACTGTCCTCATCCTCTTGCCAGCTTCCTGCTCCTCTGTGAAGCTCTACGGCGTGCAAACCGAAGAACGGCGCTCACGCTGCATTGCATACTCTTCCTCCAGCGTCAGCTCCTCGCTTGCAGTGAGCTCGCGCAGCTCCGGGCTCTGCATCCACGCATGGTACGTCTATTCGCAGAGAAGCTGGTGTCGTATTGAAACTTTGGACCTGAAGAACAGAAGGGCGGACCTCGACATATTCTGCACTGTGCTGGGGGCGGTTGGCATTAGGGCATCCGGCAGACTACGGGGAGCTCACCGGTAGGGAACGAGGACGACGGTACTCCCGACAAGGGCTGTCTGAGCGTTGACCTTCATTGCGCTTTGCCTGTTAACCGTAGTATGATTGCAAGGCTTGTTGGAGGCAAGAACGGGTATCCGATGATGGGGCCGGGCCGGTCGCTGCTTGATTCCCGTGGCACGTGCCATGGTGCCATGACGTTATCGCAATGACCCCGACATCGCCACAACTTTTGCTCCCTGACGTGACGGTGGCTAGGCAGTGGCTAGGCGGGCAGAATGGCCGAGTATAGGTATTCCGAGTCTGCGTCTCCCTGCGAGGGCGTGTTGTCCCAGCGCAGCGTTACCTCCCAATTTCCTCAGCCTGTCGTCGTCTGGCGGTGGGAGACCTTCCAGTACACGCCCCGTCACGACGTCGACTCACGGTCCCCCTTTGGAGCTTCAGTCTCGTCAGGGTTGCGCGTTGCCCAGTTGTGCACAATTGAAAGCCACGCAAATGCTATTTTTCCGCCTCAGCCGATTCTTTTTCTTCTCGATATCGATAGTGCCGGGCTCTTTAAGGGCGACGCATCAGCAACTCTAACCTTGTGCCAATCAGCTATCCCCCTCCCTAACAGTCTAACACATTCTTTGAACGCTTCTTACTCGTCGCAACGATGGTCCCCTTGCATACGAGTGGGACTGATCAACCCGCCTTGAGAGGATTCTTATGTGAGTAAATTGCTCCTTATGCCGTGTTCGGCGAGCGTGATAGTTAGATGCCCACGAATCAGGTGCTACTAGACGGAAAACTATCCACGACATTCCTAATGAAGTCCTCCTCGAGATATTCAACCATTACCGGCTCGGATGCGAAATATCATGGGAAGGTGTGGTCAGCAAGGCAAAGTATGCCAGGATGGATCTGTCACCTTGGTGGAATACCTTGGAGCGTGTCTGCCGCTGGTGGCATCAGGTTATCCGAGCATCTCCGCGCCGCCTCGATCTAAAACTACAGTACATACGCGGGATGTCCATTCAAGCCATGCTGGAGAACGCGCCGTCGTCTTTCCCCCTGTCCATTAACTTCCCCTCCATCCTTCATTTCCGGAAAAAGGATACTCCGGCTCTGAAGCTCGTTCTGCAGCAGACGGAACGCTTCCGCGAGGCAACATTGTACTCCAGTGGCCCGGCATTCGCACATCTCATCAATGTCATGACGGTCCCATTGCCCCGGTTGGAGCGCCTGACTCTCGTGGAAAATGACGGACACCCTCCCATAGCAGACCTCGATAACCCGCTCCCTCCTTCACTCCTTGGTGGCCATGCACCGGACTTGACTTTATTGAACCTCAGGGGTGTTACCATCCGAGAGGTCCCGCACTGGACGGCGACAGCGACCAACCTCACATCCCTTCACTTAAACAGAGTGAGTATATCTACGGGCGTCCTCTTCACAGTCCTCCAGAGCACGCCTCGGCTGAAGGTCCTCGTACTGGACTTCGTCGGTTGTGGTCCTCCAAAGAAACGCCTTCCGATGTACATCACACGTCCCTAATCAAACACATCGAGCTCCACGCATTGGAAACTTTCCACTTTTCTGGTTCCCTCAAAAAACTAGAAGAGATCGCATCCGTGATGGATGCGCGACCGACTTTCACCGACTTTCACACATACATCAAGGATAATCATGTCCCGGACTTCACCCACTCTCTGAAGCTCTTCGTTGCGCCCGATTTTGCGCCGGGTGAAATCGCCCGCATCGAATTCTCGCCCACTCTTGCAACGCTCTCCATTCCATGTGCTCAAACCAGGGAGGGCAGTTCCTGGCTTATCGCTTACAGTCAGTCCATTGTCCAAACGTGGGACATGCTGGCCATTTTCGCTCCGGTATACCATACTTTTTCGGGAATATTGATGAACGCGGAAGTCGTACTCCTTTATATGTGGCGTTTATCACAAATTTCCGGGTTCGACGAGCTAGACATCATGAACTGGGGCCCGGTGCTCGCCCCATTCGTCAACGCATGTATCCTTGGGATCACCGACGGGCTCGAAGTGCCCGTTGGACGGATATTGGACGCCTGCACCGAGGGTGGGGCACTCGAAGGATCTCTGCCGGCACTGCGCAAGGTTGTTATCCTCTACGAAAAGAAGAAGAAGCGCAGGACGCCAGAGCAGAAGATAGCGTTCGATTCGTACATCGCGAAGCAAAGGCGATGCAAGCGCATTGTGGAGGTGTCATATCTCCGAGCGTCGCATCGTTTCGACAAATGGTGGGAACTTTGAGCTGGACGGCCGGGTACCTGCAGTGAGTGATTCTGGATGGCCTTGACTCGGACATCATTGACCTTGTGTTGCCCTAGCCATGTCGTAGCAAAGTATTTTGGATTATGTCCATGTTGAATGTACAGTCGGATTCGCGGCAAACGTGCAGCGTTTGCGCATCGTGGCTACAATATATTTATACTACTTGTCCATACTATAATCAAACCAATTTTATCTGGCACGACTTCTTGGAAACGTGCGCGCACAGCACCGATGAACGAGAGCAGGCAGCTATAAGTCACGCGGGGACGGCTCAGGCACGCGCGCTGCGGGCGCGGTCTCCGATCGCAATAGTCGAACCATAAGTACTTATGTAGTAGCAAAATTGATATGGCCCTTGAGTAGTAAGGTCACCTTGGAAGGGAGATGTAGCAGTAAAGTTACAGAAAATTACTCGGAGGTTGAATGGCATGCATTGGGTCGGACACGGACAAGGCCGCGGATACTTCCGAAACTCAGCTGGCGCCCGCGCCGGCGTTGCACACTCCACTTGTTTCTGCCTGAGCTTGGCACGGCCAGTACTGGCACAGTGTCCTACGTGATCTCCTCCTGCTAGCGCTTCCGAAGCTGCTCACCAAGACCATGCCACTGCATAAGCCTGCATAGCACCACAACTGCCAGAAGCATTCCCTTAACGTGGCATATACCACTGTCTCGAACCGCCAACGGTTTCTCGGAATTGCTCGGTCCCTGAATATTACTTGTGTTGTTGGAAGTAGAGAACTTGCTGGGATCATGTAAGTTATAACCTCACGAGGCTTCTCGGTGCCGTGATGATTCCCTGCAGCTTGACCTTGGTAATGCTTGCTGCCATCCGGGTCCTCTGTTAGTCATCCCACAACGCCGATGCATATCACCGGCAACTCTATGCCCAGGATCTCCACTCAAGCAGCTGGGACCTGCGGTTCCAGATCGTGAATGAGGAGCTCGACGATTGATGGTCTTCACTGGTGCTCTCGCGTCGAGCAGAACGAACCCGGGCGATGCTGGGTATGGTCCCGCGGTTTCTCAGCTCGACTGTCGGACTTAGGCATTCACTCAACGTATCACAAGTCTCAAGCCGTCGACGATGTTCCTGGCCGAGCAACGTCACCCTATTGTGCCGTCCCCGCCTCGGGCATCGTCTCGCCTCCCACCAACGAGACGCGTTCGCTCATGGTACTTATATTGAGAGCAATGCTCACCACGTCTGGTCATTGGGTTTGAATCCCTCACAAGATGACCGGCATTTTCCTTATCGGCGCGACGGGCTACATCGGTGGTGCGTCAAGCTCTGGATGGCTGTCACTAACCGTGCTCATGCATAGTACTCCCAGGTACTCTGCTCGTAGCTCTCTGCAAGGCTCACCCCACTCTTTCCATCGCCGCTCTCGTCCGAAGGCCAGAATACATTGACCGTATTGCCGCTGTCGGCCTCAATGTCACAGTCCTCCAAGGATCCTTCGGGGACCTTGAACTCATCGAGAAGCACGCTCGGGAAGCGGACATCGTGATCAACACGGCCGACTCGGATAACGTATCGCTGACGAATGCGATTCTAACCGGGCTGAGAAAGCGCGTGGAGGAAGATGGGAAGAAACAGGGCGCTCTCGTTCATACCAGTGGCTCCGGGGTGTTCTCAGACAGTGGAAGAGAGGGGAAGTTCGACCCCGAGGGCAAGATCTGGAATGTACGTCCTCTGGCACGTCTCCCGGGCTGAACTTATCTCACACATCTTGCCTATGCAAAGGACGCAAACGTGGATGACATCCGTGCGATCACCATCGACAAGCTCCACGGTCAAGTCGACGTTCCGTAAGCCCCACCAGTCAACGTAACTCTATGATGCATGATGCCTCACGGAGATCCGCGCAGAATCTTGCAAGCTGGCGAAGCGGGATACGCTGAGACGCACATCATCTCTCCAGGCGGCATCATCGGCATATCCGATGGGCCTCTCCCAGCAGGGTCGGTCTTCATCAAGTACTTGATACATCTCGCCACCCTTCGCCGGCGCCCTTGCTATATCGGAGAGGGCTCGAACGTCCTGTACTTGGTTCGCGACCCGCCTCCCATCAGGTTCTTTAACTGACTGGGGCCCCAGGTCGGGCTGGATGATCTCGTCGACCTGTTTGTACGCGTGGTTGCGCGCATCTTGAGCGGCGTGGACAATGACACAAGTGCCTACGAACGATATTATCTCGGCGTCGCCAACGCCGTGTCATGCAAGACACTTATGGAGTTGGTCGGAGAAGCGCTCAAGCGCCGGGGGGTCCTGGAGGACAGCGCTCCGGAGTCGATTAAGGTTGAAGATCTGAGCCGGTATGTGCTGATGTCTGGGGCTTATCGTCCCGACCCTTATGACGCCAATGATGGTTGACTTTGATCCTCGCGTTTTCTCAGGGAATGGCAGATATTTGCTGCGAGCCAGAGGTTCCAGTGCGACCGCGCCAGGGGGCTCGGCTGGAGCCCCAAAGCCGTAGATATTGCGAAGCATATGGACGGGGCGGTTGACGCAGTGTTGCAGACGATGCAGCGAAGGCTGTGAGTCGGTAGAAGTTGCTAGCCATGCGGGTCTTCGGTGTTTGAGATTCGCTCGCGTCCGGGCGCGCGCACGTCTACGCGCAGACGCCATTGCATTGTCCAATTGTATCGTTGACTCGCGTCGTATTCCCACAATCTGCCCGAGTCGCATGAGGACATTGACCGGCAAAGCGGCCCTCGGACTTGAGTGAGACGAGCGCGCACGGCGGACCGACCGCCGACTGTGCGGAATTGATAGATGATAGCGTTTGCTGGCCTAGCAAGCGCTCGTCGGGGGCGGGGTCGATGGTGTACGTATAGCTTGTGCAGTTGGTGGGTCAAAACCGGCCATGATCAGCAAGACATTGCCCTTTACTTTTCCCCGCCAGCTCGCTTGTCAAACATTTTCAGCCCGGGAAGGCATCCATCCCGCCTAGAAACCGCCAACATCATGGCCTACGTCGTTGCGCCGCCGCCAAGCTTCCGTCCACGCCTTCTTCATCCGTTCACAACATCCTTCAGACAACGAGCCACTGCCTCCTCCGCACCCGAAGTGAAGAAAGCCAGTAGCACCCATCTCATGATCCTCCCAGAGGAGCTCATGATCAAGGTCCTGGAGATGTCGCACCCCAAGTCGGTCCTGGCGTGCCAACTGGTCTGTGCCGCGTGCCGCGTCGTCTGCCGAGGTTGATCTGACTCAGACGCGCTCCAGACATGTCGCGTTTTCCGGGACGTGATCGCAACCTCCGCGAGCCTCCGCTACAAGCTTAGCCTCTACAAGTATGGGATGTGCGACACCCCGCAGAACAGGCTGAGCAAGGCGGAGAAGCTCGAGCTGCTGACTGCGCACGGCGCTGCGTGGGAGAATCTCGACCTGGCCAAGGCAGAAGATGTGGGTCTCCTCAACGGTTGGGGGCACCCTGTAGCCGTCTCTGGGAACATCATCGTTTTCCGCACGAAGCACGTCGATGCCGTGGGGCCCCGCCAGGACCTCCTTGTTCTCCGTGTGCCTTCGCGGCTCCGCCAGATCGAAGGAGCCCATTGGGTCCTCAACGTCCCACCAGAAGCTACCAGCTTCTGCATCGACGCGTCCCAGGACCTGCTCATCTACATGCTGTACGTGCTTCTCTTCTCCGGTAATTATCGAAACGAACCGATGATGTCGTGTACCAGCGATCGTGCCTTCCATGTGTGTACGTTATCAACGGGAGCAGTCCATCCCTTGGCAGTCGGGCCCACGGGTTCTTTCAGTCCATGGAACGGCATCCGCGCTCAGCTCGACAACCTATGCGTCTGCGGAGATCACGTCGCGACTGGCGCGCGCATCAAGTACATTTCAGTCTGGAACTGGAAGACGGGACAGCAGATCTCTGATCAGGTACGTAAATCCTTGGGTCCGGAGCTGCCTGGGATCACCTAACACTGGTCAGATCTCCGACGTGCGGTTCTCATCATTCGACTTCCTCGACGAGTATCACATCCTCTACACGATGTCCTCGGAGGACACGCTCCACGTCTACGACTTCCGCGACTCGCCGCCCGCACAGCTCCCCCAGGGGTCCTCGCGCCAGCCGCGGCGCTTCGAGCTGCTCCTCCCGCCCATCCAGCGCGCCACGACGACGCGCTACATCCGCGTCCGCCGCAACGCAATGCCATGCGCGGTTCCTCCACGACGGGCCCGTTCCACGCCGACCCGCGCGAGCGGCTCGTCACGCTGCAGGTGACGACGAGCCCCGTCGAGCGCGGGCAGGAGCAGCTCGAGGTGCACGTCCCCGCGCGCGTGCTGCTCGACTTCTTCGCTGCGCGCGGCGGCGCGACGGCGGACGTCGTCCCCTGGCTCGCGTGGTGCGACGCGGTCCAGATGACGCCGCCCCGCCGGCTGCCATACAAGGTGCAGTCGCACATGGTCAGCTACGGGATGCGCACCGTCGCGCCCACACCGCACTGGGACGAGGGCGTGCTGTGCGTCGACTCGTACCTCCCGTGGCGCGCGGGCGTGCCGCTGCCTTTGGTGTTCCCGGAGGAGCTTCCGAACATGGAGCAGGTCATGAGCGTGCTCTGCGAGGACGGGATCGTGTGTTATACTGTGCGTTCCGCCTTCTTCGCAGTGACAGCCTCCCTAACTGACCCAGACGACCCCGAAGCCCAACCCCGCATTCACCAAGATTGCGCAGGCATTTTGGTACACTTTTTGATTCAGGACATTGGCGCGGACTAGCTAGCTACGAAGTGAAATTGTGTATTTGTCTCCATTGTTTCGATATTCTTGTTTTGTTCTTGAAGGATGCCATTATATCCACATGTCACACTGTATGTATTTCGATTCTCCCCGCATGTCTTTCCTAGCGTTGTACCACCCATCTTAGACAGATAGAGTTGACGATCCCAGGATCGTCCTGTTGGCAATTATCAGCCCATAAAACTGTTTTTACGAATGGCTGATCAGTACAAGGATGTGCATCCACTTCAATATAACCACAAGAAGCACGACTTCCCGTCCACCTGGCCCACATATCGGCTTTCGCCTTACTTCGCCTCCGCGAGCATCTCCAGAACTTCCGGCCCATAGCCGTCCTGATTCGTCCCATGGCTCCACGACGCCCACTTCTCCTGGTCCGCAAGCGTAGCCTTCGCGCGCGTATTGACGATGCCCCACGCGTCGCTGCCGAGCTGCAGGCGCAGCGGCGGCTCCGCGATGCCCGCGACGTCGTACATCACACGCGCGGCGCGCGCGACGTCGCCGATGCGCGGGAACGCATCCACCATGCGCAGCAGGCGCGCGCTGGGCGAGTCGTCGCCGTACGCGGGGTGCCGCGCGACGCGCACCATCGAGCCGCGTGCCACTCGGTCGGGAACATACCCGGCTCGATGATGATGCCCTTGATGTTCCACTCGGGCGGCATCTCGCGCGTGAATGCCTCGGTGAAGCCCTCGAGCGCTGCGGCGCGCACCAATTTAGACATAAGATCGGGTTGACGGGTGGATCAAGCGCGGCGGCTCACCAAACTTCCCGGCATTGTAGTACGCGCGCGTCGCGTTGGCCGCATAACCGCCGACGGACGAGACGGCCAGGACGCGCCCGCCAACGCCCGGCGGGTTCACGTCGCGGAACATGCGGATGGCCTGCAGTCAGGGTTCTGCATCAGCGCGATGAGTGCTGCGCATCGCGGGCCACGCACCCTTTTCGTGATATTGACCGGTCCCCAGAACAGCGTCTCGATTTGGTGCCGCGCCTTGTCGTCTGGGATGGCCTCGATCTCTCCGACGAGGCCGTACCCGGCGTTATTGACTACAACGTCAAGGCGGTGGAAGTGCGCCTCGACCGTCGCGAACAGCTCCTCGATTTGCTCCACGTGCGTGACGTCGAGATGCTGGACGAGGAGCTGCTCTTCGGAGTATTTTGCGCGCAAGTCATCGAGCACTGAGACGTTGCGAGCGGTCGCGACAGCGCGCTCGTTCTTGGATAGCACCAGCTCGAGCAGCGCGCGTCCGAACCCAGAGGACGTTCCGGTGACTGCAGGTACAGGTGAGCAAGCACGCCCTCTATGCTGGGATTGGACATACTAAGCCAGACACGAGATTGGGCGATTTCTGACATGGGTAGATATGCTGGAGGGTGGCTGATGACGATGCAGGGCGGCTGGAAAGTATTTAGTTGTTTATATGCAGGAGAGTCCTAGCCCGACCCACTCACTGAGAACCGTCTTAGGTCATATTCCATGACTTGTGTGTAAATGCATTCGGATTTTCATGTCTCGATGGGGGGCTTGCATAAGGAAGTAATAGGACACCATATCTGTCGAGAACTGCAGGGAGCCGTTCGTACGTCTGATCCTCGAGAGCTGGGTGCTGGCGTACCTTTGATTGAGCCGCTGCAAATTCAACAATCGGTGACGCTGCTGCTTTCGCTAAGATGGTGGCCTTTTGAAAGGTTTTGCAAGTCATCAGCAATGATGCGAACTCCAGACGACGCTTAGGGTGGTATGTAGGCTCTAGAACCGAAGCACAACTCGAAGCTTGACGCGCCCAGGCGGCAGCGCTGAAGCTGTAGCGCTGACTGTGCAGCGCGTATGTAAGCATCGTATCAGACGGTCGAGGATGTGGATGCGTCGGGGATGTGGATGCGTCGGGGATGTGGATGCATCGAGGATGTCAATGAGTATATTCTGGGCGCAGTGACCACACAACGGTGCAGACTCGGCCTTCACAGTGTCACAATTTACCTTCATTCAAAAGCAAGAAAAATAAAATCATCGAGCAAATCGATCAAAGAAGTGCTACAACAGATCGTCAGCTACAATACACACGTGGGTATTTTACCACGTGGCCTACTCCCGGCTCATTCTGCGCTTGGTTCTTCTCAATCTCGGCCAGCTTTGATAGCGTGTCTGCCACCATCTCTGCTGCAGTATGCGTCTTGAGCCCAAGTATCGAGTCGGCCTTGGCAGTCGAGTACTGTCTCAGGTAGGGCTTCCCCACGGTCGCGCCCGGGTTGCCTTTAGGCAGATTCGGGAATGGAGGCGGCAAGATGACATTCGCGATGTCCACTGCGCGCGTGAGTTTCCCGCTGGACAAACGGGTGGTGAAAAAGACATACAAAATTCCTGCCAGAAAAAGCTCCCTGTGCGCATGTCAGATCAATATCGACTACGCGAGCCAGTGAGAGGCGCATGAATCCACTCACCACCGCTGACAGTGATGCGTTCCCCACCAGCAGCCGGCTTTTCTCCAGCGAGCACGTGCGCCATTGCGACGTCTCGCACGTCCACGAACGTTGAGTTGTCGCCCATCAAGACCACGTTTCCCTTTTTTCCCAGTACCACGGTACTATAGAAGTCCAGGGACGTCACGTTGAGTTCTTTGATCGAGGGGACGTGGATGGGTGGCTAAGCGAGGAGACATAGGGAAACATGAGCTCAGGCATCAATCTTGTTGGAACACCTTACCCCGAAAACCTATAGCGTGGCGTAAAATAAATATGCGATCAGGCATGAGAGAACACATACGAAGGGAGGATTGATGCTATAACGTCCCACTGGATGACGTCTTTGTTCTTCTCGTGGAACCCCCAGGCAGCTGGTGACTTCCGTTTAGCACCGACCTCGGAAATTAGAACGGCTTCGGCGCAAGTCACCTCTTTCTGCCAGCGTCTTCGAGGCCTGATAAGCAACGTAAGGTGACGTCTCCGCGCCTTTCTCCTTGTACGTCTCTACGGCATATTCGTTCCAGGTCGACTCGTCAAATAGGACTGGTCCCCTTGTCGGTCGCGTAAGGGCCGCAGAAGACGATGTGATGACCACACGTTTGACGGAGGAACTAGGAACACACGTCGGATCATTGCTGCATCGAATATTCTACAATGGAGGCGCGCACCCATGCTGCTGAACTGACTCAAGTAGTCCGACAGTCCCCTTGATGGCTGGGATGACAAAATCTAGGAAGGGATGATGACTTGTCCGGTGAAGATATCGGACATTGGTCTTTACCATCTGGCGTCTTCACATTGAACGAAGCTGGCGACGCGGTGTGCATCACCAGATCTACGCCTTTCACTGCCTCGTCGAAGGCGCCATCCTGTAGATCCGGTTCGTCGAAATTCACTAAGAGAGCATCGGGGAAGGAGATGTACCTGTGTGAGGTCCTCGACGACAACAATCTCCAGCTTATCTCCATAGCGCGTAAAGAGCGTCTTGAGATATTCGCCTTTGTTCGCGTGGCGGACCGTCCCTCGCACGGAGTAACCAGCCTCCAATAGAGCGCGCACGATCCACGCCGCGATGAAGCCATTTGCGCCAGTGAGCAGGACTTTTGCAGGCGGTGATACAGTCGGCATAGGAATAGGAGATGAGCGTTCCAGCGAAAAATTGGTCAGGCGGGGGGCCCATGGGCCGGCCATTTTGGGTAGCGAGGCGAGATCTAATAGGATTCGAAGTCTGCCATTGTTCTGCTTGATGGTGAGAACACTGAGACGCTGAGAACTCTGGGGTTGATGAGATGCCCGTTGACGCTGGTGACGCTGACGTTGAGTGACATCGAGTCGCCGCGGTGGAGTCGACGCGCAGTTGGAAGCTGACGTCAGCTTGCGCCTCGGGTTCTGCCGATCCCTGTTTAGCGCCTACGGCGTCTAAGTAGCACTCACTGCGCGCAGGCTCTGGCGAGTCGACCTCTCGCCGACGACGTGTTTGCTCTAGGATCGCGGTGTCGAAGATTTCTCGCTCTGGCCGAGTGTCCACGATACTTCGCCATATCCGTCACGCCGCGACTTTCGGAGGCTCGAGTTCCGCAATACATCTACTATTGCTCAACGTGATGACATCTACACAGTGCGCTAGGGGCTGTAGATGCCATAACAGTCATTCAGATGTCAACCAGTGACTAAACCTACGCACTACGTTGGAATCTGGATCCACTGGTCATCACCACCATTTCGTCTCTTCGCACAAGTTCCGTCTGTCCTCCCACACCAGCTCCACCGCGTGGTTGGAACTTAGCCTCCGCTTGGTAATGTATGGATCGAACGCAGCCCTCTGTTCGGGGATTCGGCGCTTCAATTTCTGTTTGTATACGATGACGATTTTTTGCAGCGCTGGCAAACAGCCATCGAGCAGCCCACCCTCGGTGCAGTGTTCCAATAGCTTGCCGGTCTTGTCTTCAAGCCCGTCGTTGAGCCAAAAATCCGTTGTCTTTACAAACGGGGCAAGCACATTGCGCCAATCCGTCGCGTTCAGCTCGTCCAGCTGGGGAACACCTGAAGACCTCGTGTCTACCGAAAAATAGAGGACCCTCGCGTCCGATAACATGTTTGAGAACATATCGCATAACCGAGTGGCGAAGGGTAGACAATCGATTAGTCCAAGGGACGACGCGTCTCCGTAAGACGTGAACCATTCGCTGCCCTCTGAACCAGGAATGGTGAGTCCTGCGAACGCCGCGTCAAGTCTGAGAGAAAGAGGCCTATCCGGGCAAGCGCGATACGGAGCGAAGAGCCTCAGGGAATGGCGAACATCCGAAAGGACATCATGGAATGCAATCGTGGCAAATTTCGTCGTGCGGGGCTGTGCGTCAATCATGGACGCGATGGACTCCAACTCGCGGAAAGAACCATAGAAAGAGAACGTCTTCAGCGCGTGAAGCTGGGCCCGGTCCTCGGGAAGATGAGTTGTGCTGAGAGGCCCCACGTCGGAGGGCGTCCAGCCTTCGATGCAGAGTGTCTTCAACCGAGGTGTACCCAGAAGGACCGCGTGCAGAGCCCCCTGTGAGATTGATATGCGCTGTAGGGAGAGGTAAATGAGGCTCGTGGATGTGGACAGCCAACGCGGTGTGCCTCGGATGTCGAGCTTCTCCAGATGGACGAATGTCAAGTTTGGCGCGTGTCCCCCGAGGAACTCAGGAGAGAGGAATGGCTTGACAGGCGAACGCTGCCCCTTGTCCTCGTGCACGAGCTCCAAGTGCTCCAGTCTGGGTGCCGGTAGCATCATGGCGTCGACGAGGGGGAAAAATGACGGGTTGCGTGTGTGCAGTATCGCCTCGCGGAAGCGTTGGGCCTTCTGGAGAATGGTCTTCAGGCCCGGGAGATCATGCTTGCGGAAGTATAGGTCGCGAGAGAAAAGTGCGGCCAAGGCGTACGACGACGGCCAACCCTTCAGCATGCTCTGCATAGAAGTGCCGCGCCTATAGTATAGCTTGAGAGCAAGACGGCCTGGAGACGCTCGGATGACTTGGCGCCACCTTCGGCAGACCCGCTCCAGAACACGCCACCAGAACGGAGGGACCGTTATGCCGCCCTCGAAGCAATCCGACAGTCTCTTGGAAGTATGTGGTATCCTGCAGTCAAGTCGATAGCGGTCGAAAATCTCGAGAAGGATCTCGTCGGGAATACTGTTGATGGAGTTTGAGTCACCACCTGTATCGCTCGCACCTGAATACTGTCGAGCTCATTTTCGAAAGTACTGGTTACTCACGAGGAAAGCTGCGTGAACCGGGCTGCCCGGACGGATCCACGGGTATGGAGGAGACCATTGCGATTGATGATGCGTCTGGTTCAACCCGACTGTGTTACTTGTGATTGGGGGGATCAAGACCGCGGATTGAGAGGGATTAAATAGCGCGTACCAGTGATTTTGTTCGCGTACATTGTGTCTTAGGCCGCGTTGTAGACAAACTGGACACTGTGGCAGCGGGTCTCGAAAAAACGCGGACACTCGGTGGTCCCGGTCAGGTCAATCCGGGACCGGAACCAAAATAGGGCTGTTGTCCCGGTCACGTGCGCGATTTAGCCTCGTGTCTGCCGAATGCCATTCCTCCGAGTTTCAACGTATCCCCTTCCCAAGGTGACCCAGGTCTACTCAAGGACATGATATGTAGGTTTTGAATGCTGTAGAAATAGCCCACCCTCGCGAGATTACTAGCAGCACCATCGCCAATCCATCGCCATCCCGTACTTCGGCTATTTTCCTTCGACATGTGGGTTCCCTGTCCCCGCTAGCGCTCGATCGGCCCAGGGGGCAAGCCGTCCAACTCCGTCAGTCAGTCAGCGTATCGGAACAAGCGCTACAGGACGGTGGGTTGCGGTGGCGTAGCTTGATATCCCCGGTGTGCGGGTCGGACCTCTGGAGCACGTCCCAGCCGAGATCAGTGCGGTCGTAGAGCTGCTCGCTACCCTGCGGACCCAAGCCGCCGCACGGCAGCTCACACAGGTGGGCGAAGCCATAATCAGCGCGTGGTGGCCGCATCCTCCGAGCTGAATACCTGTTGGAATCAGGCTCAATCTACTACGCGCTGCCCTACCCAAGGTCATTATCTGGGCCTCGTGATCATCTACTGGGTCGTACTGCCCATCTGGCCCCCGCACTGCGCCCAACTCCGTCCATGGACGAACCGGTTCAGATCGAGTATCGTCTCGTGTCCAGAAGCGACCCACACGGTACTCGGACGATGCAGACCGGTCCTGTGAGGCTCCGGGATCCACATCAGTAGTTCCCCATTTGCCCCGCAGATCCAGCCCTCATCGTCTATCGTAGACTCGTCTGTAAAGCTGTTGATGCTATATGACATGAGGTCTTAGCCTGGGGTTCCACTGATAGAACGTCCTTGAACTTACATGTTTGGCAGGGCATCGGGTATCTGCGAATCCCTAGATTTCTCTGTAACACCTTGCACGTCCAGCGCCCACAACCGGATTGACTTGTCGTCCGAACCCGAGGCGACGTAGCGACCGTCCGGTGAAAACGCGACGGACCTGACCCAACCTATGTGCCCCGCGAACGGCCTTCCGACCGCGCGTCCCGTCTTGGCGTCCCAAACACGAACAGTGCGGTCATCCGAGCCTGAGGCAACGTGGCGACCGTCCGGCGAGAACGCGACAGACCAGACTGAATCTGTATGCCCCGTGAATGGCGCTGCGACTGCGTGCCCCGTCCAGGCGTCCCAGACACGAATGGTGTTGTCATTGGAGCCCGAGGCAATGTGGCGACCATCCAGCGAGAACGCGACAGAAGTGATCGAATCTGTATGCCCTGTGAACAAGTCTGCAACAGTGTGCCCCGTCTCAGCGTCCCAGACACGAATGGTGCGGTCACGCGAGCCCGAGGCAACGCGACGGCCATCCGGGGAGAATGCAACGGAGGTTACCGAATCTGTATGCCCCGTAAATGGCTTTGTGACTGCGTATCCCGTCTTGGCATCCCAGACACGAATGGTTTTGTCAAACGAGCCTGAGGCAATATGACGTCCATCCGGCGAGAACACGACAGAGGTAATCCAACTTGTATGCCCCATGAATGACCATGCGGACGTTGCGTGCCCCGTATCGACGTCCCAGACGCAGATGGTATCGTCATACGAGCCTGAAGCTATGTGGCGACCACTCGGCGAGAACGCGACGGAGGTGACCGAATCTGTATGTCCGGTGAACGGCTCTGCGACTGCGTGCCCCGTCTTGGCGTCCCAGAGACGAATGGTGTTGTCTTGGGAGCCCGAGGCGAGGCGGCGACCGTCCGGCGAGAAAGCGATGGCGAAGCATATGTTGCGCACCGAAAGAGCCATCTCCTGTGACAGCCAACCGGACATCCGTCCCCGTTGCAGCGACAGCGTGTTTGGGAAGTCTTTGGTGTAGTGATCGAAGATGATGGACGATTCTGGACAAAATGGGAGCGCAGACAAGTAGATGTGTGGGGCACTTTGTGCGATAAGCCGCCCGAAGTACCCCACGAACTTTAGGGCGTCGGTAACCCATGTCGTGAGCGTATCGAGCTCTAGCAGATGGTACTAGTGTTGACACGGATCGTGAGAATAGTTGCCATACGGGAAATAACGGATGACTCACGTTGTCACGATGCTTGTCCAGCCAGTTTCCCGTGATCGACATGACCTGCGGGACGAGATTGATGGCGCCGAGAAGGCTCATGGCCTCCAGCCAGTGCAGGAAGTCAGTCTTGAAGAACGATTGCACCCCGCCAACAATCTTGTCGGGAGAGACGTGCTCGAGATGGTCGTCCCAGGAGCGGCAGGCATATGACAGAGCATCCGAAATGTGCTCCGTTATGCGCGATTGGAGGTCTTCGATGTCCGCGTTGCGATGATCCGATGACGGAAGGTCGCAGATATTGAGTCTGAGCTTGTCGTGCATGAGGCCGAATGAAGAATATGCCAATTGATAATGAGCGTCGCTGAGGTTGATCCAGAACCTGTCGGCCCTCTTCGGATCTGTAAGAAAGTCACGGAATGATGCGTGTAGGGGAACAATGGGTAGGGATGACTTGGAGGAGCCGACGTTGCTCAGCAGGGAGCCAAGGTAGCCGACAATGGAGTGTACAGAGTCTTCACCAATGAGGTCCGGCGGGTCATTATACGAGCGCAAGGTGGCTAGAGAGCTAGTCGAAAGAGGTTCGAACGCTGCGATTATCTGTCCCATGACGGACGTGAATTTCGAAGGCGGTGCTCCGTCGTTGCCGAAGTACGCGGACAGGACCGTCTTGTACAGTGAATCCAGGAAATTGACAGATTCTGAGCTCACGGACGGGAGTTGGAGGAGCTGGTCAGCGCGTTCCCGCGGGGTCAGTCCAGCTGGGCCAAATTGAACGTAGTCGCAAGCGACAGCTGCCCACTGGAAAGAATTTCCAGCCTTCCCAGCAAGTTCAGCCCCGCACTGCCCGAGAAGGTCCGGCTTCTTGCGGAGCTGGTGGCGGACGAAGACGTAGATATCCTCGGCCGTTTGTGTAGATAGTTTTGGGTCATCCATGTACAATATCTCAGCAACTGATGACGAGTCTAGAGAGTCGAAGGCATCCTCAATATCCTTCTCCGGCCGCGAGGTGATAAGGATGCGGAAGGTGTCCGGGAGCTTGGAGATATGACTAGCCAGGAAGGCATGCAACCCATTCCTACCGGATGCGTCGCCGGATTCATCCAGCGCGTCGATCACGATGAATATGGGACCGATCAGGGGGGACTCTTGAAGTGGACGAAGTAGCAAAGACTCGAATGGGGTGGGGTGATCGCGCGTGCCGGAAGCAAGAGACGCGTCCTCGCTGATGATCTTCGCGAGGGACGCTTTGAACGTTGCGTACCGATCCGCGAGGTTGCGTGCAATCCCAGAGAAGAGGAGATGAGCGGCACGGTGGGACTGCTCCGTCCTCTCTGTGCGCGAGAAAACGAATGACGACGCGAGGCGATGCGTCTCCTCGAATCGGCACGCCAATTCATTCGCGATCGAGGACTTTCCCGTCCCTGCTTGTCCAAAGAGCACGAGCGTGCGTGGAGATTCGGGATTGTTTACCCAATTGGTGATGTGATCCAGGAACGCCACGCGAGTCCCTGGAATGCACGTCTTGTCCTTGCTATGCCGTGCTCTCTCCGGGAACGGCATGTTTGCTAGCTTCATGTCCAGACCTACGCAATTCGAACGACTTAATCATTAAGGCCAGAGTGAGTTGCTGAAACGATGCATACCGACGTCTGTGATTCCACTCGCCACTTCCTCAAGCTGGCTGGAGAGCGCAACCACAGTCATCTGCGTGGCGATAGCACCTTGGCGTAGGAATGCATCCCGGAGCCCGGTGAGGGTCTCGCTATAGCGTCTGACGCTGTCGCTAGCGTCGCCACCAATATTTTGCACAAGTCGCTTCCCTTCATACCGCGAATAGCGTGAGACGAGGATCGAGGCGGAATGAAAATCGAGACTGACAAAAGCTCGTCTCCTTCGCGTAATTCTGAATCAAATCCCCGCAACTGCCCACGTGATACAGCATGTCCTTCAAAATCCCGGCCTGCACGCTCTCTGGCTGGAGGCTCTCCAAAGCCTTGGCCAACCTCGCGAGGTCGAACGCGTCACGGATGGTGACCAGCAATGCCTTGAAGCTATCGTCACGCTCGATTTGGGCAATATACGCCTGATGCGACGTTGTCAGATTAAGCCGACGGCTGGACAATCCGACGAGTGGGTGAACACACCTTTGGGATGCATGAGAGGATGCTCCAGGCCATCTTCGCCCAAGGATGAATCTAGCGAGATACCTCCTGTTCAACGCTGGGCATTAACCAATGAAACGACGGCACTACCTCTGCGATCTTATCCACCAGATCTACGACCAACTTGACGTTCCCGAGAGCGACTTTCCAAGTATCATAGAGGTCGGCGACCTTCTCAAGCTGGTCTGGTGCCTCGTCTACGAGATTCACCACCTCCAGCGGGAGACCCTGGGCACCCCTTAGGTTGGCGATCGCTTCCCCAGCTCGTGCCAGACTTCTGTCCGCAACTTGCATTGGGTCTCCTGGGCTGGAACCATCTGGCGAGGTACTCGTTGGTCCGACATGCTGAGACGCTTCGAGGAGGGCGATCGAGAGCACCAGTGTTGTTTTTCGTATTGGATCGAATGGAATATCGAAATCTGTGTGAAGTGTGAGCACGCCGCCGAGTCAACGAAGTTAACGTTAACAAGGACGCACCTTGGGAGAAAGATGAACGAATCGACTCAAATGGTATCGCAAGTAGTCCTAGGCGGACATCCTTCAGCCATGTTCGCCGCGCAAAGACGTGGATGATAAGACGGGAGGAGGAGTCCACAGTCCTGCAAACGCGCACTTAGATCAAAGCGGCGGCGGGAGAATAGATGTCGCACAAGCCAGAGAGAATCTCGTTCCATTGCACCGCCTGTCCCCTGCTTCGAATGGCCGACGTCTTCTCGACCCTCAATCCATCAGTCGCTGTGACATAGTACCTTCGCTCTTTCTTGCGAAATAGTGTTCTGAGGTGAGGCAAGCCTTCCGCCCGAATGACTGATGCAGGACAATGCATGAGTGTCACCATTCGAAGGCTCCAATCAATACGCACCGGTCAGTGTGGGACGAACAGGGATTGGCTGCTGCTGGGAGCTATCGAGGACTTGCTCGTGAACTTGCTCTCTATCATCCGGTGGGACGCTCCTGGGAAATCTTGTGAGTCCGAAGGCATTTCCGACAGCTATAGCAGACGTTGGACAAGGGATTTTGCACTCACGGAGTCGACATTCTACACTTGCTACTCCGGTTGAACACCTAGCTACGAGGCGCGCTACGCCAGGGAGGAGGTTGAGATAAGGCAGACGGACTGAAAGGATGGTGCAAAGAGGACAACGTGTTGGACCTGGGCGCCTAGACACTGGCGTCCCATAAACACGTTTCGCCGTTGCTGATACCAGCAGCGTCGACGATCTCGGAAGTCACGTAGAAGGCCATCGGAGTCGGCGATAAACCGCTTGCCCGTGGTACACCGAATGTGTCGAGGTGGGTGGGAAAAATTGCTCGCACTTCACTGACACTGCCAACATGAATGGTTCTGGGGTCGATTTGTTGCCAAGTGATATAATCAGAGTTGTAGTCACTGCAGCGATCCTCCGAATCGGTGAGGCTTGCAAGCGGAGGATCCCGCGTCCCGAGTCGGCCGGAGGCCGGGATGCCACGCGCCGCCACGCGAGCCACGCGCGTCGCCGGTCGACCCGGAAACGATGGCATGTTGGACCAACCCTTTCTTCCGCGACCGGCATAAGGTCGACAACTTTGGAGACTCAAAGGCACCGACAATCACCCTAACTTCGAAACATGTTTATTACTATGCCTGATTATTCCCAACGCTCGCTCTTCGAACCTATGTATTCTCCCAGTTAACCACCACCGCATAGTTGGACCTCTTTCGCTCGGCAACGTACGCGTCGAGGCCGTTCAACTGCTGGGTGGTCCTGGGGCTCAACTCCTGATCATATGCCACGAAGATCCTTTGCAGCTTCGGCAAGCATCCGTGGAGCAGCCCACCCTCAGTGCGGTGGTTCAGCAGCCGCCCAACCATCATTGCCCTCACGACTTCAATTCCAAGGTCTGTCAAGTTGGCGAACGGAGCCAACACGCGTCGCCAGTTAGCCAAGCCCGGCTGGTCGAACTCGTGGATGTCCGGCATGCCAGCTAGACGAAGCTGGACGTGCGTCGCCTTCCACAGTCTGTCTGAAAACGCGTTGCACATCGAAGCAGCGAGGGGAAGGGGGTCGTAGGGTGATGATGAGCTTATCAGGTACGGAACCCATAGGCTTTCCTCGGGGCCAGCAACGCGGAGGCTGGCGTCGCTCGCAGAGAGCCGAAGATGAACAGGTTGATCCGGGGAGGAGCTGAACAGCCTTGAAGTATGAAGAACATCGACAAAGTCATTGTCTCTCTGTACCGTGTAGAAGTTGGTGACGTATGGCTGTGCTTCTATCATAGATGCGAGGATTTCCAGCACGCTTCCAAGGCCCATGAATAGAAAGGACCTCAGCACGCGAAGCTGTGCACGGTTCGCAGCGGAGCGATCTGGGCCGGTGGAATCGAGGAGCGTCAAGTGCTGAACATCAAGAACCTCCAGCCGCGATGTGCCTTGAAAGGCCACGCGCAGAGCTTCCTGGGAGATGGCCATGTGGTGTAAGGTGAGCGAGACGATGTTCGTAGCTGTTGATAGCCAACGCGGGGTATCTCGAATGATGAATCTTCCCAGGCGAACGACTGTCAAGCTCGGCGCGTTTTCTCCAAGGAATTTAGGAGGGAGCAGCAGCTCAGAGAGCGCGCTCTTTCCTGTTTCCTCGACGGCAAGCTCCAAGCGTTCTAGTCGCGGTGCTGGGCATAACATAGCATTGACAAGATGCACGAACGCCATCAAGCTGGGGTGCAAGATCGCCTCGCGAAAGCGTTCGGGGTACATGAGAACGAGCTTCAGGCCAGGGAGATCCAGTTTACGGAAGTGTGAGTCTTTGGGGAAGCGCACAGCCAGGAAGTAAGCCGGCGTCGCACGCTGCAACATGCGGTTGACGTCTATACCACGGGAGTAGTGGAGTTGGAGCGCAAGGCGGCCGGGAGATGCTTGGATGATTCGGCGCCACCTGTGGCAAACCTGCTCGAGCTTGAACCACCAGAACAGCGGGTCTATGGAAATCTTCTCAGGGTGAGTCGATATTGTCGTAGGAGAGTATAGCTCCGCAGTAGCACGTCGGTAATGTTCAAAAATCTCGAGAAGAATTTCGTCGGGGAGGCTGTCAATGGTTCTGCGACGGGCACCTACGGGTGGCTCGCACCTGAGGCCTGAGCACTAGATCGAAAGCAATGGCTACTCACGAGGAAAGGTGTACAGCATGAACCTGTTGCATAAACTCATGCGCATGGAAGGGAACCACTGCGATGCGGTGATGCCCGAGGATACGATCATGATACGAGGATCAGATGAGAAATTCATCGGAAAAAGGACTGGTGTAAGGCTGCCACAGACTGACGTCGAATTCGACTACCTTTATAAGATTCGGCGAAACAGGGAGGGATCAACGCCACAGAGCTCGTACAAAAGAACAAGGATTAACCCATATGGTCTTGCTATGGGCGCGAGCACACAGCCCCTTCCGAAGCTGAGAAGATAGAGCAAATGAGGATAAGCCGACAACACGTGTAAGTACTCTATATCCTAGTACATCTCAACGGTCCCAGCCTGGGAGGCCATGCCAGTGACTGCGGCCCTCGACGGTGCCAGTCGGTGCGAGTGGGTGAGCCAGACGTGACTGGGACGAGTCGTCCGAGCAGCCCAGAGGGGCCGAGTGGTGGTCGGGCTTCGGATTGATCCCAGTACCTGTGCAACAGGTGCCGCTGCTGTTAGTCTACATCAACTTAAGGGGGTTTGGGTGGGGTACAATTGGTTTCCCGTTTCGGACGAGCCATGTGCCACATTCGAAGGGTTGTGTCATTCCTAGTAGCATAATACAGTCACATGACCGGACGCGCCCCCAAGACGCGTCCATTTCCTTTGTCCCAATAATCAGTAAACTCTGCTCCTTCCATGGGCTCCCTAGTCTTAGTTTCCATTCAGAGGAGAACCAGGGCTATTTTAGTCAATTATCTGTCTACTTGGCGGCCAGATGGGCCATGCGAGGCAGGTCAACGCTACGGAACCCACGCAAGAAATATGTCAAGACGAACGAGAACAACGAGAACATGGTTTATATATTGACCAGATCAGACCTTTAGGATGTCCCTTTGCTGCAGTGGTTTTGTCCAATGGTTGCACATTCGTGAGTATTATGCAGGTTCGAACCCGGATGGGGTGTCTTTTTTATTTGCATTGAGCGAGTGCTCAGCACATGCCACCCTCATCGTGTCATTGCCGTGATGAGTAGCCGGATATATCACACATTTCTGATTACACGCTACTTCAAATCAATAAGAGACGAGGCAACGCGATAATCTAAATGAGGAAGGTGTGTGTACCCCCCTCAAACCCCCTTAAGTTGATGCAGACCTTATCCATCGCGGAACGACTGTCTTCCGCGATCGGCATAAGGTCGGCAACGGAGACTACGCTGCTGTGCCTCTTCCAGCAAATTTCGCAGCAGACACAATACCGAAGACACAATTAAATGACGTGGAGAAACGCGGCCATGGCTTGGCGACCTTTACCCACATATTCACGCGTAACTGCGCCACAATCCGGGTTCTCGCTATCGCTCGCCACTGATTATTTCCGTGATCAGTGGCGTCCTTGTGAGTTGAACGAGTAGGCCAGGGGACAACTAGTCAGTTGTAGTGACAAGAATATGAGAACCTTTCGGGCCCGCGCGGTCAACTCAGCATTTGCCAATAGAGACACTGAGCAATGGCCGAGTCATAAAAGGACACCGGCATTGCATTTGGTGTCAAAAGGGTCAAAGGAGGTTGAGATGCAGCCCGATGCACTCGCGTCGCGTCCCCGGTGAATATAAGCTAGCCGCCGAGGGTCGCCTCCTGACGATGATGTGAGTATATTGACGCTGGCGGAAACCGACGTAGCAGCCACTTACATGTACCGGATGCAGCAGCGCCTGGACCACCCCTACTATCCTCCAGATCTCCCAAGAAGGCCTACTGATGCGCGATGTGGAAAACAGAAGGCGGCGCGCGTATCCTAGGCCGATGTTCCGGTCTTCGAAAGTCCAGGATCCCTGAGCTATGGAGCGCAGAAGCCATCTAGAAAGAAAGGAGTTGCGGACTGAGACGGATGGGTACAACGGCTGAGGGTGGTAAAGCCAGGCATTCGGACTGAAGGTAGCGAATTGCAGAAATCGGTCGAGACTGAGCGTGGCGATAGAGCGAGGCTATCGCGCGGGGTTGAGAACGAGGGCAGGTGATATGTATATGCTAAACGTTGAGATACCGGGTCGAGTGCTGATCAATATGCGCGCGGTTGTTGTCGAGAGTTGACTGTGGTGGTCTCTGGAGAGAGGCCGAGCCGGACTCGGACGCGTGGTGGGAAGACTGTGGGAAGAGAGGCCCCAATTGGCTGACTCACTGTGGTGGCCGGCCGCCGCGCAGTGGCCGCGCCGCCCGCCAGTTCGAGTACGCGTTGTTCACCACCCACTTCCACCCGCGTACGATGGCGCCGACATGCCAGTGCTTGCGCTCAACCTTCGTGTGAGGTCATGCGCGCTTCAAATTTCCGTACGGTAGCCCAGTTCAATCTCCAGTCACTGTTTACCAACTTTCCCTCTGGAATCTGGCATATCGCCGCAATCAAGCGTACTTTTACTGGCGACTTCCGAGCTTCAACTTCAGCTTCGTCAACAGCACTATCATATGATGCCCACCTCATAGAATCCTGGAATATCATCCCCCGCCATTCTACTGGAATGACGCGACTCAGGACCTCCGTGGCTGTGGCAGGCGCACCCCCTTCCCCCACCTCGCGCTTTGGAGACAATTCGTACCATCTCCCGATCTCAGTACCCACTCTGGGGATGTCCTCAAGCTACCTATCGTATCCGTGGCGATATGGGCTGCACAACGCTAGGCGCCGTTTCACGCAGCTTCTCACTTTCCCGTGCGTTTCATTCCCTCTTATTGGAATCAACAAGAACTGATGAACTACCTCGCTCTCATTTTCAAGGCAGTGACAATGGATGTGTTGGTTTATGGAGGACCGTGTATCAAGACGCGCCAGCGGCGCTCGTCGAAACAGTATTTTGAACGCTCGCCGGGCCGCGTGACTATATTACAAGCGCCGTCAATTATATGCGTCACGGCAAGCGCAAGTATCGGCGCCAGAGCGCATGAGCAGTCTGTATGACGCATGGGGTTAAATCGCGATACATATTCACAGCGCTGGCCCCGAGAGTTATGTATTCGAACTCAGACCTGATGGTTTCGGGGTATATAGCCCGCCCTCAACATTCACGACGCTCTCGTCCCTGCTTCCAATCATGAGGTGAAGGCTTCCCTACGCTCCTCCCGGTCGCTCTAACCCCCCGTGCAGCCCTGCAGCACGAGCGAATCACTCCTCGGCACCTAGCGCTAGCGCACATGGCCTTCATCACAGCCCCGCCCGCCAACTGCCAGTGGAGGACCTTTGTCGTAGGGTGGAGAGCCAGCTCAGGATCCCTCATGCGCGTGTCAGCTTCCTGACGAACGACCCGGCTGACATCGCGGCAGTCGCAAAGATGCTCGTTGACGTGTTTTGCCAGCGCGAGCCGATGACCCGACAGCTTATGAGGCAGGACCCAACGCTTACACGGGAGGCTATGACAACTTTAAGCACCGAGCTCGCGCGCCAGTGCGCTGATTGGGGCTTCTCGCCGGTCGTCAAAGTAGGCGGCAACATCATCAGCTTCGTGCTGGCGGGCCCCTATGAACCTGCCCCACCGGCGAGCGCCGCGCCGCGTGGATTGGAACCGATTTACGACGTTCTGCACAAGCTGTCGCAGCAGTTCGAGGCATACGCTGCGACGCGGACCGATCGACCCAAGTTCATCGAATGGATGGTCTCCGCTGTTGACGAGCGGTATCAAGGACACCAGACGCTGATTCTGACGACACAATTGACGATGAAGAAAGCAAACGCAACGGGGTTCACGGATATCGTGGTCAAGACGACTAGCCACACGCAAAGCATTGCCGAGAAGCACGGATTCAAGACGGTCGGCACGGTCTCGTACCTCACGCACGAGTACAACGGCAAGCGGCACTTCGCTGGTGTTGGACCCCACGAAGTCAAGCAGGCAAGAGTTCAAGTCTCAGATTCAGACACGTTCTGGAGGGCTCAGTGCGAGATTGATGCCGCATTACAAAGGGGAGCAAAGTTGTAGATTATATTGTTATATTGTACGTTACGTGAAAATAGCATGCCCGAGGGGTCTGTACTTATCAATCGAGCGACTGAAGACGCACGTACCTCAAAGCCATCCGTGTGCATCGCCGCCTGATAGGCCCTCGAAGCATCTCCTCGCCGCCAAATCCAAACCAGGATCTGACGTAGACGATCCACGAACCGCCGACCTACCTCCCGACGACTATGGAGAGCATGACGATCCACGTACGGCCGGTCCAGTCAAAAAAAAAAAGAAGCTGCAGAACGACGACAGGCGACTCACTCAGCAAAGTGGGATGCCGGCACCAAGCCAGCGCACAGAAGTCAAGCCCCCGGCGACCGTCGCGCGATTATCAGTCAGGCTAAACACAACATATTCAATGGTCCTGCCAACGCATGACAGTGCAAAGTTGAGCTCACCATGGGCCAAGAGAGGAAGGGCCCGCCATCATGAAGTTAGGGCCGCGTGGCGATTTGTCCACAGGCGGCTGGCGGGGCAATGGAACTGTTCTGCTTACGCGTTGGAGTGCGGCGGTGGAGGATAGCGGTAAGAGGCATGTTGAAGGCACTAAACTGCGCCCGCGGAGCTGCCGGTGCCAGGCGACTCACCGACATGACAGCTGGTCGCCGCCAACTTACTGCCGCCTCTCACCGCTAGTCCCCGTTAGTCCCCGTGTTGGGGCCTGTGTGTACGGGTGCTGACAGCGCTAATGCGGGCAGCGACTTCCGCTCCTAAGCGGATCGGTGAGCTTGCAGAAGTTCGGGGCGCGACCTGTCGATGACGCCTGAAATCAGTGCGAGCAAGCTGTTGGCAGTACAGTATAGAACATTTGGCAGGGAGTTGGCCAGGCGTCGCCGGCGGTGGCCTGCGGTAGCCCAGCATCCGACTCCGTCGCGGCCCGCGCAGAGCCGGTACAGTACACTCGCCTGGTCCACGGTCACGCTGTTGATGCCGATCTACTACTACGCTGGCGCCTCATATCCAATATTCAATCACGACTATGTATCTCCAACGCTAGAGTGTTCATGAATGCCTTGAAAGCTCATTGCATCCTGGCCGATGCGAACGGGCGCCCGCAGGCTCTTGGGGCTGGGGCTCCTATTGGCGGACGGTGTGCCGAGTGCCTCTTCGAGGACATCACTAGGTAACCAAAGGTTCTCTGCCGCAGCGACCGTAAGTATACTGAGCTTTGTAGCCCGGGTACTTAGTCTGTTGATGGGTCCGAATAGCCGGAATTCGTGCCGAAACGCACTCAGATGCCACACATATTATTGGCTTCATCATCATTCTGTCCCCCCTGGCACGACGAAACAACCCTCTTGACACCTTCCATGCTCGTGAGCGCGAAGAGGCCGCTGTCAAGGGTCCGAAGTGCACGTAAACGGGTCCTAGAAAAGGGACGGGTGCGGGACAAGATGTTGCCAAGAGGTGCGTATGAGCCTAAAGATGATCGACTGACAGCAGATCTCTTAATTTCTACATAGTTCGTTTGGGGCGACAAGCGGAAGTCTCTAGCCACATTACCGTCACGTCGCTACCCTAGGCTCACGCACGATGTGGACTCATACAGGAGGACGCCTATAAGCGGCCTTTACGGCCCCGAACTATTCAACCACTGTCTACCCAGGCTTCAGCCAGGTGAGCCTCCGCTTCCCCCCTTACACTCGCCGGGTCAAGCCCACACCCGTGCAGATCTCTCCACTACGGTGCCTGCAGCCTGCTAACCTTTGGATAGACGATACCATGGACGCGCTTTGCCGCAAGATTGAAAGGCAGCTCGGCACTCCCGGTGCGCGAGTTAGCTTCTTGACGAACGATGCGGCCGACATCGCGGCCATCGCCAAGCTGCGCGTCGATGTATACTGCAAACGCGAGCCAATGACACGGCAGCTCGTGCAATGCCACCCCACACTCGTTCGAGAGTCGTTGATGGCTCTGAGTGTCGAGACGGCGCGTCGTCATGCAAAGCAAGGCTTCTCGCCAATCGTCAAGGTGAACGGCAAGCTCGTTTGTTTCGTTCTAATGGGTCCATACGAGCCGCCACCCTCACCGAGCGAGGCGCCACCTGGACTCGAGCCGGTCTTCGACCTACTGTCCAAGCTGACGGAGAAGTTCGACGCGTACGTCGCAACGCGCAAGGACCAGCCAAAGTTCTTCGAGTTTGTCACGTGCGCCGTCGACGATGGCTTCCAGGGCCGCCAGATGCTGCTTCTGATCACGCAGCTGGCGATCGCGAAGGCCACGAAGATGGGATTCACGGATATCGTGGGCAAGGCGGCGAGCAATTCGCAGGGCATCGCCGAGAAGACTGGCCTCAGGACCATCGGCGAGGTCTCATACCTGACACACGAATACGCTGGGAAACGCCACTTTGCTCACCTCGAACCCCGCGAGGCGAGACAAGCCAAAGTAGTCACCATGGATCTCCAGGCTTTCCGGCAAGCCCAGCAGAGGCGAGTGCACACGCAGGGGCACTACGAGATGCATCAAGCGAAGCTGTGACCGGGCAGCCCTGGGAGTCGTGAGCTGGGAGGATCTCGCTGTTGGAATCGTCGTAAGTAAGAGAATCGTTGTGTACTATACTCGTTCCGCTGAGTCGGACTCCTCACTCTCGCTTACCTCATCTCGAATACTGAACACGCGCTGTCCGCGTTCTCCTTCCCTCAGTCGGAACTTAGAGAAGACTGAGGGTAAGCAATAGCCACTCATTCCATAATCACTCACTGCGAATTTTACCTTAGTTCTCAACTCATAGGTAGATACAATAATACAGTCGCTCTCTACGTTCCAATTGGGTTCTCATCTCACTTGCGTCGCCACACAGGTTTCCTATATATGGGTTGGAGGAAGTATGTACGGTGTAAGGCAGGATGCTGTTGAATGGCATGGGACTGCGCGCGCCGTCTTCGGTTGGATCGTCAGATTGCAATGCTAGAGTTTGGGATAGTGTTGAAAGGGTATTGCAGAGATTCTTTTTCAAACTTCTGGCCCCCGAACTGTGCCGGTCGGTGGTCAGCGCGTCGCGCCCGGTGATGACGATTGCACGCCCTGCGCATAAAACGGGGGCCCCGAGCCAGAACGTGGAACTCACGGATCAGTCTGCGATTAGATGGCGAAGATCGCGGATAGATCAAGGACGCGTCGTACGGCTAGTCACTTGGCGGCCGAGCGCCAAAGCTGGCCGAAGGTGGAAATCCTAGTGGCACGGGCTTTGTCCACAGTGGAAAGAAATGGGTCAACCTGACTCTTTCAGAAATGTCGTTTTGGCTCGTTCCGCCGTTATGGGTGTGTTCGATATTTTGACGCAGTCAACAATGCACTAGCATAACAACAAAGTCCATGTTCATTCGCGCGTGCATGAAGGTCCAAACACACAGAACAAAACGAAAAGTCCATGGGTACGTGCGAAACTTAAGTCCGTGCGAACCGTCCATGCGGGACAGTAGCAGTTACGGTAGTAGAGTTCAACGACAAAAAGTGGCGCGGTGGCGCAGCGCTCAGGGTGCGTTGACCTGCACGAACCAGCGCCCGTCGTTCGCAACGCAGTTCCCGCCGTGAGCGCTGTTGGTGGTCGGCGAGCAGTCGCTTGCGAGCCAGTTGACAAGAGAAGACTGCATCACGGAGCGTAAGCCTGGATCATGGAAGTGGAAGGCGAGCGTTTCAAGGACGTACCCAGTCGGAGCGGCAGTAGGTCAGGGGCACGCCGGCCTGATCGACGATCAAGGTCGAGCAGCTGTGGTACTGCATCGTGATGGCGGACGTGTTCGCCTGCGAGCGCACCAGTCAGCTCGGATCATTCATGCTACGCGGAGGACTCACAGATGGGTCCAGTGTGAACAGAGCACCTATACCAAAAGTTGCTCAGTGTCTGTCCGGGTTAGTGTGAGGTATTCAAAGCAACATACCGACGTTCTGCGAGTCGTACAGCAGCGCGTCCGCGATCACGGTGCAGTCGCCCGCGTTCGGCGCGTTGGCCGTGCCTGGGAAGCAGTTGGTCGCGCATGGCGCACCGCACACGTTGTCGCGCTTCACGACGCGCTGCGCGGCGGCCTGGGCGGCGGTGCGCGGCAGGTCCGGGCAGTACAGCTGCTGGAGCAGCACGTTCTTGTGCTCGCCGACGTAGGTCGACGACACGACCTCTGGGTTATTGCACTGCGCGAGCGCGCCGAGCGGGAGAGCGAAGGCGAGGGCAAGAGCAAGGAACTGCATGGTGCTTGTAGAGTGAGAGCGGGTGTACTGGGGCGGTGGGACTCTGGGTCTGAGGATCGCTGCATCATCGCGAGGGCGTATAAATACTCGTCTGGGCGCGTCGGAGGCGCGTCTGAGCGGAGAGGCTCGAGCAGAGTCCACGCGGTGCGCGGTCAGCGGGCCTGGCGACCGAGCACCGGCCCAGTTCGCATCCACCGGAAGTAGGGTGCGCGGGCATCGAGCCCCGCACTTGCGCGGTGCATAGCCCTCCTACGTCCGCGAATAGCTACATCATATTGATCTGGATGGGTTCTGGGGAGCGCGGCGGAGGCTCGGAGCGCGCGCCGTGCTCCGGCTTCCGGCGCGCGTGGTGCGGCCCCGCGTCAGGTGCTTTTTGCCTTGGGGCGGCGCACGCCGAGGCCACCGCCTTCGACCCTGCGCCTCGCCAAACTTGGTCACGCACGTTCCATTCCCGGCGGCCTCGCGCTGCAGCATTCTGCGGGGTGGCGACCGACGGAAATCGAGGTGCCAGCCGCGTGCGGCCCGCGGCTGATCCTCGCTCCCGTTGCACATGCGCTCTCATGTGGATGGCGAGCGGCGTCGTGGATCACGGTCATGGACCTCCGGGCTTGCGAGACTCGGAGCGCAGAGGGATAGAGGCGCTTGCAGAATGTGCGACCGGCCAAGTTGGTGCCGCATGTCCCCACCCCTGCATCCGTTGCGTATGTACGACACCCATGGGATGCCGAATCACAGAATGCATATATGCCTGTGATCCGCCCTCGGCGAGTCTAATACAAGCCGTGTAATGTTAGACTGAACAGGTGCGTTGCACATGGGACCACATACGGAGAGATGTTAGGGAGGTGTAGTGGGTCGCAGGTTGTGCGTAGCTGGTGGATGCCACAAAGCCCACGAATACCGCCCATGCGAGGTTCGCATCTTTTGCTCGTGCTGTAGGAGCACAAGTCAGCATTGACGAGAACCACGCACTCACAAGCATGGATGAAGCGCGCGTGAGGTGTGCGGATGTCACACGTTCGCCGCAAAACGTGTGACGTCCGTGGAGGCAGGAACGGCTCATGGATATCACGAGTTGGTGAGGCCGTTGATTCTAGCGCACCCAAAGCCTCTCATCATGGCCTGGCTTCGACTATGAACTAAAAAGAGGTCAGAAAATTTCCTCTGTCGTAAAGGTCACGGCACCGAGTTTTCCTGAGGCGTTCCGCCTGAAGGGAGAAAGGTAAAGTGGTAAAGCGACACGGCACCCGAGGGCACGAGCGTAATCGGAGGGGCGCGGCAAGTCTTGCGCATGGGTGATATCGAGGTAGCTCACGCGATCGAGCACCCAGCTGCAAAGGCAAGGCAGATACGCGTTGAGAGCGTCCAAGTTCACAGCGAGGCGCTCAGCCAAAAATACATCAGTTCTAGAGAGGGATGGAACTGTCCATCGTGAAATTATTTTGGAGGAAAGACAAAGTTGGTAGATGCCGTATCTGAAAAGGCGCGCCGGCGTCACATGCAGTGGGGCAATGCAGACACGAGGCACAAAATACGGGGCGCAAGAAGACCGTGTCCAATTCATAGACGGCGTTGTCCGCACGAGAGAAATGATGTTCCTTGATGGAAGCAGCGTGTCCTGCGATCGGTGCGCAAATGGACGTTGGCTTTACAGTTTGACGAGTTCGATGGGAAGGTGTCAGGGCAGTCGCAGGTGGGCAACTGAGTGCCTTACTGGAGATTGAGTTTATTGCTCGTTTCGGGGACGATACGCCGGAGAGGACCAGAGAGAAAAATGGCGGGATAAAATGGCGAGAAAGGGACGCGAGGACACGGGCAACTATTGTCGGGCCTCATTTACGGTGCACCAGAGTCGTCAAGTGAAGACAATCGAAAGGCGGGTCCTGTCCGAGCGTGTTTCCCTTTCTGGCAACTGCACGTGGCCGGGCGAGACAACAATGCCGCAAGACACGATCGGGGCGAGGCAGAGGGAGGAAGACACCCTCCACGTTTTTTTATTCTCCCTTGCGCCCTTAAATATCTTCTTCCCCGCCGTTTCTCCCCCACAGACTCTACCAAAACACCTTCTTTCTTTACAGCGCGCTCTTGACGAGCGACTTCCACGACCGTCATGTTCGCGTACGCCATTGCACCCATCCTAGCCCTCGCCTTCCTCCCCTCTGCCTCAGCGCACGGTTTTGTCACCAAGGTCGTGATTGACGGGACCACCTACACGGGAAACGTTCCCAATGCCAAGCCATCAGATAGTCCTATCCGCCAGATAGACGACATCGGTCCCGTCAAGGGCGCCGACAACCCGTACATGAACTGTGGCCAGAACGCTCAGCTCGCCACCATGGTTGTTCCTGCGAATCCAGGCTCCAGCGTGGCTTTCTACTGGGGCAATCCTGGTCAAGAGGATGTGAGTGGCCGCAAGCTTTGCTCCCGCGTCGGAAGCTGACTGCTGGCCTCGATGCAGTGGCCGCATAACACCGGCCCGCTCATGACCTACATGGCCCCTTGCGATACCTCAACCTGCGATAAATTCAACGGATCGACCGCCAAGTGGTTTAAAATTGACGAGATTGGCAAGAAGACAGATGGTTCGACCTGGTACCAGGCCGACGTCAGTACGTCCCCATCCCTTGCATTTTTCTGAACGCAAGGGCTGAAAGAACCCACGCAGTGAACGAAAAGCCCGTCACTCTGACGCTCCCGACACAGCTCTCGCCGGGTGATTATCTCGTCCGGCACGAGATCATCGCGCTGCACCTCGCGCAGTCCCAGGGCGGCGCCGAATTCTACCCATCCTGCACGCAGATCCGCGTCGGTGGCTCTCAGTCTGGCACCCCCGATCAGACCGCGTCGTTCCCTGGCGCGTACAGTGACAACGACCCTGGCATCTTCGTACCCAACATCTACGACCCCGGAGAGGTGTACACCTTCCCCGGCCCGCCCGTGTCGAACCTTGCATCGCAGTCGGATATGGCCTCCTCGAACGGTGGGCAGGCACCGAGTAGCCCGCTTTCAGGCGGACCGCCGGCTTCCTCGACGCCTGCGTCCGGTGCGACAAGCGCGAGCTCGAGCAGCGGCAGCAAGTCGACGTCCTCCAGCAGCTCGGGCTCTGGGTCAGCCGCGCAGCCTGCCGCATCTGGCTCGAGCAAGACGTGCAAGCTTGCGAAGCGAAGCACGACCCTCGCGCGCCGTAGCGGCGCCGTAACACGGCACAAGCGCCGCACTAGCTTCTTCCGTGCGCTGCGCGACGCCATCCACCATTCTTAAGCATCACCTCCCCTCACGATGATACCGACGATATTGATGCTGATGACCTATTCACGCCTCCCTGGTGTATCGTTACTTTATTCCCTGGCTCTCATCTTATGTATTCCCTGTACATGTACTGCCATTATGGCGTCATGCTGGCTTCTGGGTAACTGACCGTGTACTTATTCCATTACTTATAAGAGGTATTTCAAGTGAATGTATTTGGAGCATTGCGAATCCCGAACGTGGCAGTGGCTATGGGGTGGAAGCGTGGGAGGCGTGAGGTGCGCACGCGAACAACGCACTGCTCTGAGAGCGATGCCATTAGCAAGCACAAGACGTGTTCACGTGACATTCAGTCCCGCCCGGCGCCCGCCCGCGTTGACTGGAAAATTGAGCTACGGCCGGGCTAGCTACCGCGGTTTCTCCCCCACCTGCCAGTCGAGATGCAACCTCCTCATCTCACCAGCTAATCCGGCCTTCCATTCGGTTCTCGGCTGCTCCAGAGGAATTAAGGATTCCCACTTGAGCAACGTTTGTCTTCCGGCACCCCGTGCAGGCCCCAGACCTCTGGTCAACTCCAGCAACCTCCCGCTGTTCAATGGCAAACCATTGGAATTGCGCGCGATCTGACAATCCTTGTGAGCTTCTCTACGTGAAGTCTCCGGATAATTGACTCACTGCGATAACGCGGTCTCGTAGCCACAGAAAAGGTGTATCGCATCATCTAAGATATATACTGTGATTTGGCTTGCGCTCCCGACATCACCTCCGTCATCCACTGGCCTCTCTTGGACCTTGTACTACGTAAATCCTAGTTATTTCCTCCTGGGGAAGTCAGGCCTCCTTCGTATGTATGCCCCACTCCCAATATTCCGCTGACTGATCGCTATATTCAGTGATCCTCCAAAGAGCGAGCTCGCCCTTGGTAGATTTGGAATACGAGAGCCCGAAAGATATCTACTTATTATGGCCTCTTTCCTCGATCGCCGTTGGGTGTGATCGCCGCCATCGCACAGCATCTCAGGGGTCTTTCAACATCTCCCGTCGAAGGTGCGCCGGCTCTGGAACGCCAGAAGCTTCCCTGTAGGACCTCGGGCTTAGGGAAGGGTCAGTTGGTCTCGAGGCAACGTACCAGTCTACATGTGTGTGTTGGTATATCGATGGAGACGTCGTACTGAGTTCTTCATATGATAAGATGTCCCGCTATCACCTCCACGTTTGTTGTCGCGAGCGGGAAGCGTTTTGTGTAGCCGATCGCAATCGCACTTCTGCGTCATTCGTCCCTTGGCTTTGTTTATGCACGGTGGCTGTGACTACCCTCGAGCGCTCAGAAACCCTATTCCTCAAAGATGCATAGCAATTCGACGTCCCACGTCCCGAGCCGAGCGTCTTGTTCGAGCACGTGACTACCGCGACGTAGCTCTGCGCGACTTCGGGGCTGCGCTTTTGCACTCACTGGTAATTTCTATGATCTATCGTCCCGATCAATGAATTCCAGGGCGTTGATGTCTGTGCGTCTTTTCAATTAGTGCGAGCTCGGTTTCCAGGAACGCCTAGCATCTCCGCAAGAGCTTTAAGAACATGGCAGCTCCCTGAACCCTTGTACAGAGTGCGATACCCCTTCTAAGGCTCAGGGGATAGTCCCGACCGTCAACCCAGCGCGGTTAGCCGTGATAGAGATACGAAGGCCGAACGCTTAGGACATTCTCGGATCTGTTATTATGTAACAACGTTCGAATGCAGTGTGCGTGCCAAAAGGCAGAAGTTTATAAACAGCTAAAGTCAAACTACTAGAGCTTCGCCCCGATCACCCTCTTCCGCCCAACATCAAGGCTACTGCCCGGCTCCAAGAGGGTGGCGATTCCAACGACCTGAACCATTGCTTGCTTCACGTCGCGGGGACCAAGGTTCGCGAAGCTGCGCTCGCCGTTGAACTCGTACGTCAAATACAGGACTTCCCCGACAGTCGTGAACCCCAGACTCTTGGCGATGACTTGTGAGTAGCTGGTTGCCTTGGTCATAACATGCGTGTACCCCATCAACTCCGCTTTCCGCACTGCCGGGCGCAGCAGGGAGTCGATGACCTGCTGACCCTGGAAGCGACGGTCGATGGTGGCAATGATAATCTCGACGAAATCCTGCTTGCCCTTGCATGTTGCCACATACGCGTCGAACTGGTCACCAAGTCGATGTAATATGTCGTAAACCGGCTTAACCCCCGGGGGCGCCTCGTTTGCTGGAGGCGCTGGTTCGTAGGGCGCCATCAACAACAGGCCCACGACGTCGCCGTCGACTTTGGCTATCACCGTGAAGCCGTCGGCCAGGGACTGACGTAGCAATTCCGTGCAGAAGGTGACCATTCCCTTGCGAGCGAGCGTCGGGTTCCTTTCTACAACCTGCCGCGTCACCGGTTCCTGCTCGGACAGCGTTTTAACAGCCAGGCTTGTGGCGGCTTCGATGTCAGACGCATCATTCGTCAGGAAGCTGACTGTCAAGCCAGAAATGCCGAGTTGCCTTTCCGCAGCACGACATAGCTCCTCTGGCGATAGTCCTGGGACAATCGGGCTACTGGAGGACTTTCTGGAAAGTAGATGCCTCGTGGCACGCGAAAATTGACTGAAGGGAGAGTTAAGGATAGTTTGCCTGTGAACAGTTGACTCACCTCATCGTTTGGGCTGGTGCTGCGAAGAAAGAGGGTACTGAGACGGCGACCGGGCAGTATTTGAGGGTCGAGCGAGCCCGAGCCCGATTTTTGACGACAGACCGTGGGAAATTTAATCAAGCAGTGCCTCGATCATGCGGTGCGCAGACAGCGAAGAACATGAGGCTTGGCTTCGATACCTGCAGGCGGCCAGGCCGGAATTCAACAGGAATCGCTTATCCTAGAGCGCGTACATGGCGGCCTGGATGGCGGCGAGCCACTGCTACGACCTACGTACGCGTAACCCTGCGTAACCCGCGCAGTCCGCTCCGGCGCTAGCCTGGGGAACCCGAGTCGAAGTCTCAGCATCCAGACTCCGAGTGACTGGATAAGAAGCCTACATACCTACTCAAAATGACACAGAAGGTATCATTGTGTTGCGTGAAAGCGTTGTGTTGCACTCCACGACCTGCCGCGTTCAAAATGGTTCCTGTTCTGTGGAGACTCGGACCGCCAGACGTGTCACTGCCGAGTCGCGATGCAGCTCTTCTGGGGATAGATCTAGTGGAACGCGGGTAGCCTCGTCCTTTTTGAACGACGATTGTGCCATCAGTGCGCGAAGATGGTCTTGCGGATATGGTCATTCCGGGCCAACTGCCATATGCCACGGATAATCGATAAAGCTTCGAAGGCTCACCTCGTTTTGGCTGATACGACCCCCAGCTGTAGCGGCGATCAAGTCGTGGGGGCCACACATATCAATATCAAGATTGTGCGTGACGTGAACACCCAATCAGGACGAAATGCGTTCCGGAATGCTGCTTCCGATGCGGCAGTTTGACAGCAAGCAGACGGGGTCACCGGTCGGCCACTAAGAATGGATGTTTGTCTATCAAAAAAAGGACGATGCCTCAGCGTTCGGCGAAGGTGAGAGACCATAGAGGGAGCGACTATGTCGACTGACCTGGAGGCGATCGCACGCTAACTATGAGATAGATGCTGATGGAATAGATGCTTGACAAGGCCGACTCGTATGAGATGACTGTGCTGGATATCCACATTGCAGATAAGAGGCTGACGGGAAGTGGGCAGGGAGCGCTAATGACATGGCACGACGCCATCGGCAGTGGGCACCTCGGAGGCACCGCCACCGTCTTCGATGAGGGGATTTTGTTTTGATTTCGGTGTCTCGATCTATCACGTAGGACTCGGGTTAATTACATTATTTTTGGCGAGAAAAAGGCGGCCACGTATTCCGGGTTGTATTCGTGAACCCGCGTAGTGGTGCCTCCGAAGAGATGCTCGCAAGATGCTCGACTATCAGTCTCGCCGCTAGGCTCCTCTGGAGTTGCGCAACGATGATACAGCGGTCTGCCTCTTCCGCTGCGGCGGTGTGGCGGTGTTCGAATAGGTGTTCGAATCCCGGCATCGTCCCAGCCCGTCACAGCCCTGTGTAACAGCCCTGTCTGTATGTCCACCGCCGCCGTGTCCTGCCAGGTCAGGCCGTTCAATCTCTGTATGGACGTACATTGCCACATCGCTAACTCTAGGAGATACTGGTCGTCAGCTGACCGAAGACCCCGAGGAATCATAGGAACGTTGGATACGGCCTCCTTTGCCTCGTGCGCATTGCGCTCTCCCATCGGATCGGTGTCAGACTCCGCCCATGCTGGGAGACGTCCTCCTCTCTGGATCTGACCTTGTCAATCCTCACGCACACGTTGCACGCTGATCTTCAAGCTCCCAGCAAAGCGCTCAAGGTCGCGCAGACCGAGTCAAGGACATCTGTATCCGCGCCAACGCCCATACGCTCTGCGCACATATCCTTCGTCAGAAGTTCTCGCTACTTTGGTGGGCCCATGTTTTGCTTCGTTCTGTGGTATATCATTCCTTACAACGATACGCACTCTTTTGACTTAGCTTCTTTCGCTCGACTCTCCCTCCTCTCGCTCGTTTTCGTGGCCATGTGTCACTGAGCTGCAGTCGCTGCGATCGACTGGCCTTCCCGAACACAGAGGGTATATTCACCTGGGACCTCCGAAGTTGGTATATTAGGAACATTTCATACATTTATCGTTCGTCCTTTCTTGACATTTCTATGTTGCTTCTGGGTATGGTCTCGGATCGACCACGCTCGGCGATCTTCCTGGGTGTTTCCTCGAATGTCCAGCTTCGTCCAGCTTCAAGTACACGGCTCCACATGCACTACCTCTCGAAATCTACGATGGGACCTTTTGCGTGATGACGACTCGCATCACGTGAATGGCGCTCGGAAGTCGATGCGCCGATGGTTTCCCACCGAGTAATCAATATTCGAACCTAAACTTCTTCACATCACCCTAAATATTATCGGCCCCGTTCTTTTTCCGAGCTCACAAATACTACCCGTTGCGCGGTAAGTGACCATCATTGATGACGGAAATTATACTTGATGAAAGTATCGTAGTATCGTTGAAGTCCGGCGGTTTAAACAGGCGATCTCGCGGAGGTTGTGGTGAATTGACTGACTTTCAGCAATAGACTCGTCCACTCATCGCGGCGCCCATACCGATGGGATCATCTGACACTGGTTGGCGAAAATCTAACTCTTGGATCATCAGAAAGGCAGCGGTCTCGCGGCAGTGAGTGGTACTTGACAACGTCTTAGCGCTACTTCCCTCTTGCTTCGAAGCCGTGTTGTTGTGTGCTTGGCCAATGGCTTCGACGAGGACTATATAACCGGGCACGCCGATACGCTGGGCCCTTTGTCCTGGCGACCACAACACATTCGTTCCTCTAGCGCTGGCACTACCTTTTGGTACCTCTGTCTTACTTCATCCTTCTCCAATCTTTCGCTAGCATGCCTTCATATTTACGCTTGCCAACCTTTCTCGTCCTCGCTTTCGCAGGACAACGAGCGCTCTCTCTGAACGACTGGTCTGTGCCTTGCACGCAAGGCGAATGCTCGTGGGATATACCCGCCAGCTCTGGATCGTCAGGGTCTCTCCAGATGGTATGTGACATGCATGCCCTCCGTGTCGTGTCGTCTCATCTGCGAGCCAGTGGGGACCTTCTACCGCGATCTCGGACATTACACCTGCTGCTGGGTGGCACATCACTAACTGCGACCCAGACGCTATGGAGCAAGACATCCAGATCAGCTGTCAGACCGGTGCACCAGACTGTAATCACCTTTTCGATGGCGGTGCCGAAGACACTATTGTGCGGCTTCCGGACAATGCAGGTGTACTCTACTATTCTACTTGCGCCGATATCTGACAACGGCGTGTAGTGTGGGAAGATGCCATTCGCGCGGGTGGCCAAGTATTCGATCCTGACACAGACTCTTGCATCTAGACAGACCGGCGCACAGGCTTATGCGCTGACGCTCGACATGAACTTTGAAGACGCAGAGCCATCACGGTGAGTGTATCATAACATCGGATATCAGCCTGGTTATCGACCGCACATGAAGGGGGCCCGTCTATTTTTCCCTCCAGGGCGTGAACGCGAACGGGCCGGACGTATCCGATCTCGGAGCGCCAGCTCAACGCCGGCACTGGCAATCGCGCGCCGCGGCCACTGCTCATCTACAGCAGCGTGGTCTATTCTCCAGCGTAAAGAATGGTGTGTCCTACTTATCTCCGGCTCTGCTAAAGCCCATGCCTCATCCGCCGCCGTCAGGTCTCGGAGGGCTTAAGAAGGCCGCGCTGCAGAAGATCCAGCATCCGCTCGACGTGTCCAAGAACTTCGCACCGATCAACGTCAATTTCGCCAAGGCGGCGGGCTTGTTCAACGCGACCATCAATTGCCCGGCAAACGATATCATTCCAGCGTCATTCGCGGCATCCGCGTCCGTTGACGTCAATGCCGATATGCATGCAGCCATCCAACTGAGCGCGTCGGCGGCTGGGACGCTCGTGCCTCCGCACGTCGACAAGTTTGCGCTCATAGCAGGTGTGTGACAACCTTCGGGCCACCTCCCTCGTGTCCTGAAATGTGCAGCGGTGGACGGGAATGTTAACGCGACGCTGCATGTCGCGGCCAGCGCGACCGGGCAGTTCAGCTCCGGCGCGATTCCGCTCTTCGAGGCTGGCATCCCAGGCCTCAGCTTCCCAGGGTATGCACGTCCGGCCTCACGGCGCGCCTCCTGATACGGTCTGACGAGCCCGCACCCGCACTTCACAGAATCTTCGAGCTCGGACCGACGTTCAAGGTGACCGGCCAGCTCGACGCACGGCTCGGCCTCGCGGTCGACTCAACCGTCGGGATCACATACGCGCTTGACGACGTGCGGCTCGTGTTCCCGCCGCGGGAAGGCGAGGGGATCGCCGGCGCGCTCACGCCCGGCTCTAACGGTACGTTATCGTAGACTAGATTTATCAGGGGCTCCTGTTGATACGCATGCACAGCCATATCCGTTGCGGCAAGCCCGAACGTCGACGCGACCTTCGCTGGCGTGGGCCACCTTATCCCACGACTCGATGTCGGCGTTTCCGCACTTGGCGGCGTGGCGAGCGCAAGTGTGTTCCTCTCCATCGATGCCTCCGCTTCGCTCGATATCGGCGGGTGCACACATTATCGCAGGCACCGGGGTGCCAGTGAACGTGGCTGCGAACGCACAGGCCTGCGTTAACGCGCACACCGGAGTCGACGTCACGACCGGCGCGGAGGGAAAGCTCTTCAACGCGTTCAATGGCGCGAAGACTGTGCAGCTGTTCGACAAGACGTTCCCTCTATTAGAGGTGCGCGGATTACTGTTTTTGCAATTTGCTCTAGTTGGCTCACGCGGCTCCGCAGGAGTGCTTCCAAACTGCCAACACGAGCACAGTCACGAACACGAGTCCAAGTGGGGCCGTAGCCGCGCCAGCTCTTTCACGACGCTTCGCGTTGCAGTGCGCTGCGTTGCTGCCGCCTGCACCCGTCGTCTCGGCAAGCGATGTCGCTCCCTCAGTGCCGGCGGTGGCTGTGCCTGCAGTCGCAGGGACGCCACCCAAGGCGCCTCTTACGCCTGCGCTCGTACCAGCGGAAGTGACACCCTCATCGGTCGCTGCATCTTTGCCAGCCGATACGCCTGCGGCTCTGTCGGAGGAAGCCTCCTCACTCGGATATGTCCAAGGCGTGCCGTTGGACATTTCGAGCTCGCTCTCTCCGGACTCTGCTTTGGATGAAGTCCCACTCGGCCCAATAGCAGCTTGATGCTGACTCCACTGGGGAGGATGTGAAAGGGAATGTCATTCAATAGCGTAACGTGTCCATACTGCAACGGCTGTGCGAAAGTGTGCTGTACTCTAGGGGCAGAGCTTTGATAAATCATAACGTATCCTGAAGAGGGCACAGATTGATGTGCGCGTCAACCTGCGAATCGCTTTTGAGCGCGGAACGACGGAGACATACCCATGTATGTAGGACGCCAACGCAATCACAATGGGACGCGGTGCGAATCACAGATTCGAAGTGAAAGATGTCGATGAGCAGGCTGCAGAGCAACGCTGGCTTGTGCTCGGCATGATGCCGCGCGCATGGCTCCCCCTACTATCCCTCCTCCCCCCCACCTCGCTCGAATAATTCAACTTCTCCCAGAACGTCTAGGGGCGAGTGGGACTACAGTCAGTCCAAGAGCTTATCGACAAAACTCTAACAGAAAGACAGTAGAAGCGCCAGCATCGCCATCTGGCTCGATGCAGGCCCGGAGATCGCCATGCCAACCTTGTTAGCCCTGTGCGATCTCTCGCCCATCACATCCGTCGCGGCGTTGAGCAAGAACTCACAGAAAAAACTGGCGGCGTTATGTCCTGAGTTCACAGCATAGCGTGCCAAGACAAGGAATCCATATGTTCAACGCTCGATTATTTCAATACTCGGGATGCAGATAGGGCCGGAAAGCAAACGAGCTCAGTTCCAGTCGAAACGCTGATGCCAGTCACATCGCCGGTTCTTGGCAGGTGGTGTCTAGTCTCCGCTGCCGACCTCCGTGAAGACAGCTGAAGGCAGTCCTTCGAGCAGTGAGGGTGGTCTCCGAACCAAAACTACCAGCGTTGCGCGCATCCTGCAATGATCTTCAAGTTGGGCCCGCCAATGTCACTTTCAACTCGTCGCGCATGCCTGCGAAAAATTCAAAGTGGCTAAAGATGGCCTACATACGCAACCACAATCGCCTGGCGGCTGGCTGAGAGCTTAGATCCTCGGGAACCCAGCTAAATGCCGACGCCACGTGCTACTGGCTCCTCCGAATAGGACCCATCAGCCAGGTAGGCTTCTTTCCCCGGCTAAGTAGTGGTCCTACCATCAACCCATCAATTTCCTTGCGTTGCAGCTCTGACCAGGTGATGCATATCCTTGGACTTAATGCTACTCGTCCGATCGCCAAGCTCGCTGCTCCGGCGATACATTCTGTTGCGCCATGCTCTAGCATGCTCTCCGGATTCACCAGCAGGCGTCCCTGCACGTCTGAACTATATAGCCACATTCTGCCTGCTGTCTTTATCCTCACGTCCTGGTGACTTGACGCCCGCTTGGTCCCCCTTTGTTCTGTTGCTGCTTCGGTCAGCTCACTTTTTCTGTAACGTACCCTTCTTTACGACCACACGTTCTTTTTCAAAATGCCTTCTTTCACCAAACTTGCCTTCTTCTCGCTCGCCCTTGCTATCACGCCTCGTTCCTACGCGCTCACAAACGACTGGACCGTACCGTGCGTAGGAGGCTCATGCAGTTGGGACCTCCCGGCATCCGAAGCGGGTACACTGGGAACGTTGCACGTCGTTCGTCGTCTTTACTATGATACTCGCGGGATGATCGCTCACCTTGTCACAGTGGGGTCCTCCTGACGCATTGTCTGACATTACTCCTGCTGCTGGCTGGGAGATCACAGGCTGTGACTCCAAAAGCACTGCTATGGACATCCAGCTTGTCTGCAAGGATAACAATGCCCATTGCGCACATCTATTTCAGGGCGGCGCAGAGCATACGATCGTTCGGCTCCCCCAGAATGTATGTCTCCGTCGTGCTTCATTGTCTTTGCGTCTCTTATACGTTGAAGTGTGGCTCCATGCCCTTCGCGCGTGTTGCTAAACACTGGATTCCGCAAGGGGCGGCTGGCAAGTCGCCTTCGGTCGTTTCTCGTGACGACGGCGCAGCGGCGGTCCACGCTTTGAGCCTCGACACTAACTTCGCGGCTGCTAAGCCTTCTCCGTGAGTCTTTTCTCCAGGAAAGAGAACCCAGACAAACTTGCACCCTTCAGCAATGGGAATGTTGCCTTCGCAGTCCAAGGCCTGAACGTCAATGGCGACCAGGGCAACTTTAATCTCACAAACCCATCGGTGTCACGCCGTCATTGGAGCTCGCGTTCGGCGGTTCCGGGCCACGCGGTCCATCGTCGTAATTTTGTCACTGACGCATTGAATAGTCAGTCGTCCCGAGTTTTTACTCCCGAATCCGCTTACATTTTGGTAACAGCACTGAAGCATGCTTCTGACTTCAACAAGACCATCACGCAACAACTGAAGCCGATTGATTTCAAAGGCTCTCAAAACCTTTTCAACGCTAGTGCTAGTTGTCCGGCAAATAAGGCAATTCCTGAGAGCTTCTCCGCGTCGGTGTCTCTCGATGTCGACGCAAACGTCCACGCTGTTATCCAGTTTGGCGTGGTTGTCTCGGGTTCGATCGTCCCTCCAGTCATCTCCGAGATAGGCATTTTTACAGGTATGTGATAGTTGCCGCTACCCCAGGCGCCACTCTGACGTCGTGACACAGGGTTGGACGGTAACATTGATGCAACCATGAAAGTGGCAGCCACCGCCACTGGCCAATTCAAGACCGGGAACATTCAGCTTTTCGAGGCTGGCCTCCCCGGCCTTGACTTCCCTGGGTAGGTGGCGGCCTCCATCCAGCGAGCTGTATTGATCTGTGGCAGAATTATCTCGCTCGGTCCTGTTTTCCGAGTGCTAGCGAGCGTCGATGCGGACCTCGAAGTCAATGCCGATGCAACAGTCGACCTTTCATACACCATCGCGGGTGCCAAAGTCATTTTTCCGCCTAAAGAGGGTTCGAGCGAAGGAACATTCACTCCCGGCGCCAGCAGTAAGCAAACGTCTTGAATCTCTGCATATCTCCGACTCAAGGCGACCACAGCCCTGTCTGCCTCCGCGAGTCCAAGCGTGAAGGGCAAGTTTGACGCTACAGGCCACGTGATCCCGCGGGTCGAGATAGGCGTGAATGCCTTCGCCGGCAAGGCGAATGTGGCCATTTTCCTTGACCTCGACGCCTCGGCCCACATCGACGTTGAGGCTGGCGCCAGTGCCTCACTTGCCGCGAGTGTTGAAAATGCCCTGGGGATAAAGAAGGAGGCATCCGGAAGCGCGCAGGCGTGCGTCACCGTTGACTCTACTCTCAGCGTCGATGCAGGTGCACAGGGCGACTTCCTTGGCCTTTTCGACAAAAACACGAAAACATCTGTTTTTAACAAGAATTTCAAGTTGTTGAATGTGCGCCTCTACGCATGCACAGCTGACACCTTTCTTGACATCTTGTATAGAAATGCTTCAGTACCCCGCCTGCCAATGCGTCTGCTCCTGCTAAGACACGCCGTACTGCCGCCAACCCCCGCTTCGCTCGCGCACCCGTCCCGCTTGCTGAACTCCCAATGCAACACTCGAAGCGCGTGACTGTGGCTTGTCCCGCAGTACCACTGCCGCAACCTTTCGTGGATAGTATCCAGATCCCTGCTCCCAAGTGATTTCGTCACGACGTTCGCATACCCTGAGCGTACCGGTCCCATCCTGACTAGATCTTGCATATTATTGATTATTTATTGATCTTCGTTCTCTTCTGTGCGACTATATGTTTACTTGGGAAATAGACCTCTCGACCGGGAGACCTGACGCTGCAAACCCAGTGTACGCAGACCCGAATTTCGTGCATGCCCGCTACACGGATCTTCCCTAGGTGGTCGGTGCAGAGTTTCGGAGCTCTGTATGCACCACGCTATACACTCTCCCGAGATGTATCCGAGTGAGAGGTTTCATGCGGTGCATTGATGGCGCGATCCGCGTCGCGTGCATGACCGCCCAGAAGTCGACGCGCAAATGGTTTCCCATCAACCACAGGCGATTACTACTCAAATGTTCCTTTCGTTCAGCTCGGAAGAAAACGGGGTTTTGCTGTGAAATCTCAAGAGGCGGGCGTCTCAATGCCGGGAGCGTCAAAGGCACGTCAACGTTCGCTTGGGCAGTCTTGGCGACAGTGATTGGGTAGGACAACAATCATCGGGGCAAGTAGGGAAGCCCAAAACGAGAGTAGTAGGCTCTGGATGCAATTCTCAATCCAAGACCAGTTCTTATGAGAGGATGTCTAAGCCAAGGCTCACGCTATGGATGACTCCTGTGGAGAAATCGCGCAAGGGTCTGGGAGAGCAGCTCACGGAATTGTCACGATGAGCTCAAAAAAGGAGCATCAGGCTACAAGGCGGCCTTGTAGGAGTAAAAAGAGTCATAAGAAGGAGCAGAAGTTTGTGTGTGCGCTGGCTGGTGCTAGGAAAGGAACCCGGACTTGGACTCCGAGCGCTGGACACAGGCCTAGGACGCGGGACGCGCAGGAAAGCACGAAGGCGCCTCTTGGGTAGCTCACGTGCTGAGCGCGAGCGCTCACTGTGTTTCGGTTGATCACGCCGTCCTGCGCCGTCGGTCACTAGTTGATCCTGCTCACGAATCGCCCTAAGACTCCACTGGCGCTCGCCCGTACTCTCATTCTAGAGGCTATAGTCTGTTCAAGTCGGAAGTCCTGACCACGCAGAGCCTATATAAGCTCCCCTAGCAATGCTTTCGTCAATTCAGCGTCCTCGCTTCATCTCGCGTCCATCCAGTCGTCATGCCTTCCAAACAAGTTCTCGTCTCTAAAGACGATGCCCTCTATACCACCTCCAACGGTGCCCCCGTAGCCCGTCCTTATGCAGCTGAAAGGCTCGGAATAAACGGCCCGCTTCTTCTTCAGGGTATTTCCTAGTCACTACTTGCCTAACTGCCCCGCGCTCATATTGCATTCCAGACTTCCACCACATCGATCTCCTCGCGCACTTCGATCGCGAACGCATTCCCGAGCGTGTTGTCAGTACCATGCTATCCGTCGCGCTCTCTTGTCCTTATCTCTGTCTTGCTAGGTCCACGCCAAGGGTGCTGGCGCACACGGTTATTTCGAAGTCACTCATGACATCTCCGATCTCACTTGCGCAGCCCTCTTTTCAAAGCTTGGAAACAAAGCCCGCACCACCATTCGGTTTTCCACGGTTGGTGGCGAGTCTGGCTCTGCCGATACCGCTCGCGACCCCCGCGGATTTTCCATCAAGATCCGCACAGAAGAGGGCAACCTCGACTGGGTATTCAACAACACCCCCGTATTCTTTATTCGCGACCCGGCGAAGTTCCCGCACTTCGTTCACAGCCAGAAGCGCGACCCCCAGACGCATCTCAAAGACGCCGACGTGTTTTGGGTGAGTTGAACCCTCTCCCTGTCCGGTCTCATTGCCATCACTGGTTTATCGCGCACGAAGACTGATATATTCTCTCCAGGACTACCTTTCTCAGAACCCCGAGAGTATCCACCAAGTTGTCATTTTGTTCTCTGATAGGGGCACGCCCGATGGCTACCACAGCGTACATGGTTACTCTGGCCATACCTACAAATTTGTTCGCGCAGATGGCGAGTGGGTCTATGTCCAGATCCATGTTCGCGCAGACGGCGGTTTCCAAGTAAGCAATCCCCAGGTTAGACAACCTCAGGACTAACGGCGGGCTCAACTGAGTATAGACCCTCGACAACGAGACTGCAGGCAGACTTTCGAGCCAGAACCCGGACTACGGTACTCAGCAGTTGTTCGAGGACATCGAGAGCAAGAAGTACCCATCATGGACGGTCTACGTGGTAATTGGTGTCCTTATCTTTCTCTATTCTTTAACTCATTGATACACTTTGATAGCAAACGATGACTCCCGAGCAGGCCGAGCAATTCCGCTACAACGTCCTGGACCTCACCAAGGTGTGGCCTCACAAGGAGTTCCCTCTTCGACCTGTCGGCAAGATCGTTCTGGACGAGAATCCGCAGAACTACTTTGCCGAGGTTGAGCAGGTCGCTTTCTCCCCTTCGCACACTGTGCCCGGCATCGAACCCAGCGCCGACCCAGTCCTGCAAGGCCGGCTCTTCTCGTACCCGGATACCCAGCGCTATCGCCTCGGCGTAAACTACCAACAGCTCCCCGTCAACGCACCCGTCGTCCCTGCTGCGAACTTCCAGCGCGACGGGAAGGCGACGCTCATCAGCCAGGGCGCGCGGCCGAGCTATCAGAGCTCCATCTCTCCTCTCACGTATCGTGCCAAGCCGTATGCCAACACCGAGTACAAGCACGAAGTTTGGACGGGTGTCGCCCGCGCCGAGCTATCCGAGATCAATGAGCGTAGGTGGCACCGCGCAACCGCAGGATACCTCTTCCTGACCCCCGCCCATGGCAGTTGACTTTGAGCAGCCTCGCGTGCTGTACCAAGACGTCATGAGCCAGACCGACCGTGACCACCTCGTGCACAACATCGCTGTGCACTTGGGCAACGTCAAGTCGCCCGTCATCAGGGACCGCCAACGTGCGTAGCACCCGCAGCCTCCCCAATTTGTCGCTAATCGGCGTTGTCTCGAAGTCTCTGTCTTTGCTGCGGTCGATCAAGGCCTTTCGGACGCCGTCGCCAAGGCCATCGGTGCGTCGCCCGTGCAGCCGCTCAAGGTAGCCCCCGCGAGCGAAGCGATTCGCTTCAGGGCGAACATCGGCACTCTTTAAAAGTGAGGGAATCTATTGACGTGATCTGAGAAAGGAACTACACGAATATATGCTTTCTGTACTGCAATTAATAGAGGGGATATATCGACTGACACCATTGTTTTGTGACGCCTTCGCGTGAAAAACGCGAGCATCTGCACTCGAGTTACGCTCGTTGGGCCCGCTCAATCAGTCGCGTACTTGATATCTACCTGCATCTGGATGAAAAGGCTGAGACGCTTTCCGTGTACGGGTCACGGTTTTGATTGAACGTGCTGGTACTGGAAGCCCGCCACGACGCGCTCGCGGTGGACGTGGCGCTCGAACACGAGCTCATGCATGGCGAGATGACGATGGCGAGGCGCGTCGACGTTCAAGTTGCCCACGCTACAGACGCTACGGCTGGAGCGTCGCGGTGCGGATGAGGACCGGCGGGGCCATGGGTGCGCTCAAGTCGCTCTTGGATGAGCGCGCGCGCAGCAGGCCAGTGAACTTGGTGCTTAGAGATTGATGTTCTCTATCAAAGCTGAGCGTGTTGTGGAGTACGCTGAATATTACGCGTTACGCGTTACACGTTTGATACTTTAGTTACGGGAGAGCGCGTCGTCGCTGGTCTGCCAAGTTAGCGCACATGACACTGACGTAGGTGATCCATGTCGAACACAGCCAGCCTGGTCGCAACCAGGACATCTAAAGGCCACCATGCATGCATTCGTTCGCTATATATTCAACGCTATAACAAGGCAGAGAGGAAAAGAGGACACAGATAAAGAAAATCGCGCGGCGGCTTGAGTGCTCACTAATGCTAAGAAAAGGAGAGGAAGGGAGGAAGGGGTCCAGGCATCGTCGATATTCGCATCACATGGGCGTCGCGGGGTGGGTCGGGCTCGATCGTGTGGTTTTTGGTGGTGGACAGTGGCGCAGGGCGCTCACTGTTGCTTGCAATCCTCGGGGTTGACGTTCGCGGGCGGGCCGGCGCGCCCGACACGTCCGGTACGCCCGCCACGCCCAATGCCACCGCGCCGCCGCGGGGGCACGTCGTCCTCATCGGAGTCCTACTCGATGTGCGTCAGCGTCGTGCGCGGCGCGCAAGCGGTCACGCAAAACCTACGTCGTCATCCTCGTCGTCAAACGCGTCGCCGTCCTCATCGTCCTCGTCATCCTCGTAATCGTCATCGTCATCCGAAAGCATGTCGTACTCGAGCGCCTTGCCCGTAAAGTAGTCCACTGCGCGCGGGATGACCTGTGCGCGCCAGAGCGCATGAGCATACGCTTGTGGAGAAGAAGGGAGAGGACGCACCTTTTCTTTAATGTCCTCGCCGATCTGGTAGTCGACCTCGAGCTTCTCTTCGAGCTCGTCCAGCTCGTCCTCGGAAATCTTGCCCTCCTCGATCGCCTCTTCGCTCGGCGCGACGGGCGGCGAGAAGAAGTTGAAGAATGACTCGGTCGGGCGCACCTTGCGGACTACCCGCGTGCGATTCGTGTCTACGCGACACGGCGTCAGCACTTAAACGCGATCGCAAACGGCGCAGCACCCACTTTTGTTGCGCTGCTTCTTGATCTCGAACTCCTTCGTCAGGTCCTTCTCGTCCTTCCACTTAATCTCCGTGCCGACGGCGCGCTCGTACACAAAGTCGCCCGAATAGCCGACCTCCTCACGGTAGATGTACGTCTTCTCGAGAACCGTGTTCTCGAAGTAATCGTTCGGCGTGAACTCGAAAATGAGCTTGAAGCCTGGCTTGGGCTCACTCGAGGGGAGGTACTCGATGCGCAGGTCGACAAGGTGCTTGAGCGCGCCGGCATCGCGTTCGGTGATCAGGTCAGAGATCCCGACGTGATTCCGCAGAGCAGTCAGCCAGAACTCGGGCACAGCAGCCGCGGCGGTTGCTTCGGGCACTGCGAGAGGGTTCTCCTCGGGGTCGTCCTTCGCGGACTGGGCCGCGCCGGCCTCGAGCTCCTCTGCAGTGGGCTCAGCCTGGGCGTGGATAAGCGCGTTGCGGCGCGCATAGAGCGGTTTTGTGAGCTCGAGGTACTGTGTGACAGGCGGCGGGTCAGCGGTGGCCGAGATCGGGGCGGGCGGAGAGTGCGGAGGGAGAGTGCGGGGAGATGACAGATGTATTACGGCACAGTGGGCTCGATATCGCAGATCAGAAGACGCCTGCTTGTTCGTGTCTATCGCATCCCGATTTCGGATCGAAGGCGATCAAGTTGAGGAGGAATGGGCGGGGTGTTAGACGTCGCCCCTCTCCTCGTATATGATTGGGGTATGTGGCGGGGCCACTCGCCCGCCGCCACAAAGGCGCCAAGGAAAGAAAAAAAAAGACGGAAAGAGAGGGAAGAAGATATGAATGCGCGTGACAAACCTTTTTCTCGAGCTCGAGACACTCGCGCTTGTACTGGTTCTGCAGCTCGTTTTGCTTGACCTGAACGCCTTTGAGTGCCTCGACGGTCTTTTTAGCGCCGTCGGGGAGGCTCTCGACATATCCGGAGCTCTGGCCGACGAGGCCAGCGAGCCTGCCCTGCACGAGGCCGAGCATGGCCTCGTGGACGGCGGCACCCTCGTCTACGGGCTCAACATCTTCAGTGATATCGGGGACGGTTGGGCGAGAGAGACCGGCGGCGATGGGTGCATGAGTGAGGGGAGTGTTCTGTGGGGTGGGTGCAGTGATACCTGAGGACTGGTTGATGGGGACGTTGGAGGTCATTGTGGAGGGAGCGAGCGGTGATGGTGAAAGACGAAAACAAGAGGCGGACGCGATCAGCTTGACTCTCTCCGCCGACACCGGCCCAATCCACTCCCGGGTCAAGGGCATATCAAAAACAAACCACTTTAAAAATTCATTTTCTTCCCCTCTCTTCCCCCTTTTCGTCCCTCATCCTCTCCGACTCGGCTATTGTGTCCTCTAGCTCCTCTCTGTACACTCTCGTAGTACGTATCCCTGTGCAACGTTTGTGGCCCTAATAGAGGAGCTCGCAAAGTGCCGGGCGCGTCATCGTGCTTGTTTCAGTCCCTGTCTGCCCATCGCCCGAGTCGCCCGTTATAAATATTGACTCGATATTTGACTCGACATGTGTTGAGCAAGACGCCACGTGGTGCGCTTCTCCGTTGAGAGCCGTGACGGTGCCTCTGCAGGCCTCTCACACACCATACACAGGTTCGTCTGGCGCAGTGCAGCCCACGACTCGCTAGACTCGATAGACTTCAAAAACTTTTTTCACTTTGACCTCGGTCAACGTAATGTCGACTCTTATGACGTGTAGAAGATAGCCACTGCAACGTTTTCTCTCTCGCGGAGGCTCCACCGTTGGACTCGCGATCCGCGGGCCCAATCATCTATCGAGAGTATCTCCAAATGTATCCTGCTTCCCATATACTCAAGTCTCGTGCGGGTGATTCACGCGGACGGCCAGGACTTTTGGGCGCCTCGCGTTGCAACGAATGTCGCGCGCACAGGAGGCAATCCTTCTCTTCGAACAGCAGGAGCCTGCTTAGCATCACGGTCTAGATCCGCATTGCATGCGCCCTTGTCTCCAGTACGCCCGAGCCAGAAGTCGAACCGAATCCCAATGTCCCATGCACAGTCCATGTGCTATGAAACCGGTTCATCCTCACTCATTAAGCGCCCGTGGCTACTGTGGCGCTGAAGCGCTGATGTGCTAACAACCGTCGCCGATACTTACAGCCAATGCCAACAACAGCCTTCAGCAATAACGGCACGATCTATGCACCCGCGTGAAAGGTATCATAGAAATCAACTGCGGGGAGCTCTGGCACAAACCGCCGGCAGTACCGTGAACCCCGCTGGACGATCCCAACAGACAAGGCGGCTCAATACGTTCTACTACGGCAGAAGCGTTGATCAGCTCAACTTTTCCACCCCACCTGGGACCAACATATACTCGTATACTCAAGCCCAATTTTCTCACGACAGAAGAGACTACAGTAGCTCGCGAAGATACCTACTCCACCTTCCCAACCCCGATCCTTCTCTCTCTCTACGAGGCAGTCGACCGTATTCTCGACCGTCTCCTGCCACCCGATGTACTCCTTCATTCCAAGGATCATCTCGGCGCTGCTCACATCAAACCTAGCATACACAAACCCCCCGTCCTCATCCTCACCATCACCCTGCGCCTCCGGCAAGCGCCGGACCAGCCCCGGCCGCGCGCCGCGCAAATGCCGCACCGCCTGGCGCCACGTAAAGTACCCGCCGCAAATAACGATCCGCTTGGGCCTCTCAATGCGCGGCGCGCGGAGCGCGAGCACGTGCGCCCGCGCGCAGTCCGCGAGGTGGCAGAATGCGGGTGTCGACCACTGCGCCGGCGACGCGCGCCCGAGCGGCCCGTTGAGCAGTGCGTAGACGTGCCCGTTCGTGCTGCCTGCGACGCCATCGATGATCTCGCCGCGCGCGGCCGGGCCGTACAGGAACGGCGGGTGTACTGCCGATGCGCGATGGAATACGGTCAGCCGGGGAGTGGGTGTGGGCGTACTGGTCGCGACGTCGAGCTCCGGGTGCTGCTCCGCGAGGCGCCACAGCACGCACTCGGAGACGACCTTCGAGGTCGCATAGATGTCGAAGAACGATGCACCGGGCTTGAGCGCGTCGTCGCGCGTCTGGGTATTCCAGTCTACCCAGACGTTGGTTGAGCATGGGTTTATATAGGCGAGGTAGGCTGGCGCACCTTCGGCACTGACGGTACGGTCCGCCAGCCACTCGTCGGCGGCGAGCAGGTTGATGATGGACATAGTCACAACGAGCTTATGCACGCCTGCGGCGAGCGCGGCGGTCACCAGGTTCTCGATCGACAACGATGCGCTCTGATATGGCGTAGTCAGTAATGTAGTCATATGAGCCGTGACCGGTGACCGCTTGCGTCGACGGCGATGGCGGGGGTGTCCCAGTTCCTCGAGGCAGTATGTATCACTGCGGAAACGTCTAGCACGTAATGAATAAAAACAGACGATTCGTACGATGATGCCTCGCGAGACACACACCCTTAAACGCCTGCGAGAGGTCGGAGGAGGCCAAGTCTTCAGTGATCGCGGTCTCGAATCGGTCTCCAAGAGAGGCGTAGATCTCCTTGAGGCGGCCAGCCTTGGATGGGCGCACGAGCCTGATATATGCAGTTCTGATATGCGTAGCGCCTGGCTAGCGAGAAGGTCAACGCACGCTCTGACATCGTAGCCGGCAGCTAGAGCCTGCTCGACGACGTGAGACCCGACAAGACCAGTTGCCCCAGTTATCTACGAAGAGGTCTGTCAGGGACCTGTAGAGGTTTTGTCTTTCATATCTTACCAGAACACGCGTCATAGTGTAGGGTTGCGGTCAAGGTGACAGGGCATTCGAATCCGCCGCCGCGGCGATATACTTATGGGGAAATCCTGTTCTGGGGCACGTTGCGGTGCCGAAGCCTACACGCATCCAGAAAATCCTTGCCAGATTTCTCGACTGGGCATCCTTTGCGAGCATAGAGGTGGGACCGTCGGACGCCGAAAGGGAACAAGATCCAAGATCTGCTGTAGAGACTACACGTGGGACGCTCTCCTTCGGGACGTGGTGCCTGAGGCCAATGATGCAGAATCATGGACTGTAAGCTAGTTCACATGGGTGGTGCGCGTGAGATCCTGTTCTCGGGGTGCGGCCCAGCCCATGGGGACCAGGAGCCGATGTATCTCTTTCCGTCGTTCATCACACAATGCATCACATTCCACGGATTGATACAGCGCGTCAGGCGCACAATCGTCAGCTGCTGATGCACCAAAGTTCTTGCCGAAGGCTGTCCACAGACAATCCGTCACGAAGAACCCGCATATCCTCCCGAGCAAGGTTGAGAGCCTCTAGATCCGAAGTGCAATGCAAACGACCCGGTGCAGCTGAGCAGCTAGCCAGCAACCAGGTCTGGTCTAAGAACCTGTATGTATATTGCATACACACCATTCTATGATGGCTTCACAAGAGATTCATGTAGCTCACCGACCATGAATGGCGGAGCGTCCATTCGGCCTCATGCCGACCCGGGACCCTTTCCCAAAGCTGCTTCCCTCTCAAGGAGGCTATCGAACGTGTTCTCCAGGGTCTCCTTCCAGTCGATGTACTTCGTCAATCCAATGATCTGCGCTGCGCTGCTGGTGTCGAACTTGGCATACACAGTCACCCGCATCTCGCTCTCCTTGACGACTGGCAGGCGGCTCCTCAGCTGCGGCCTCACGTTATACAGATGCTCGACGGCCTGTGCCCATGTGAAGTACCCGCCGCAGATGACGATCCTCTTCGGCTTCTCGGAGCGCGGAGCTTTGAGGGCCAGGATATGCGCACGCCCGACGTCGGAAACGTGACAGAATGCCGGCATCGACATTTGCTGCACCACGCCCATTGCGCTCTCGGGCCGGCTGATCAGCTCGTAGGGGATCATGTTCGTGCTGCCCGCAACTGTGTCGATCACCTCGGCGCGCGCGGCGGGGCCGTATACGAACGACGGGTGTACTGGGCGGCAGCGCGCAGGATACCTGCGTCAGCTTCGGCTGCCTCATTGGGACGGCGTGAAGCCAGGCAACGGTAGACCACTCACTTGTCGCGACATCGAGCTCCGGGTGCGCTTCGACGAACTTCCATAGCGCGCGCTCGGCCACGGCCTTGGCCGCTGCATAGCCCGTGAACGGATCCGCGCCCGACCGCAGTCCGTCCTCGAGCGTCAGCGGGCTCCAATCTGATAACGCGAGGCTCAGCCTAAACAAAAGGCATGCGCCAGGGGGCTGTGGGATGGAGGGCTCGACTCACCGTCTGCTCCGATCACACGGTCGTCCGAGAACTGAGCCGGGCTTCCGAGGCTGAAAATGCTGCTAGTGACGACGATCTTGTGCACCCCCGCAGCAAGCGCCACCTTGAGGACGTCCAGGGTGCCCTCCACTGCAGTCTTCGGAGATCACATGAGCTAACAGATCGGAGTACGGGATGGACGAATGCGTACTTTGATCAAGGTTTCGGGCGTACCAAGGAGCGACGACGCGACGTGAACGAGCGCCTCGACACCTGTGACAGGCGCGTTTGTTGGAGTCCACGGGGTGATCCGCTTCTCTAGCCTCCCGGGACGCACCGCCGAAGGCATCCGCAAGACCAGGTGGGTTGTCTCCAAGGCTTTCCAAAGGTACGACCTGTACTCGGTCGCCGAGCGAGACGAATGCTTCCTGCAGGCGGGCTGCTTTGGCGGGGCGTACGGTACTGGAATCCTCATGAACGGCGAGCGACCATTATGAATATACGGAGACATGAAGCTCACAGCTTGACGTCGTAGCCTGCGGTGAGCGCTTGCTCGACGACATGCGAGCCGACGAGGCCTGTAGCACCTGTGATCTGTCCGCTAGTTCAGAATATGTCCCACTCCGTACGCGACATGCGTTGAGAGAGCGTACTAGGATTCTGGGCATGATATCGGTGTGGTATCAGTTGAGTATCAGGTTCATGAGTATTCAGCTGTTCGCCGGACTATCATGATAGATAGTCTCGTTCCCAGACGTTCTCGGTGAGAAAGAGAAGGTCTGGGGGAGGACTTAATAAGTGTTGACTGTTTGGGAAATTTGACTCCGACTTCGGCATACCGCGGTCTCGGCTCCCCCTATCCCCCCTCCCCCCGCTCTCGCTCGAGTAACTCGATCTCTCCTAGAACGTCTGGGAACGAGAGCTAACAGCTTAGCGACTGAAAAATGTAGAGGCGGAGCTCCGGAGGTGACGATGCAACTTGTGCCGACGAGAGCGAAAGAGTGATATAGAAGGAATAATAATAGCCGTCTGCAATCACTTATCGATCGTGATGTCCCCATTGCGTGTATGCATATTATTGAGGCCTGAGGCCTTCCGAAAGGCCCAGGGTAGTTGTTACATCCCTAACCCTACTGCTAGCGATGCCATGTCCGAGGCGCCATCGTTCTGAATCTGCAGCACGCTATAGACGACCAAGGTCGTGACTGTGCCTTCGATTGTCATCTAGTCACATAATAAAAGTACAAAGCAGAACGCACTACCTTGGCCCTGTAATCCGGGGAATCACAGAGCAACCAAATACGCACGCCCCCGCCGGCTGGATGCTATGCAGTGGGATCTCGAAGAGTTCATCAAAAACACGTCAACACGCCGCCGTTCCTGACGGTGCACGATCGTAGTTAGTATTGGACCATCCGGGGCACAGATTCACCTACCCAGTAGCGGTCGAATTAGTGACAGATATAGGACTGCTTATCCTTCAATCATTGTGAAACGATGAGTACGGAAATCAACTGTACCGCCGTTTCGGCGTGTCAGGCCACGGTGGTGAATGAAGTTTGGGGACGCGGTGCCTGCGATAGTGCACAGTGTCCAAGTTGAGAGTATCATGCGTATGACTGATTGGGTCCGCAGGAGCCTGGAGGTGTCGGATTACTGGCATACATACACGCTATGGCGCCGCAGAGCGCCAGAACCAAAGGAGTCTGTCAGTCTTTCAACTGGCACAGCTAGGGGTTGGCTCAAGACGTACGTGTAGCAGCCCTGATAATGTTGTGTGGGTATGTCGAGCGCCACGAGCGCTGCCATGAGGTGACCAGTGAGTCGGTGTGACCCCAATTCAAAAGCCGTGCTGCATTGATATTTGTGCATGATCCAAGTCGCGGCCGCAGGGTGTGCAGTAAAGTACATGCGTTACCAGTCATAGGCCTGCGAATAACTTAGAGTCCCAGACACGATGTTTCAGTAGGAGCGTATCTGCCATTGCCAGTATAACGGTCGCCGGGAGGCTGAAAGCCACATCAAGTAGGGTCTGCTGTAGAGATCGGACGCTCTCCTTTTGAAGGCGCCATCTGTGAGCGCGCATGGACGATGATGGTATTGACAAATTGAAGCTGCCAAGTTGGTTCGATGATCGATGACTCACCAACGAGCCCAGCGGGATAGAGCGGGATGTGGGCGTGGGAGCCTGTTCTCAGGGTGCGGCCCCAGGGACCGGGTGCCGGAGCATCTCTCTCTCCGTTCCGCTACTCAACCACGTTCTGCGGATTGCGGAAGCGCGTCAAACTCACGATCGGCAGATGCTCAAGGCCTAGAAAATCTAACCCCACGAATGCGGATCGGCTCTTGAGAAAACTGACTCACAAAGTAAAGAGCCTTGGGGGTACGACAAACTTTGGTGGCGGCTGAGCAGCTAGGCAACGACCAACTACCGGCAAGGAACCCGTACGTCTATCAATGCTTACACACCAGTGTCGACGACTTCACAAGAAATCCAGATACATCATCTATCATGAATGGCGGAACACGTCCATTCAGCCTCACGCCGACCCGGGACCCTTTCCTAGAGCTGCTTCCCTCTCAAGGAGGCTATCGAACGTGTTCTCCAGGGTCTCCTTCCAGTCGATGTACTTCGTCAATCCAATGATCTCCACCGCGCTGCTGGTGTCGAATTTGGCATACACAGTCACCCGCATCTCGCTCTCCTTGACAACCGGCAGGCGGCTCCTCAGCTGCGGCCTCACGTTATACAGATGCTCGACGGCCTGTGCCCATGTGAAGTACCCGCCGCAGATGACGATCCTCTTCGGCTTCTCGGAGCGCGGAGCTTGAGGGCCAGGATATGCGCACGCCCGACGTCGGAGAGATGGCAGAACGCGGGCGTCGTCAGTTGCTGCATCGTCCCCATCGCGCTCTCGGGCCGGCTGATCAGCTCGTAGGGGATCATGTTCGTGCTGCCCGCGACTGTATCGATTACCTCCGCCCGCGCAGCGGGTCCGTACAAGAACGGCGGGTGTACTGAGCGATAGCGTGCAGCCCACTTGCGTCAACTTCTGCCGAGTCGGGCGGCGCGAAGCCAGGGAGCGGCAGGTTACGTACTGGTCGCGACGTCGAGCTCCGGATGCGCTTCGACGAACTTCCACAGCGCACGCTCGGCTACGGCCTTGGACGCTGCGTAGACCGTGAACGGATCTGCGCCCGGCCGCAGTCCATCTTCGAGTGCCAGCGGGCTCCAATCTGAGAACGCGAAGCTTAGCATGGGGTGGCAGACGCGCGCTTGGGCCTGTGGGATGGGAGGTACGGCTCACCATCTGCTCCGATCACACGGTCGTCCCAGATCTGAGCCGGGCTCCCGAGGCCGACGATGCTGCTGGTGATGACGATCTTATGCACCCCCGCGGCGAGCGCTGCCTTGAGGACGTCCAGGGTGCCCTCCACTGCAGTCTTCGGAGGCCACATAGACGAGTGGATCGGGAGTCAAGGATGAACGAACGCGTACCTTCATCAAGGCTTCGGGTTCTCCATGGAACGTCGACGCAACGTGAATAAGCGCATCGACACCTGCGACAGGCGTTTCGTTGGAATCCATGGTACGATCCACTTCTCTAGCTTCATGGGGACGCACCGATTAACGCCTCTGCGAGACCAGCTGGATTGTCGCCGAGGTTCTCCAAAGTCAAGATTTGCACCCGGTCCCCGAAGGAGGAGAACGCTTCCCGGAGGCGTGTTGTTTTGGCAGGACGTACGGTACTGCAGATTCCATGAGCGGTGAGCGACCATTATAAACACGCGGAAGCGCGAGGGCGCACAGCTTGACGTCGTAGCCTGCTGCAAGCGCCTGTTCGACGACGTGCGAACCGACGAGTCCCGTGGCACCTGTGATCTACTCGCCTCCTTAGATGACGGTTATCAAATGCTGGTGGAGAAGGGCGTACCAAGATTGTGGGCATAATGGTGGCGATTTATGGCATTCAGGTTCACCGACGCTCGTTATATACATGATGCCTTGTCCAGCGCTTCTCTAACCTTATTAGCGAGGCCATGCCCGTTGCAGCATCGTTCTTCTCAGTGACGGCAGACTGCGCCGTTCTGGGCGTTACGCATCCCGAAAAGGCTCAGTAGAGTTCACTAGCTGGGACTTATCGACACGATCCCCTGTACCGTACCTTCCAGAGGGTGACCGGTGACCTGATATGGTTACGTGGAAGTTGCTTAACGGAGGGAGGAACACGCCATGGCATCCAACTGGGTGCCACTAGTGGGCCTAAAACAAGCAATGCGGATACTATTTCACTAGTCCAGGCCGCACATTTCTGTTCCGTGTCGCCTATAAACCGAAACCGAGGGGGAATACGGTATCCATAATCGGTTGTAGAAGACGGATGATCTTCAGAAAGGGAAGCGATAAATAAGGTATGAGGAAGTTCCTCGTACTAATGTAGGTGTATTGGTGAGGAAAGCGCTTGGGAAAAGCACAACCTATCGTATGTCGACAGCTCTATCTGAGATAAGCTAGGGCCAGCCGTTTGTTGTCGTTTGTTACTATATAGATATGTGTGAGAGATCGAACCATCACATGAAGCTTCGCTCGCCGGTAGAATCCTAGAGCATCCGAGCTCTGGAGGCGTTTTCCACACCATCGAGTCTACTTGTGGCATTCCCTTGATAACCCGAGTCAGCGCTCGGAGTGGCTTAACCAATCCGAAAGCGCGTCTCAAAGTGGATGGAGGAGATATTGGTGTAATGTCTCAGCACATGCCCCCGTAAGAAAGAGCGCATGTCCGCGCGACGGGAGTTAGCAGGGAGACAGCCGAATGCGTGGTAGCCACCACTGCAATTCAGCACAATCCACTCGAGAAGAGTCAAGTTGGGCAAGACACGTGCGATCTGTCTTCCAATATCCGGATCGGATGCACACCTCAGCTCTGTGTTGATCCCTACGTCCACTCGGAGCACCCTGATCCCACGAAATGACTCTAGCAGATACCACCGGATATCAGGATCTACCGCGTCGCGCCACTCACGTGAGATCCTCTTTCCGTCGAACTGGATGTAGAGCTCTCTGATGTCAGAGAGTATCCCGGAGATCTGATGGCATATTTGCGCGATAGAGCTGATCTGCCAATCGAACGGCCGGCAAGAGATGAGTACTTTGCATGGAGGACGTTGGCCTGGGGATTTCTCCTGGGCTTCCAACTCGATGGACACGGAAGTCCCATTTGAGAATTTCAGCTGGCCAGATGATGGTGTAGAACATAGCACAGTCCGATGGAGGAACTTGGCGAAATGCGGGACCGTGAGCGTCAATTGATTGTACAGGGTGACGTCCAGAGTCGTGAGGAGGGGAGCCAGCACTCTGGATGACAGTTCCTCCAGATATTGGCGGACGCCGTGAAACTTAAGTTCACGTAGGCTCGGCAATGGTACCTGCATCCGTGGCCGATCTTGTTGGCGCCTTTCATCAACGGTGTCATAGGCATCACGGCTCGATGCGTGAAGGAATCCGATAGATAGGGAATTCAACGAAGGCATGTCGCCCATGGAATCAATCAAGTTGTGAAGAATTGTACGCGTAGGGAGACTTATGCGTTCCAGGGAAAGGGAAGTGAGGGTCGGAATACGATGCAAGAACGGAAGTTGGGCAGGAAGGGCGACGCCACACAGTGATAACGAGTGCAGAGGGGCCAACTTGTCGCCGAAAAGGTCTGAGGGAATCTTGAGCTTCGTACCGTCTGGAAAATCTATACGAAGATTCTCCAATATTGGCGCATGACGGCTGAGTCCTTCGAGGGCATGCGGTGCGACAAGGTCATCAATTTGAAGATCGACTGTGTGTGCACGTCCGCTATTGAGAGCGAATCGCACGCAGTCCTCGTCTTGGGGGTTCCACCTGGCTTGGGGTTTGCGCCCCGGATAATGGAGAACAAGAGGTAGGTGCGAGAAATGGGTTGCTATACTCTCCACTCGTGTACCAGATGTACAATGGGCTTGGAGGTTCAGCCGGCGCGATGATCTAAATATGGCCTGTCTCCAGCGCCTGCACACGTGGACCAGTGTCAACCAGTTCATTTGGCACAGCCAACCCGTTGTGTCCTGCAAGCGATAGGCACCGAATATCTCTACGAGGACATCTTCCGGAAGTGTCCAAGTCGCAGCCGTCGTCACTGTATGGCAGCCTAACGTCGGAGGTCAGTAAGGTCCAGAGACATCAATGACCAGTATTGCTTACACGCAAAGGTAGCACTTGGTGGTGGATGTATCAGCCCATCTACCAGCGATGTCCGGGGCTTCCATCCGTTTCTTGTAGGACGCTTGGCAAGCGCCGTTTGGCCGTGCATCGCGATTGCGTAGCGACATGGAGACCGCATGGAAGTGCAAGGAGCGGCCGATGATGTTCATACGAGCGCAAGCTGGGGTTTTCCAGAGCGCAATGACGGCGGAAATCGGGGAGTTCACTCAACGAACACCTTATATAGAGGGAAAATGACAGTATGGCACAAGGAAATGAGATAAGTACCGAACCTGGAGCAGCGAACGGGCTAAGCACGTTGTGCCAAATCACCTGGGCGGACTAAGTTCCTCAAGGCGGCGGGGTGGGAGGAGCCCTGCGGCCCAGGTCCCATGCCATTCGGGCACAACCACATCAGCTGCCGTGGACAGCCATCCGTGGCCGCGGTGGCCCCATAAGCTATGTGTGACAGGAGGGTTGATAGTCACAAACACCGGTCAGACCAGTGGGAGGCTGGAATAAAACGTACCGGTGCACGTTGACCTAGCGAGGGAATATATGAACGGGGGAACCCCGGTGGGGTCGCTATCGGAGGCCCTGCACTATGAAGTTGGCGTTGGCAGATCTTGCGCGTGAAGGCTATGTCTGCGCATGGGTACTCATTAACAGGGCCCGGTCACTACGAACACCGTGGCCTCAGCCAGGATTCTGGGTAACAGATCCGGTAATTCGATCCAAATACACCGTTGATTCTTCCTGTCGTAGGGTCACGAGCGCGGACGTTCGCTGTTGACGCACCGCGGCGTCGATCCGCCTCCGAACCTGAACCATGATCTGCTCAGCGGCGGAAGGAAGGTAGCGACGGCGCACGCGAGGTTTGTTATTTTTTTGTTGAATAGATGAGAAACATGTAAGCATCGAATACGGGAGACGGTTGAGGATACTGCCATTCTGAACGCTCCAACAAACACGATGGCTGTTGGGGCCACCCGCCGGGGGACAGGCGTCGTGCCCACGCGGGCCGTGGTGCGTTCGCTGTACTCAAAGATGCCCAAGGCGAGTACTCGGTGGAGACAGCGTGTTGGGCACGCAGAAAGCTTGCTGGTCTGATCGGGGATGTCAGTGAGTGCCAGGTGCATCCATATCGGCGGTGACCGGTGACAGTCGTTCCGAGCGAGCGACCGCCGATTGTGATTATGTAATAATAACACAAAACTATCCTACACAGATAATAAAAAGGGGAGGTGATACACCGAACGGGAGTCGAACCCGTGCCGCTTGCTTGGAAGGCAAGCATGATAACCGCTTCACCATCGGTGTGACCACCGCAATTGTCACCAACGCGTATAAGAGGACACCAACGGACGACACCCAAGCATACGAAATCTAAGATATGGACATTGATAATCGTACAGCACATGATGAAACAATTAAGCGCTCTCAGATAACGAAACCCTCAGTGCAGAGTAACGTGTCACACTCATCCTACACCCTTCTAATTCCTGCACCCTGATCCCGTCGGCGATACCGTCCACTGCCCTTGCGTACCTCCTGCGCGACCGCCGCACGCTTCTGTCTGTGCATCTCCGTGGCTTTCTCGTTGATTCGTTGGACCGCTTGCGTATCGGGGAAGCCAATATCCCAGTAGCCTGGCGGCGTCGGCGCGCGCGCCCACTGCGCACGGTGCCGCGACACCGCCTGGCGGTGTGCGTGCACGCTGGCAGAGTCCGGCTCACCTGCAGGCGGCGGCGACGGCGAGTTCCAGCGCGGCGCCTCCAGTCGCGGTGGGAGGGGTCCGATGGCAGCGTACCACTAGCATGTACGCGTGTAAGCAAGGAAGGGGGGCGTAGAATCTGTGCACAGCATATACGCACCTCACGGCATTCCTCGCAGTCGCCCGCGCCGAGCGCGTGCCGATGCTGGCGACCACGCACGACTTCATCGAAGGCGAAAGGCACGCCCGCATTTGCTGTAGGGTTTATCTCGAATTCCGCATTGAGTGCCACCGGGGACGAGCCGTGCGCCCGTTTATAGCGTGATGTTGGCGCGGGTGTTTTCGAGGGCCCTGCAGCGGGCTCGCCGCGCCGGAGACGCTTTGTGGATGGGGGTGATTGCAGTGTGGCAGTGCGCTTGCGTGCCGGGGAACGTGAGGAGGGTGATGATTTCATGGCACGTTCACGTTGTGATGGCGTCGAAGGTTGCCAGAACGTAAGCGCTGGGCACAGATATCAAGATGCAGTCCAACGGTAACCTGATAGGCTAGACGAACCTTGAGAATCTTCCTGTGTCTGTGACATTTCTTCTGTGGTATCATCGTTCTCGTCGTGTTCAAGAGGCCGCTTCGCAGGCACCGAAGGAGAGCTTTCCGACGAGGAGGGGCGGGGTTTCCTGCATCCATTCAGGTAAGGTAAGGAAATGTGGCATGACACTAGTTAGCGTACTGTGGAGTATTGAGTATATTCTTGTTGGGCGATAGTGGGTTGTTCCGCAGGGACGAGAGTTTAGTCAGGGAACGCTTGACACCAGAACGCGACGGGCGGAGTCCTGTGTGAGATCAGCATTGTACCCGGTGCCCATCGCAGATTGTACGCACTCATTGGTGATACTGGAGTTATGAGCATTGCAGAAGGCGCGACCTGCTGTGGCGGTGGTGTCATACCGGCAGGGGGGTCGGATGGTCCGTCGATATCCTCCATCTCTTTCGGGGGAACTCGCTGCTTCGTCTCGAATACCCACCTCTTGAAGCGTCTATATTTCTTCTCCCTTACTACCATTTCTTCCCTCAGGTGCTCTTGATGTACACGGAGGGCATCGTAGCGTTGCTGGAGCTCGAGGAGTTCTGTGCGGGCGGCAGCGAGTTGAGAGGTAAGTTCTAGAGAGCTACGATAACATGAGGGTTCATAATCCGGCGGTCGCGAGGTAGGCACCTAATCGGGCTTACCTAGATTCCTCGAGACTGTGTTGAGGTGGTTTCTTGCCCTTTGCCTTCGTGCGAGATTGCGACATCGGGGTGTTCAACGAAGGTGCCGCGGCCGGGGCCACTGTGGACAGTCGCCGCTTCTGACTCGCGTCACGCGTTTGTCACGGGGCCGGAATTGAAACTCCCGCGCCCTGCCCTCCCTTTATGGTTTTCCACGTAGTTCTACGTGCCAAGTCGATAGACAGCGGCATCCCTGACCGGGACCACGTAGGTATGCAATCAATTACGCGACCGTGTGATGTGCGAGTGTTGGAGACGCATGAATGAATATGCAAGAGAGATGTCGGAACAAATTCACATATCTTCATACACCGCTGACCCTGTGGCATCAGCTCCATTGACAAGGACGCTGTGCCCTGAGACGGGCGACCGTCGCCCTTATAAACTATACATATTACATTCTGAAAGAATAGTATATACTGTACAGTATATGGACTCTGAATCTTCCCCAGAACTCTGGTACGTACACCAGCAAAGCAAGGGACGCATACACTAGGCAAGAGCTACCATGGCTTGGCAAGGGCGGGATCCCCACCTCGTCTCCCGCGCTGAACTGCACGAATATCGCGGCGCCTTGCGATGTGTTTTGTAAGAATGCTGTCGCGTTGCCTGGGCCTAGTGTCGAGCCTTCCGCGCTCGAGGATGAGCACCGTCGCGAACAGGATGAGCACGATCGAAGCGCCGTAGCAAGCGAAGCCCATCCGCACGGCAGCGTCGATAAAGTCGCTGAGTGACGCGCGGAAGAAGCATAGCTCAAAGATTCCAAGGCCTATGCGTGAGGATCAGGTCGCGTTGACGTGCCGGTGGATATGGGTACATACTGAGCGTAGTTGCGTATATGATACAAAGAAGAGCGGCGATGTAAACAATACTCCAGCCCATATGACATTGGAATGCCTGAATGGCAATGAGCACATCGAGATTACCTGGAGCCCTGTAAAGCTCACCAGAAGCCCATTGGCGAGCAGATTCGATAACATGGAAGCTGCGGTACCCACAGCCCGACACCATACGCAGGGAGGCTTTTGCACATAGTATGATGCGAATCCACCTGGGACCCCAGCGCCTACAGTCCAGTTCAGCTCACCGAGAAAGCTTTGCGCGATAACGTGAGTCATGATCGAAGCAAACACGGCGGTGCTGTAGGCTAAGAAGGCGATATTTGCTGAAGCACGCGAAGAGCCGAACTGCGCGACATAGTGGGGCGCAAGCCTCACACCTGCCCGGAAAGCATCAGTTGTTCGTGTCAGGTTCGAGGTCGTCGGATTCAGACACAGAGGCTTACATACCATAGACAATATACTTGAAACCGTCGCGAGTGTAAGACATATTTCGAGACAGACTTCCGAACATCTTCTATTACTTGACAGGTGGCGGGGAGGGGGATCAACGCACCCCAGACACATGTTTACTTGAAGGATTTGAGCCTGCAGAGGAAGTTTCAGAAGTGCCCGGCATAATATGACGTGCCCGTATACTCGTCCCTGTTCTGGGGTGCCAACATGGCGCTTACAATGCAAATCGGCGCCAGGCGCGCAGGGTGTAGTGCCGGCGTGAGAATTGGCATACAGATAGGTTGTTTAGTATATTGCTTACCTCGGCAAATGAAGTATGGGTGACTTAACTCAGTGTGGTATTGATAGGGAGATGCATGCGGCACCAGGTAAGAGGATATGCGTCCTCGCCGCAAACGTGCTCTTCTTGATATGGAAGCTGAACTGACGCCTTGCAAGTCGGAAACCGTGAATCGCCGGGAGCCTGAGGTGCCACATAATGCCATGAGGCCAAAATCCGGCCTTGTCACAGGATGTATTTCGAGAAATGCGCTTGATAGGATGCCGAACTTTGCATGTCGGGTCCGCTGTACCACCTGGCTCCAAGACTGCTAAAGCAATGTCGCCTGGCGCCATACTACAGACTAGACGATGAATGGAAGGGCGAGAGGGGGTCGTTTTGAAGAAACCCCTTTTTCTTGGTGCGTACGAAGTGCGAGCTTCTTTCGGGCTTGCTTCTCCATCACGCACTCTGGCACTATGATACAAGGCACCGTTGTCCTAGCTGAGGAAATCCGCCTGCTCGGTTTGGATGCCACTGCCTTCATGCTGGTTAACGTGCCAATGTGGCAACACAGTTGCTCTCGCGCTGACGCATGCAAAACGGGACCGGTCAATAGAGTGCCGCACCGTCATCGTTCCCGCGTACCGAAAAGCGCTGGAGCGCTGGAGCGTGGCGTTTCTCGCGACCAAAATAAAGGTGTTCGCAAAGTATTGGACGTGTGATGGTCCGATGGCGCCCGGTTAAGACGGACGGTGCCTGCGGTGCGCTGAGATAATGGCGCGTTCAACTTGAATCAGGTTTATTACCGCGATGTGGATAGCGAGCTAGAGTCTAGCGCTCACAGCGCGTCCCAACTGAGTCTCTGCAAGACCAAACATACGTGGGCCGATTGAGACGGCCATGATCAGCTGAGTTCGGCGGGGAAAAGGCCGTTTTCCACGCACATTGGGCCCCAGAATCGTTCGGCGAAGACTCGTCGCTGATCAAACAACGGTACCCGACAGTGTTCGCCGAGCTCTTTGAAACACGCATAAGTATGCGTTCTGGCGACGCAAGTGGAGTGACTGGCCATGCAGTTCCTCCGCATATTCACAGTCGCGCTCTTGACCTCATCATTGGGCATTGCAACCGGTAGGGTGAGGCCAAGACTAAAGGTCGTTTTCGCGCCATACGAGCCAAACGCGACACAAAGGTGATTGCGAAGAGTCACATTTCGAGGGTGAGTGTTCTACATCACGTCCCCAGCACGTCCAGTGAGCTATATGCGTAGCCGCAAAGGGTCTGGGATGAGATTCGATTTAGAATGGAGGTGGCACCCTTGCATCCCGTCATACCAAGCCGTTCGCCTGTATCGGAGGGTTGGTAGTGCAGAGCAGAGGAATCAATGTATGGATAGGTGCCAGTGACTGCTGGGCGGACTTGACAGAGTGGGCTGACTCGGAGCCTTCTGGCGCCTCGGAATCCGGACTTCCGGGGGGTACACGTGATCTCGGAAGCCCCTGCGACGTTCGACTCTTTGAGCTTTATCAATGCCGTGGAATCGATCAGTCTTGCACTGACAGATATGGGCATCGCTAACGGCGTGTCTGCACACCAAATGCCCAGCCAGTGCTCCGAAAAATTCCATTCTTTCCTCTCCGTACGGCGATGGACATCCCTGATGAGCTCGCTGGACATCCCGCGGTGGCCCAGCTGATCGACTATCTACGTAAGGTCGCGCTGCAAAAACGAGTTACGCCACGACAGTAGTGAGACGGTATGTCGGAACAAGCAAACACCAACTCCACTCACTGGAAGACCCCGACCCACACCGCCAGTCGCCGCAGCCCCTCGACGCGCCGAGAAAAGACCCACGAGCCCCAGTCAACCCACTCGGACGGCATCACCCTGTGGCCTTTGAGCTCGAGCCCGAGCCTGGTGTATATCTCGATCTGCCAACAAAACCCAGACTCAACAGCACAGTGAACAGTTTTGCGGAGGCCTGACGTTTCGCGGATTCGTGGTAGCGAGGCCGAGGATGTCTCCGGGCTGGGCCTGGGCCCACATCAGCGCCCTAGGCAATGCAGGCGCAGCCACCGGGGGTGCGCACCTTGTCATAGGCGAGGTCGAACAGCGCCCGCGCGACGCCAGTACCCTGATAGTCCTCCCTGACCATCGCAAAGTAGCACCAATAGCTGTTCTTCTCCGTATCCTTGACGCCGATCGCCCCATCCGCAAACTCAGGGAAATCTCTTGCCAGCTATCGCCCGCACTGATCAGCCACTGCGCTCCGCGCACGAACCGAGCTGCTCACCGCGTCGAGGTAGTACGCGCGTGCGTCCTCCGGCAGCTGCTCGAAGAGCTCGTAAAACCCGAGCTGGCGCTGCTCCTTCCTGCAAATCGTGGGTATCATGAATAAGCAGCAGCGCTGATGCACAGCGCCGGACGCACGTCGCGAAGAGCGTCTCGCCCGGGCGCACCCAGATCGTGTATCCGACGAGCGCACCGGTAGCCGCGTCACGCGCGGCGTACATGTCGCCTGCGAGGCGCGCGAGCGGGGTAATCATTGCACGTGCCATGGGCGCCATGACCGAGGTGTCACCCGCGGTGAATGCAACCGCGGCGGGGTCTGCGCGCCCGCTGGGTCAGCAAAGAACGGATCTAAGCACTTGGGGGTCGACCTTTCGTCATGAGTGCGCAGAAGAGTTGTATCGCTTCGTCGATGAGAGCGTCTAGCGCAGTAGCGTGTTGAATGATACGTATGGAACGAGACGGGGTAGGTGAGACTCACCGCTCGGGTCCGGGACGAACTCTTATCGTGAGATTTGGAGGTGTCATCTCAGCGCGCGCAGAGTCGTAGTATGCTGCAACACCATATCCGAGCACGAGCCTCGTCGAATATATGCACCGCGCGCCGACCAGGCTGGTGTCTGCTGACTGAGATTTACAGCACCGCAGTCTTCACTACCGCCGCGCCATGCGCTGCTGGCGGCGGTTTGGTAACGCGTTTTCTCGTGGGCGACAAATGGAGTAGTGCTGGGGAGCATCAGACATGGGCGGCGGCGCCGGCCTGCGAAGCGTGTAGGGTGAGCAGGCTATTGCCGGGACAAGGATGAGCGGACGAACCTGACCGTCGATCCAGAGGGCGAAAATGCCCCAGAGACGGCATCGCATGGACAACTTGACGGCAGGACGAGGGTGCTCGCATGATCAGGCCTGACAAGCACATACGTGACTGCGCTCAAGATATTGCTCGGCCGCGCGCAGCCGGCGCACTCCACCGACGTGTTGGCATCACCAGCGTATATACCGCCTCCTTGCCGCATCCTCGCAAGCTGTACGAGCGTCGGATGACGCAACTTGCATCACAGGCTGAGGAGCGCGTTGCGCGCTTGTTTGGATACACTGGGCTTTGCGGGGACCGGGGAAGATGAGACGTGCGGGGTTCAGCGAACGGGCTGTAGGGAACGAGGGGCCGAGGCGGGTGGGCCACGTCTCCTGCCAACCGGCCAATGTCGTGCGACGTGCGTCGACTGACTCGACTCGAGTTTCATCTCGGAGTAAATACTGAGAATGGGTTAGAAGACAGAAGATTCAGAGGATATGAAGGTGTGAGCTTGAATCGAATTTCATTCGACCTGGGGCGCGCACCCGAAGTGGAAGGGCCCGAAGCGGGCTGGCGCGCGTCTCGCACTGTGTCGCTGGCAACGTAAGAGCCGAGCGCCAACAACTTTGCTGTGAGTCCGCGAGCGAAGTCTCTCGGTGAACGTAATTACGGGCGCAGAGACATTCCAGAAGTGTATACTATCCGTAGGGCAGGGCGGCGTCGCCGCGACAACGGCGGCGAGCCAAGAACCTTGAACCCGAGACGCATGAGCGCGGGCAACGCCCAAACACCGCCGACGGCACCAGAACCATACAGACAAAACAAAACAAAAACATAGTACCGCATCGTCAAAGGCAGGAGAGAGAAGAAGCATAAATACACGACCCGGGCGCAGAGCGTCCAGTAGATACTAAACGGGGACGAGGACAGTTATCGCAGCTTCTCCCAGAGGATGATCGCGATGAGTAGGACGAGGACGATGATGATGACGGCGGTCACCACGCGCTGCTGATACATCCTGTGTGTACAAGCGCATTCAGAACCACCTGGGGGCGGGTGCGTCGGCTGCGCGCCGCGCGGCGGAGGGAAGGACGTACCGCCGGATCATCTTCTTGAGCGTCCCGGACGCACGGTCAATCGAGCTGTCCGCGGTTTGCAGCTGTGCCGAGCCGAACGGGTGTCAGCGTTCAATTGAACTGCACGCATGATGAAGCGGGGAAAGGCGGCGACGCACCGTGTTGCGCGCATTCTCGATCTGCTCGCGCTGTCCGACGAGGCTCCGGAGGATGTCCGCGCCCTGATCCTCCGTCTCGAGCGCGATGCGCTGGCTCTCCTGCAGCCGGCGCGTCCCGTCCTCGAGCAGCGCTGTGCCCGCCAGTAGCCGCGCCCTGTCGCCGTTGCTTGTGCCGTATGGGTCGTCGGAGGTGGCAGTGCGGCCGGAGAAGAGCTCCGCGCGCGAGGCCTGCGCGTGCGAGTCCCGCGCAAGCTTCTTGAACCGCGCGAGGTCCGCCTTGGAAGACTTGATGCGAGACGAGTATTGTGGGCGGAGGGACTGGGGGATGCCCTGGATCTCGATTTCCATTTGCGAGATCTGCGCACGCAGGTCAGAGGGTCCGTGAGGGAGAAGGACGAGGGCATACCATCTCATCTGCCTCGTCAAGCTCCATCTCAACGCGGCGCAGGGCCGCCTTCTTCTGTTCTGGAGGGGCGGAACGCAAGCGTCACAGGGGGATTCGGCGGAGAGGTGGATGGCAACACACCTCCACGCTGGTCGGCGGCATCGCCTTCGAGCTTGTCGCGGATACTCTGGAGGATCTGCTGAAAGTCCTGCTCGTAGGAGTCGAAGAGCGAGGTAGGCGACGAGTCCATCGTCGGCGGGAGTGACTTGACCTTGACTATGTAAGTGATGTGAAGTAAAGCGAAAGCGCGCGGGTTAACGTTGGCCGCAGCAGCTGATTATGTCATCACTACTTCCGTGCTGGGATCGCTCTGCAAGCTCTACCAGTGCCGCTCAGCGCACACTGCGCCATCGGATGTCTCTCGAAGCGCGCCTCCAGGCGACAACGGCCGAGTACCAGAAGATACAGGCGGACCTCTCCAATGTGGTCGAGGCGCGCCAGCGGCTCGACGCGCAACTCTCCGAGAACGAGCTCGTGAAAAAGGTGCGCGGCACTCACGCATCTTATCAGGCGTCGCTGACCCAATGGCACTGCAGGAACTCACGACTCTCACGCCGAACAACGTTGTATTCAAGCTCGTAGGGCCAGTGCTGGTCAAGCAGGACCAAGCAGAGGCCAAAGGCAACGTCGACAAGCGACTGGAGTTTATCCGCGGCGAAATGTGCGCGTCCTCAGACACGTTGGTTCCTGCAGGCGGTGCTGATCTTCGGACGATGGGTGATCTACAGTAAACGAATCGAGACACAGCTCGAGGATATGGAGCAAAAGTCAGAAAAGAAGAAGCTGACGGTACGTCTGCCTGCTCTTATGTCTCTACCCGTGCACCTGAATGAACATGAATATATGCGCACAGTTGGTCGAGCTGCAGACAGAACTGCAGCAGCGCCAGGCGGCGGACGCGCCTGCGGCTGTGCCTGCGAGATCGTCATAGCCCACGCTTGTGTTCCGGGTTCAGATCGTGCGAGCAGTTTCAGCGAGTGTCTTGATCAACAGAGCAGATGGATCTTTCCAACACCCCTCTCGAGGCTGACCATCGTCTGACGGACCTCCGTGATGTGTGACGACCGCAGTGCAGTCGAACAGCTACCAGCGCATCGCAGGTGCATCCTTTTTCCGAGAGCGCTCGCACTGGCCTGGACGCTGGTGGAAGCGCGTAATCCGCGGAAGCGTTCCCACCAACTCGCGTGTTGCGAATCTACTTCGCTTCCGCCCCTGGAAGTTCTAACTTGTTCTGACATCGAACAACATGATTCCGCACACAGAAGCGTTCTCAACGGCTGTGGGACCGGTGTGTAACTGAAAAAAAGGACAAACGGGCAACAAGGTTGCCGCTTCGGAGCGAAAGAACGCGGCCTGCGGTGCTTCGCGCTCCCATTGAGTGCACGCGAGTGGACCATGCAGACAAAAAGGTAGAATGTAGCGCATGTGAATTAAGACGAAGACGTGCTAGTTGTCAAGCTGCACAGATGGCGAAGAGGAAGAGAGCGGAAATTATTGACGAGGCAAATGAGAAACGATTTGGGTGGAGAGGATTAAATATTGACGCCGGATGTGGCAACTCCGGCTCCGCGTCTGTTCGCAGTGCCTCTTCTTCTCGTCCTCCAGGGCAGGCAGTCTCCCTCGTCTGTCTGCCTGTTGTCTTCGCAAATCTCCATTGTCGCTCTTTCCTTTCTCTTCTGTTCATGGACGCCGCGCAGCTCACGCGCTGGACTCGCTTCGCCGCCAAAGGAGGCATTGGGAAATGCACGGCTATCCAGGACTGCGTCGCAAAGGAGCCAGACGACCTCATGTTCCTCGAGGTGCGCTTTCTGATCTTTAGCATCAGTTGACAGTCGCTGAACTCGCGCAGGACGACGAAATCACCGTGTTGATGCAGCTCCCGGAGGAGGATGGCGTCTTCCTGGTGCGCCTTGACCCGCTGCGCCCTCCTTACTGACACATTTACACTGTGTGTAGGGCTACTGCGAGGGTGTCGTTGGCCGCTTTGACGCCGCCTACGTCCGCTTTCATGCGAAGCTCAAGACCCCCGTCATCACAAAGCGCGCTTCCTCCACATCAAAGTCGCCCCACTCCCGCTCTTCCACCCCGTCCCATAAGCAGCCGCTCTCCCAGAGCCCTGCACCGTCCCTCTCCCGCGTCTCGTCTCGCGACTCGGCCCATGCCCCACCAACTCCCCGACTCCGTCTGTGCCCACCGCTGCTGTGCCGCAACTGCAGTCGCTGCCGGACGCTGCGTTTACGTCCGACGCCCCTGGGGAACCCTCACAGCACGATTCGCTCGTCGCGCCCTCTATGAGCTACTCGTCCTCCTCATCCGCGCAAGGATCCACGTCACCCAAGACACCCTCCGAGTTTCTCATGATTGAGCCGCATCTCAGGGATAACAAGGTCCCGCTCGCAGTTGTCCCAAGCTGCCCTCAGACTCGGACCTCCCGCATGTCACAAACGCAGAGGAGCACGAGCAGATTCATATGGAGCGCACCGCATCACCGGTCGACATATCCCAGCAGGAACCCGTCGCCTCCCCGGAAGCGCCTACGCAGTCGCCCGACCCCGAGCCAAGCGCCGCTGCCGCTACCCATGCCGCTCCATATGATCCTATGGAAGTTGTCCGAGCCATGTCGCGTTTTTCGGATGTGCCTGCACTGCACGAAGACCCGCCGCCGCCACCATCACCATCAGATTCGGCGTCATCGTACGGCTCTGCCCCACACCTGGACGTAGATGACGCAAACAGCGTGCGCCTGTCCCGCATCTCGGTCGCCATGTCCGATGATGTCTCCGGCATTGGATTGTCCATGCTCCAGGACTTCATCTCGGGAACTGCGGAGGACGACGATAGCGACAGTGACAGCGACCGGGAGCCGGCCTCGTCGGCGCGCTCCTCGCTTGAGGAGGCCGTCCAGGGCTTCCCCACGCCACCGACGCAGATTCCGACACCTTCCAGCCACACCACGTCTTTCATACTCGAGGCGCCCCCTGTGCGCCCCGCTTCCACGCACGCGTCCGAGTCCGACTACAGCGAGGACCCCGATGGCGACGGCGCGTCATTTTATGACAATTATCGCTATTCGCGCTTCTCCATCTCATCCAAGATGTCCAAGTCGTCCGCGCACACTGGCGTGCTCGCACCTCCACCTGTCCCGACCGAATTACCACCACCCGTACGCCGTCGCAGGACTCGCAATACTCTGCGCCCTCGGACCCAGTACCGCCCGCACCTGAAACGATGCCATCATCGCCGCTCACAGCTACGTCACCGGCCCCCGCGCGGCCACCAACGACACGGAACGTGCCGCCACCACTCCCGCTCGGCACCCCAGTACCAAGCTGCGCCCCGAGCCGCTTAATCTCAGCACCGCCACCGCCTCCTCTCCGCTTCTGCACACCAACTTCAGCTCGCCGCACTCGTCGCCGCTACTCGACACCGCGCTCCGCTCGCCGCTCAGCCCGGCCTTTGGCAGCGGCGGAGCAGCGTCGGCCCTGCGTCAGCGCATCGAGGCGGACCGCAGCGCGCGCAGCAGCCCAATGCCAAGCCCACTAGCATCGGCAACGTCATTTGAGCAGCCGCCGCCGCCACCGCCGCAGAGCATCGTCATTGAGGACGACGAGGCCGACGCGCTCGCGCCTCGTCCCCTGTCCCAGCCCCAGTCGCCCGCCTCGCCGCCTGTCCCAGGTGTCCCCTCGACTGCCGCGCCGCCGTCGGAGAAGAAGCGCGGCGCGCCCGCACCGCTCGTCGTGATGAACCCTGCTCCGCCGCCACCGCCGCCATACACCCCGCGCTCGCCGCAAGGCGCTAGCCTCCCGCTCACGCCCGCATCCCCGACCGTCAACCTGATGCCGGTGCCCGTCATCCCACACCTGCGTCCACCACCACCGCAGCAGCCCCAGCAGCAGGCTGACTCCCCGCGCGCGAGCCGCTTCCTACCGCACCCGAACGCGCCCAAGCCGAGCGCGTCGCCACAGGGCCCGCTCTACAGCCGCGCGCCGCCCGCGCCGTCCTCCTCGAGCGCGCTTGTCGAAGCGCTGCGTCACGCCGCCGTGATGCCCCTGCGCGCACCCGCGCCCGGCGTCCCGCCGCGCGGCGCAACGGTGTACGCGTTTACCGAGATCGAGCTCAGCGCGGCGGTGGGCCCCGTGCCGATCTTCTTCTCGCTCGAGCCACCGAACGACGTCCCGGCGAACCGCATGCGCGCTGCTGCTGCGGTCGCGGCTACTGCGGTTGTTGTAAGTGGTGGTAGTAGTAGTAGTGTGGGTGGTGGTGTGGGTAGTGGTGAGGCGCCGCCGCCTCCTGAGCTCCGCACGGTCTCGCCTGCGCCGGCAGGCGGGAACGTCATCCCGCGCGCAAACTTCTTCCCCAAGGCGAGCACCGCGCGCCCGCGCTCGCGCTCGTTTTCGGGGTTCGATACCGCGCTTGTGCCTGGAGCACAGAACAAGGAGCGGAGGTACGTAGCCTTTCCCGTACAGTTCATATGTTCTTATATGGCTGACTGAGGCTCGGGGGTGTGTTTGCAGCAAGGAGGAGCCGAGCGCGCCGGCACCGGACGCGAGCTCCCGCCCAAGCTCGATATCCTCGCGCGCGGCGGCCCACACCGCACGGCTCCAGGCACGGCAGTATACCCCGTCGCCGCTCGCACTGTCCCAAGCAAAGCCCGGCGCGCCACCACCTGCCGAGAATGGGGCCGCTCAGCCACTGCCAACCTCCCTCCCAACATCGCCGTCATCCCTCCCCACGTCGCCATCATCCTTCCCCATACCTGTGCCCACGCCCCGCACACTTACCCCTGCCCGGAGCGAGCCGTCACTCCGCGTGCGCCACTCCAAATCGGCGTCGACGCTCGAGCGCGAGGCGCTGCAGGCGGTCGCCCCCAAGGCGGACGCGCCAGGTTCGAAGCAGACACTACCACTGCAACCCCCGTCCAAGGAGAAGTCCGCGGTAACATCGGGGCTCGCGCGCAGCCCGCCCAATAGTACCGATTCTGCGCATCGGCAGCCATCACACGGCTTGGTGCGCGCCCGGACGTCCGCCGATTCGGTCAACAGTGCCCGTGTGGCGTCGCCCACTCCCACCCCGCAAGGGCTCAGCCCGCCGATGGCGCGGAGCAGCTCGCTCCGGTCGAAGATCTCGCTTTCCGCGCTGCGCTCCAAGTCTTCCTCGCGCGACGACAAGGCGGACGACGGGATCGGTGGTAGCGAGACGGTGCAGGTGCAAGACACGGACTTTGAGCTCGTCCGGCCGAGCGCGTCGCGCCCGCGCGCGAGCGAGGACATCTCGATGAACGGCAAGGCCTTGAGCGGCGGTACCGACGGGCGCCCATCTCTTCTGCGCGTCGACAGCCCCGCAGCGTCGATGATGTCCGGCTCCGCGTCTGACCTGCGCTCTCCCGTAAGCCCGTCTGCGCAGGGTCAAGCCCTGCCTCCCGGTGCGCCGAGCGCAGGCGCGGTCGAGGCGCACCGGGCGCGAGAGCTCAAGTGGGTCGCCGCGATGGCATCGACGCCGCCCGCACAGGCACGCAAGAGCAAGAAGGTGCGGCGCCTGCTGCAGGAGGGCGTCCCGGCCTCTGTGCGCTACCAGGTGTGGGCGCACCTCAGCGATAGCAAGGCGAAGCGCATCGAGGGGCTGTATGCGCAGCTGGGCGAGCGCGAACGCGTGCGGGTGCTCGGCGAGATCCAGCGCGACGCGCCGCGTGCTTTCCGGAAGACATGCGGCTCAGGCAGCCGAATGGGCCGCTGGTGTCGCTGTTGAATGCGTATCTGACGATGGTGCCGGATATCCAGTATTCCAAGGGTGCGTCGCCGTCTTGACTGCTAACATGAACCGTCTGCTGATGACTCTTACGGCAGGTCTCGCGTTCATCGCAGGTCAGCTCCTTCTGCAGTCACCCGAGGAAGATGCGTTCTGGATCTTTATATCGCTCATGGATACACATCTACGGCCATACTTTTCCTCCAACGCCATCCAGCTCGAGGTCGACGCGACGCTGTTCGCCAAGGCGCTCGAGGCGGCAGACTCTACGATTGCCAAGAGACTGTTCACCGGGATGAGCATACCTCCCATTCGCCTCTGCCGGCCCTGGTGAGTTGCCCGTACGCCGAGCCGAGCCGCAACGGTTCTGATCAGAATCAAAGGTTCACATCACTCTTTGTGGAGGCGCTACCCACAGACTACTTTCAGCGCGTGTGGGACATCTTCCTCAGCGAAGGTGCGTAGCTCGCTTTCGTTCTCTCTTGCAAGCACTCACGTCGGTGCAGGTGTTGTATTCCTCTTCCGCATCGGCCTTGCGCTTGTCGCCTGCTGTCGTCGCGCGCTCCTCGACGTCAACACCGAGGCTGAAGCGCTGAATATCCTCCTGCACCCACTACCCTCCCTTATTTCCTCGTCTCCCGACACGCTCATCGAGCTCGCCAATTCGGTCAAGCTTAAAGACGATGATGTCCGCAAACAACGGGTCAAAATGGAGGCGCAGGTTAAGCGCCAGGCTCAGAATCGCCTCCCGAACTCGGCGCGCCGCAGCAGCAACACGACACCAGCGTCCATCTCCCTACCCCGCAGCTGAGCGACGGGTCTAGGGCCACCGACCCCCCACCTCGTCCTCTTGTCCCATATCTCCCTCGCTCTCTAATTTATATCCTTATCCCGCGCTCGACCATTCATGTACGACATCTGCATCACCCACCATGCTGCTTTCCTGTCTCCCGCTCTATCTATCATCTATTCCATTGTTTCTCGAACATTGATACATGCATTTTGCTACATATACTGACACCGTCGCTTGGGATACGAGCCTAGGTTTAATGGGCATATTCGAAGTCGTCTTGATTGATACCAGGCTTCATGTTGTTTACCTGCATGACCAAGTACGTACTAGTACGCACATATGTTAATACCGTGCCATTTGCATGACGACCGAACCAGGCAGCGCAGACCGCGAATGACAGCGACACCGCGGCGCGCTCGCCAGTGACAGAGAACCCGACCTGACAGGATAGAGATATATAGACGCCCGACTAGTGGCGAGTGCAGTCGACAGTGTGTAGCGGGGTTCGGGCCGAGGACCCACACGGGTCACTGCGGCGGCGGACGCGCGGACAGTTGTGCCAGATTGGTGCCAGGGGCCAACCGTTGGACCACCCTCAGTTTCTTTTATACTGCCAACCGTGAAGGCCATCACGGACAGCTTGTCGCAACTCCGATATCTCTATAACACGGCTTATCTTGCTAACTCCGTTCCCAGTGAAAATAGAGAAGTCCCAGCCAAGTCCTAGTCCTGGGTTATATGAATTGGTAGAGTTTTTGGATGACATGGGGCGCTGCCTTGTGTCAACTGATAAGTAAGTAGAGTTCAAATGGAACACAGTTGATCAGACTGATGCGGAAGTGCCAGTGACGCTTCGAGCTTCGACGTCCACCGTCTTACCTTCGCAGATCCTGTCGACGTCAATCAAGAAAGGCTCCTTCATTAAGGTGAGCGCTCCACACAAGAACGTGTAGAAGTGACGATATGGCATTATATGCAGCCCAGCCTCTCCGGGCTCTCCCACACGTAAACGGGCATGCGTTGAAGGTGCTACCCCGGCGTCAAGCGATAACGCACGCCCTTTTGAGAACGCTCACGCACCCGGCTGCTACTTTCCGACCCGCCCAGGGAAGCCCAAGGATGAGCATGACTACCCCCAAGCTCAGGCAGAGGCATCAGGCAGCTCCTGACGATCGCAGCTTGAAACAGTCTAACGCCGCTAGTGAGCCTCGTGGCCCGGTGGAAACCCGCTCGCACGCTCAAGGCACAACGCGAAAGAAAAATTGGTCCTAGTGCGCTGTTTCTCTGTTCCCCGGGACTGTCCTAAAACCATATCCTACGTAGTGCCATATTTTTTTTGTCAATTTTGTCGCTCTTCGGCTTCTGCTGGCAGCGCTACGACTCAAGCGGGAATTATGGCACACAGAGGCATTCACTCAATGTCTCGAGTTGCCCAGGTGTGTTTCCATGAAGTGACTATGGCAAAGATTCTGGGATCTCTTCTTCAGGGTACAAGTTGGATTCGGTCCAAGAAACACAGCACGGCTTGGTAGCGCGGTTGAATCTCGCCGGTCTTCCGTGCAACGCGTTTGGCAATGATATCCAAAATCTCACGATTGAAGTCACGTACGAGACTCGTTCTCGGTGCGTCAATCCCTCCAGTCATCCTTCAACCGACTCACCGGATGTTTCAGGTTGCACGTAAACATATTCGATAGTCTGGCTCATCAGTTCACTCTGCCAATGGCCTACTTCGACCGACCTGCGGCGCCCGACGCAAACTCGCCAAGCTATGCCGCCAATGCGGACCTGCAATTCAATTATGAGGCCTCACCCTTCGCCTTTTGGATAACGCGCCGATCTGATTCAGACTCCGTACCCCTTTTCGACACACGCATCACCTCCCTGCCACCGGCACCCATCCCTGCATATCTCAGTCCCGATCGGAGAACGGCATTCGATGGCTTCCCGTTGGTTTTCGAGGACAGCTACTTGCAGGTAATCAGCCCTTTTCCAGTTTCCCTGAGTTATTTTGAGAACGAACGGATACTATACAGCTCACGTCGGCACTTCCGTTTGATGCGAACATCTACGGGCTAGGGGAAGTGGTCGCCTCCAGTGGGTTCCGCCGGGACGTGCGGAATGGGACAATCCAGGCGCTATGGGCTCGGGACGAGGCCACCCCAACCGACGAGAATATGTGCGTCGGTTGCGCCGATCTCCAGCTTACAAAGCTCACGCTCACAATGCACCAGTTACGGCGTGCATCCTGTGTACCTTGAGCACCGGTTGGATTCGTTATCGAACCGTTTCCTGTCGCACGGCGTCTTCCTATCCAGGTGTGTCCAGTTAGCGCCACTGCCGGCTACCTCAGAGCCTGACCGCGCGTAGCGCAGCTGGTTCGGACATTATCCTAGCAACACCGCCAGACTCGAAAACATCACTGATACAGTACCGCACCATCGGTGGCACCCTTGATTTGTACTTCTTCTCGGGACCCGACCCCAACAGTGTCATCGAACAGTACGGCCGAGTTGTCGGCTTGCCTGCTCGGCAGCCGAACTGGGCCTTCGGATTCCACCTATGTAGATGGGGCTACACGACTCTGGCCGAAACACGGAAGCAAGTGAACGCAATGCGCGCGGCGGATGTCCCTCTCGAATGTGCGGTCATCCTCTCTCGTCTTTCTAGCAGACGCCCATAACTCTTTATACGCAGCGATATGGAACGACTTGGAAATATACCATGATTACAGAGATTTTACCGTTGATCCTGTCGCATTTCCCGAAAACGATTTACGCAGGTTCATGGAGGACTTGGTAGATTTTCGCTTTATCTGACAGCACAGCCGTGTGATCTCTCTCCGACACAGAATGCAAACGCGCAGCACTGTTGGTCACTATGGATGCGGAAGGTACGCTGTTAGCTGACTTCCAATGTACTTAGATATCCCCATCGTCCATGGCTCAGTGGCCCTCGTGGCAAACGCGACGGATGTTGTAAGTTCCACGCTTCCGTAAAGAATCTTCTTTCTTCCTGACCGGAGCGCAAGTACGACCCTTTCACTCGTGGGGACGAACTGTAAGACCCTGATTTGCACTACTCCATTTGGACATGACCCTATCGTGCCGTGCCTCCTAGCGGTATCTTCATCCGCAGTCAAGGTGCATCTCTGCTCGTCGGGCAAGTATGGCCGGGATATAGCGTGAGCGGGAGGCTTTCTGCCGACGCACTCGAAACAACCAGGCTAACACGAGATCTCAGGTTTTTCCAGACTGGCTTTCCCCGAATGTGGAGCTGTGGTGGACGGAAGCACTGCGAAACTGGTCAGCGATCGGCGTTGCGTTCTCGGGGCTTTGGCTCGACATGAACGAACCGAGATCATTCTGTGATGGATCTTGGTAGGAGCTTCGTGCTCCGCCTTTGGCTGGCGTAATGAGTGCTGACTCTGCTCCAGTGCTCTCAACTCCGATCAAGTCAACACTTCATTCCCAATCATCCTTCCAGGGGAGCCTGGTAATCCCGTCGTCGACTTCCCGGAAGGGTACGACTCACATCCCGATCTCTTCATTCCTCGTCTCTGACGCAAGCCCAGATATGACGCGATCACCTTCGGGTCCAGCGGAAATATCACTGCCAATGGAGTGCTCACTTATGGATCAGGAGCCCATGCGAGAGTCAATGACGTCACTGGGAGAGACAGCAATGCTGGTTTCGGGAAGCACGTCGTCGACACGGCGGGCGGGCCGCCATATGCCATTCACAACGGTAGGCATTCAGTCTATCTTGTTCACCGTGGCGGTGGATCTGAGAGCACGGGTTTTTGACAGCCCTCGGCGATTTGTCTGCACAAACTATTGCAACTACCGCCATTCACTATGGAGGTCACATTGAACTCAACGTGCACAATCTCTTTGGGCACTTGATGTCGCGAGCAACGAATCTTGCACTCCGCCAATTGCGTCCGGGTAAACGTCCGTTTCTTATCGGGCGTTCGACGTTCGCAGGATCCGGTAAATGGACAGGGCACTGGGTAAGTGACACAAAATATATCGCAAGACCGCGTGTCGGCTCAAACACTCTTCGTAAGCTCGGGGACAATTGGAGTAAATGGTCGTCGTTGCACCACAGTATCCAGGGTGTTCTCCAGTTCCAGCTTTATCAGATACCAATGGTGGGAGCTGACGCCTGTGGTTTCGGTGACTTTCCAATCTGCCGTGAATTACCAATACGTGGTATTGATGCATCCGCTTTTTACAGTCGGTAACACGGACGAGGAACTGTGCAATCGCTGGATGCAGCTTGCAGCGTTCACGCCCTTCTTCCGCAATCACAATATCCGCGGCGCGATACCGCAAGAACCCTACAGGTGGGACAGCGTCAGAGATGCCAGTCGAGCCGCCATCTCCGTGCGCTACGCTCTCCTTCCGTATTGGGTAGGTCTCGCTTCAATCATCGGGGTTCGGCCACAATTCTGAGCATGAGAGAAAGTATACGCTCTTTGCGAATGCATCTTTTTATGGGACTCCGCCCATCCGAGCCCTTTTTTTCGAATTCCCGCAAGAGCCGGACTTGCTCCATGTCGACCGCCAATTTTTGGTTGGGAGTGATATCCTGGTCACCCCTGTTTTGACACCAAACGTATCGTCGGTATCAGGTGAGTCTTGTACTTGTTTCCTGGCAGGCCCACATAGCTCACCCAACTACGAAGGCTTCCTTCCAGGGCGCGGGAAGGTCATTTGGCGTGACTGGTACAGTCATGCTGCGGTAACGTTGCCCACCATTGGGAGCACAGCAGAATTTGATGCACCACTCGGCCGCATCCCACTTCACGTCCGTTCCGGTGGCGCGCTGCTACTACACTCGCAGCCAGGGTACACGACGAGTGCCAGTGCCTTGGGGCCGTACGCTCTACTTGTCTCCCTTGACGCAGGCGGTGATGCGTATGGGACTGCGCACGTCGATGATGGGGAAACGATGCCAAGCCAAGATTCCCCTGCGGTCAACAGGACGCTCGCGTTCCATGCACGCAGTCAACGATTAGAGCTTTCTGGGGATGGGGGATTCCGCATTGTCCGGCGTCTGGACATCATAACCATCCTTGGGGTAGACCAAGCCCCTAATCAAGTGCTAATCAACGGGACGGACGTCCCTCTTCGCAGATGGAACTACACCCCCGATGTCCAGCGCCTTGTTGTATCTGATCTCCGGATTGACCTCAACGGTGAATCGACCGTCTCATGGTCGTGAATAGAATGACTACTTGATATCCATGTACATATGACTCCCTCCATCACCAATGAGCAAATTAAACGCGTCTACGGCGCTAAGATACCGTGATGCGATCAAGAAATTGACATCTCGTGTCCCAACACAAGCGTGGGCGGACATAAACATACTGGTGTGCGGCTGAACCGCGGGTGAAGAATGCTGGATATATAGGCGCATGCCGCCACATCACTATGCGTGGACTTGATAGGCTTCGTCGTCCAGATTGATCTCTTGTGTAAGAGCAGCATTGAGAATGAGTTCTTGCGAATAGATCGTGTGGCCAGCCTCAGCTATGGGACGCCATATCGAGGCGTCCTCAGGACACGAGATCACGTAGTTGTCGGGTTTGCCATTGAGCACACGAGTAGTCGGGTTTTGCTGACGTATCTACGAGCCAAGGATCGAAAGGTATTAACTATACCAGCGAGCATATACTCACCTGGCCACCATGTGCTGCAACGATATTCTTGAGGAGTTTCTTATCCACAGGTACCTTGTTCGTAACGAAGAAGGTCATGCCGGCGAACAACTGACCCCTGTTTGCCTTCGCTCGCTTCAAAGCGTCGGCTAACTTGAACTTCCACTTCTTCTCGTTGCTGGGATCGACAAGCACGTACTTGTCGGGAGCTGGAGAAGCAATTTCAGAACAGCTTTACTACTTCTACGTAAATAAATGCGCCTACAGAGTAGCTTCTTGGCCGCGACACACGCTTGGACCCACTTCTCCGTGATGATGACGGGAGCAACGGCCATGGCACAAAGGAACTTTTCAGTGCGACCCAGGTTTTTGACAACCAGATGGGTACATTCACCAGGCTTGACACCCATCTTTGCGCCAAGCTTCGTCATGGCCTGTCAATGCAAAGGTAAAAACTCGGACCAGCAGTAGGAGAATCGTACTCACCCTTTCGGCATCATCGCCTAGTGTGACTTGCGTGACTAGGACTCGAACAGAACAATCGCTATAGCCCGTTAACTACGTACCTGCACTAGTAAACGTCAAGATAACTCACCTTGAGTCGCCATCAGCGCGTGGGTTCTTCGATTTCGCCTTCTTGACTCCGCTCTTGCTAGACTGGGCCTCCCGCTCTTGTGAGCTAGCCTCCGTGCCGCTCGCAGGCTCTCCATCGTCCTCGGCGATAGAGCGGCTCCTGTCCTTTACGCCGCCAACGCGCCGTTTCTTGCGTGCACGATCATCATCAGACGATGTCGCGTTTTCGGGCTCTGGGTGGAGCGACGCGCGCTTCTTACCCGCCGCCTTTGTGCTAGCCTTCGTGCCATCCTTGACATGCTTGGCATCTGGAAAGTTGGCCTCCTGTACGCGACCACGTCGCATCTCCTTCTCGAAATTGACCACGTCGGGCATAATCTCGTCCCGGAGACGCTGCGACGCCTTGTTTGCAGCCGACCGGCGTGACCCCTGCCGAAACGAGACCTCTTCTTGATCCATGCTAGTCTCCGCAGCGAGGGACGGCCGGGGTCGCACATATTGGCCAGAACTGGACGCCTCCTCTTCCGGTGCAACAGCCCGGCTCTTCGGCTTGCCTTTTGTCGGACTCGTCTTCTTTGGCGAGAGATGGGGAGACTTCAAAAGGGCCTCGCCCGTTCCAACGGGTGGCATGAGGACTGATAGCTGTCGTCGTGGGGTCGCTGGGGCAGCGTTTGATGGGGGTTTCTGGGGTGCTTTCTCTTTGCCCTTCGCAGGAGAGCCAATTGCCGCCATCGTCTTGGTCAAAACCGACCTCTTCGTGGGGGGTGCTTCATCTTCGTCCTCCGTCGCGTCTGAGTCGAGTCGGCGCTGGCGCTTGCTGGCTGATGGGGTGTGTTTGTAGGTACGTAGCCGTGGGGTGATAGGCTGCCTCGAGGGTGAAAGGTTAGTCCCTGCTGTCCTAGGGGATTTTCCAGCGCGCTTAGACTCGGGCCTTGTGCTCCCTTGCGAAGCTCGAACGGCTCGTCAACGTTCATCTGGTCGTAATCTGCTCCTTTGGTGCGCCTGGGCTCGGATGCCGCATCGATATCCATTCGGTCTTCATTTTCGCGACGGTCTGTGGCGTCATCCACCTCTTTGGCTCTTCGGGCGCTGCGCCTACTCACGGGCGTCGGGGGCTGGTTCCCTGCATCATGATCATCTGGGCCTTCATCTTCAGGGGCTGATGCCGCCTTCGGCGTAAGCGCCATCTCCGCCACGAGGTCAGAGAGTCCATCTTGAATAACTTCGCGTTGGATGCCACGTTCCCCGAGGTGCGCAGAGAAATCGAGACCGGGAGTAAACGTGACGTATTTCTCAAGTCCAACGGAGAGATTCCTCCACTGGATGAAGCAGTCTTCGAGCCAAGTGTGGTTGACAACTGGAATGGACCAGTTGCGCGCCTTGGTTGCTTTGTTGCCAGAGATGCTGTTGCGTTGACAACGCATAGGTTAATGCGTTACTCAGGGTGCGGATGTTTCAAGATGGGCGTACAATGCGGCGATGAGAACTGTATTTTTTCCAGACATACTGGGCGTGAATGTTGCACCCATAAGGCTTATCAGTTTCTTGAGGTAATCGCGCGCTTCGCCTGTATAATTTGTGACAGTGATCTCCTGCAATGCACGTCAAGTATCTCTATACGACACGGAAACCAGCAGCACGTACGTGAGCAGAAAACCCCTCGATAGGTTTCTTTGGAATTGGATAATGGAGCAGCTGGGCAGTAGGTGTGCTGAGGTTGCCGGTAGACTCTACGTGAAACAGCCAGGTAAGCGACCCTATAAGTTTGCGCCTGTTCACGCCCTGGAGAGAGAGTCAGCATTTCACAATGTACAAGTTGATTGGAGGCAAGCCTACCTGAACATAAAGGTCTCCCCAGCGGTAGCGCGCGACCAGAACATCGAAGTCGTAATCAGGGTCGGAAGACTCGGAACGCTCAGCATTATACTCCACGACGACGCCCCCAGAACGAACAATCCCAGCCTCCACGGCGAGCCTGCGATCGCTCGAAAGGTCGAGGTCCGAGCTGAGGAGGATGCGCCTTTGACCCCAGATATCCCGGACTTCAGCTTGACCTAGCTTCGCCTCCTGTTCTGCCGTCATGAGTGCAGCTCTGTATAATGCCTTCTTCTCCTGGGAAAACTTGCTCTGCGGTCGTAGAGAGCTACCTCCCGCATCGCCATCCTCCGTATTCGGCCTCCCGTGGGTAAAGATGGTAGGTTCGGGCCACTCGTATACACTCGTGGAAAGCCCGCGAATGCCCAGTCGGACTGAATCGTCGAACCAGTGAGGAACGACCACTCTGATTTGCGTGTCCTTCTGATAATGAAGCGCGGTCTGGTACTTCTCAGATCCAGGCCCAACAGCGAAAAGGTGCGTGACATCGCGCGTCAAACCCGCGCGCCACTGCCCCCCAAGTGCAGTAATACCTGCGGAGAGAACTTCAATGTCGGATGGAGTAAGCTATGAGAAATGGATCAGGATGGTGGAGAAGGAAGCAGAGGGGATGCCGCACGTCAGTCGCGCATGCCACGACTCCTGAGAAGAGCATACAGGGATCAGGAGAGAAGTGTTGTGAGCTGTACTGATCATCAGGTGCAATGATACATGCTGCGATAAAAAGGCTCACAGTTGGAGTCTCCCGAGGATCAGAGATCTATCAACCCAATAGTCCTAGCGAGAAGCGTCAGGGTCATTGTGCGTTAGCTCGAATCAAGGTAGCGCACCGTGACCAGTGCAGTCTCTTCCCTCACATTATCCCGCCCTTCAAAGTCATCTGCAAGAGTAACGATGTGTGTCGCATCTTCAAGAGACACAGATTTAGCCCCGTTGTGTTGCAGGAGGAGGGCCAACTCGGTCCGCCGGTCCTCTGAGAGGGTGGAGGTGCAGAAGAACTTGATCCCGTCAAATATTGGCATTTGAGGCGATGTTCAAGAGCATAAACAGGATGCCACAGGTGTCCTTGCGGGTGTGTAGGTGCAAATTCAGCCCGCGGGGTACGGATAACCTTAGCGGACGCGTGAGCGAACGGAGAACGCTCGAGTCGTTGATCGAGTCGCGACGCGCATATTACACGTGATGCGTGATGGCGCGCGTGGCGCGTGATGCGTGACGCTACGCATATGTCACGGTGACGTCGTATGCTCGTGTTGTTGATTATCACCAGGTCACATTCCGTAAACTGGTGCGACTCGCTGGATCTGATCATCGTGAACTTTGAAGCCTTTGCTGACGAGGACTGTGTTGACACACAGATCGCATGTGTATATTAAGGTAAGCCATATGCTCTCCTTGTGAAGAGGGTCACGCCCCATTCACAGAGTTGCCCATTCCGAGCACAGCTTGTATTCAGTTGCGGATCCAATTCACTTTTTATGCTTCGATTCTCGACACCCACAAGGCCCTTGCTCTCGGCTTTTTCAATGCGACGAACCTTTGCTTTATGTGTCCTACATTGAAACCCTCTGACTTATGATCGCCGCATTCTTGACCGCCGGCAAAATAAGGTGACCTCCCACGCTGCGACTGAATTACCGGGGACGCTTTAAATGCGGTCAGCAACAATCGTCGCCGTGCTCTCCTTGCTCACCGACACTATGACGGTGATACCTCCCTTCTCGTCGTGCGCTCGCTGGCTGAGAATTCTATTTCCTGGCAGCTTGGGCCAACGTGCGTCACTCTTAAGAGGCAGACTCGAAGAGGGACACGCGACTACGTCCAACGTGGGATCCTTGTGCGAACGCCTCCCGCTTGCTTTCCGCCTTTCGTCATGGACCTCATGCACCACTGGCGCGTGGTCATTCCGGTGTACATTGCGCCCCTGCACCTGCCTGTCTCCTGACTGAAAAATGGCGCCGGCGCGCCATGCCTGTGAGCGGCCCCGCGCACACTCGCAGAATTCGTGGGTTATTTCCGCCATTCTGAGCCCCATAAACCCTTCGCACGGGCGGAAGAGGAAGTGGCATTCACACAGTGCCTGTCGGTTGGACCCGAAGTGCAGATTTGTATTCCCGATTACGAAGCAGCGCGGCGCAGGAAGTCTTATGACCGAGTCTCACCAAACAGGTCTTTTTCCGTGCGCACTGTCAAATCCCCTCATCACAAGCCCCTTTCTCGCCTTCCTCGTCGCATTCCACGGCTTTCGGTGCGCATATCCTTTGGTACTCTTCGTTTCTCTGTTACGTGTACAGAACTTCAGTCACAAAGGGCTTCCCTCAGGGGAGAACCAAGAAACACGCGTTTGATGGCTACGTTACCGAGCGTCTGAACCCTTTCAAGCGTCCAGGGCACGCGACGTCTACAACCTGGCAGCGATCGCACCGTCCTCTCGGTAACGCGCGCCATAAATAATTTCCTAGTCACTATTTCGAGCTCGATTGAGCGGTGAGTATGATCAATGCAATTGCCTCCGCGTCCTTCCAGGTCCTTCCTGTCTTTCTTACTCACCTGCTAAACAGAGGTCACCTTTCTCCGTTCAATTGCAGATCAGCACATCTCGATGCCGAGATAACTAAGTCACCTATTCACTCACCTAAAAGCCAGAACATATCTGCGTGTCCCCTGTTCGCTTCCCGTTCGCCCATAATTGACCCAATGATGCACAGTTCCCGTTAAGGGATGATCGTGGGCGCACTGCACGACACCTCTTCCAATCGACGCCTATGTTCTCCTGGTTCTGCGTTCGTTCCAAGTGAAACCTTGTTTCTGGGCGTCAGCGCTTCACTAAGTTCGTCGAACGGTCCGAAGTGACCTCATATCTTGATCGTATCATTCATACGGCGACCTCTGCGTCTGCCCTTGAGCAGAGCAACATTGCAGCAGGCATGGAACTTGGTTTGATAGCCCCAAGGGTGATAGACTGTACCTTCCGCAAGCTTCTGCAGGGCGTTCGCATCCGGTTTGGTCCCAGAGAAGTAGATACCTTGGGCTCCAAACATATGCACCTCTCGGGTGAGCACCACTGTACAGTATTCAAGCACGCCTCTACTACACTCTAGGCAACATTTGGGCCGGTTTCCAGCGCATTTCTCGAGATCGGAACGCCACCAAAGTTGAGGAGCGGCGGCAATAAGCAAAGTTACGGGTCGAACGGAATCAGTGAAGATAGGAGTTTCTGCATGGACCCCGAGGTCCTGACACCCTCGCCATCGCATCGGTACCACGCAGTCCCTCAACCGGAACCGACACGCGATGGCATCGCTCAACTTGCCCTCGGAGTGCTAATCCACGTTCTGGCGTCTCCTGTCAGCGCGCGGGACTCTTCGGTCACGACCGTGTTTGAGCCTGTTTGAGCTTATCCGCAAATTTTGATGTCGATCATTTCAGGTTCATGTCAGTGATGGTCGCGAGCGACTTCGGGCACAGTGTCGTCGTCGCCTCGGCGCTTTAACACGGCATTTTCTATGTCCTACGTCTCGGGTCTCTTGCGTGTAAATCATGGACATCATACGGCACGGTGCGCAACGCGCAGACGAAGATACTCCCAGCTGAGGCCCCACACCATAAACGTGCGGCGTGATGCGGAGCCCCCATATCGGGCGAGGCTTGCTATCCCCTCTCGGAGTTGCAGCGCGCGCAATGAGCAGGGTGAATATTACCTAACTCTTCGACCTGACCTGGATTACATCCACTGTGCGAAGGTTTGGACCTATCACCAAAATTAATCGCAGTCATTGGGCTGCTTTTGCGCTCGCGAGGGTCGAACTAGGTCGGGCTTCGCGGCCGGGTGGACATCAGACTTGTAGGTTCTTGGCCTCGAGAACGGCTGGACGCTGGCACGCGGGTGATGGACATATGGGTATCGAGGCGAAGGGCGTTATGTAATATACGCGCATTTGACCCGCCAGGGCTGCATTTGCAATACGGTGCGCCCAAGAGGCTCCTCAGCGACGTGACACGTGGCAAGGGAGGGCGGGGCGCTCCCCAAACATGTCGGGCGTCCAGCGACCGATGGCCACTGGTGGTAATTCGCTTGGGTCGTGTCACTTGGGTCCACAGATTCATCTCAGGTACCAGGGCGCCTGGGTAAGGGCAGCTGCGATTGGACTCCCCGCAGCTGCAAGCGACTGCTTTGGGCCCGGTGAACTCACACGTCGGAGCAAGATGGGTAGCTGAAAGTGGGCATCTGAATCTGATCCTGAGCTGCTTGCGCATCGCGAAGAGTGGTGGTGGTTCGCATCGATCAGACTGGTCGGCGCCGGCGCGTCCAGGGCCGATGCCGACTCGGCAGGGTGAGTGCCGCGTGAAGCTGTGGCCAGATGGGTTACGACGACCAACGATCACTGGGGACAACAACAAGCATCATCCTTCTCCTGCTGGCACTGGAGCGTGGCGGGAGGGCCTGTTGTCCAGGTGCATGCTTGAGGGTTCTCCGCATTCCCCGTAAAGCCCGCGTCACAAAGCTGCACGCGTGGAACCTGCCGATTGTCCTTATGGACGCGGCTGTTCGCACCACGCAGGGAAGAACATACACGGACATCAGTGCGGCAAAGGGGGATACGATACGAGTTCACCGCCGTGCCGATCTTGCATCGAGCGCGTTCCAAACCCGCGAGCTCCGCCTCAACATCGAGATGAATCGAGTCAAGGTTGGAACTCAGGGGGGGATCGTCTCACGAACCGCCCGAGCCCGAGATCGAGTCGGCAATTCCAAGATAGGGAATGCGCACCCAGCCCGTCGTGTTCCAGCAGAATGATTGGTGCAGGCAACGAGGTGAGCGACCGAGAAAGCTCGAGGAACGTCCCCTTGACCATAAGCTTTGCAGTTGGGAAGAACGAGGAACTGAGTTCGTTTTCGGGCGCTTGCAAACGCTGGGCGAACAACTTCGAATCGAGGCTAGCCCGGAAGGGCAAGGAAAGGGCCGGGGAAAGGTTCTAAAAGGCAAGTTGGGAGAACGCGCCTGGACTTTGGATATCGGCTGGCGTTTGCCTTTGTGGAATCTTCGATAATTATGGGAAAAAGGATTTCAGGACGGCGGGGAAACCGACGATTGGTTGAGCCGCGCTTACGGGCCCAAGCGTGAGCACAGCCGTTTCAAGGGTGTCTGTTATAGCACCTCTTTAGCCGGTGTCAATGACTATGAGGCGACAAACAGGAGATCAGCAGATTCCCCTTCTCGGAGAACCATATTGCTTCGTGTTGATTTCGTCCTCAGTGTAACGTCAAAAACCCAGCGTAGGCGTGAAGGTGATTTGCTCCCGTCGTCTCCCCCTCGTCCTCAGTTGATAAACCTTAGACCTCCCACCCTGACCACCACTCTGGACCCCGTCTACCCTCAGAGGTCGCCGTCTTTCTGGAAGCCCGGACATCCGCGACCGCCACGTCCCGATCACGCCGCAGTTCGCTCGCCTGACTTAGCCGTGCGACATCACCGCTCACGTACTAGTACTTCAAGACGCGTTCCCTCCATCTTCCGTCCTCGTTCGCGTTTGCTACTGGTGTCATGAGTCGCCTCGACTCTCTTGTGCAGCAACCCCAAACCAGCTCCGATTCTGCTGTGTATCGGTCCCACCGCTCCGATAGAGGCAGTCCGCGCACTGGCTCGGATGATGGCGCGTCTTATAATCACCGTCGCCCATCCACCAAAACAGATCAGATGGCTCCAGGTGGGTTGTGTTCCGTCTAGTATACGCCACTCTCTAATTCTTGATGTAGAGGACACCCAGTTGACATCCCAAGCACTTAACACCGATGGCACGCCTAGACGGCCAATGAACGCGTTCATGATCTTTGCACGCCGAAGGAGACCGCAGGTTTCCGCAGCCAATCAAACCATGCGCACGGGCGATATCAGCAAGATATTGAGCAAGGAATGGAATTCGATGGACATGGTGAGCGCCTCAACTGTTGGGACGCGTTACCCCCGCTAACCCGCGTATTCCTAGTCCGACAAGCAGTTCTACCTCGACCAGGCCAAACGCCTGAAGGAGACATTCAACTCTAAGTACCCCGACTACGTCTACAGGAGGCGACCGAACAATTCCCGTAAGAAGCGCAGGTCGGATGCCACGGCCAACCCGCTGCTGGACGCTTCTGCGTCAGGTGATGCTGGGGATGACTTCTCCGCCGCGCAAGACTTCGACTACCAGTCGGTCGATGGGCATGATCCTGCGCACCTGTCTGCACGAGACCTGGCACCATCGCGTGGCAGTTCGCACCCCGGCGTAGCGTCGGGATACGAAGATAACGCGGGCATGTCGTCCCCACATCCTACACTTTCGCCCTATAGCTACCCGACCACCGACTACGCTGGTGGTCACATACTTCCGTCTGGCACACGTCTACCATCCATTCATGACCATCCGCCACCTGAATCATCTTCACTGGCCTCGCTTCCCCCTCACCACTACACAGACACGTTGGCACATTCCCACGCATATCCCTCTCACACGTCTCATGCGCCTCCAAGCACGTCCTCTTCCGGCGCGTATGCGTCAGACCATATCGCGGGGTCTTCGTTCTGGGGAAATGCGTCTGCGGGCGTCCGCGGTGACCACGGGAGGACTTTACCATCAGCGTGGGCGTCCGCGCCACCATTGATACCCCCTCTCAACGTCGGGGGAATCCGCGAGCGGCCAACTCCCGCTCAGCACAATAAAAGCGAGGTATATTCCGATCCTTCGCCCCGCCCCTGGTCTACCTCTATTTCCCGAACCTCCCCAGCCGTTTCCAGCGCCTCGTCGCGCATGTCTTCGCACTCTTCTAACGGGTACCCTCTACAGACACTCTCATCCCCATTCTTTCCTGCATCTCACTCTCCAGGAGCATATCAAAGCTCGGCTTCATCATCATCTACACCTTCCGGGAGCCCAGAAAATTACTACTCGCCTGCCACGCAGCTTCAGAGTGGCTCGTTCGGAGGTAGAGCGGGCGGGTACGACCAGCCGAACCTTTACGGATCACACCCGGTGCCGCATTCCAGCGCATCACCGTACGCACCAGGTGCTCATGATGCTCCGCAGCTTCCGCATCCACAGTCGCGGTCATCTAGGTCATCACTGCACTCTCTGGCCTTTGATCCGGGGATGCCGTCGTTGGCCACGCCATCGTCTAGCAGCGACTCGTATACGAGTTCGAGCTTGGATCACTGGCGCGCAAAAGTAGGCGGGCAGTGATGAGACCGCATCGCAGACTTTCCTTGGGCTTCTTGTTGGTTTCTCTCAGGCCAGACATTCGCATGCCTTCTACCTATTTGCTATCGACCTTGCAGCAGTCTGAACATAGATGATTGCTTGTCACTTAATGACCACCGCTTTTCTCTGTATTTGCTTCGTTACCCCGCTGTCTTGCGCCCCCGTCCCATTGCCCATATTGTGTATCCATGTGATAGGCTTTCCGTGTGTCATGTATAAGCTGCTCTTAGTTGCTGGCACGTCGTTTTCTTGTTTAATCCCCTAAGAGGGTGCGAATCTCAAACGCGGTTCCTGCCGAATCCGTTACGCGCGAAGTCCTCAACGCTCCAACGTTCGACAACCCGGCCGGGAGAAATTGAGTTTAAGATCGAGATGCACGGACGTTCGTGCGCCACCCACCGTGCACCCCGCGGGGAGCCCTCCGAGCGCGTGCAGTGACCAATATGGTCGAGACTCGGGACTCAGGGCAGTAGATGCGTTTACGTTTTTCGCGCAGCGCGACGCATGCTGTGTCCGTGCCGAGCTTCACGATACCAGACCTGCGCAAGGGCGTACCCAAGTGCTATCAGGGGAATAACGGCCGCATGACGCGCAACCTCCGGGGCGTGAGAACATGCGAGGGCCACATGGGCACCTTCCGAAGGCCCGCAGTGCGCGCGGCGCAAGCCCAGACTGCGAAGCCCCGATGCACGCTCCCAGCACCACGGCCGTGGGCGGCGTGTGCATCTACAGAGTGCGTCAGAGGAACGACTGCACCCGAACACGCGAGTCGTGGGATCAATAGGGCACAAGGGGAGGATGCTGGGGGGATGGGGCGCCGTGGGTCGGGGCCGCAGTGGTAGAAAGAAGTCGAGCGCGCGCTTATATGGAGGAACGTAAGGATCAAGAAGGTCAAAGGGTAAGAACACTGGGAGAGAGGAAGACGGAGAGTGAATGGGCTCGACTATGGTGCATTCGTGCCCAATAGCAAGCACCCTCGCAGGGTCTAGCCAGCGCTGGTGACTTAGCAATGACGCTGCAGTGCCAAACGACCAGCTGGCACGGTGTTAGTTGCGCGACGTCATTGTGCTCGCCACCAGCAGTTGCATCCATGGGCTATGGCCTCAGCCTGGAATGATGTAATCCATTGGGCGAGGCCATTCCAAAGATACGGATGACGGGGCATGTCAGAACGATTCGTTGGGAACGAGGTACACGCTATTTTCAAGAATTGGTAGACCTCGGAGAGCTCAGGGCTCTGCTTCCGAGGGGAGCAGACAAGGGCCGTAAGTTCGGTCTGGTGCAGCCTTTTGATGACCACGACCATCGGCCTAATGTGTGCGCATGGTGCAAAAGTGGCCGGGAGGAAATCCGTAACGTCTCTTGTGGAAAATTATTCTATCCCTAACGAAAGTTAGCGGGCTTGTATATGTGAGCGGCTGGCACACAACGCCATGACTTTGCGGGGTGTGCGCTACCAGTGAGAGGCGTGTGCCTTGCATGGTACTCGAGGTCACGTGATGATCCTCGGGCAGCGATTAGCCGGTGGCCGGTTCCGTGTCTCCCAAGGCGCCTCTATTACTCTTCACAGTTGCCTCGGGGTCGGCCCAAGCACTCAAAGCGGGGAAAACACGGGACAAACACCCCAGTGAATCGTGCACTCAAACGCTCAAACTTGCGCTAGTCCTTACCGGTTGGCGTTCGTTGGGGGAGTTAAAGCCCGAGCTCAATCATCGTTGTCCAGCAACTCAACTTCTTCCCATTCCCCACATCTCCCCCACATCCCAATCCGACCAACGACCGTGCAACGTCGGACCTTCATTGCCATGTCTTCCCCAGATTTGCTCCCCGCAGTGGACTCCACTTCCGTCTTCAAAGAAGACATATTCAAGAACAAGGTTCTTTTTTGCACTGGCGGTGGTTCTGGTATATGTAGGGTTATGACAGAAGCTGTGGTGCGTCCATGTGCTCGACGCGCGTTTGCAGCCGGGCTCACTCGCTCGGTGCTATTAAGATGCGGCATGGGGCGAATGCCGCCATCTTGGGCCGCAAGTGAGTTAGTGATCCAGATGTCTTGCGCTTCCTGACGTTGCGGTAGCGAGGAACGACTTGTCAAGGCGGCCCAGGAACTCTCTGAAGCTACCGGGCGAACTTGCCTTGCCGTCAGGGGTGACGTCAGGGATCCCAAACAAGTTCAGGCGGCTGTCCAGCAGACCATCGAGAAATTTGGCAGGATCGACTTCGTCATCAACGGTACGTTGTCCCAGAGCGGTGTATCGGATGCGTACTGCGACTGACTAGCTTTGATGCAGGCGCAGCAGGGAACTTCCTCGCACCCATCTCGGGCCTCTCCGAGAACGGTTTCAGGGCCGTGATCGAAATTGACACCGTAAGTCGTTCTCGACGTTCTTCTGTTCCAGTTACCCATCCCACCATTCATTTGATAAGCTTGGAACCTACCATACAATCAAGGCCACCTTACCCCACGTGAGAGCGACGAGAGGTTCATACATCCACGTGAGCGCGACGCTGCACTACAGGGGTGCGTACACGCTACGTGCAGTACTCTTCTCCAGTGTCTCAGCTTGATTTCTTGCAGGCACGGCGTATCAGGTGCATGTCTCCGCTGCGAAAGCTGCCGTTGACGCGACGTCTGCGGTCTTGGCTGTGGAGGAGGGCCCTCATGGTGTTCGTTCGAATGTGATCGCGCCGGGCCCCATTGCTGGGACAGAGGGCATGGACCGCTTGTCCGCAAAAGGACCCGACCCATCGCCCTGGCCTATCCCTACGGGCCGCCAGGGCGACTCGAGGGACATCGCGAATACGGCAGTGTTCCTGCTTAGCGATGCCGCCAGCTTTATCTCGGGCCAGGTTCTGGCTGTCGATGGCGCTGCGGACCATATCAGAGGGCCTTTGCTGCCCTATCCTCAGAGCGTTCTGGATCCCGAGTCGGTGAAGCACTTGATCAAGCCGAGGATGTAGATAATCTACAGATGCACATGCATCTATCCCATAGTCTACATGACCTATCTGGCATGGTGTCCGTAACCACGATTCTGTCCCATCTTTAAGTGTGAGTAGATGTATGCAAATGTTATTGATCTGGTCTTAGCGATCACGCGATAGGGCGGCGCTAGCATGTTTCGATGGAATCGTTGAGGCGTGAAGTGGTCTTGCAGAAATCACCAGGTCTCTCCCCGCAGTTCAGCGAGACGCAGATACACATTTATAGCACCCAGTCTGCTTCTTTAAACGCGATATCAAATGCTTAATTTCCATAGACCGCTAATTTGTACCGTATCAACAACGAGAGAACTAAGGAAGGGGAACAAATACCGCATGTCCTTTGGGAATGTGTTACTGCGTCTATCTGCGGGGAAAACGGGCTCCACTATCGCTCAATCGCCGCGCTATGCCGCCAGGTCCACGCGGGGCACTGGGCGAAAGAGGCGATTTCCGGGAAGCGTGATCACTTGAGCGCGGACGCATAAATCAAAACAACAAGGCGCTTTCCAGATGCGCCGTCGCGGGCCGCGCACGGTTCCCGATGGGATGTATGAAACGATGGCACGGTGGGAAACGGCGAGGAGTGGGTTCGAGGATGCAAGGAAGGGGCCAGTACGAGTACAGCTGAGGACCATGTGTCGTCCCAGGAGAAGCATCCAAGGAGATAAGACGTGGCCCCAGGTCGCGGCAGGTAAAACGCGCGGCCCTCGCAGGCCCGGTGGAATTTAGGTATCTCCAGAGCGAATGGGAAGGTTCGGAAAGAAGGCTCGAGGAAGGAGGCGGCCACCGAGGAACACGGCGCCGTCGAGGTCAAGTGCACGACGGCGTGATGATGCGCTGATAGGAGCAATAAACCCCTGTGGCCTAGTCAGGCCAAGCACAAGCTTCTCGGTCTGCCGCCTGAGCATTTCGTGCCCTTTCCCCCTTGTTCTGGAGATCTGCCTCTAAAGTCCGACGCAACTGCTGATCATCACTTACGATGGATATCACAAACCGCATTAGACGTGTTTCTGCGCTGACACGGCGCAAGCAGAATACCCCACGCAGCACTACGGGAGTGGGAAGTCCGGAAGGTGTATGGCGCTTGCTGCCGACGTAAACGCTGGCATAGACGTGGATGAGAAGGAGACAGCGTGGTCGGATTCACAGCCCTTACCCCGAATTTTAGGACATCCGGAAAGCTTGAAGGTTCGTGTGAGGAGGGAGTATTCTGCTCCAGACGCTGTGTACTTGGTCCTGTCCTCTAATACGCAGAGGGGAAAGTTCGGGCGCAAGCATGCGCGCGGGCCGTCGCTGCCGCAGCGATAAAGTCGTCCCAGCATGGGGGCACGCATCAATCTCGCACTCGAAGCGAAACAATTTCCGCGCGCAAGGATCACACCCAAGAGGGCCTGCAGCACTGTCATCAGCGGTAAACGGGTAAGCACACCAGCACGCACAAGGCACTGCCCGAGGTTATCCCGGGTGCGACAGACGGGTCGGGAGTCGGGCGACGTCGACAACGTTGTGTAACTCCGAGGATGCTGGTCTCCGTCGGTACATTGTTCCACCACACTTTTACGCGCCAGAGACTGAGAGGGTTTGCGAATTTCAACGGCGAGGGGAACATTCCACAGATAAGTTCGGAAGGTGCCACGAAAACTTCGAAGTCGATCAGTTGCGGGTTCACGTATCCTCTTGTGGTAAAAAAGGTCACTGCTAACCAAGTTAACGTCTCGTAAGGACCTGGATATGCCAAGATGCTCGCAAGTACCGCGTTCTTCCGCCCAGAACAAAGAAGCGCCCTGTGTTATTTCGAGCTGACTCGGGTGCAGAGCGATATCCTCAGACTCAGGGACAGCATTCGGTTACACCCGATTCACCGAAACTATCTGATCCTCGCGTCCCGCGGTTGGTCACGCATAGAGGGGAAGACATCATGTGACTGAAAACGCGCGACGCGCCAGCGGATTTGACTGCGTCGTGCTGGCATGGGTCGTTAGCAAGCGTTATGTTTGATTGAATGTCAAACGGACTTTAGGCGGCGAAAGCAGGTTCACAAGCTTTATCCAGTTGGGAAGAGCTCAAAGTTCAGGGGATCTAACGTTGTTTCCCAGAGCCTGACAGGTGTCAACAGAAGCGTACAGGGATGTTCTCACCGCAGATCTGAGACGGATCAATTTCCGCGCAAGCTTGTTGCTTGAATGTTGCTTAGGCCAGCAACAAAGGTTTAGCCGTCGGATCGCTCCGCGTGAAGCTTATGGCGTATGAGAGAAAGTAGGAGCTTCGGATTCAGTAACATCGAGGAAGCGAGAGACCAAGCAATTGAGTGTACGCTCTCAGGGGAAGCAGAACCATGCTGCCGACCGAGTGGAAAGCACAGGGTGATACCGGCTACAAAGAGGGTAAGCTAGTAAGTCACGAAGGGAAAGGAAGTTATTCGAGTTTACGTACAATCGAGGGAAATGAATGTTTCCTGAACAGCGACAAGATGCCACAGAAGCCGAAGTATCACCTACCGTGGTGGAGGTATTAGGACCCGTGTGTGGTCCTAAAGTCACGTCGGCGAACTTCGAAGGCAGGACATCCCAAGGCGAATTCCCAGTGTCAAACAATGAGCGACTCGTAGACGTATTCCCCAAGGCGCTTCCACATTCGATCTTTTGGCTTGAAGGTCGGACTAGAATGTATGAGAAGTCGCAGGCCCACGATCGAGGATATGGCGCCACTCGCGAGAAGCCTTGCACACCATGGTCATATCAAACCTTGTGGCTATTTAGGACCGGAATACTCATAGATGCTCCAGGGCAGATGTGCACGGTACTGTGCGAGAGGAATCGCCATGAGGACGAAGCGGATCGCGGGGGAGGGAACATCGTATTGCACACCTTTATTGCCGCCATAGCAGTCTGTCGACATGTTCGTTCGTTTTCTCGGGGACAACATCCACGCATACGTCCAGCAGGAGAGCGCGCCTGATAGCCGATTGAACGGGTAGGCAAGGGTAAGGCGACGGCCGTGTCGAAGGGCAGGCTTGGAGAGAGAAAAGGACAAGAAAGGGGCGCAGTAATAGTCAAACCCCGAGATCAGACGAGCGACAGCCCGCTTCCCCACTACGCCCTTCAAGAAGCATATCGCGGATCCCGAGGTGCGCGGTGGCGGTGGAGGGAACGAGGCGACGGTGGAGGTCGGTCATTGTGAGAGGCTGACAAACCCTAACCCGACCGTCGTGGGTATGCTATGTATCAACGGCTCCCGACGGCGTCCTGCGACGATGAGTGTCCGGCACAATTCAACGGCGGCGCCTAGTACTTACTGCTCTTAGCCGTTATCATACTCGGCCGAATTCGAATGACGCCCTCCGTTATGGACACCCGACGTTCCGACTTCTTCCTTCCGACCACCGTCTCACGTCGTTGATGTCTGCTCTTCCTCGAGACAAGCGGTACGACCCACGCATTGGAGATGAAGGTTCAACGTCGTCTGGGCACGAGGATCAGTTGCAAACACCCCCTGCAGTCCCTCTGACTCCGGTCAAACAAGAAGGACATTCCCCAGAATCCAATCATGATAAAAAGAGTCTGGACAAGGGAGCATCGCCTCGTTGGCGTCGGGCAGTACTCGATTTTGAGTTGCCCACCAGCTTGCGCTGGATTCAAGACAACTGGACGTGGGCAAAGTGGAAACCTGCTATACGATGCGCGGTTTCAGCATGGGCCTCGCTCGTGCTTCTGGTCGTGAATCCATCACTTCGTGCAATGGGACAGGTATGTTTGTACCATTCAATGGTGGCCCCTATTCACCAATTCGTCAAGGCATCGTTTTTGGTCCTGATAGGCATGCGAACTTCCCTTTGGCGTCAGTATGGGTACTGACTGCAGTTCAGCAAGCATGCTATCACCTCCCAGTGACCCGTTCGCAGCTAATACAGAGCGTGAGATTATCATTCTTGTATTCGTCCTGATGGCATGGGGGTCAGTACGTGTGTTCTTTCCACGGCACTCTGTTCATAGTCTTCGCTGCAATAGGTGGCAATGCCTAGGCATCAAGCTTGCAAGTCTTGCACGTACGCATACCGACCACAATGCCAGCATCAACGATATTTTTTCAGGAAAATTTGTTGAAGCAGGGGTGAGTTGCGTCGAACGTTTCCGGCTAGTTCTAAGCCTGTTACAGCCCTCTGTCATTCTTGCTGTCTTCCTATTCCTGGGTTCAGTGTTTTTCCTATACGTCAAAGCCAAACAAGGTCCAGGTCCCTTCTTATTCGCGACTGTCCTTGGTTGTATCTGTTTAGGTGAGTACCTTACCTTTGTCTTCGGGTCGGTCGGCTCATGTTCAGTAGATATTGGCCTCACGAGCTCGGCTTTGTTTCCATACGCTTATTACAAGGTGAGTTGTTCACCTAGACAAGCAGACTGTCGCCAATGAATTTCCAGCCGGGGGAACAGGTCGTAAAACCACTGGCATTCCATGCAGCGATAGCTATTGCTTCGTCTGTGCTCATCTTCCCAACATCCGTCGCTGCTCAGTATAGCGCCCGTCTTCGAGGTGTAGTCGGACCTATTAGCGCCGGATTCCGCCAGCATTTGGCTCTGCTCGAAATCTCCACTTCCTCCTCCGACTTCTCACCCAAGGCAGTCAGGGCGTCGGCATCCAAAGCTGAGGGTGCTCTTGCACCCCTTGCCGCATCGGCTCGTCTACTGAAGCGTGATGTCTCTTTCGGCCGCTTTTCTGGGAGGGACCTCGATGGCCTACGAGAGAAAATCCAACGTTTGGTTGTACGTGCCCACGGAATGAATGTCTATTTCTCGCTCATTGACCCCACGCGTGAGCGGTTTCCTGTAACCCCTGCTCCATCTCGCCCTGGGACCCCCGTGATTGCGTCGCCTACTCCCAATCCATCTCGCCCACCCTCTCCTCCCCGCGCCGACGGAGACGATACAGTTCCTTCTCCAACCGTGGCACTCTCGGATGCTCACTCCCTTCAGCCAGAGCAAAATAGAGGGCGTCAAACGCGACGACGGCACCCTCACTTCAGCATCGAGTCACCGGCGCCTTCGATCAAATCACACACGCATGCAGTCCCGCTCTGGCAACATAGGCATAATCACCGCCACTCGCATGTACCCTCGCTTGCAAGCATCCATCACACCCACTTCCACGAGCATGTCGTTGGCGTGTTCGAGTCGCAACGGTACCTAGATCTTGAATCACAACACTTCTCACACCCTATGTCTGCTCATTACACAGAGAGGTCGACTGCCCTCCTTCGCGAGAGCTGCGAGCCGCTTCTCCGTGCGTGCAGCGGCGGTCTCGGAGCGTTCGACGACTGGCTCGGTTCCTCGCGAAAGAAGCGCTGGCTATTTTTTCGAGGAGGCGAAGCACGCGCTCGTGCTCAACGTGATCGCCTTGATGCTCTGTACAAAGCGAACGACGAGCTGACAAGGGCGCTCGGGCTCTTCCGGCAGTCACAAAGGTGGCTCTCGTCATTGCTTGATAACATTTGTCGCCCATGATGTATACCCCCAGGCATCTGGTTTTAGGACCTTACCGCGAAGCTTTCAGTGACAAACACGAAGGTCTCCTGACCGGAGGAGAGATCCCACCTCACCGATTTCTCTTCCATGCATACACCTACCAATATCACCTTATGGAGTTTGCCGCCGTCTTAACAAGCACCGTAAGACCGTTACCGCGCTTATTCTGTGACTGATGCTGATGATATCTGATCAGCTGGAGTATGTCACCAGCTTGGAGAAGGAGCGGCTGACAACTCGTCTCTGGCTCCCTGCCCTGCCGCTTTATGATATCTTCCGCTGGAGCATATGGGACCGCAGCCCAGATCTTGAGCAGGAAGATGACGAAAATCCTGGTAAGTCTCGTGTGATGTGCGTTGATGCCTCCTTCTCAATCCTATCTAGACATTGTTCAGGGAAAAGAGGGGTTGTGCGTAGACCTTGGTTTGGCGCAGAGGCGCGATCCAGACGCGCTTCCTCCACGGAACGCCTTCGAGGCCCTAATGAACATTTTCTACCACATGCTCCAAGGTCTTACTGGTGGTGACGTCCTTTTCGCCATCAAGGCGGGTGTCCTCACAGGTTAGTTCTCGTCAAACCCCATGACGATGCGGTGCTGACTGTTTGTACAGCTCTTCTAAGCATCCCATCGTTCATCCAGTCTTCTGCATCATTTGCTTATGGTGCGTTCTCGTCACAGAATAACAGCTCAGCTACTGGCGGCTGATGGTAGTCTCCAGGAGAAAGGTTCAGCTGGGCTATGTATGTTTCCTGTTCCTGATAAACGCCATGTCTGACTCTGCTCCGATCGTGTAGTTTCATGGGTCAATTGACACTTGCGCGTTTCCGCGGCGATACAACATTCGGACTTGTTGCCCGTATCATTAGCACATTCTTTGGAGGCCTCACCGGTGCAGCTATCTGGTATATCTCGACTGGCTCAGGCACTGGGAACCCATATGGTCTGGCAGCTACGTGCGCGGTCGCGTTTCCATTCTTCTTCTATGCAAGGCTATACTGGCCGGGCCCGCCAATGACAAACATCATCTTCTTTGCAACTACAGCGTTGGTGGGCGTCAGATCTTCGAATCAGCTTATCGCGACTAACAATTCGTCGCGACAGGTGATCGGGTTTTCGTGGCAGAACACCCACTTCCATTTTGGCAAGTTTTTGTATTACGGGATTGACCTTGCCTGGGTATGTGGTTTATGGCCACAGTTCGGATTGTATTAACATGACGCCATCATTGCAGAGGCGATTTGTCCTCGTATCTGCAGGCGTAACCGCCGCCTTGTGAGCTAGCTGTTGCTATGTTGGTTTAACTGACTAATGTCTAACTGCGTCGCAGTATCTTCTCTTTCCTGCCTCCTTCTACCACGCTCAGACGATATCAGCGTCATACCTTTGCTACTGCCGTTACGGAAATTGGATCTGTCTATTGTTCGATCGTCTCATACGCCAGTGCTCCGGACACCGAAGATCCCCAGCATGTCATCCAGAGCCTGATTGCGATCCGGCTAAAGCTCAGACGTTCTATCGTCCTTCGTACGAATATTATATATGAGGTAAGACATAAGCTTGGCGTCCTTCTGTTCTCAGACTGAGGTGATGTCACAGTTTTCCTTGCGTGGGAGATGGCCAGCCGAGAGGTATCAGAAGATTCTGGATATCCAACTGTGCGTAAATGTATTGTTGGGAACGATGGATCTCTCGCTTAACGATCTTTTCCAGAGAAATTGCATATCTTCTTTCCCATCTGATGTCAGTCATTCAACACCTCGAACCGGCCTGGACCCGCGCGTTCCTGCGCCGCACCCGGTTCCTGGAACCCGACTTCCAAGGCGACGTTCTTGCTGTTATAAGTGAGCCATCACCAATACCATATGAAGATGTTGCTGAAAGGTACCGACCCTACATAGGCTTGATATCTACCGCTCTTCGCACAGGTGTACCATTGCCACAGGTCACGCCCTGTCCATTGCTCGACCGCTTTGTGCTTTACCACCACGGTCTTAATGTCATTCGTCACGAAGAAGATGATGATTATGGTCTTCCTCGGACGATGTCAATTGACATTCTCGAGAATGAACAATACTTGTCAGTCTTCGCCATCACTCATCCGGCGCAATATTGAGTTACAATTGACATGTTCATCAGGTGCTTTTGCGTGGGAGTATCGACGGCGTTTGGCATCGTCACCCGTCTCGACCGTTTGATGCTTGCAACGAAAGAGCTCGTTGGTGAACAGTACCACATACATGGCGTTGGCTACATCTCGAAAATGGGAGGAGTAGAGTTGGGATCTCGCATCAATTCATTGAGGCCACCGCACGACGTATAACCCACGGTCATCGATGATCTAGTTGTGTATCAAATCTAGTGTGTATATAGCAATGCCCATCTGGCTATAATAGCCATCATTGTGGGCTGGCAGGCAACATACTCGGAGTCCATGTGACCACATGTTGCTGAGTTAATCGGATTATTGAAGGCGCTACCAGGGAGTCAGCGTTCTCGGGCTCTGCGATACCACCATGTCTATCCCGAACTTCGTTCTTATAGCACCCCCACCTCGAGCAACAGTAGATACACCCACTCCACCTGACACACTGTGCGATGCATGGCTACGCGCCATTAGTTCCCGACTCCCAGAGCACCTGAAACCCCGCTTTGCTGTACTGGAGGGCACGTTGTCTGGTCTCCCGGTCGAGCGGCTCCAGTGCGACTGCGTCGTGTCGCCAGCGAACTCATTTGGGATTATGGACGGCGGGTGAGCCCTATTGTTCTACACCCGACCTATGCAGTTTCCAGATACAGCTCAAGATACGACCTCGCGCTTTCGCGCGAGTTTCAAGGCGCAGAGGGATTACCCACGCTCAAACGGCAGGTGCAACGCGCTCTACATGCACAGACCCGGGGTTACCTACCTCCTGGGTCGTGCGTGATCACATCGCTTCCGGATGACGTGCTGGATAACAAGTTCCATGCGTCGAGTATTGCAGTCCTCCCGACGATGCGGTACCCTGTCGACGTGCGTTGGCACCAGGATCTTATTTATAATGCCACATGGAACTTGCTTGTCGAGATCGAGCGCTGGAATGCCGAACCTGAGATGGGCAGTGGACTCAACAGGAAGATCGAGCGCGTGTTGATGACGGGGCTCGCGACGGGATATGGACGAGTGAGCTCGGAGAGATGTGCGCAGCAGATGATGCTAGCTGTCAAACACTTCGCACAAGGCGTGCCAGAGTACGCTGATTGGGGGGAAGTAGATGATATGATAAACGATGTCAATGCTACTGTGAACTTGTGAGCTCTGTTACGCGATAAAAATAGCGCCTATGTACTCGTATGCTATAGTGCCTCAATCTTCAACTATTCACGGTTCTCTCGCACCTCGCCTTCTCCGGGGTGCTCACTGTCTCCTGCGCGGATATGCCTACGTCGTCTCTAGGAAGGTGGCGGGGTCCACTCGACATTGACTCCCCAACTTTGCAGTGACAGGGCTTCCGTTTCCGTTATGGGGATACATTCTTCCACAGATATCTGTTCGATCTTTGCAGGCCGCCAATCTTCTTGCGCGTCGTTTGGAAGCCATGGGGATACCTTCGCCCTTGGAGCACATAGACCTTTGGGCAGCCTCTTGATTGGGCGAGGGCTGGTGGCAGGCTTACTAGAACGCGGCGGGGAGTCACTCGCAGAACCGTTCCGTACGCGAAGGACGCGCACAAGTGGAGCGTGCTCCACGCCCTCGCAACGCCATAGTTGGATGCGGCGCAGACGTGGACATGCACGTACACCGCCTAACCTAGGTGCAGAGAGGGCATCTACCAGTAAGTTGACCCCGAGCACGGCGTCACAATTGATGCGTTCCAGTGCGGGCATGAAGCCGAGCATGGTGGAGACGTACTCGGAGGGGAGGGCGACGGCAGAGAGCAACAGATGGGTGAGATGGGGCATGCGGGGATCGTGGAACATGCTCTCGGGGCGTGGAAGAACTGGTAGTTTAATGGAGTCGTCGTCCTTCCACCGCGGGTTCTCCCAGCGCACGTTGAGGTTGGTGTTAGATACGGAAAGGGTCTCGAGAGATGGGAGGGAGATCCACAGGAAAGGGGTGCGCAGCGCGTCGCCTGATGTACATTCGACGCGTAGCACCTTGAGGTTTGGGAGCCTGATCGCGGATCGTGTCTCTAGGGGCCTTTCCGTGCGAAAAGGGATCGGATTAGGTCCGACAACGGGAGCATTCGATTTGTTCACGTCAACAAACGCGACGTCGAGTACCTCGAGCTGAGGCATAGGGAAGTGCTCGAGCAGCCTATGGAGCGCGTCCGGATGAACGACGGTCCATTCAAACTCTCGAAGCTGTTCCAGCGGAACCTGCGGGATTCCTTCAAGACCTTCAGCACGCCAAGCAGCGTCGTCCTCCCAGCAACATTGCACGTTGGGGCTGCTATCAAGCGAAAGGGTGAAAATTGGGCCAGCGCCGAGAAGTGAGAGCTTCTCTACGCAAGGCGCGCATGCGAGCAAGCGAGCAAGGTAGGGGAGGTCCAGGAAGCTCCCTGAAAGTGTTGGCGCACTGAGCCCGAGGGTAATCTCGCGTAGTTTGGGCAGCTGTCCCAACACCACGCACGAAAGCGGGACGTCACGAAGCGTCAAACTGCGTAGATTCTGGTAATATTGCATCTTCCATGGATTGATGAACGTGCCGGCCACATCTGTGCGCAAGACGTCGTGTATTCCGGCAGGGTGCGCGTGATCCGCGACAAGCTCAAGTGACTTGAGGGACGCGAAGCAGGTCACCCTTCTGCGGATGCACATGAGGACGGTGGCTATATGATCGTACATGCCGCGCACGGAGAGAGAGCGAAGAGGAGGGAAGTCATCGAGGATGTATGGCTGTGGATCCGAGTCTCGCCGTCGCAGGCGCCTGCGACGCATCTCTGAAACGCTATTGTCCGGCGGCCTTGAAATAAACTTCTTCTTGCCACACCATGGCACGGAAAAGGTACGTCAATGGGAGTACCCCTGGCGTGTTCGAGGTAGTGCTGCACATGTGAACTGGGTGGCCAAGGCTCGGAGAAGTCTGAAGAGGAGAGAACGACGCGTCGCCAGAGGGCAGATGTTGAGAGCGCGACTTCCCGCCACTTCCGACAAACATGCGAGATTGAAAGGGGGGTGAATCTGAATTGTCGTGGATGGCAAATATGAATATATGGGAAAGAAGTTCAGTCGGGATCCAGTGAAAGGGAATACGCTGTGTCTCCAAGTAGTCGCGTTCGTTTTCGAGGCCGCGTCGTTCATGAGCCAGGGAGTCGAGGAGCGCCTGTAGTTCAGACTCTCGACGCTCAAGGACATCAATTTTCGTTGAAAGGATCGCGAGGTTTCGAATGATGTGTTCAGTGGTCAAGGGCGGCATGAAGTTTGCGGTCGATGGCGGGCAATGTGGAGACAGGAGGTAGAAGAGGAGCAGACGACGGGGGGAACCCCAACTTCACCGGCGACTGCCACTGGTGGCTATGTTATGTGGACTCCGACACTATTCGCCGCGCAATGGGCACAAACGTACTCTAATAATACTGATGAACTATAACATGCACTATAATGCTTGTATGATACAATGGTCCTGCAATTTTCTGTACATGTCCTAATGGACCGGCAAGCTGGTAGCCCTCTCTAAGGTTGTGACCCGGACTTCCGGAGCCGGAATTCGAATGGTCTCCTGCTGGTGGTGACCCAATCGCGCATTCAACGCGCTCAGGTATGTGTCTGCTCGTACGGTCTTAGGTCCGACTTAGCTGACAGCAACAGACGAGCGGACTTACTCCAGGATAAGGTGACGAGGCCAACGATTGGCAGGCGCAGGTGTGGGGGAATAAAGAAGTAGTTGACCAGCTGAGCAGGGATGTAAACACCCCTATAGACTACCATGAGTTGGGACCGAAATAATTAAGCCGACACGTACCAGCTTCGTACCAACGTTGGGAAGTAAGCCTTGGCGGCGGATGGCATGCGCTGAGTACGCTGTGTTCTGAGTCACAGGAGATCAAAGAATTCACCTTCTCAACACGCTGTTTCACGCCGGCAACACCTTCTCCCTCCAGAAGCGGCATCGCCGTGAAGAACATGCCAACTATAGCTGCAGAAGCATGGGTGCGTTCGGTCAGTCGTGGCATAATATCGATACACCGGTCCGACGCACTTGGTTGCATGATCGCTTGGTCCAGACCAGTCTGACCACAATGATTAGCATTCAACTTTTAGGTGCAATTTCCAGACGAAAAAGGGTCTCACACGAGCAAGCGCCGTCTTGACAGGGCTGGCGAACTGTATCTTGCCTAGGAACCTCATCCATGCTGTGACCGAAGCACCCAGACATGCACCTGATCGTCAATGGTTTTCATGAACAAGACGTGGCGGCGATTCATAGGTGATCATACCTCCGTAGAATGACATGCGTGCAGTGCGTGTCAGCTGGATGGCCAGAAGGAAAGTCATTGGCTGGGCTTAGGGGTACAGAGAGAAACCACGCACATCATGTTGTTTGCCGCGCCGCTCAAACACCTGTTGCGCCACCACGTCCGCGGTCAGAAATATCGTCGCACAGAGTCCGCACTGTGCGAGGTATGGGCGGCGCGCGGCCAAGGCACTGGAAGGTAGTCATCGTCAGCTCACATTCCTGCTGGACCTTGATGGGCGCGATGCGAGCTCACGTATAGGAACGCAGGAGCGAGGCCATGGCTAGACCAGGTCGGATGGGCTATTGAGCGCGCCTCGACTTTGCGAACGTTCAGGTGAAGGGGGACGGAGTTGGGTCCGGAGGATGTGGTGGAAGGCGGTGTTTGAGTTCGATTTTTCAAGCATTTTTGACCAGACAACCGCCGCGCGACTTTCAGCGTGCAGGTCCGATTCGGGGATGTGAGACGGTATAACACGGACGCGGTCGCATAGGGCGTCGGAGGAGGTTGTGGATCCGGATAAGGTCTGCAACCACCTGCCCAGACATGCCAAAACACGCCAAAACAGAGCGGAGCCCAACGAAGCGACGGATCAGAACGGCCTCACACGGCGAGCATCTCGGACGTGACGATGACATCGCGCAGCTGAGTGTATTCGACAATAGAACCATAGTTGCATGGTAGAACACTCGAGTACAGTTGGAAAGCAAGTAACTATGCACAGCGAGAGAGAGAGACAGTAGAGGTAGAAATTTTGGTACATCGACGCGAATCAGGTTCAAGCCCATTCGACAGTTGACGATGCCTGGTTGAAATCGACCTGTAGGCCGTCGACCGTGAGCCGCTGCACAGAAGTATCGTATGTCCAGTTGCCCGCTTGGAGCGCAGTTCCGCCAACGCTAACATTCGCTGGAGCACTCGTAACTCCGAGGACTGTCAAGCGCCCGAGTGGCTGCGGAATGATGAAACCCCCTGTTGCGTTGCCCGAGAACGTGAGGCGTCCGGGTTCCACGATGAACGTGAGCGTGCGACTCGGCGGGACATCACCATCTGCGGGCAGTGTCTCTCCGTCATCCACGAACGCGGTGCCAAACGCGGTGCCGTCCTTGTCGAGCGCGACAAGTAGAGCATATGGGCTAGCGGCGGTCTCGGCGGTGGTGTAGCCCGGTTGCGCGTGCAGAAGCAGCGCAGCACCTGAACGGATGTGCACAGGGATGTGCCCGAGTGGCGCGTCAAGCGAAACCGAACTTCCGCTAGTCCCATCTTCCGAAGAGCTATTTACGGCGGCGTGGGTGTACCAGTCACGCCAGACAACGTTGTCACCACCAGGAAGGAAACCTGTATGGGCTCAGCCCTGGGAAGGTGCAATGGAAAGGACCTCGCACCAGTGACGCTGGACACGTTTGGCGTGAGCACTGGAGTAACGAGGATGTCACGTCCAACCAAGAACTGTTCATCCTGCCCGAATAGCTCTGGCTGATTGGGGAACTCGAAGAAGAGTGGCCTTATAGGTGGTGTGCCGCGGATCGACGCGTTGGCGAACAGGGTGGACTGCCCATAGGATTCAGCGATAGTGCAAAAACGCACAATAGAAGCGTAGACAGCGCGCGCACCCAGTAGGGTAACAATGAATATCGCACAGCAATGGCGGTGCGGCTTGCGTTCGCAACGCTATCCCACCGGTAGGGCTCTTGAGAGAGGGCGCCGCGTTGATTGTGATTCCGGAAGAAGGGCGTGAATGCGGAGAGCTGCATCCACCGGTTGCATAGCTCTTCATCGGTATTTCCCGCTTCAATTAGTTCATGATCAGCATCCAGAAGGGGGCGGAATCAGTTCATCTCACCGAAGCCGCAAGTATCTGCGCCAACCATAGGAATCTGGAAAAGCTGGAACTGTAGCACGCCTTGAATGCTATACCGCATATACGCCCACTTGCTGTAGTTGTCGCCGAGCTACAAAGTACACACTACTGAACTTCGCGCAACACACGCCAGCGGAATGTGACGCACCCAATGTCCCGACCACCGCCCGGAGCCAGGAAAGGTTGAGCGACTGATAAGGAACGGGCGATTTCCAGGCTGCAAGGTGCGGAGCGCCAAGTTTGTGGCCCGCTCCTCCATGTATCCCCAAACGTTATGCGTATCGAGTTCAACATAACCTCCGAAATGCGTGGAGTTGGTCGCGATAGTATGTATCGACAAGTTGCCAAACCCTGAGGTGTAATCAACATTCGTGTCGTGGGAATGGGCAGAAAAGCCTACCATTATGGATAGCGTATGGTGGGGAGTTCAAATCTACACCTTCCTCGCCTCCCGCACCGAGCCCACGCTTGGCCGTACGGCGAGATAAGCCGATGGAGCTGTCACCTGCACCATACGTGAGCGTCCCATTGATCGTCAAGTTCCCGCTGGGTCCTGAAATAGTTGGGTTGTATCTGACAGGATGTCTGTGTGGGTTCCTGGGACAAGGTTATCCGGAGTACACGCACCCTTCGGGATAATCTGTGACGGGGCTGTCGGGGTCACCAGGGAGAGTAACAGGAACGGACGTGTTCGACAAGTCCGCGCCAGTTCCGCTGGTGGCCAGAGTTCAGTCAGCAGGCGCGGCAATGCCTCGGGAATTACAGGCTCACCAAGACCCGTCACAGAAAGAGCTAACTTCGTTCATATCCAGCCAGAGCCCCGAGAATTTGACACCCCCATGTGTCCAGTTTGAGAGCGCTTCGGTCCACCAGCCCTCAGCATTCGGTGCGAACCAGTCTGGGAACACCTGCGAACGCGTGATAAGAGAGTCCGTATAACTATGAAAACCGCGTACTGTATATCCGGGCCAGACTTGGCCGATGTAGGTCGAATTGTCGGGGTTGCGAATGAAGACGTCTCTGAAAGACAAACGTTCATGCTACCGCTGCTATGCGGAAACCTGACTTACTGTTCTGAACCACGAGTGAATGGGTCGTACTAAGGGCACGTAGACGTCATTGCCTCTCCGGGCTAGTGCGCGTAGGGGACACGTACAACATCTGTGTTATTTGCAATATGGTTAATAGCTGCATCAAGGATGGGAATGTCTGCAGGAAGAGAAACTTAATGTCAGTATGTCAAGGTATGCTGTCGTTCGAGTAACCCACAATGTTGGTTGTTCGCAGTCTACAAGTAGATACGCGTCATTGGGCATTCCCACATTCAGAAATGAGGTCTCTCACTAGATTGGCGATGAAGTCGCGCATCTGGTCACCGGGGAAGCTCACAGGGTCTGTCGTGAAATCACGCAAAGAGTGATAAAGGTCGATATCGTTCCACATGACTGCATCGCGGGTCAGCCGGGCTATTAGAGAGCACACGGGATGAAACGCACCTTCGAGCGGGACATTGGCCGCCCGCATATTTTCAACTTGTTCACGTGTCTCTGAGAGGTTCGTATATCCCCATCTGCCGCGGGAATGGCTGTGATGAGCGCGAGACGGGCGAGAATGGGATGGGAGGCGTACCTGCAGAGATGGAAACCGAAACCCCAGCGTGGAACCCATGCAGGTGTACCAACAACTTCACTATACTGCTCAACAACGTTGACAGGGTCTGGGCCTGAGAGAAAGTAAAGGTCAAGCGTTCCACCGAGCACGCGGTATTGAACAAGCGAGGTTTCGGAGCCGTTAGAGATTTGCGGAGTAGCGAGGAAGATATCAGCTCCTGCGGCACTGCAAAGGGGAAAGCATGGGTTATCAGTGATTGGCGAGGGCAGGCGGGGTCAAGACACGGACCTGTTGAGGAAAACGCCGTGCGAGCTCGACGTGTTCGTGGATGTGTTGAGACGATGTTCTAGATAGACGGCATGGGAGCCGTACCTGTGCTTCCCCGTAAGCGCACATCGGCATAGAGAGGAAGAGTAGGGCTGTCCTCACAGGTTCTCGTCTACAGGGTCACCAATGTCGCGCGCCCACAGCGTCTGAAGCGTGCCGTTCACACTTATATCGCGACGGAACCCGCTGGCCGCGACCGCTTCGCCCAGGCCATAAATGTTCGTATTGAGGGGAAGTGCCGAAGTCAACTGGACCGCGTTTAGGCGCGTCGTCAGTTAGCATGTAAAGTACAGAGCTAGAGCGGGACTCACTTGAAGATATTGATCTTCAAACACCAGCGGGAAGCCATCGAACGCCGTCCGGCTGTCGCTCGTGTTGTAGGCCGGTACAGGGGCTGACGGGAGCGATGCTTGGCGAGTATCGAAGAGAACAGCATCCGATCCCTCTTGGCCTCGGCGGGTGATCCAAAAGGCGAATGGAGATGATTCATAATTGAAGACAAGGTCAGACGTGTTCACAAGAGAGGGCGTCGAATCTGATGGTGGTGTAGGACGGGAGAAAAATGTGGAGGGGAGAGTGAACTGCCGCGCGGCCGTGTCGAAAATGTTGACATGCAGTCTGGAAGATAATCAGCACCAGATTGATTGAGAGCGGATAGGTAAGGGACTGCGAACCGTGACTGGGTCTCGTAAGTGACTTCAACCGTGAGGTTTGCAATGTCCGCGCCAAAAGCATTGCAGAAGGCCCGGCAAGATTGAGTTGGGCTGTGAGACCGTGTTGGAGATTCCGAAGAGAGGTCAAAGTGTACCCTATCCCGGAGGGGCGTCAAAAGTTGGTAACGCGTAAGGACATTGTATACTGACCAGGGCAAGTCGAAACGTTCAAGGAATGAGCTCCCGGGTCTACCTGGAGAACCTTAGGTGGGCGAGAGCCACCGAGCACGACAGAGGCCAGAGAGGCGGGGAAGAGCCAATACAGCAAGAGCATGGCTGACGCGGGGAGGAGAACACTGCAGGGAGACGTTAAACAAGTCGGAAGAGGAGGTGGCTGAAGGCTGGACAGACTATATAGCCGTGCGGGGCCGACCCCTTAAGCTTCCCCGTCTTCCAAGACGCGGACGGCGGCGAACGGGGTGGGGAAGAAGCGGGTGGAGATGCTCGCTACGACCGTCATCACGACCTCGTTCGTCACCGTATCCCATGACCTCCTTGTCCAAGACCCTTTTTCAATCCTTGCCCGCGTGCAGCTCGGGGCCTCGGACAGAGTCGAAGAATATTGTCGTGGGGAAGAAGCAATCGTTTGTTTACGTAGTCGCTGCATGGAGGGGCCGTCGCCTCCAAGTTCGCCGTCGCGGAACAAGATGAAGCGCTCAACGCGTCTGTCAGCGCTTCAGCCACCACGGCGTTCAACGCCGCGTGCCCTCGTTACACCGAATGGCTTCTTGGTTCCGTTCTTTCAAGTGCGTCACTTCGTGAAGCTGAAAGTTCCCCTCGCTGACGCCGATTATAGCACCCTGCTTATCAGGAGACCTCTGGCGGCCCAATGCGCGACCTCAGCCGTTCTTTTCGGTGCAGGTGATGTTATTGCTCAGCAAGCCGTTGAGCGGAGGGGCACTAAACATGACGTACGACCCTCTATTTCCTTCAAAGCCCTTGCTCACTATCGCTGCACCCAGCTGGCTCGGACAGCACGTCTTGCGTTCTACGGAGGTGTGTACGCGCGCTGGCTTTGGCTTTGGCTGCCACGTGGTATATCATGTACTGGTTCAAACTATCTAATCTCAATCGGTAGGTGCACTATTCGGCCCCCCGGTCTCCAAGTGGATCGGCTTTTTGAGCCGATTACGCTTTGCAACTCCAGCTAAGGCCGCGGTGTACAGTGTGCGTTTCACGATTGTCAATCCGCAGATTCTCCTGACCGGCCGCCCTACAGACGTTTATAGATCAAACGGTGATGGCACCCCGTTCGCGTCTCCTCAGCTCTTGTGGCGCGCCGAGTTGACCTTTTTATTTAGTTGTTGTCGGCTGGTTCTTCACGTCTATGTCTATCATGGAGGGAAAAGGTGCATCAGGTGTCATAGACAGCCTCAACACTGTAGGCCTTCTCTCGTTCCTTGAGTATAACCCAGATGCTAACTGCGTAATAGATGTACGCACCGACGCTTCTCCGTGGCTGGTCTGTAGCGTCCATTTCCCACTCCCATTGCACGCACATAATTCATGACATACAACGATCACACAGGCTTGTGTACACCCCTACGCAGATGATCAACTTTTCCGTCGTACCTCCGCAATTTCGCTTTGTCTTTGTCGGAGTTGTCAGCCTGTTTTGGAGTGAGTTCTCAAGTTTGATATGATCACGGCTCTGACTGACATGCCATATATCAGACACCTATTTGAGTGTTGTTAATGCACGGTCAAGTAAAGATATTGCTGAACCAGTGGGGTATTAGATAGTATAGATTTCATAACTGGTTGCCTACACTAGCGACCACCGCACCGTAGTAAGTATACTCTTCAGGGATCTGACGATGCACGCATCGCCCCGGGTTTCGGAGGTTGTGTGTGGTTCCCAAGGGTGTCTTGAGGTCGAGGCCATTCTAAGCATGACATGTCGGAAAATCGGGAGCCAGTTTATAATTGACTGTGACTGAGATGACCAGGACCATTATTATTATTATTTTTTGGACAAGTGATGTACTCGTTGTCACGGAAAGTACCCGGACACCGTCACACATGTCACACTGTAGTTACACCGTCAGTCATCTTTGCTCTGTACTACCATGGCCCGAGGACCTTGTAGCAATTAAAGGAGGATAATTGGGTTCTTTCGATAGCGCGCAAAGGCAGTCTGTACACAAGACGACGCCGGCTCAGTATCTCGCGCGCTGTGCCAACGAGAACTGTATATATTCACCTGTACACAAGACGACGCCGGCTGGGCCGGGTAAGTACAGGTATGCAACACACACCACAAAAGATGCTCACCTCAGTATCTCGCGCGCTGTGCCAACGAGAACTGAGGGGCTACAGGATACTCGGGGCGATGACATGTCCATCAGCCACAACTATACAGTATCAAATAAAAGGAGCAAGCGGAACCAAAATGCGCTGCAGGGGATGCGAGCGCGAGCGCGACTTAGCGCGTACGAAACGATGAGAGCCCGGGCCGAAGCGCCCGGGCTGGTGTGTAAGTATAAAGTAGAAATGACCGGAGTCCACGCGCGTTTGTCCACACGCGCGCGCAGCGAAATGGAACGGTAGGTAACCGAACGCACATTCAACAGACCTGTTGAGCTCACACCATCCAAGCGTATTAAGGTCCTCACCCTCCATGGATTAGACTACTCAGTTCGTAAAATCTCTGCCTTAATGTCGCAAAATTGGGGGAGGGGTTTATAAGTGATTATAACCGATGTAATGGATTTCAGATCCCATCAGTCTTATAATGGTTATAAGCCGAGCTGTCGATCTTATAATGGCACTGCAACCGGGTATAAGATCCCGGAGCGAGATTATCAGACCACCACAGCCGAGTATAAGATCTAGCGAGATTATCAGACCACCCGGCCGAGTATAAGATCCAGTGAGATTATCAGACCATGCCCGACATTGTCCAATGAGCAGCCTCGATTATACTCTCAGCATGATCTTATAATTGCCTCAACGAAAAAATCGTCTCTTATAATTGTGCGACCATTCTTACAATAATATGACCACTCTGATGGCTGTGTGGCCATTGTTCTTACAACCAATCTTTATAACCCATTATGCATATTACACTTAATTCTACACAGCTATTATAACTCGTGATGGCGCCGCACTCTGCCGGGCGCAGCGGCAATGGCTCCGTGTGGTGCATGTCGTCTTTGCATGCACCTCATTGTCGTCCACATCGTCCACAGTGGGGGTCACAGCCCAGCAGAAAGCTCCTTGGCCATATCCACCGTCCCTGGCCGAACCCAAACATCACGGTGAGCTTGGACGATGCGCCGACGCCCCCGCGTGCCGGCTCGTCCTCCGCGTCGTAACCGCGCACCGCACCGAGCCCAAGCCTCGTGCGCAGCGAGTCCTCGTCCTCGTTCTCGCACCTGTGCGTGGCGGCAGGCGCGGAGCTCGGGCGCAGCGGCTGCGGGCCCGCCTTGGCAGCGAACTTTGCGCGGAAGTAGTCGCCGGCCGACCACATTGCAGTCGTCAGCATCTGCAGCTGCGGTGCAGGCTTGGGTACAGGTGTGGAGAGCGGGGAAGGAGCGGTGATGGCTCCGTGTGGTGCATGTCACCGCATAGCGTTGTAGGGGGTGTGTGGTAGTGCTCGGCCGGTGGCAGCGGAGGGGCAGGGGACGGCGGAGTAAGAGCGCGTGCGTGGCTGCCGTTGCTGGGATGGGGTGTAGGTGCAGGTAATGCGGGAGCGAGCACGAGAGGGATGGTTGTAACCCTTGGGCGGAAAGGGAGGGCGGCGTCGACGGCAATGGAGGCGGCTCGCAAGGAGCTGCGGCATGGCGTGTCAGTATACACACACGTCAGATACAAGGTGGTATGGAAGGCACCTGTGCCAATGCCGGGCGCACAGTGGAGCTCAGATACAACGACGCATGTGCATGCAAGGATGAGGCGGGATGGAGTGGGATGGGGTGGGGGTATCCGTGCCTTCAGCCTCCTTCCGAACGACGTCAAGGACGGCGTCGACAAGTCTATATAGAATAATCAGCATGGGGGAAAGACAAGTCACGGTACGCGTGCTAATCCACATGTTCGCAAAGGGACTAGCTGACTTCGCAGTATCGAAGTCACTCACGTCCTTTCGCCCAGTCGTTACCCGCATCGCTCTGGCCAAACATGAGGCTATCCGGGCAGAATACGCTGACACCAAGCGGTCTTGAGCAGACAGCATCCATAGTTCCGGGCTCAAGATTGACTGGGGTTGCGAGAGGGGCATGTTCGTTCGCGCCGGTCCCGTTGCCATGTAATAGGCGGGGATGCACTCGGACTGGAGGTCATTGCTACTCTTGTAAAGGCCATCGCACTCCGAGTGGAGGGTCAGAATCACGGAGAAGGACGATGCGGGGTTACGCAAACGCACTGTAAGGTCCTCGAAGGCATGCCTCCTCAATGTTTGCAAACGTCGCCTGGAGATCCTTCAGCTCGACGTCGATCTGCACCTCGGTCTCCTTCGCCCTGGCGACCTGCACACGTGAGACCGGTAAACCAATAGAGAAACACCAGCGCAGGATCCATAAAGAAGGGGAAAAATAGCGGAAGACCATGAGATAGTGTGTCAAAGGTGGGAAGGCGGGGACACGCACCGCCTTAGTCTCGAATGTCTCAATCGCCTTGATGTGTGCGCTGACGTCGTACGTGACGGGCTTGAAGTCGCACAAGACCTTCTCCACCTCGTCGACGACGGCCTTGTTCTTCAAGACGGAGCGGTAGTGCGCGAGGTCGATGGTCGTTGGCTGGGCGCTGAGCTGGCCAGCGATGCGCTGCACGTCCGCGTGGCGCTTGCGGAATGCCTGCAGGGATGCGACGATCTCTGGAGCGAGGAACGGGTCGACGATGAGGAGGATAAAGAGAGGATAGGCTGGCCAGCGTACCCTTTCCAAGACCGAGGCTGGAGTAGATGCGAGTGAAGCCGTCGATGTCGTGCTTATCTGAAACGGCCTCCCAGGACTTGACACAAAGTGATACAAGAAAGCGATGCACGCAGACAGCGCGTCTCGCGAGAAACAGTGCCACTCCTGGTACCAGACCAGGGTGGGGAGCGGCGGCGGGGTGTCAAGCGACGAAGGCAGGGGGCAGGACGGGGCATTCGCGGAGCGGCCCTTCGCACGGAATTGTCAGCTTAGGCCAGGCAGCAGTCAGACTACGGTGCAACGAGTGAGCACTCGCCCATCAAGCACTCACCCTCGATGATGTGGAAGTGGTCATGTATGGCAATGCTGTCCCAGCAAGGACTTGATCAGCCGGTTACGTCGTGCCACATCACACATCATGGGGGTGACACTAGGAGCCAGGGATCATTGCTCATGTGATACACTACGTCGCACAGGGGCCTTGGCGGTGCCCCGCGGCGCCATCAGCAAGTAATATGGGGGAAGGGGAGCGCAACAACTTGAGGTGCCAGCAGGAAACAGGTGGTAGTGGGTGTTGACTTTGAGTTTGTGGGTGTCACCGACTGGCAGTCTTGACCGTGCGAGTGCCGGGCAGTCCTGCCGGTCTGGTTCACACAAAATTTGGCTAAGTCAACACACGGAAGCATCTGGCATCAGACGTGGCAAAGCAACTTCATTGACAAATCAAAGGGAGTAAACCACACAGTCTAAACAAGAGGAGGCGTGACAGTGCTGATTGTATTATCAATTTCTGTTCCACTGATAACGACAGACTATTAACCAGAAATTGTGCTGCATGCAGAACGGCATGGCAGGAACCCTCATCAATCCCGCATAACCCATAAATCAGCGGGCCACAGTCTGATTCCCAGTGCGTGCCGACCGGCGTGGCACACTGACAACAGGTGCATTGCTTGTCAGTACACCCTTCTTGACCTTGGGCTGGCTCTGATGGAGTGCCGTGCCACTGGGTCTGTTGTTCCGGGTTTTGGACCCCAGGGTGACAGTCAGCAGATCGTCAGCAGGCACCTCGGAGCCGGGGTCTTTAGCATCGAGATCAGCGTTAGATGGGGCTAGGGAGTCGGGAGGTGGTGTGGCTTCAGCGGAAATAGGTGCAGAGGCCAGGAAAATGGATGCTGCAGAGGGTGAGGATTCTGAAGATGATTTGGGGTCGTCCAGGAGTGCAGGGCCTGCCTTGTGCATCCTCATAAGGAGGTCCTTAGTACGGGATGTGCGCACTTGCTTGTCTGCATGCCCACTTGGAGCAGCACTCTCAGATTTGATACCAAATATGACTTCGTTGTACCTCTGAAGAAGCTTGCAGTGGAATTCTTCTGGTGAGCAAAGAATGGTGTTCTTATAGAGTTCGAAGCGCTCCTCCCATTGAGTCCCTGAAGCCCCCAGAGTGGCTCTACGGTTCTGGTTCCCAAACGTGGTGTCGGTGCTACAAACGAAGAGAAGCTGTTGACTCAAGTTTGTAAGTTTAAAATTAGTCTACCGCGGAAGTTAAATTGCACGTACGAAAGTTGCTGCTGCAGCCACTATCCCAAACGTGCATTCGGTTACATTCCATAGTGCCAATCTCTTCCTGCGTGTGGCCGAGATCTGTGGCTTGCCGTTCTTGTCATGCTTGACTTTTTCACGGGTGAGGATGTACTTGGTGAACTGCGTATTGAAGCTCGTGTTAGGGATCATAGTTGCAAAGATTATGTTGATTAGTACTCACCTTGATAAGATCTTCGTTGAGGAAGGGCTCCGGGTTCCCCGAATCCGGGGGTGCTTCATCCTTGAAAAGTATAAGCGGCCACTCTGGGAACTCCTCGTCCGGATCCGAGGGGTCCCTCAAGCGTCTGATCATCTTCGGCATGAGCGCAGAACGATCACTGTCGGACTCGAGGGCACCTAGTGGCAGTCCAAGAAGGATTGCAGCTCCTTCGCGTGCATAACCTACGGTGTTCGAGCGCTCCTGACCGAACTGCCTATAGAACTGTAGGAGATGACAGGTTTCGTGGTCAGTTCAAATCGTTTTGTCGGCCGCAATAGGAGTATGACTTACAACACTTATGAAGCCTGGCCTACGGTTGGGATTCGCAAGGGCTTCTTGCATGTTAGGCGGGAGGCTGTCGTATAGCGCAGCGGTTATGTGGAGATCGAGCTCCTCTCGATCATCGAGATCCGGGGGGACAGAGCGGTCGATGTCGTCGGGACGAGGTATTTCTAAGATGGTCCTTGACATGAATAGCTGCTCCGTTATGCAGAACCTGCTCCCAGCGTATTTGATCTGCTGATCTTGCGCAGGCATGCGGGTTCTGCCACGAGGCGCTGAACTGGCACTGAATGACTTAAGCTTGTGGAGAAGCGAGTCGTATTCTATCCTCAAATCCTTGTAGTCCGTATAGATCTTCTGGAGCGCCAGCTGGTTGTTCTTCAGGGCCTGTAGATGCGTAGTCAGAGGGAACGTCCACAACATAACCTGGAGTAGATCACATATGTCACGGAGGGCTGAGCCAGAGAGTTGAGGGGGAATGGGCACCAGCGCAGCCTCAGCCCGAGCGATAGTTTTGTGGTCGGATACCCACGCATAGTCCTCAGCTTCATCCACCATATCGGGTGTCTCTTCATTGGAATCTGGGTGGAGCCCCAAAGGGTTTGATGTACGAGCGCGGCGGTTCATGACGGAAAGGGGGCGGCGGGTTTTGGTAGTGGTCTGCGGGGCGGAGAGCACCAAGGCCGGGCTTTGATGGACGTTATACATCTCTGTTATATATGTTCGAAAATCTAAATCAGCAGCGACTCTCGTCCCGGGCAACGCCAGTGATATGTACATAATAATCGCGCATTTCGACACGTGTCGACACTGGCTGCAGCATGTCTCGCCGTGTGCTACAGCATGAGCTCTGCGCAAAATTACATTTTCAGATGTAGCTGTCACAGTGAAACGTACTGAGGAACGCACAAGTCTCATTATCCGTTGCATCCGCGGAACGAGGTGGCCTGAATGACGAATTCTCCTCATGTACAGTTACGGGCCTTCTACAAACTTTACGTGTAGCCTGTTGAACAATCTCTGCCGTTCCCTGTTTGAGAGACGGAGCAGGGTGGCCTACAACCGCGTATATTGTATTGACACCATTACATGTTGATGCAACAACTTCGCCCTATGAAAAACCCCCGATAGAACAGGGGAGAAGGTGCTCATGCCACCGGCACGTCGGTCTAAGAGCATACACGCACCTAAGAGCAACGGCGCATTGTGCTGTCATTACGGGCGGCGATTTAGCACCCGACGCGTTGTCAACGGACTAGGGTATTCTGTCAGCTGGCGGCACAGTCCTCAGCCACCCCGCGTCACCTTGCCATCCTGAGCTCCCAGTGCTCCATCGACGAAATGCCATGATACGCGCTTTGATGCTGTCCCGCCGGAAGCCGAGCACTCAGAGCTGCGCGAGGCGAGCTTGTTGTCCTCATCGTTGGTAGTTCCACGTGCCTTTCCGAGGTGCTCTGAATCGGTGAGCGCATTTGAATTGGCGCGCATCTCGAGCGCATCGCTCACCTCCGGCTATCGGGTGCCAGTCACAGCCTTCTCAGAAGGTGCGCTCAAAGGCGTGGCGTCCCGGTCGCACCACGCCGCGCACGGCCCAGTCCTCGGGCAACACGCTCCCGCTGCTGACTTTGTCGCTTTGCGTGTACTTGGACGACACGTGTGGCGCGCGCTTGCTAAATGTGGCGAGCTCTGCCCGAGGAGTAACGGGCTCCACAGTAGCGAGGACCTCCGTGTATCGCAGGATGGTTTGGAGGGACGTCAGGATGTCAGTGAATGATGATGTACGGATTGGGAGGGGGGCATATCTTGAGAGCGTGAGCCAGCATGGCGGAGGTGAGCTCTTTAAGCGCCATCTTGAATGCGAGAGGTAACTCGCCGAGGCAGCCTCGGAGAGCGGAGGGGACACTTGGATGGCGTTGGGGACCAGAGAGCACGCCGACTCTCCTGTCGCTACTCTTCCTGTGGTCCTCGCCATCGATGCCCATCTGCTCGTTGGCCTGTGTCCTTCTCGCAAGCTTGACCTTGATCGCGGCAGCGATCGCGGTAAGGTTACGATCCAGCAAACCGAGAGCGCCTGGTCGGCGCAGGACGCTCTGCGAGCGCCGGTACTCCAAGAGCGCCCCAATGTTGATGGTTGCCATTATAGCCTACGGTGAGCCCTGAAACCCCTTAATAGCCGAGTGTCACTCAAGGAGACGAGCCAGAAAGGAGGAGGAATTGCCGATCTGGACGTTGGTGAACAACGTTCCGTGCAGGACGACGATTCAGGGGCGTGCGCATCAGGAGCTGAGTGGCGCGCTTGTGCTGTTGAGGGCCACAGTGGCAGTACGGACTCGCGCACCACCTCAAAAGGGCGGGTGGCGATCATAATAATAATATGCTAGAGCACAGGGTTTTAGAAATCAGATTTTAGCTGACTCGAGAACAAATTACTTCACAGAGGTCTCGGTGGCGGCAAATAGTGAGCTAATTGATTGATGGAAGGCATGAGAGGTCCTGATTGCAGAGTAGGACGGCTTAAAGTGTTCCATACAGCCTGGATGGGGCAGGCCCAAGGCGCGAATGAGTACTGAGTGCCCAAGATGAGTGATGATTAGGCTTACATAGCGGTACAACGAGCTCGGAGGTGCGCACTGGCTGCATGCTATGCACATCTCTGTGGATCGGTAGTGGAGAACATATGTTTCCAGAAGCCAAACCAATTTTCCATGCATCCCTTCTCGCTGTCGCTGGTGTGGAGTCCCAATACACTAAGGTAGCTACTCCCAACTCCTCGCTCAAAATCAAACCGTCTACGCAGCCGGTAGTGGAGAGTAGCGAAGGGCCCTGGAGCGCCGTCTCCCATCAATCCCCAGAGGTAGGGGGGACAGAATCCTCGGATCGGCCTGCGGGAGTCTCCCCGCAGCGTCCGCCCAAGGCCTTTCCACTCCAATCGGCCCAGATCGACGAAAGGCGCGGTGGTGCGTCCTGTCGATCCTCGATAGGTGGGGCATTCGCGCCCTTGTGTGCTTCTGTAGGACCTTTGAGGTCCTTGCGTCGGTCTACGGCCTTATCGTCCCCATCAGCCCACGTCAGCGTCGAGAGCGGGGGCGCGGTCTCCCGTGGTTTGTCCTGAAAGGTGGATGGGGGTTTCATCAGAGTCCTTGCATCCGTCTGGAGGCTCTCATTACGCACATTCAGAGAGTCTCCACTCTCATCGGGGGCGATCTCCTGACCAATCTTACTGATCTCGCCCTGATGTACACCGGTGGACGTGCTGCGATCCCCGGGAGCAGAGAGCGCAATCCTGAACCGTTTCTGTCAGTGTACAAGGATGAAACGATAGTATTGCGTACAGGGACGAGTCCTTGTTGAGAGTTTTGCAGTCCATGGGTGTCTGTGTAGGAAGGATAGTACGTGGTGGGTGTGTGCAGGCGAGGGTGAGCGGAGAGCGCTCTGGTGCCGGTGCCACCACAGCTTTCTCGCGAGCGAGCTTCTTCTCGCGGCACACATGCAGCTGCATATCGAGTATTAGACATATTTGCTATAGACTAAATGCACATCCGCTGTACAGTCTAGTCAGCATATGTGAGGTGGGCACACTGTCATCGGCTGAACCGGCGACGGTGCTGAATACGACAAGCGGTTTTAAATTGATCTTTTATCGCCATATTCACGCCATTTCCTTGCTTCCTGTTTAGTTTGACGACGAATTCAAGGCGTTAGTAAGTTTCCAGCAGCAAAGCTTCGCACGCGTACCCATTCGTGACTGGATCACGTGAACGATTAGGGGAAGCATGTGCATGGGAGGAAACAATGCCAGTCTGGTGATCGATGGTGCTGTTGAGACGGACAGGACTCAGGACAGGAAGGACGTCTCTGATTAGATTAGATAAGGGACTCGGTGATCTGCGAGCTATCTGATCTACAATGTATATGACATCATTATGTTCTAGCCCCTAAGGCTGTACCTACTTTCGTTCCTGTTCTAGATTCTTCCAGGCCCTTCCATGACCCACATGCAGTTCCGGGTTGACCCACCTGCAGTTCCGGTCGACCCACTTTAGTTCCGCTTTCACATGGGTCTCTGGTTATCACATGTTGCTGTTGTTTATCACATGCAAACCACACTCCTTTTGTGTATATAAAGGATGCTGTTTTCGCCCTTGTAGCCTCAGTCTGTTGACTTCACTGACTGAGGCAAGTACTTTACTTCCGGAACTTCCGGACTTGCGCTTACCTAGTTACTTTAGCTTTGCTCTTGCTTGCCTAGGTATTGCGCCAATGACATTCAGTCTGTTGACTTCACTGACTGAGCTTTGCTCTTGCTTGCCTAGTTGGCACCCTGTTTCTGCTGCGCTTCAACAGGTGCCTGTGCGTGCGAGCGTGTGGACTGCGGGCACAACAAGACATCCATATTCCATTTCCTCAGAGGCAACACATCCTAGCGGGCCTTATGTTCATCCCAGAGATCCGCGTTGTTAAGCTTCGGCACTACAAGATGATAAGCCCTGGAATCCTGGAAGATCACATCTCGTCGCATCAGAAGGGGCTCACCATGAACATCCAAGCACGGGCCTCGGCGAGGTTGATCGTTTTGACGCGTGGGCGGGTGCGCAATTCCAATAAAGCGATGGTGTTTTCTGGTGGGCGTCCGCTGGTCAGGTCTGTCGACAGTTGTAGCCCAAGAGTGCCGAAGTAAAGAGATATCACCCTATACTTCGTATGAACAACGGCTGCAACCCGCGTGCCGGTATTTCTAGTTTTATTCGGAGCGCATGAGGTACATAAAGTATTGACACGCACCTGTGGGGGGTCGCGATGGCGGGGTGTCAATGAATCATTGTGAGTCGATTATTTCAGAGTCTGGCAGTGTCAAGCTGCTGCTATAGACTGGTCCGACTATCACAGTGTCATCGCATATACTGGAGAGGAGTAAGGTTGAGGTGAACGTGCTGATACTGGGAATGACACGCTATGTTGAACTATCGATAGCCAATGCAAGGTGAGAGATGCGACGACGTAAGCAATCAGGCTTCAGCTCAGAATGTCACGTGATTTGAAACAGTCCACAGTGGCCATATTTTCCGAGTATGTCAATGATGACCAGGCTTGAATGGTTCCCAGGGACTGTCCTCGTTGTGTGCGCCGGCGCTATCATAGGTGTGTACGGAATGAAATCGTTTCAGAGAACGTATCATTAGAGGAAAGTCGTGCAGCGCTGCGTCGAATATATTTATTTAATACACTATCAGTACTAGTGGGAGAGCAGGCACGACGTTGCACGGCGCGCGTCTCGAGTGCCGGAGGGCGCAACGGGACACGGTGTACATCAGGGCGCAGCAGGAATGGGCGTTGGGAGCTCAGATTCTGGCTCGTGGATACTATTGATATACGGAGGGGATTCGTCGTTAGGTCTGACTGCGCGGGTCGCGGATAATGGTAACGTACTGCTTGAACAATTCCTTGCAACGGAGGAATAGATCGCCGGCGTGATCCACCACATCCATCACGAGATACTCATTAGCTCGCTCAAAGCTCTCGATCAATGGTGCCCCACGTATGATGGAACGCGCAAAGATGAATTCGACCGATGTCTTCTCACGAACGCGGCAAAACTTCAGTTGGCGATCTTTGGCATTGCGAGCCGCTGTGCCAGAGGCTGCTTCGCACGGGCGAACGAGACAGATGGCCAGCGTTGTGTCGGCGATCGAGCAGGTGAAAGCGAATAACAGCCGTGCAAAGAAGCATTGACCAGCCTCGGCCTGCACAATGACAAAATCGTACCGCTTCTGGCCATGGAAGCTGGGGTTGCAGTATACGAAGTCAATGTAGCGTTTGAAGTCTACTTTTGACTCAAAAACTGCCTTCAAAGATTGATACTCGGTGACCTATAAAGATGTTCAGCATGATGCGTACATGATTGATAGCCAATAGACGACAGCGCACCTTATAGCCTGGTTCTAGCCGAACCGGTAACGTCTCGGGCGGCACGTTGATCTCATAGATTGGGATTGATCTGCTGAGCCAAGCCGAAAGTCTTGTGCCGAAGTTGTGGAAATGTACACCCCGTGCACCATCAGCTTCAAGGGTTGCCAGTGATATTGACGAGCGCTGCGAACGCAAGGTGACGTTGATTGCATCGAAAACCTTGCTCGGGCACTTTGGGGGGACCACTACATTCTGAGCATCATTTGAACCGGAAGCTGGACCCTCGGTTCGCGCCGAGCCTGGATTCAGGCCCTATGAACCTGGTTCCGATGCATCGTCTATGTCTGAATCATCAGCGGATTCCTGGATAGCGTCCTCGCGCCTTCGGCGCTCTAATGCATCTAACATCCCGCGAATGAGAGCTGTGACAAGCGCATAGTGGTTGTATTTCAGGATCTGTATGGTGTGTTCGTGTTGATGACACAGTAATCATATTAGACTGATGGATAATCTATCATCGAGCGAATACTTACCTGTGGCCCGACATCCTTGAAATTTGTTCGCATCAAGTAGGCTTTCTTGAGAGGGCCATGCATCTTCTCATTGGGCTTCGTATTGTAGTTCCGAGTTACGCCCTTTGCGACGATGTCGTCGAAGCTATGCTGAAGAGCATGGAACTTCGGGAAATTCCAGTTCTTCACTGAGGATGATTTACCAGACCCATTTTCTGGATCTTTCGGGTCTTCCGGGTCTGATTCCGAGTCACCTTCGGTAGCGGAATCCAAGTTGCACAGACGAACATAATCCTATTATTACTGCATTAGATATGATTGATTCAGATACTACTCATTGAGTAGTGTGTGTTATTTTCATGATACTGTCGAAGGTCTGAATCTCTTGTCGACCTTCGTCAATCGTATCGTCGGTATGCATCTCAAACGAGAGGTACAAGTCCAAGATACTAAAACTTTGTATGGCGCGTAGAAGCGTCCAGGCTTCAGGATCGGTCTGTTTGATCACGTTGTGGGAGACAAATACTACAACCTTCGATTTGTGTGACCCTATCACTGATTCCATGACGTCTCGACAATGAATATGCCCGAACCTTAGACAGATCTTCGAAGGACTTGCCATCCGAGAATGACAGTGTTATGGCGTCCTTGAAGTGTGTGAGGCCGCTCCAGCTCGGAGCCATATCGAATCTATAACAGAAACATCACTACTTGTTGGGTTAAAGGGTTCTAAGGTCACAATATCACATACTGTGCATTAACCTTCGCCAATCCCATGCGCCCATACTGAGCGCCGACAATATACTTGAACTCTCTCCAGAGGTGGTAGCCGAACAAGCCGCTGTTGTTAGAATGTAGTCGATCGAATGACAACGCGCGATGAGGGTCTGAGTTCTGAACTTGCCAAAAGACGTTCTTTAGTACGAATGGATCCGGTACTAGTAAGTAGACATTCGAAATGCGCAGAATCGCGGAGCACATACGTCAACGTCTTGCATGCCCAGCCCAGATAGCAGGCGTTCGGCATCACACTTTGTTCTCATACCTCGAGCTTCGTTAACAGCCTTCTGCATATCCTCAGAGATCCTAAGCTCCCACGTTGTTGAAAGATCTGCGAGTCGATCTCCCGGAACCAAACAGATAGGGCAGGGCAACTTCCCTTTGATACCTCGGAGAAGCGCTATGAACCACCTATATGATGCGAATCTGTTAATAGACCGAACTGCGATGCTCAGAAGGTTAAGAAGGCTGAACATACTGCTCTTCAAGATCAGCAGACAAGATTAGGATTAGAGGAAAGAGCCATCGCGGAGGGGCACCATCTGCGCATTGGAACCAGCACCCGGTTTTCGAATGCATGATGATAGATTTCAGGATCGCATAGAACGCCTTATGCCAAACAATTCGCTTGAAATTTACGAATGCGGGCTTCTTTAGTTCTTTGGGGTCATCCGAGACCTATCCAGGATGGCCAGATCAGCACGGATTTGCGAGCGTGTCTCAATGGTAGCGCGCTCACAATTGGAAGCCAGCCTACGACGCACCCTCCGCCAATCCCTTCACCATTACGAATCTCGGCTGGGAGATTCGCACAGCGTACGACCACGGGGTAGCCCTTCTGTGTACCAAATGAGGATAACTTAGTTTTGTCCGCGTAGAGGATAAGGCAGAACGGGCTTGCACCCTCAGGAAGCTGCATCTATGATGATTATCGAGATTCGTCAATTCGAACCTCGACTAGGCAAGACTGAACGGTGACTACCTGTGCATTCCAGAAAGCGTCACCTGTCCATGGTTCGTCAATGATGCAGACGAATGATTCCCCATTGTGCTTGAATATCTTCCGTGCATCCCACTCAAAGTGCGGCGCCAGCTGCGGATTCGTCAAAAGATCTTGAGCCCAGCCCCAAAGCGGCCGATAGTGCACTTCGAACATTCTTTCTTCGTTTTGGTACGGTACGGAGACGGTCTCGCATTCAAACTATCAGAGATTATCAAACGCACAATACATTGTCATTCAGTTCCTCGTAGTCATCAAACGCGTACGTACGGGTGTCAGCTTCTGAGATGCCCGTTGCCAGGCAGCTTGGACCTCGGAATAATTTGAGAGCGTGAGCTTGCCCTTCCCGCTGATACACGCCTGGATCAGCCGGAGTAATCTGTCACTATGGCCCTTGTTCATCCCAGATTCCAGCAGAATCTCAGACAAAAGAAAGTCTTCGCGCGTGTTGAAAAAAGGCTTCCATGGCTCATCAGGGAGAATCGGGCGTGCTGACTCGCCATGTGCACTGCCTGGATGCCGAGAAGTGTGCTCGGAAACTGGCCTGCCACTGTTGGGGTGGTAGACCGTTCGCATATCACCGAGCTTAGGGCCCACCATAGAAGCGCCAGGAGATTGGGGCATGGCAGGTGAGGCTGGCGGTGTTTCAAGTGCCGGAGTCCCTACGCAACGCCGCCTTAAGTCGCTTGTATTGTACCCGGCTGAAGAGGTGCAGACTCACCTGCAGCACTGAATAGCGAATCTGGAGGACCGATGTCGGGTACAGAAGACTCGGGGAAATCGGGAGGGGCGGGCTCATCAAAACCTGAAGCCGCTGAGACAGAGGCTAGATAGCTCACAGACCACAACATTAGCATGAGTGGTTTGAAACGGCGCGATAACGACTCACTTGATGCTTTGGCATTTGCCTTTGAGCGTCGCAATGCGGCCTGCTTGCGTTCGTATCTTTCCTGAGCGTCCCTTTCATATTCTCTGTCAGAACAGGCCTTGATATGACCCGGATACCCCTGAGGGGATAAGAAGTGGCCGCAGGTGGGACAAGCCTTCGCCTTCGACGAGGCCGAGGGTTTACTCGGACTTGTGGGTGCTGTTCGCTTCGACATTTATAACGGCTCTGCAAGGTTGACAGTGAGGATGTATCAATGATGGTACTTCAAAGACAGCAGCCTAGCCTGATGCTTGGAGGCCTGGAGGTGTAAGGTAGCAGTGACAACGCGATGCGGCGCAGGGGCGACAAACAAGGACGTTCGATGCCATCAACAGGCGATTCCATCAGATTACCACCGCGATCTATAATCCAGTGCTGGCCCTGATAATCTAATCATGATCTTATCATGACGCTGTAAGATCACGCTACCCATGATAAGTGAGGTCACCCAGATTATAATCGAACAGCATGGGAGGATCTGATTATAATATGTTTATCGGATATTACAATTCAATTATAAGCGATCGGGCTAGTCTTATTAGGCAATTATAAGGCCTATACATTATAAGCCCTCCCCCAGTTTTCCGACATTAACTGGCATTCCCAAGTCCACTTGTCATGACACCATCCAACGTGATCGACAATTTCACACCTATCATTCCCTCCCCTGATCTGGCCGCCCACCTGCAATTGATGACCGTACTGGGCGGAGGATCATCCGAACTCTATGCACACACCGCTTCGACACTTATCGCAAAGTTGCTGAGATAGTAGGAGGCCTTTCAGAGAGTCAAGTTCAACATGTTGCCAACTCTGCTGGCTATCATCGACAAATTGCTCATTGTAAACCTTACCTCACTAAGTCAACTGTTCGCAGGAGGTTGGCATGGGCTCGAGCTAATGCCAAGCGCAACTGGAACTCCGTGATCTGGATCGATGAGGTTTCCCTGGAGACTGGAAAGCGGCCAGGGCATCAATGAGTTACCCGCAAAGCTGGAGAAGAATACCTAGTGGAGAATATTGTTCCGACTTTTGTTAGCGGAAGAAGATCAATCATGCTCTGGGGCTGCATTGCCCATGGCAAAAAGGGACCACTGGTTAGGCTGCAATTGGGTGATGAAGATAGCCGCTCTGGAGCCAGTAAAGGAAGGGTGTTGAGACGGACAGTGTCCTGGCGGCTCTGATTAGATTAGATATGGACCTAATGATCAAGGACTATCTTATCTTGTGTACATAATGTTCTAGACTTAAGGCTGTGCTCAGCCCCACATTCGTTTCCGTGTTCCGGACTCTTCTAGGGCATTCCATGACCCACCCTGTACTCCGGTACCCACTCTTACTCCGTTTCATGTGGGTCTCCTAGGCTTCCTAAGCAGTGTTTATCACATGCTATCTGTCGCTCCTTACTATATATAAGGACCTCTTTCTTCGCCTTTGTAGCCTTAGTCTTTTGACCTTCTCTGACTGAGGCAAGTACACTTACGCTCCTTTCTACTTTCTTATACTTACACTACCTTACAGTGTCACTCTGTGTCCTTCAGGTATTGTTGTAATCAAGTCTTTTGACCTTCTCTGACTGAGCGTCACTCTGTGTCCTTCAGTTGTCACTCCACCCTTTGCTGTGCTTCAACAAGAAGGTCCCATTCTTTGCTGAGAAAATCAACCCTGACGGTGATTACGACCCATCCGACGAGAAAGGCCGGAAGTGGCTCGAGGAACACGGTGAGCCGCTCGAGCTTCGCTGGCATCAACTTGTGGGCGTCGTCAAGATGATGTAACGTGCGGAGACCTCAGGCCCTGTCCTGTTGATGGACGACGTTGGCCTAGGCAAGACGATCCAGGTCGTCGCGTTCTTTGCTATGTTAGCATACTACAGGGAAGCATTCGAGCAACACAAAAAGTACCCCGGCGCATTGTGGAGTAAGCATGCTTTGCTTGTAAGCCCATACACGCTCGCTAATCCATTGATGATACACTCCGAAATTAGAAGGCAAAGATGGCTGGAAGAAATTTGTCGATGTTGACACAGGCGACCTTGAGTTCTCTAAGAAGGGAATCCCGAAACTCCCATTCCTCATCGTAGTTCCGCCAGCTCTCATGGAGCAAGTGCCTGTAGAGGCACGCAGATATCTCGCTCACGGCTCTTTCGACATCATCCCTCTTGGCACAGGCTCTCAGACTGAGAAAGTCTGGAAGACTATCAACAAAAGACAGAACACGAGCCATGGATGCGCATGTACATCACCAGTTCCACTGTAAGCCAACGATAGAGATCTGTAGGTGATAACACTGTGACTGATCTTTTCGTCTAGGTCTTGACACAGGTATCTGCCACGCTCTATGATCCACGCGGCCTGGCCGTACCGACTACTCTCGATGGGAGCGCTAAAAGAGCAAAGTACACAATCTATGGGCGGTGCTTCCTTGCTGTTGCAATTGACGAGGCGCATGCTATACGCAATGGCAAGCGACTCTACGCCGCGGTCCGTGCTTTGCGCACCAAGTGCCATCAAGTGGTGGCAATGACAGCGACGCCGGTGCAAACGCGCTGTGCGGTACGTACAACCCTGTGATTCACAGTCGAAATCTACACTAATGCACTCTAATTCGGGACGTCCAGGATCTGTGGCATCTCGGCCAAGCAATAGGCTTGGAAACGTTTGACGACTCCGAGAATGACAAGCTCGCACAGATGAATCGAGAGATTACCAGGGCGAAGCGCGAAGATTGCAAGGACTCGGCCAAACCCGGCCAAAATGAGCAACTCGGCCACGTGGCAAAAGGAGACACCGAGAAAGCGAGCAAGGCTGTCACGAACACTAGGGCCTCAAGGAGGTCGAACTGCTCAGAACACTAGAGCAAATCCAGCCCTACCAGTAAATACCCTACGCGTCGCTCACAATGCGACGCGTACCACTCACATTGCAACTACAAGTCGAAATGCATCACGTGACCCTTCACCCCCATTCCTCGCCCTACTCCCTAATGGCAAATTAACCCTGGAATACCCCCAAGATCCCGGACTAGGGATCTCTCAGAATGGCCATATTACTCGTCCCAAAGTAACCAGAACCTTGATCAAGGTGAAACACTTCATACGTCCTCTTTGGGACTCTGATCATCAAGAACTCCATGGGGCCTCAAGCCCCACTCTGCGATGGAATCTAAGAAGGGTATCAGAGAGGAGAGGTTATGGGGAATCCCCTCTGGAATCCCCATCAGTAATTAGACCAGATTCATCTGGGGGGTCTCCAGTAGTATATAAGACCCCCATGTATCGCCCAGTGGTCCTCAGACTGTCCATCTGTGGCACTCTTATCTGTACCTAGCACTGCAATAGCACTGTTAGTGTGTTCCCTCTCTGCTCCTGCATATCGCAGCTCATCTTCTGCCTATCCCCTTCGACGCTCTCCAAACTCTGCTATCCTCTCTGCGCGCACTCTGCGAGTGAGTCCTGACATTTGAACAGTCTCTCACACCCTCTGATCAGCTGTGATCCTAGTGTCTTACTTTGGAATCACCGCACCTCAGACCGCGCTCCTCTCGGACCGTGCTCAACCTCAGGCGCTGATTCGTCCCTCCTCTTACTCTGACCTTGACGCTCCCCCTCATGGACTGTCAGGACTCACTCGCGGGGTGCGCGCAGAGAGGATAGCAGAGGGTTTGGAGAGCGTCACAGGGGGGGAACAGAAGATGAGCTGCGAGTATTGCAGATACGAGGGGGAACACACTAACAGTGCTATTGCAGTGCTAGGTACAGATGAGAGTGCCACAGATGGACAGTCTGAGGACCACTGGGCGATACATGGGGGTCTTATATACTACTGGAGACCCCCCAGACGAGTCTGGTCTAATTACTGATGGGGATTCCAGAGGGGATTCCCCATAACCTCTCCTCTCTGATACCCTTCTTAGATTCCATCGCAGAGTGGGGCTTGAGGCCCCATGGAGTTCTTGATGATCAGAGTCCCAAAGAGGACGCATGAAGTGTTTCACCTTGATCAAGGTTCTGGTTACTTTGGGACGAGTAATATGGCCATTCTGAGAGATCCTTAGTCCGGGATCTTGGGGGTATTCCAGGGTTAATTGGCCATTAGGGAGTAGGGCGAGAAATGGGGGTGAAGGGTCACGTGATGCATTTCGACTTGTAGTTGCAATGTGAGTGGTACGCGTCACATTGTGAGCGACGCGTAGGGTATTTACTGGTAGGGCTGAAT